>BSBN01001321.1:1870000-2615492 GCA_027924645.1 Cunninghamia lanceolata | reverse complement strand
CAAGTTTAGGGGCATTATTTAGGGTTTATGAGTTTAGGGTTAAAGGGGAATTAATCATGGTTTTGGGGTTTAGCCTGGTTGCTTGAGTTTAGGGTTTAGGGGTCAGGGGAATTATTTGAGGTTTATGAGTTTAGGGTTGCTCAAGTTTAGGGTTTAGGGGTTTTGGGTTTAGGGTTTAGAGAGAGATAGAGAGAGGAGATCGATAGAGATTAGGAGAGATAGGGAGATAGAGGTTTAGGGTTTCTTCTAGGGTTTATGGTTTAGGGGCTTGGGGTTTAGGGATTTAGGGTTGCTCCATTTTAGGGTTTAGGGGTAATATTTAGGGTTTATGGTTTATGGTTTAGGGGTTATGGGTTAAGGTTTAGAGGTCTAGGTTAGGGTTTAGAGAGAGAGGATCGATATGGAGATATAGAGGAGACCGAGGGGAAAGATAGGGAGATAGAGGGTGAGGGACATGGCTAGAGACATAGGTAGAGAGATTGAGAGGTAGAGGGATGATAGAGATAGGGAGATAGGGATTTATGGTTGATCGAGTTTAGGGTTTAGGGGTTAGGAGTTAAGGTTTAGGGGCATTATTTAGGGTTTAGGGAGTATGGCTTAGCAGTAAGGGGTTAAGGTCTAGAGGTTTAGGGTTTAGGGTTTCGAGAGGGAAAGATAGGGAGATAAAGGTTTAGGGTTTAGGGGCATTATTTAGGGTCTAGGGATTTAGAGAGAGAGAGGGAGATAGAGAGATAGAGAGGTAGAGGGATGATACAGATATGGAGATTAGGTAGAGATAGGGAGATAGGGAGATAGGGGTTTAGGGTTGTTCAAGTTTAGAATTTAGGGTCGCATGTCAAAAGAAGCCTCTCTATCTTGATCTCTCTCCCTCTAGGATCTTTAAACACTTAAACACTAAAAACACTTAAAACTCTTATACTTGTTTACATGCATGAAAGCACAAAGGTGCGAATTGGTCATTCAAAATATTCCAGTGTATCAGTTTATCTCTATTTTTTTAGATAATATAGTTTACGAGTATGCAAGGCATACCCATAGAGCTCGATGGTTAGACTTGCAATTCAAGTTATGCAAGGACATGTTTCCACTTGGTACCATTGTTTTAGTTGTTGACTTTGTAGAGAACTACACACTACAACCATAGAATGAGGTGCAATCATAGTATTACAACTCTAGGCAGGTTACTATATTTGTGCAAATAGCATTCATTCATGCAAAAGATAGTACAGAGGATGACAAGAAGATCTTGAGGGAATATCATTTTTTATATCATTAATGATCACACACATTCTATAGAGTTCATGCAAGGTTGCTTTCAGATGTTCTAGCATGATTTGGCTAGCATGAGCATATCATTTCGTCAACATATCATATGGTCAGATAATTGTGCATTACAATTCAAGAACTCGCAGATGTTCTATTGGTTGAGTAGGATGCATAAGATTAATGGTGTTCAACATATGTGGAATTTTTGTGAGGTCAAGCATGGAAAGGGGGAGCATGATGGTGTAGGAGCATGTATCAAAAGAGCATTGGCGCAAGAAGAGTTGAAGTACAAAGACAATGCAAAGTTGATAGATGTGAGATCTATTATCGAATGGTGTAATGCTACAATGGGTCTAGGTAATGAAGATAAGTCTACAGTTCATAGATATTTTTGGTTGATTGATGATACTAACATTGTAAAATATGAGGACTATTGTACATTGATAGGATCAAGTGAGTTACACTCTTTTAGAAGCTCTAATGCAGGTTCATGGAGTATTCATACGTGGCATATTATATGCTTTTGTTCTTCATGTATAGATGAAGCTTGGTATGATTGTGAGTCAAAGGAGTGGGTCGATGATTGGTGTACAAGAAGTCTATGCCCAATTGACTTCGGCACTTCTCCCAATTCACAAACTTGGAAAATTATCAAAACAAGGCTTGACAAGAATTTTCAAAAAAAAGAGTTCATGAACCTTAGATTTTACCGAAAGTGTTAAGTAAATGTGCCTTTTGGCAAATCGATAAGTTCTTGAACTTTAGAACCTATCGAAAACTTAGTAAATGTGCTTTTCAGAAAATCGGTAGGCTCTTAAACTTTAGAACATGCTGAAAAATTAACCAAATTTACCCCAAACTTCACCAAATTGAAACTGCAAATACCCATTTAACTATTCCACAACATGATGTCCTTGACTGATTTGAATCTGAAAATTCTCCTGAAGCAACTACCAAAAATCAACTTAAACACAACAAAATTGAACTGAAACTGAAAACAAAACCTAAAATATTTTTGGTTGATATAGGATTGCTTATGAGCTCGGATGCTCCTGCATCACATGAGATTTTAAAATGAGGAGATCAAAATGACTTTGTGATCTAATTCTGATTTTAATCTAATTTAGTTAAAAGAAATATCAAAAAATTGAAGGTAGGAAGAAAAGAAATGAATATGTTTAATTAAACTATTTCCTTTTCAACATTTGTTGCTCCATAAACACATAGATCAACACATAATATAATAGACTATACTTCCATCAACATAGCACATAGCGTAAAGCATATTATTGAAGAAATCAATAGAAAAAATTGACATAAAGAAAGAAATCCATTAATTTTAAAAACTACCAACCACAATGTCTGTATAGTAAAAAAAATCAATAAAACTTCATTCAATATTCAAGCATAAAAGATTATATTATGAATGAATTCAAAAATTTGTTGACCTAATATTGATCCTTTCCAATAAACATCTACAGAAAATATAATTGTAGATTCCCAAAATTGACCATGTCCTAATGACATATCCCATATCACTTTTGACACCTTGTCGACGTCACCTTGCGACACATTAGCTCCCCCTTTATTCCAAATTTATTTAATAAATCATATTTATTTTATTAATTAATCCATTTCCCAAATTAATTAAATATTTAATTTATCCTCATATTATCTCTCTTAGCCAAAACTAATTAAATAAATCTTATTTATTTAATTTATCCTCACATGTCACATGTCTCTCATAATTGATTAAATAATTTTATTATTCAATCAATTATCTCCACTTGTCCTTATCCTCATCCACTTGCCACAATTAATAAATGAGAAGCACAAAAGTCAAACTAGCTTTTAATCCTAACCATCCAATTCAAACTAAACCTCTTAATCCCAACCATTCACATAACGATGTCCTATCCTTGCCCTAATCCTCCACCTCTTAATCCTAGCCATCCATCCTATCACTTAAGCATCTATAAATCAACCCTCATCCAAGCCATTATCAAGCCTTCCTATTATGCAAAGTTATGCTGTTGAAATACTGAGCAATCAACATATCATAGCAATAGTATCATTGAGCATAGCTAGTTAGTACTAGGGTGCATACTACTTTTGCTCTATCAAGGAGAAAGGATGATATGAGGAGAAAGGTTCTATATTGCATGCATCTTTCTATTTCCTCATTTCATTTTTATGTTCTTCAATAACAATAAAAAAAACTAAAGTAAAATGGATTTTGATCAAGAAACTCACTTCACAATAGATTACTGAAAGTAATCAATTGTCTTACATGACATTTCTTGAAATTTCAAGATAAAAGTATTAACGAATTTAACATAATTTATAAGTATTAGCTAGTGATCTTAAGATCAATAGCAGCCAAATTAAAATAGTATCATGCATAATAACTAAGCCTTTACAAATGAAATTCTTATCTTAAATAAAATATATTGAAAGTCCTATGTATTCTCCTAGTCGGGTTCAAGTCTTCACCTACAATACCTTGCTAGCTACTACATGTCAACACATCATATAATCATTATTCACTAATAGAGCATTCACAATCGATCGATAACTAACTTTGACTTGTGCTTCCATAATCTCTTTCTTTGCGTTCTAAAGTTTCAGAGCTATGAAATCAATTGTCACTATTGTACACTCAACTCAAGCCTATGCAATAAGGATAAGGTCAATGACCTCATCTTTATGGTCAAACTCCAATTCATTAATTTGTACCTTAAACCCTTGTACAAAAATATCAACAATGACTTTGAATTTCTTAAGACAAACTAGATCATCTATGATCTTCTTCCATTATGTGGCTCCTATTGAAGTCAACTAGTTTTCTACCCTTAAAATGAAGAACATGCCCTGAGCATCAATTTGTTTTGCATAGGCATCTAAGGTTACCAAGCCAACCAGAAAACCCTTCACAATGTTTATGCCCATATTAGCTTCCTACAATGTCATAGTAGATGGTGGGAGGACAATGGTAGATTCTAGAGTGGTGACAATGCATTTAAATTTTTCCTAAAGTATAATCAGTTCTTTTTTTCTATTTGCTAAGGTCATCATAAATTATTTGATCCTAGACCTAAAATTTCTTAATTTAACCACCCAAGAAAACAAATCAAACTCCAAAAGTATTGTCATAGAGATTTATTGGGAAAATCAAGGTATGTTGGCCCATGAGTTACTCATTTTCTTGTGAAATGAACTTGATCTAGTCACAACGTACACACTAAGAGATGTGATCACAGAATTCACTATTTTGTGCCCTTGTGGTCCATGTGACAATTTAACTAGGACATCTTACTTTCTACATGTACCATTAATTGTCCATCCTTTCTAGCTTTCTTTGATGAAATCCTCTATAGGACCTTGGTTGGTGGATCATAATGTAATTTGATGATAGAAACACCCATAATCAAAAGGGCTTGATCCTTAGGAAGGTCTACTTCTAAATTGACTACTTATATCCAAGGGGTTGTGGAATAAATGAGAGAAACTAGAAAAACTAATTGTGAAATTAAAGGAGCATAAATAACAAATGGTAGTGTTGACATTGCTAGAGGTGACAGGACTAGAAACATTAGCATGGGAGATGAAACCATTGGGGATTATTGAAGAGTAGCCATTGAAGATGTAGATATGATTAGTGAGAAAACAAGAGATGTCATAGCTTCTAGAACCAAAACTAGATTTTCTTTCTTTTCTTCTTCTTTCTCTTCATCACCTCCTTACTCTTCACTTGAACTTAAATCAGTGACATTTAAACCTTCATTAGTTGGCCATTAGGATGATACCATGTCTTTGAATAGATGAGTCAATCACATTACAACATGGTAAGTAGGAAGGAGTTATAGGATAATCTTGAGAAGATCATGCTTTGTTAATCAAGGAAGTGGGAGCATTATATATTGCTTCTTTAGAAGATTGGTTTAGGTTTTGGTGTTGATGTTATGATATTCTTTATTAATGATAATGGGTTTGAAGGCATGGTGTTAATATCTAATTGTAGACTTACCCTATCCTATAAGTTGTTCTGATTGAATCGAGCACCAAATCAAGTCTCCCATCTAAAAATTAAATGTTCAATGACTTCATCATCATCAACAAGTAGCAGGGATTTTTTCTAATGTATCAAATTGTGTTGTTTTATCAAGATTCAACTACATACTTTTTGAGTCAAGCTTCATCATCATTAACTATATATAATTATAAATCTTCTTCATCCTTGACATGCTCATATTTAAAATTAAACTTACCCTATAATGATTGTAAAAAGGCTATCAAATGTCCTTCTAGATCTCATCCTCTATACTTGGTGTGAATCTATACTCTCGTAAATAATCAAATATAGGCATTAATCCTCCCCACTTAGGTAGCTGATATTCTTCAACATTCAAAGGGAGTGCCAAGGAATATGCTTTTCTTTTTTATATCAGCTAATTTATTTTAAATTCCTTTATAGATCTGCTAGGTCATCTCCATTATAACTAGCAATAGAGTGACATACCTTGGTTTAACAATTAGAGACCTATGAGAGCCCCATCCGCTAATAATTGTATGATATGGGAGTAACTACCAAGCAACAAATTTCTTCACATTGATAACTAACTCCTCAAGAAGCCTATTTATAGACCTTCTCAATACATGAGCATATAGCATCAACCACCATTCTCCAAAAATCTCATGACCATAATGAAAATACTAGTTGTGATGAAATAATTTAAAGACGCGATGAATAGGAATCAAGGTAGTTTGTGTCCACTAAAGAAGAGGTGGATTAAATTCAATAGAAACATTAATAACATCCAACAAGAATGAAACCATATAGAAATTTTCCCCATTCTAGGCTTCTTGAAATTGCCTACAAAAATTTGTTAAAATAATCTTCCCCCAATCGGGATTCTACCTTCTTTTGAAATCATAAATAGCAATAGAACCCACATAGGACTTATATGCTCAATGTCTAGAGCCCCAAATATTTTACATAAGACCATAGCTTTTCTAATAATTGGCCTAAAAGATTTAATTGTGATCTATTCTATCTTTAGTTTCTTTATCCAGGTGTCAAGATTAGAGCTTACCTCTTTGAGCTCTTCATAAATTTTATAATCTTTGCACCATTATTGAATAGTGGATATATCATATTTGAACTCTACTTCTAAAAGACATAGAATCATCATTAACACAATTATAGATGCAGTCATGATCATTTTTCCATTCTTATTGTGGATTCTTCCATCTTTACAAATAATCTCATAATTCATAATATCTCAAACCAAATAAGCACACAGAAAGACATTAGCCTTTCCCGAGCTTTATGCAATTATGATTGTCTAATGACTTTAACTCATTCATTTTATTCTATTATTGGGTCTACACCATCGATGTCATAACTAACATCATAATCCTTGAAATACCTATACAACTCAGTGTAATAGGTCTTACATGCATATCACTTTGTAAAACTAGGTCTTGATATTTAAAAGCTCTTTGTTTTCTCTTTCTTATGCCATTTCTCTACCTAGATAAGCTTTCTACTCAAAATGTTTAAACTTTGTCATAAGAAAATTTACCATCCAAAGAAAAAAGTTATACCATCATACTTCCAACAAAGAACAATATGGAACATCTTTGAACAAATACCAATAATAGAAAATCAATAAACATCATTTAATTTAAACCATAGAACATGCAACAACTTAAGTGCATAAATTATCATGTCTTAACACAGGCTCATGCCTCAGTAAACATAGAAACAATACTTAACACTGAGTAGGGGCACAAGGAATGAGGTAATGTCAACAAAACTTAACTTTATTGACTAGAGCAATCCGAGACTTATGGTTTGAAGTTCCTAAGACAAAAAACAAGGGGATGTAGGGAGTGGGATGATGTCAACTATGCATAGAACATATCAAATTAAAAGAACAATGAATATGGGGCATGGGGGCAATGGGGTGACATAAACCCCAAGTTAGAAACAAAATCTTTCTATAATGTGACTTTAAAATACAAAAGACAAAATTAAAAAACAAGCACAACATAAACAAAACAAGGAAAATGACAAGGAAGGTTTCTCTAGGGTGGAGAAACATGGACTCGTTACTTGTCTTTTCATTGAAATAAAAATGGGCCCCTAGTCATGAACTAAGGCGTGTTTGACCATAATAATAGATCTCCTCTAGATCCCCATTCAAGAAAGTTATTTTCACATCCATCTATTATATCTCTAAATGAAAAGTTGAAGAAACAAATAATAGGAATCTGACTAAATTCAACTTAACAACAAGAGAAAATAACTCACCACAATTTATTCCTTCAACTTGGCAATACCCTTTTGCTACCAAGCTTCTTCTATAACTTTCCCACTTTCCTTTTGAACTTTATTTTCTTTTGAAGAACCATTTGTACCCAATGGCCTTCTTTCCTTAAGGTAACTTCACCAAATCCCAAGGCTATTTGTTGTAAAAGGAAGCCATCTCTTCCTCCATGGCCCTTCTCAAAAACTTGCTCTCATTTGATGACAATGCCTAATGAACAATTCTAGGATCATCATTAATAGAAAATAAAGTAAACATGTAATAGAAATCAATAGGGCTATATCTTTCTAGTTGATTTCTTTCTCTTGTGGACCTTCTCATGAGTGGAGTATGAAACTCTGCATTTTTTGAGCTCCCATTTGAATCACTTTTAAATCCCTCTCTTCTTCTCTTTGTCCACCAACCTCAACAAGTTCATTTTAAACTATTAGTTTTTCTCACTTTACATCAAACTATAATTATATCTCAACCTTTTTATCACCTTTCTCTTCACTTTCCTTTGGTTGTCTAATATTAGAACTTTTGGTTTCTCTAAAAATCACATCCCTACTATGAACTACTTTAAAGATGAAAGGATTCCAAATCTTATAACTCTTAACATTTTGATTCTAACCAATGAAAATACACTTTCTCACTTTGTTGTCTAACTTGGTTCTTTTCTCCTTAGGTACATGGACATGCATCACAACCAAATGGTTTCTTATCAACAAGTATTGAAGTAGAAGACTTATTGATGATATAACAACCAATGCTTATTGCTTTGGCCCAAAACTTTTTCTCTGAACCAACACTACTTAGCATGCTTCTTGCCTTCTCCATCAATGTACTTTCAACCTTTCAAGCACTCCATTTTTCTAGGGTGTGTGTGGGTGGTCTTTTGCCTTGCTATTCCATTATTTTTGCATAAATTCTCAAAATCAACTAAGTAAAACTCTCCTCCATTATCTATTCTTAGGATTTGTATATTCCTCTCTATTTAGTTTTCAATAAGAGTTTTTCACTCCTTAAACGTGATAAAAACTTTAGAATTATGTTTGAGAAAGAAAACCCAAGATAGTCTAGAGTAATCATCAACAAATGAAACGTAATATGAAAAAATTCCAAGAGAAGATACATTCACAAGACTTAGCACATCACTATGTACCAAATCTAAAATCCTATCAACTCTAGGACTAGAAGGAAAAAATACAATATTGTTCTTTCCATAAACACAATGTTCGCAAAAATCAACATCAAAAGAACAATCTTCAAGGACTTCTACCATATATTTTGATTTCAAGGTACAAAGACCTTCCTCACTAATGTGGCCTAGTCTTTCATGCCACGACATGGTTTTATCTACAAGTAATTTGTTTGTTTCAAAGGCCATTGAAGAGTTGGCATTATCCTTCATGGTACTAGCATCCAATCTAATAAAAAATTTGTACCTAACTCCCTTAGCCAACACCATAGATTCCCTTACCATCTTGCAATTGTTCTCGCTCAAAATTACATTAATACTTGCATCTTTCATCTTGCTTACTGAGATCAAATTCCTCGGCAATCTTGAAATATGCAAAACACCTAAAAGACTCTTTGTTCAACCATCTTTTAGCAACAGATCAACTTTACCACACCTTATTATCTTGTGGGTTGTGTTAATCACCAAGATACACTTCACCTCCATTAAATTTTTTGTAACTTACAAACCACACCTTATGAGGAGTCGTGATAAGATGCTCTCGAATATATTAACCAACCATCACGAACATTAGAGGAAGTAACAAAAGCATCACTTCTTCATTAGAGTATTTTGAATTGGTGAAAGCAATATCATCATCCTTATCGTGCTTCTTGAGTCTACATTGTTTTTTGAAATGTCTTGTTTTGACACAATTCCAACACTTCAATTTTGACTTTTTAGGAGACTTGTCTTTAGATTTAGATTTATTTGCCTCCAATTTTCTTTGAATCTTCCTCTCACCAAGAGACCATCATTTTCACCATCATCCATGGTCTTTCTTCTCATCTCCTCTAACAATAGAGTAGCAACCACTTCCTCAAGTTGTAAATTTGTAGAAATATTGTTAATTTCCATGACAAAATCATCTCATGAATCTAGAAGGAAACAAAGCAATGTTATACATCTATCCTTTTCATACACCTTTACATTTACAAATTCCAATTGACTTACAATGATATTGAAAGCATTCAAATGATTGGAAACCAAGTCTATATCCCTCTTTCGCAAATAATACAATTTCTTCCTTAAGAAAAGTTATTTAACCAAAGACTTGATATAAATTTCATAATTTATCCCACAAACTATGGAATGTACTTTCATTAGAGACATTTATAATACCAAATCAGTGAGACACAATATAATGGTTCTCCTTGCTTTCCTATCAAGCTTTTCCCAATCTTCATCTACCATATTGGAGGGTTCTTGTCCTTTCACCACTGCCCATTGATCTTACTCAACCAAGAGACCTTCCATCTTTAGTTTCTACAACTCAAAATTAGTTGCATTAAATTTGGAACCTCCATTCTTAATGCATTTGCCATGAAATACACAAATCTAAGACAAGCACAAACTACTCCCACTAAATCCCTAAATATCCTAAGACAAAAGCATCCTCCTTCTCAAGCATCAACCTACAACCAAACTTGAATACTAATTTTTGAGAAAAAATGTAAGGAAATCTGATTTAAGAGTTAATTTGTTGTTTTACACTAGTTATATATCAAATTTATAATCACCACAAATTTGAAACATAAAAGTAAATCAACAAGAATGAAGATAAGAGTAATCACACAGTGTGTAGTTAGAGCACTAAATTTGCCCTAGGAAAACCCTTTTCAAGAAAAAACTTAACATCAAATCAATACCACTCACTATATTATTAGTAAAATATGTTTATAATGCAATAAGAAAGTCAATTTATGGTGTCACTAATCTTTTCTTCAAATCTAGCAAAATTCTGACAACACCTCCTTACTTGTAATAAACACCCCCAAGTTTTTTTTGATATTTTCAACATAAGTAAAACTACAATGCAACGTCCTTAACACTTTATGATCACCCAGTTCCCAGATGGGCAAGGTGAGAGTATGCAATGCGTAGGATCACACCCAATTATCTATAGAATGCAACAACAAGAATGTATGCAACACAAAATGCTATCACAATAACACACCAGGCGGCAAGCCATCCATCTTTGAGCTTACTCAGCGGAGTGTGCCAATGAAACACAATATGAACACACAAGGTGACCAATTTGTCCTTTCTCTGTGCTTATTCAACAGAGTGTGTTTGATGATATTACAACACATAGAATGGGCACACAAGGCGGTTGAGCCATCCTTTCTCTATGCTTATTCAACAGAGTGTGCAATTACAACAAATAAAACAAGCACACTAGGCAGCAAGCCATCCTCATCTACGCTTATTAAAAAAAGTGTTCAATTACATTGAAATGCAAATATGAAACCGCTAGTGGTACTACCATCTAGGGTATTACAAGATTTGAATATTGCAACTAATCAAGATATTACAATGAATTAAAGGTTGCAATAATAATCTTATTTATTTTGATCCAGACTGAACAATACTACTACAACAAATTATCAAGATAATGAAGCACTGAAATCATTCAAATCAATACTAGAAATCATACCCACTGAAGCTCTAAAGTTGCAGATGAAGAAGGATTCCCAAACTCAACTCTAAACACTCCAAATGCCACTGAAATCACCAATGTGTAGGTCTAATACAAAATGCAGTAGAACAATATCTGAAAATGCCATTCTAAAACCCTAACCAGCAAACCCAAAACACACCAAAATCTGATTTATTCATTCCCAAAGTGATATAGGATGCTTTTCTCACATATGGCACCACCAATCCACCTTGAATCTCAGAGAAAAAGAAGGCAACTCAGCCCAAAGCTTCACACCCCTCAATGAGAGTGGTACAATTTGTACCCTATTGGTATGACATACTTTAAAGAAGGGATCTGCCCCAATTTAGCTCCTTCACAACAATTATCAGCCATAAAAACAAGTGCCTATAATATGGATAGAAAGTACGAACAACAAACAGGGAAAATTTTTAGCTCCCTTTACGCATTCAATGTTGAGCATTAGTATAGCCTCCTAGGTATGTAGCACAATCTCCCCCAAAGTATTATTCTTCCAAAAAGAAATCAATCTTCTAAATCTGAGCAACCATACTGCAAAATTTGCATCAAACCAAGTATGATCAATAGAAAACTAAATCTTCCCATTAAGCACAAATGTGATTTATGTATGAAACCACCAATTCCAGCTAGGAGGGTTTTTATCCCCAAAACTGGGATCTTCAAGAGGGTTTTCGTCCTCAAGAAAATATGAGAGGAACACAGGTTCTCAATCAAATGCAGAAGCAAAATATCATATCAAGTCTAACCTCAACAATGAGTTCAAAACCTCCTTTTATATCTCACTTGAAGAAATAAAATATTATTTTTCACTTTTCCCTCCAAAAGCTCTTCAAAAAATAATAAAACATTTCATTATATTATGTACAAAGTCCCCTTATGACCCCTTGAGCTTAGCACTCCACAACTTGAAGACCTTTTTATTAAATAATTACACATAACCTCAACAATGAGTTCAAAACCTCCTTTTATATCTCACTTGAAGAAATAAAATATTATTTTTCACTTTTCCCTCCAAAAGCTCTTCAAAAAATAATAAAACATTTCATTATATTATGTACAAAGTCCCCTTATGACCCCTTGAGCTTAGCACTCCACAACTTAAAGACCTTTTTATTAAATAATTACACATAAGTTATTTTTATTTATTTATTCACTTTTTGACAACTTAATAATAACTATTTAATAATTTTAATTATTTTCTTCACAACTAATGTTGCAGAAACTATTAAAATGATTTTGAATATGGATTCTGACCATACCATAATGACCCTTAGCTCTCATGATGATGAATTGTATGCAGATTGATGTTTTCTAAAAATAATAGACTCCCCAAAGAAGTGTGGAATGCACTCAAATGGTCGGAGTTGCATTTGAAAAGTACCTTTGGGCACATCTTGGTCTCCTAAACTCACTGTCACTATCAAAAACCCTATCTAATTAAACAAGTACTCTCCAAGAAGTGTGGAGAGCTCTCAAAAGGATGGAATCACATTTAGAAAACACCATTGAACTCATCTTGGTCTCCCAAACTTACTGCCTCTATCAAAATCCTAGCATGAATTAACCAATGCTCTCCGAGAAAGTTGGAGTTTTCTTAGAAAGTTGGAATGGCCCCCAAAAAGGGACATTACATTACTCCAAGAGCAACAATATCAAACCACTATCCCAGTTTGTAAGATGCATAAAAAATCACAAATGGATAGACCTTCCAAGGGCACCCAAGTATGACCCTTCAAATGCCTCGATGACCCTTCACATACCCAAAGGGACTTTTTACATGCAAGGACAAATATGTCCATCTAGAGAATGGTACCAACTTTGTGACTTCATATTCCATCTTGAAGTGGTCTTTTGTCATGATATATATCTTCACATGGCGCCTTAAAGAAATACATATTTCCAATATTAAATATAATAATTACATAGGAAAATATTGAATTATCTAATTGTAGCATCCATCCCAATATGAGCACACTTAACCACAAACAATAATTGTTGATTATGCAAGGCTTACAACACTCAACCCAACAATTTGTTCATCAACTAATCCAACAAATTCATCACAAGATGCTAAAGCTATATCATCATGGTCCATTGTTTCTTCATTTGTTGGCTCACCTTTATCCGTATTATCTGCTTGATTAGACTAATTGTGTTGTGGAAAGTGGTTCATCTAAATTTGAAGATTTTGGTTTGGAGGAGCTATAAAATGGTTGTTCCCATTATTTATCCCTTCCACATAAATCATATCATTGTCAATCAAGTCTTGTATTTTATGTTTCAAAGCCATATATCGTTGTGTATCATGACAATTAACTTGGTGATAATTGCAAATACCAAAAACAAAACAAAAAAAAATTGAATTAAAACCTTTACGTACATAGATTGAAACATCCAATAGCCTAATTGGTGGAAGGGTAACCATGCTCAACCCTAGCTCTTGCAATATAACATTAAGGGGATCATTAAGCTTTATAAACTTCCATTGTATTTGTGGTTTGATAATGACAACATTTGAAGATGCTTGCCGATGATTGATATGATTTGCATTTGGCCTATTGTCTTGTTTACGGATTGAATTATCACTACCCTTATTAAATTGTTTTTTAGTTGATACTCAAAAGGGTAGAATAGATGAGCCATATTTTAAAAGATTAACCTCCAACAATTTTATCTCTTAATCTTTAATTTTAGCACATATATCAAAAAAAATGTGGCATAATAATTGAAAATGACTTTATGTTTGATGACAAGAAGCAAAATATAAAAGAACAATCTTTGGATCTCATCATTTGACAATTGATAAAACATTTTTTGAAATTTTATAACATAATCTTTTACTCTTTCATTATTTCCTTGCTTACATTTGACTAAATCCGAAAATGTAACCTTTAAGCCAATGTTTACTTGAAAGTGTTGGATAAAGGAATTTGCTAACTTAGTCAAAGAATGGATTGAACCATGGGGAAATGAGAAGAATCATTCTAGTGCATTTTACTTTAACGTACGTGAAAACAAATTAACAAGTAATGTATCATTGTACATAAAAAATTCAAACATGTGGCATTATATGACCGTATGTGGGTCATTGCATCACCCTTTCTATTGTACAATTTGAATTGAGGTGTCATGGAACTCATTGGGAACAAATAGGCCAATATGTCATAGAATAGAGGCTTGCGAGTTAAATTTTTCTTAGAACTTCAAGGAAGAGTACTAAGCGTATTTTGGACTTCACTAAGTTGTTTCACAATGCTTTATAAGCTATGTTGGGCAATGTTAGTGGAAGGAGGTAACGAGCATGTTAACGGGGGTCATATACATAGGTTGGGATATTTGCAAGAGTTTTTTTGAGATATTTATAAAATAATGTTTTTTGTACAAATGACATTAATTTGGACCATAAAATATACATAAATTCGTCTTTTTTTTATGTACCCATGTGACATCACATGATTTGCTATTTTTTTTTCATGTGACATACAATAGATACCTTTTTCAAACACTAGTTTTAGAAGTGATATCTACTAACTTTATTCAAACAATAAAAGGTCTTTTGGTTTTCAACTACCTCCATAAGTATCAGTCATAGTAGCACTTGTCCCTTCACTAGATGGTCACAGAGCAGTTATAGAACTCATCATCCTTATATGGGTTTTGGGTCCATCCCACTAGTTAGAAAATAACTATATATTCACAAGTATCACTAATAGTTATATATTCTAACTAGTGGGATGGACCCAAAAACCCATAGATAAGGATGATGAGTTTTATAACTGCTTTTGTGACCTATATATATATATATATAAAGTCTACACCGTCCCCGACACCCCGCAATAGTTATTTGAGACATTTTAGTGAACACCTATAGTCTAAGGGGCATGTTAAGAGGTGTTGCAAACTTTAGTTTGTACACCATTTGCTACCTAATATCTTGATCTTTTCTTCAAGTATTACCAGAATTTTCAAGATAGCAGGTACCACCTAGATTTTGTTTTCATAAAAATATGACTTTAGCCATCCATAGATATAATATTTTATCGAGAAAAAGGCAGTAACTGAATCTTCCCATAATATGCATCAAACTAAGAAAGTTCAAAAATGCAAGATCGTAAATGTTGTTCAGGAGACTGATGTTCTTTTTTCAGTGAAAAGCACAAGATCCTCCTTCAAAACTCCAAAGAAGGTTATGAATGGGTAAAGCATGAAATTGAGTAATTTTTTCGTTCAAAAGCACAATTAGAGCATTGTCCGTGATCTAGGGAAAGCTGTAAGAAAGCATTGCCTATGAAGACGTTAATCTGTTAACTTTACATTTGAAATACCATAACACCTTGCTGTTCAAAAATATTCATCCAGAAATAGGAAATATCTCAACTTAAAAAACAGAGATTGACATGAAATTTTATTAGATGCTTTAGAAGCTGATCTTTACAACACATATTGTGTTCATTTTAAAAGAGATGAAAATGATCAGGTGTACATAGGATACTTATGAAGCGCGACTTGTTTTTGGCTTCAATGACTTGTTCCTGCTAAACAGAGTTGAAAGCATACTCTTGCTTCGACTTGGAGGTTGACGAATTAGGGCTCGGTGATTATCCTTAAAAGACACGGGATTTGATATTGCTTTGGAGTTTTCTTGAGAGACCTGCAACCAAACCAGAACAAGGATGAAAAGATGAAAATAATTATTTCTGAAACCAGGAACAATGCAGCTTCTGTTAACAATATAAAAACAACCATTTCTTTTTTTCCCTTTTCCAATAACAAAATCTCTGGGATACACCTCTAAAATATTCTACGAAGTGCTAAAGAAAATGCTTTGTTTCAAACAACACGTGCAACTACAGGTCCCCAGTTTTTTGACAATTTTATCTCCTGGTAAAGTTAAAACATTCTATGATTATTCGCTCCCAAAAGATGATGGGAAATGTCCATAGACCAGAACAAATAATGAGATTAACAGGAAGATTAGATGAAATAAAAAATGCTAAAAGTTTGTAGATAAGACATTTAGTAAAGAGTACCATGAGAATATAACCCTATTTAAGAGTTTGCAAGTTAAAAGTCAACCCTATTTACAAATTAATATAAATTATATTAATGTTTATGTCATGTAAGAGCTTCCTAGAACATGTTTTTCATTATCAAAATAAGCAAAATGATCGTGTCTGGCTTACAACCAAATCTGGCTGTGATGTCATGGTTAACTGATAAAAGATGAATATGGGATTTCAATCAGTCTGAAAGATATTGAAGTGGGACATCAAGGATGCTGTCAAAACAATTGGCCACTTACCGTAAAGCCCAAGAAGGTCCCAATCCTGGCCCTGAGAAGAGTGCAAAAGGGAATCAGGAAACCATTTTGCATTTACAAGGAAAGAGTGTTCTTGTGTGAGGATGGATACATGCCTTGCCCAAAAGCATGTTTAATGGTGGGAGCTGTGAAATGGTTCAAAGACTCTTCAGATGTTGTGAGAGCTCCCTCAAAGTTCCAGCCCCCAAGCCAACAATCTCAGGTCAACACTGTCAGTCAGGCGGATGGGTGAAACCCCCTTCTTCATAGTCTTTCCCAAAATTACTCCAAACACATTTTCAAGTCAAGCCCTCTACAAAAAGGCCTTCATATATAAACTGCTAGCCTTGATATGAAAAAATTGTAGGATGACTTGGTACAAGGTAGCAATACTTGTATTTCTGTGCTAGAGACTTCTTTACTGAAAGATGCATAGATACTTTGGATTGAAGGAATGTCATTGACAGTAGCCCATGTATTTTGGTAACTGCTACATTTTTTTATGCAGCTTAAATTTTCACATATTCACTAAGCATGCTTGGTTTTGGCATCACCTAAATTTGGGTTAAGACTTGCTGATCTTACTCTCCACTTGTTGAAAAAGAAGGTTGCAAATGGAAATGGATTATTAGCATAATGTCCAATGGGGCAAGGGACATGATTGTTATCATGCTTGCTTAACGTGTAAAACTCAATAAAGGAAATGCTCTGCCAGAAGAAATTTTAGTAGAAGACTTGGAGGAAGTGGAAACAGATAGCAAATCATGAGAGTGACCTTCATGAAAAGGCCATCCACGATTATGGTTAAAGAGCCGTAACCTGACTAAAAATATTCACCAAATGATTTTGAAAAAAGAGAAACCCCAAGCTTATTAAGGATGGATTGAAAGGGAATCCAAAATTTAACTTTCAAAAACAAAGAAAAGACACTAAGCTGAGTGCAGTTTACAAAGTCATCAAAGATCAAGTTAGAATCAAGCAAAAGCATCACTGATAATGAGTAAGGTTAAGATTGATAGATGCATACACTCGAAGGAAGGGTATATTTCTCTATTAAATCAAAATCACGTCAGAGGACAATGTACAAGAAAGAGGAGAATCCAGAGAATGAGAACAGGGATCTCACAGCCAAGTCAAAAGTTACAGGAACAGGAAACAAAGAAATTCATAGGGCTATCAAGGTTCCCTTAATATATTATAAGAAACAAAAAGAATAATACTACTAAGGCTATGGGTTCTGGGACAAATACACGCACTGGGCAAATGCCTGTGAAGGCTTTCCATTTCCAGAAATGTTCTTAAAAACATGTGCATTTTGCTCAGGGGTAATTGATCTATTTGTAGCCCAACTCTTTTGATTTTTGTAGAAATAAATACAGGTTTTTTTGGTGGCCCAAACTAGAAAATTAGGTTTGGATAGAATACTATTTAAACTCTGATTAAAACAATATAAGTGAATATCTCGACGTCTTGGTCAGATGACACATTTCAATTCTCTTAAAGAATTTCTAAACAAGATTTTCCTATTGTTGCCCTTTGGACTGTGGTTAGTAACTACTCCTACCCCTCTGGACAGCAGCTCCAGCTGGCATGATGGTGAAGGTGTTCTTCACTACAAACAAGTCAGGAGGTCTAACTTCCTTGTAATATGAGGCTGCCATCACAATCCCGGCATGCTGATATCTCCTAAATGTGCAAGCCCACAGCCTGTCTGTGAAAGATGCACATAATCTGGCTAACCACCATACATAAATCAGAATTTATGTACATAGCATCAAGTTGCAGAATGAGAAGATTTGAGGTGTTAATGGCTGTGCTGCAAACCATAAGATTCATACTTCATGAGACAAAACACTTGACCCTGCTCTCGATGAGCACCCATGTCAAACAAATTGATGAAGATGAAAAACATATAAATGCACAATTTGATTATTGTTATTTTTTTAAACTCGAAAAAATACTGAATTTTCAATTCAAATTCAAGTGAGCACATTCTGAACCATATTATATGGCCAATGTAACTGCCAACAGGGCTTGAATGGTGGAAACAATGCATCTTTTCAAAAACACAATCATCACACAAGTGAATTCCATGCACCAATGATCAAAATATACGCCATGAAAGCTTTTCATTGAGCTCTGAAGCAGCCGCAGTTGCACAGACTGTGAGAAGTAAAAATACACTCTAGCTAAACCAGTAACAATATTTTAGATGGAGCCAGTTATAGAATCCTACAAGCCTATATGAATCTTTGTGTTTCAAATGATCCATATGTACTTAAATAAGCCCTAAAGTACCAAGTCTTATCAGTTCATAAAAGGTGTTCTCAAATCCAAAATAACTATTTGACTTATCCATTTATGAAACATGTAACCCTAAATAGGCAAATTATAAATACAAATACTAATTTGGTTTCAATTGATAGGAGGCACTGTGCAAGGTTTTCTATATAATCCCACCTACATTGAATGAAGGGCTTAATGATTAATCCTCTCATTGTATAATTATTAATTATACTATGGGATCTCTCTCAGAAATCTTAGCCCTCAGTTGGTCCAATATGCTATCAAATGTATCATACCTTTCTTCAAGAATAGGATCATCTGTGTTTGCATAACAAATTACCTGAGCTATGGGGTCTATAAATGAGACTGCACATCTGTAATCTGCTCACCAATCATCAGCCAACAACTAGGCCTTCAACTTCTTCACATTGTAAGTCTTGGAATCTCCTCACCTGGACCACTTGCTGCTCACAACCATGCTCTTTAAAGGCCGTTGCACCTCAAGCATTGTTTCCAATAAGAAATGGCCAGAAGTGGTGAAGTTTAGGAATTCCATGAGGACTCTATACATGGCTAAGGATGTATGTTGATTGCAGATAAATATTTGCACATTTATCTACATACACATAGTCAATTATTGTTTTAGACAAGAAGATAAAACATGTTATATTTCATCTATGAATTTTCTTTTTAAGGGTATTTCTATAATAAACATAACATTTATACTTTAAAACCTATGTTACTGGGTTCCTCAAGAACACCCCCATACTGGTATGGGTAGTAGTCCTGGGCCAGTTTGGCTCTGGGTTCTCCCAAGGTACTGCGTGGGCACCCTGGGTTCCCTGTGGGTCCTTCCAAAGGGAACCTAGGGTGCCCAGGTAGTACCCTGGGAGAACCCAGAGCCGAACTGGCCTAGGACCAATACCCAAACCAGACCCATACTGGTACAGGGGGTGTTCCTGAGGAACCCGGTAACATAGGTTTTAAAGTATAAATGTTTACCTTAAGAGAACCCAAGCAGAACCCAGAGGGACATGCAGCGCCTGGGCACCCAAATTTATAAAAAAAAACTCTAAAAGCACAACTAATTTTAAAACATATAATTATATATAAAATTAAAATATATTATATTATATATAGTTATATATAAATTATTAGAATATTATTTATATATATATATATTAAAATATATTTTTTTTTGCTTTGGTTAACTCGGGTTTTTAGCCTGGTCTGAGCCCAGGACGGAGACCCCCCCAGCTGTGGTCTCAGGTGATAAAGCTGATGAAAAGAGATCCCCCATCAGCTTTATCATCTGAGACCACAGTTGGGGGGTCTCCGTCCCTAATGGGCATTATTACCCTTTAGGTCAAAACCGCGAGCTCATTGGCCCAACAAAGATACACAGCCTATGAGCATGCCAGCCCAGCAAAGGCACACTTAGCCTGCGAGCGCGGTAGCCCAGCGAAGGCATACATACATGCGAGCTTGTTGGCTCTGCAGGGTTTTGAACCGTGGTGGCCGCCACCACAACCAAGCGACTTGACCACCGAACCACGCTGTTATCAGCATAAAATTAAAATATATTATATTGTATATAGTTATATATAATTTAATTATAATATATATATATTATGATCTATTTGCAAGAGTTGCAGCGCAATGGGTGATGAAGACCGAAAAAAAGCAAGTGATCTGGGCGGGAAAGCATGGGGCGATATCGAAGAAAACAAACGCTCAAGGGAAGAAGAAGCTGCAGGAAGACAAACCTCAGAATGGATGCACACCCCTCAGTGGCTCTTCTCAAGAGGGTGTTGGGTGGACAAATGCTATCCGAGCTTTAGATCAAATGAGCTAAAAATCCAAGCAACCGCGTGCAGGATGCACGCTTCAAGTGCAAGGCTTGGGGCTTACAGAGATAGCTGCCATGGATGCAACCAAGGAGGTAGAATATGCAAATGTATATGAACCACAAGACTCGAGGTCAAGGGGATTATTGGCAAAGAAAGGGTAAAGGGAACTCTCCTCCTTGGAGGAACTCCTCGCAAGGGTGTCATGGGTGGTTTAGGGAAAAGAAACTTTCCAAAGAAGATACTGTGGAAAATTGGTGAATCAAGGAAGACAATAAAGGGGCAATGGTGTAGAATGAGCAGTTGAAGACCTCTTGGACAAGAAAGGAAAAAGTGTTGAATGAAGAACCTCCGCAAAACCATAAAGATTCAAAAGGTAAGAACACAAACCCTAATTTGCTTTGGCCATTTTTTTGGATAAAAGACAAACCAAGAAATCCATAGGGAGACTTAAGGAATGTGGGGTTATGGCTAAATGGGGTGGGGGTTGGACTGAGATAGAAAGAATTCAAAATTGGTGTTGGGGTCTGTGGGGAAACCTAGTTCAGATCACGACAATTCAAAATGCATTTTTCTTGCTTGAATTCCCTTCACACACAGAAAAATGGAAAGCACTCAATAGTGGGCCGTATTTCTTAGATGGTGCCAAAATGCACCTGGCTAATTGGTACCCTAATTTTTGACCCTGGGAAGCACAAATTTGAGGAGGGACTGGTATGGATTCATTTGTATAACCTTCCGGCAGAATATTGGGTTGAGTACTTTTTCAAAGAGTTTGGGAGAAGCTTGGAACCTCCCATTTTAGTTGATAAATTAGCGGTAGACAGATGCCAGGGTGCCTATGTGAGAATCTGCATAGGTTTGAAACCACACCATCCCCTGCCATAGGAGATAGGGATTTTTGCGGAGGGTAGAACTTGGACTCAATCAATACTAAGAGAAGACAAACTGAAATTATGCCCAACATGTAAATCGAGGGATCATGGGAATTTGGAGTGCAAGATTTCGGTAAGGCCAAATAAAGATGATATGTACAATTGGGGACTTCTGCAAACATGAGAGTTTGGAGGGCCAAAGGTCTCAAAACCCTTGTGGTGAAATTCCACAGAAGAATGAAGATCTAATGTAGAAGGTGGACTGATAATAGACATCCTTGCGGGTAAAGGAGAGCCTGGATATGAAAAGAAAATACCAACCCCACTTCTTCATAAATCTGTGGCAAAGTAGAGTCTAGGGAAATAGTAGTATACAATCCCTTGGATATTGAGAAGTTGGCGATAGGTGACTAAGAAGATTTTGGAAAAGAGGAGGATCTAATCAAGGAAGTAAGGAAGGAAACTTCTCAAGAAAATATAGGAGTTTCAACAGATAGCACAATTTAGGAGGTGAATCTAGAGTCTAGGAGTGTGGAACATGCAAATAACTGTAGGAGTCCAGGACAACACTGAGAGGGGGGGTGAATCAGTGTTGTATAAATTTTAACCTTTTGCAAATTTTGTTTACAAGACAGAAGAGGAAGACATTGTTAAACACATATACATAAGACTACTGATAAAAGAGGATATAAACAACACCTCATGAGTAAATCATACACACATAGAGAGAAGATCAATATGAATCATGACACAAGATTTGCATGAGTGGAAAACCCTCCAGGGGTAGAAAAACCACTCCAAAAGTGTGTCACTAGCTTTATCAAAAACCTTACTGATTACAATGTTTAGAAGCACCAACTTCAAGGAGCACCAACCCCTAATAGGTCTCACTGACCATACAAGCCTCACTGGCTACAAGATGCCTCACTAGCTGAAATTTGCCTCACTGGCAAACACAATCACTATTATAAAAAAAAAACATCAAACTTTGTGTGCAAGACATGATTGTCATTCAATCTGATTTGTACCATTGTATACTCTGTGTTGCATCATACAACTTTATACTTCCTGTTTGTTTTCAAATCAAGACCATCTTCTTTTACACACTTCTACAAACAAGCTCCTCTTACAAATCTCTGTAAACAATTATCTCTGCAAATTGTCTCTATCAATCTTTCATCAATCACTGCAACCAAAGATTGATTCCTTGCAATCAAAACATTACAAACCTCTGCAAGTGTCTTTTTACTCTGCAATTTAGTTCACTCAACCATTCATATGTATCATCAAATTTATCTTAATCATTGATCTACATAACATCCACACACACACACAATGCATTTGCAAAACCAATATATATATATATATATATATATATATATATATATATGTCCTTTCATATCCTCATAATCAACTTTGCATATATATTTTTTTATCAATAAAGATCCTAAAAAAAGTATTAAATTCCTCTGCCATTCATATTCTTCTTTTCTAAGATCCATTTTCCTCTTCTCATAATATAAAAAACTCTTCATCTTCTCAACAAAATAAGTCTTCAATAAAATCATTCTGCTCGTACAAATTCAATATGCAAAAATAACTCTTCACCAACTTGACAATCAAACTTCTCTACAATGAAAAATCTTCATTTTTCATTCTCCTACAATAAAACTTCAAATCAATCTGCAAAGAAGAATTCTCTTTATGAATGATCTTCATCAATCTTTTATCTTCCTCTATAAATATCTTCACCTCAAAAAAAATTATATTCGGATTCTCTAAAAACATCTACATGAGCTCTTAAAAAGATAAAAAATCTTTATACAATATTTAATATATTACATTCCCTAATAAGAAAAACACTTTCCTTTTCCTTTAGCACACGAGATGGATTTTAAATAAGAAATAACTCTCTTTAAAAAAACTCCTTAAAATCTTATAAAATCCACTTACCTACCCACCTTTTACTCAATGCATAATTAGAAATTACCTTTTTTTTCTTTAATGTCATAAAAATGACATAAAGGAGGGGCCGACCACTTAGTGGTTTAAAACAAAGTTTCCCAAACTTTTAAACAAAGCTATGAACATAGCTTGTTCGAACACCTTTTTGAGTTTTTGTTGCTCATGCCATCTTAACCAAAGACCATTGAATATGCATATGAAAATTTAAACAAAACCATTAATAATCATTTCCCGCTCAGGCTGAAGCTAGCAAATAGGGCCGGTTTCCCAACGATGAAAGCACCCATTAATTACCACTTAAGTGCTAGTGACCTACTATTGTGGGTCAACTTCAATTTATAAAATAAATTGCTTAAGTCTTTAAAGTCTTAAACCTTTAATTTACCTTAAGCTCTAAAAAAAATATCAACCTTTGACAGATCTATCAGCCATTGCACAACCTTGATGCACCCTTGAAGCAACAATACTCTGACCATGATCTGAATTGATATGAGAGAAACATCATCACATACATGAGGGAAAGCAACATCATAATATTACAACCTGTAACCTCTCTGAGAACACATGACCAATCACATGTGTCTACACAACTTGAACTCTCACATGATGCTCATGAACCCTGCATAGCTTGTAACCACATCAGTTTGACATCAATGGCCACTCTTGTCAATTTTATGAAGAAAGATGTCAACAAGAACTTTTGTCATGAAAACAACTCTTATCTAATATTTTATGAACAAAACTCAAAGTCTTGAGATGACAAAACTCAATGAACATGATGACCCAACTCAAAGATCAACCAAGCTTCATAACATAAGCATCTTGAGAACACACTGCACCATGATATCATCCTACAATCAATATCAAGACATTTTGATCAAGCACATTCTTGATGAACCTTTTTGACATCAATAACATTCAACTCAAACACCTTTTTGACATCAATGACAATTAATCTCCATCAATAACCCCTCTGGAGTGGAGGAGAGTGGAGAAGATCTAGGCTTCGAAGATGAAGGTGGAATGGGAGGAGAGGATGAAATCTTGCTGGAAGAAAGGATGCTGGAGAAATCACAATCAAAGCGATGAAAACCCAACATCACGAAGGTTGGCAAGAGGGGACCGAAATCTAACCATGCAAAATTGAAAATTGCAGCTAATGCAGTAGAGAAAATGAAACTCAGATCAGGGAAGGATGTATTCCTTCCCCGAGAACAATGAGGGTAATAACTTGGAATGTTAGGGGCATCATTGCCCTTAACAAATGGCATTTGGTCAAACGCCAAATTGACCAATCAAGAGCAGACATTTTTTTCCTATAGGAAACAAAATTGGATAAGCAAGAAAGTGATGGGAGATTGAGGGGTTGGAGACAATGGAAAGGCCACTACTATGAAGCTGAAGGTGCCTCAGGGTGTTTGGGAATCATTTGGAATACATTCATAGTAGAAGGGGAAATTGTTGAGACAGATAGGAGATGGATAATTATGAGATGCAGGCTGTTGCAAAAAAATGAGAAATGCTATATATTCAATGTGTATGGTCTAATTGCCATTCTAGACAAGAGATTACTGTGGTAGCATTTTTCTGGTAAACTAACAAATCTCAATGGAGAGAAAAGCATCATAGCAGGTGATTTCAACGCGACTACAAATAATGATGAGAAGAGAGGTGGGCTGCTAAGAACAACTAATGTGCAGCTAGACTTTTAGGATTTCATTGACAATAACCAACTCAAAGATGTGCAAACAAGGAATTGAATCTTCACTTGGACAAACAGGCGGAAAGGGTTCACAAATGTTGTGGAGAGATTAGATAGATTCCTGCTGGCTGGGGATTGGGAAGGCCAGGCAAACCTAACAGAAGCAGTCATTCTACCTTTTTCGGGTTCAGATCACTTTCTGATCCAATTCACAATTCTCCCAGGTGAATCGCCCAAGGGTAATCCTTTCAAATTTGAGAGCATGTGGTTGAGGGATGACTCTCTGCCAAAGCTGATGGCAGGATGGTGGGATGAAATTAGAATAGTAAATTAGTCTAACCTTTTCAAACTAAGAAAGAAGTTGGGATTTGTTAAGTCCAAACTAAAAGAGTGGAACATAACGCACTTCAAGAATATTTTTCAGGAAAAGGATAGAGTAGAGCAGGAAATGGCCACCTTGAATGAACACATAATCAAAAATGGTATGAGGGAGGAGTTTGAGTCAGAAAAAGCACTAAAGGAGAAATGGGCAAAAATCCTAAAAAGAGAAGAAAGTTATTGGCGGCAAAAATCCAGGGAGACTTGGTTGAAAGGAGACAAGAACACTAAGTTCTTCCATAGAACATTAGTGGCCAACATGAGCAGAAATAGAATAACATAAATCAAAAAATGGATGGAAGCTTGACTCAATCTACAAATGAGATAAATTAGGAGGCAGTGGCTTTCTTTGAGACAATTCTGAATAAGGAATCCCCAATTCAAAGAGCAACAAGGGATAAAATTCTAGCCTCAATTCCCTCTCTGATCTCTAAAGAACATAATCAGCCTCTTTTCAAGCAAATTGGGAAAGAGGAAGTGAGAACTGCCACCTTTCTCCTCAACCCAGATAAGGCACCGGACCCATATGGATTTACAGCCAGCTTCTTCCAGAAATTCTGGGAAATAGTAGGGGATAATCTAACTAATGCAGTAGAGGAATTAAGGAAGATGACTATGCTAGGATCCATCAACCACACATTCTTGGCTTTGATCCCTAAGAAAAAGAACTCCCAAGAAATGGGAGACTTCAGACTGATAGCTCTTTGCAACATAGTATACAAGATAGTAACCAAAATCATAGCTAATAGACTTAGAGAGGTTTTGGATTCTATCATCTCAGAAGAACAGTGTGGTTTTGCCCCAGGGAAATCTATTGTGGAAGGAATCATTATTTCCCATGAAGCAATTCATTCGGCCAGAAAATCCTAAGAGGCCTGCATGATACTCAAGCTAGACATTTTAAAAGCCTATGACCTAGTGGATAGGCATTTCCTAATGGAAGTTCTGGAGAGATTTGGATTTAGTAGCAATTGGAGGGAGTGGGTCAACAGCTACATCTCAACTCTAAAGTTTTCAATCCTAGTCAATGGTGTTGCACATGGATTCTTTACCTCTACAAGATGCCTCAAGCAGGGAGACCCTTTATCCCCCTTCCTTTTCATCATTATGGCAGAGGCACTAGGGAGAGGGATCAATGCACTCAAAAGGGAGGGGAAATGGAGAGGAGTCTCAGTAGCAAATGGATTGGAGAATATGACCCACCAGCAATTTGCAGATGATACCATTCTCTTTGGTGAGGATTGTAGAAGAGAAGCAAGAACCATTAAAACTTTCATGGATGAGTATTGTCTAGCTTCAGGAAAAAGTGTCAACTGGAGGAAATCAGAGGTCTTTTTCTTGAACACACAACCCAGCCTCCATAGGGATTTGGCAAAAATCCTAAACCTATGGGTAGCCAACTTCCCGGGGCACTACTTGGGAACCCCTCTCTTTGTAGGAGTCAACAAAAAGAGCTATTGGGAGAATCTAGTAAATAGTTGCAAGAACAAAATGGGAACTTGGATTGGAAAATGGCTTTCCTCTATGGGTAGGATCCTAATGGTGAAATTAGTTCTGTCAGCCATCCCAATCTATTCAATGGCATGCTTGAAAATCCACAAAGCAGTGGAAGAAGCCATTTCTCATATACTTAGTAAATTCTCCTAGAGTGGGACTAGGGATCTTCAGAAGCTTCCACTAGTCACCTAGAATAAAGTTTGCTCCCCAAAGGAGGAAGGTGGAACAGGTATAAGGCAGCTTGCAATAATGAACCTAGCCATGGGAGCCAAACTTGTATGGAACCTCTACAACAAAGGAGAGCAGAAATGGGTAAGAATTCTTAGAAGGAAGTATTTGGACTTGGATGAGGCCACAAGAATTCTAACCATTGTAGATCCGCCAAGGGGATCCACAATTTGGAATTTTTATACTAGAATGAAGGGACATAATTTCAAAGCATGTCACCTGGGAGATCATAAATGGTCAAAGAGCGAGATTCTGGAGTGATTCTTGGGGTGGAGGTGAAACTCTATCCAACTACCCCAACCTTGAGGAAATAAAAAAATGAAACCCTGAGAGTCTAGGGAAGTAAGGTGTGCAACTATGGGAGAGTAAAGGTTCAAGATGGGATTCCCACATGGGAATGGAGATCCTTGGAAAAGATTGAGGCTCCCCTGGAGTAGAAAAGAGAATTTGCCATGATTCTAAAGAACAGATCCTTTGCCCCTTCAGTATGAATGGACACAATTAGATGGTGTGGTTCAACCACAGGATCCTACAGGGTTAAGTGTGGATATATTTTCAATGAAGCTACAATAAACAAGCAAAATTGGTCTACAAGATTGATCTAGAATAAGAATTTCCTTCCGAAAGCTGGGGTTTTTTCTTAGCTGGCATTGTAGAAGAGGATCCTCACTGAGGATAGACAGGCAAGATTTGGTATTCCTGGGCTAGGGAGATGTGTTCTCTACAAAAGTAATAGTGAAAGTGCTAACCAGATCCTCCTGACTTGTCCTTTTGCGATAGACTGCTGGCAGTTCTTCATGAAAAAGTTAAATTTCCAGAGCCCTCTGCCTTAGGATATTGAAATGTGGTCTAACATCTGGCCAGATATCCATCAGAAGGCAATTTTTGGGAGTGTCTAGAACATCTTACCTTCTTCCCTCATTTGGGAAATTTGGAAAGAGCGAAACAGGTGCATCTTCCAGGATAAGGAAATAAACTCTGAGAACCTTTGCAAGAAAATGGAAGACCTCATTTCAGAACTAGTCAATGAAGCCTCCCATAGGGGTTCGAACCGGAAGAAGAACTTCACATGTTGGGATGATGGAATCACTAAAGTCTTTCCTGGTCTAAAAATCCCCACTGTGAGTGGAGAAGGGGAAATAGGAAGGACGAAGAGATTGGAAGTGAAATGGGAGCCTCCAGAACTGGGCTGGATAAAGATTAATTTTGAAGGAGCCTCAAAAGGCAATCCAGGATCGAGTGGTGCTAGCTATGTGGCTTGGGATGAGCATGGTAACATTGTGGCAAAAAAGTCTCATGGCTTGGGTGAGTCAACAAACAATATAGTAGAATTCAGAGCGGCTCTTTGGGTCTTCAATTGGGAAATGAATTAGGAGTCAAGCACATCCATCTAGAGGGAGACTCACTCATCACAATTAATGCCATCAGACTAAACTTCATGCCGAATTGGAACCTAGGCCAATGGCTACGCCCCATCAGACAGTCGCTAGATGGGTTTCAAGACTTCAAATTGGGCCACGTATTCAGAGAAGGCAACTCAATTGTAGATGAGTTGGCAAAGGTGGTAGTGGAAATCCCCCATATTTAATTCACCATTTGGTGACATCATGTGCTCATTAATTTTGCTAGCAAGTTTAATTATCGCAAGTGTGAGAAAGATATAGCTTGATGGGGAATAATTTGGTGAAGATCTAATGAATTTTGGCTAAGTTATGCTTATCGCTCCAATCAGACATTCAAACATCTGGTTGTATTTCATATCAGATTGCACTTCTGTGTACTACTAACTGGATATCATGTTGAGTTTCAATATCCAAATCTAGTTTCCTTATTCACATCTGGTTGTGTTGTATTTATTCAACCAGACATTTCATCCGGACCTTTTTTAACTAGATATCCTGTTTAGTTTCAACATCTAGATCTACTTGCCTTTTTCATGTCTGATTGCCTTATTCATATCCGGTTGTGTTGTCTTTCTTCAACCAAACATTTCATCTAGACCTTTCCTAGCCTGACATCTCATTTTGTTACATCTGGATCCTATTGTTGTTCATATTCAGATCCAATTACGATGCCTTATCATCCATCCGAATATCATGTTACGCATCTGGTTACACTGCTTGTCTTCAATTAGACATATTTTGAACCAGATTTCATGTTGCATTTCATTTTATGGATCTAGTTATTGTTCATATCTGGTTACAATGCTTCATTTCTAACCGTACATTTTTCTATTTAGATGTCTTGTTGACATATCCAATTCTGGTTGCCTATGACATCTTCCAAGTGGAAATTCCAACCAGACATCTTCCAAGTGGACATTCGAACCAGACATCTTCCAAGTGGACATTCCAACCAAACATCTCTCAAGTAGACATTTTGAATCGAATATCCTGTTGCATATCCATATCTGATTGCACTTCTTATCTTGCAACTAGACATTTTTCCATCCAGATGCCCTATAGTGTGTCTCATTTCTCGATTACATCTGGTTATCTTGCAGGATGACCCAAAAACATAGGAAAATGCATCACCGACTCTCTAGATCACCATTAATGCAAAGTGGGTGGTTGAATTTGATGTTTTTAATGCAGTTGGTGGAGTTGGTGGGGTTTTCCCTCCCATTTTTCCATCCAATCCGAGTTGTGAAGGATATAAAAAAAATTAAAACTCTTTTCAAGGGTTGGTCATTTTGGCATTTTCCAGACAACTCATGTAGTGTGACTAGGGTTTCTATCATTGTGAACAGTTGAGATCTTTGGAAGCAACTTTTTGTAAATCATATGGATGAATCAATGCACAATTTGTGAGTAGAATCATTTGTCTCCATTGTCACAGGTGTTCATTTAGGGAATTTATGATTTGTTATAGGATTCCTCTTTCCATGATTTGTGGTGTGATTGTAATCTTCATTTGAAGGATTTGACAGGTCCATAATATATTACATGTCATAATTATAATTTTATGATTGCATATAAATGAATGTTGTGTGAGAAGGGATCAATAAGCATGTCTAGTTCTATTTTCAAATTTCATGCATCTCAGTGTTCTAGTTAGGCAACTCACTATCATTTCATTGTTGTTCTCCCTCTTGATCTGTAAACTCTGTAACACATTGAAGACACCAGTCTAAATGGCGTTTTGATCACCTAAACATTTTTTAAATCAAACAAATCAACCTAGTGTGAGGTAGGAGTAATCAAATATGTAGGTCTTGTGTGATTTGCATTATAACTAGGGAATATAAACAATGAACTATTTTCAAACCATCTTAAACAAATCACATGTGCATATCAACAACTTGCACTCATGCAAGAATGTTTCCATTAGCTTAGAATGAGGTTCAAATGTGAAACAAGTGCATTTAATTCAATGATAGTTCTCAGGATTAAAACAAATGTCTGGTTATTACTACAAAGTTACAATTTAAGCATAAATAGTGTGTAGTTTTAAAACCCTATGAAGGGATACCTCATGATTACCCTCCTAATCTTATTTGAGCTTGAAGTGTGGAGGAGTTTACCCACTCTTGTAAGTTGGCCAAAATTGTCCTTAACCTATTGATATACCTCCTTCAATCACCTTGATGATACCCCTAGCCTAGGTGATTGTGGAATGTTTTAGCATTTAAAGTTGTAGTAATTTTGGGAACCAACACCCATGATCCAGAAAGACTTAGGAATTCAAATCATCATAGATCAAGATCAAGAACAACCTTGAACTCATACTCCAAAAGAAAAGAAAAATGACATGCTAGTATGTCGATCCTGAAAGACTTAGCAAATCCCAATTATCGGGGTTGTAGATCGAGGAAAACCCATATTATATGCCAAAAAATAAAGAAAGAATTTTTAAAAAACTCTGAAAGGGCAACATGATGTCACTAAATACAACCTTGAAAAGTGTGTAGAGACCAAAATGGATTCAAATGGCTAGGGTTATGAAAATGAAAAGGAAAAAATACATAACAACAAAACCCTAAATAAATAGATTCAAAAACCAAGAGCATGAAAGGGTACAAGCACAAATGAAATTCAAGCCTAATGCAAGACCAAATGGGTAGATAAAAAAACAAAACACCATTAGACATAGAGAGGATGAAGAAACCCTACCTAGAGAAATGATGAATGGCCAAACGATCCAAGCACACCCAACAACAGAGAAATGCAACTAGCTGGTCATGAACACTCACCCCTGAACATCAAAATCCCTAGAGCTTTGGGAGAAAAATACAAAATGTAAAAGTGAAGATAGAATAGGGTAACGGCAATAAAACCTCCCTTTCACATGCATGTAGGAAAACTACAATAAATGTAGGTCCAAGGGTAGGTAGGGCTTAAGTTATATCCCTTTCTCATTGATATATCAAAGATTCTTTTACTACTATGCCAAGATGACAAACACTAAAAATCTAACAAGGGTGACACATGAGACCAACACTAGTGTCCATAAACCTTGAGATGTCAGGGTGTTTCCACTATCAGGCCAGGATGACAAACTTTGATAGGTTGAAAACTCAACAGCACAAATGTACAAGGCAAACCATCAATTTTTTAGGGATGATTCTATTTTCATGATGGAATGACAAACCCTGATACCCTGACAGGATAGGAAATACGAAGAAATTAAGTAAAAAGTGTCGAAATCAAAGTGTCAAGACCCATTAGAGCAAGAAAAAAAGAAAAGGTCTACAAATATCAAAACAAAGACCAAAACATGAAAAAAGGAAAAAAAGAAGAATTCTAAGTAAAGGCAATAAATCAAAATCAATAGTACACCATAGGGAAAATAAAATAAGCAAAGAAAAGAAAGGGAGGTCCTCATTTGCCAAAATGGGGCGTGTTGTATAGGGCACAATAGGAAGGAAGGTTGTAAGCCTCAGAAAAAGTAAGGAGAAATCAAGAAAAATGAATTTGGCTAATTTCCATAATTATGTTAATGAATTTGAATTTATAATAATTGTGATTTTTCTATTATATGAATGAAAATTTGACTTAGAAGTAAATCTCTAGTTTCTTATGGTATGGAAAAATTGTCAAAAAAATTGAGTGAAGTTGTTATGGCCAATTGATTAGGATTTTATCAATTTAAAGTCTTGTAAATTATTTCATAATTAAATATGACTATAATTGAATGTTATTTTCTTCTTTTTATTGGTTTTTGAATAAAATTTGAGATTGAAAAAGTAAACCCTAGTTTTCATAACATAGTGAAACTTGTATGAAAATATATAGTCTATTACAACTACCATAACTTTTATTTTATAAACTTGGTATCTCTAAAACATTTATTAGTGGTATGTAACCAAGTGACCTAAATCCTCATAAAACATTAGCCATGCAAAATTTATATATTGTGAGATATGATTAAATTTTAATGACTATATATCTATGTTGAAATTATAAGAACTATGTTTTAATAGTGATTTTGACAACACTAACAACTTAGATCAAATACAAAACATGGGAAATTTAGTGGGAGACTAGAAAGAGAGGTTTGAAACATTGGGGGTTCTTATTAAATAAATAAATTATATTATAGTGTTTGTATGAATTGTAAAAAAATACATAAAGTAAGAATCATGATTTAGGAATGCTAGAAAGTTAAACTTATCAAACTAGATTCATTGGAAAATTCTAAAATTAAGTTGAAAAATGATAGTTTTAAGGTTCTATTTACCTTTTTGGAAAGATATTTATGTTTTACATAATGGTATAAGATCTTTTAATTATTCGATAAGTGCTTTTGTAGTTTTAGAAGTAGTTTGTACAATTTAGTCTAAATTACTAGGATGAAAGCTCTAATTGGTCTATGTGATCTCCCAATATGATTTGGTAAGTTTATACTTATTAGTATGTTAAAGTGTTTTTGGGTACTAGTTGTAAGGATGTGATCATGAGTTGGACTTTTCTCCCTGTGCTACTTTTACACCTAAGTACAATGGTCTTGTATTTGAGAGTCCTTTAGTGGATTTGTGTATGATAGTTTTGATGTCATGTTGGAATATTTTGAATTCTCTTGTTACCTTCCATTGGCTACCCAAATTATTTTGGGTGGAGATTATTGGGTGACCCCACAATAGTGTGTCCCACTTGAGGGACATCCTATTTTTTTCTTGAAATCACATATTATTAGAGAAATTCATGATTTAAGCCTAGATGTGTTCTATCTAAGGGGGTTTGATTGAAGGGGGTTAGATCAAAGCCCCTTAGATCAAATACCCTTGGATAGAACCCCCTAGGCTTAAATCAAACCCTCAACGGAGTCTTCTCTGCACCTATCAAAATATTGACAAAAAACCACTTTTGCTTCACTTTTTTAGGCATCAAATTAAGTCATTTAGAAATTTCATTTTGTAAGTATGTAGCCCTTAGTATTAGTTTTCCAAAAATTATAATATGTAGTATGTTTTCTTTAATATATATATTTTAAAAAATATAATGGATGTAGGCCTATTATGAAAAAACAATGACATGTATTCAAGACATTAGGAAAAATAACATTGTTAGAAAAAATCTCAAAAAAATGCACTACACTACACATAAATGTCCTTGTTTCAAAGAAAAAATAAAAAAATAATTTTGATATATATGCTAAGAGTTCAATTCATTAAAAAATAAAATAGGTTTGAAATTTTTGTTAGTGCTAATTCAAAAATTAATAATAAATAACATATTTGATAAAAATCACCAAAAAATATCCATGCACTAGATAGTGGAGTTAATGATCTAATTAAAAAATTATTTATAGTGAAAGTTATACATTATGGAATGATGTCACTCAATAAAAAATAATAGAAAAAATAAAATACTATTAAAAAATTTAAAAAATGATAGAACTAATTCTTTTAAAAATTAAAAAAAATTATAGTTTGAATCTACATAGAAAATTCCACAACTTATTAGTTTACATCATCCTTAAATTCTTGACCATTTTCCCCTATAATTGACACAAATTGAAAAATATTGAAAATGTTGATTTTGAGCATCCCACTTTGGCCAAAAAGTGGGACACACTATTGTGTTATCACCCTATCTCATTAGTGATATTTGATATTTTTACTTGTCTCCCCCAATTTAGTTTGGGTGGAGATCATCTTGTTGGTGAGTGAATATTTTTACATGACTCCCCTACTTAGTTTGGGTGGATATTATCTTGTTAGTGAGAATAGATATATGTTTATTCTGAGGTGGTTCATGAGTAATCAAATGATGGGAACTCAATCCCAAGCTTCTACAACTACACATGAACTTTGGTACTATTTACAAGTGTGTGAGCATTTTTCCCAGTGCTAAATTTACATCTAAGTACATTATTTCATATACCTTAATAGTTCTAGAAGGCACTTATCTCCCGAGAACTATATATGGCTATATAATAGAGTGTGATCTTCCCACAATAGTCTCATCACTTAATACACTTGTAGGCACCTAAAATCAACCTTGTCAATCCTGACTATTTCTCCCATAATTAATCAGTTACATTTGAGCAAATATCCCATTTTCAACATTTGTATTAATTAAATAATATGTTATTATTTAATTAATGCTTTCTATGACATGTATATTAATTAAATAACATTTTATTATTTAACTAGAATATTTTTCTCCACATCTTCACAATTCCCTTTCATCACCAAAAATCACTACTCCTAGACCCTAGACATTATTATTTGTCTAAGACTACATTCCCCTTTCCCCCAAATTAAATAAATATCCCCACTTATTTAATTTTGGATTTTATCCACTTTTTCTTATCCACTAATTATCTTTTACCTTTTAATCATTTTCACAATAATTAGATCTCCCCAAATTTCTAGAGGATCCACTTGTCATATCTTGTACATGCATGATGTGACAAGTGGTACTTTGAGGAATTGCCAAATCTTCCACTGTCTTATCCTCAAATTTAAAATTTGTCTTAAAATCCAAACCCTACCGCCACTTGTCCACATCTCCTTGCTTGAGATCTCTCAAGCATCATAAACCATTGATCTTTATCTTCAATCTTGACCCTCCATCTCCATCTTCAAAAATCTATAAATTGAAGGTGTCTCCATCCTTTTCAACAACAATTGGATGCAAGGATATGATGCTAGTTTGAGCACTTTGACATCAAGAAAATTAGGCATTTATCTTAGGACATATCAAAAGAGAGTTCATGTTTATGGGTTCATTTGGTTTGAATTGAACTCTCTTTTTAGTCTAATCTTGAGTGTTGATAGTTGATTGTAATTGAGGGTTTTAACTAGTTTAAGTCTCTTTATATGGTTACTTTCTCCTATACACAACACTCACCCATAGTACTCTAGTTGGTGATAGGGTTGGAAGAAACATGTTAGAAAATACATGTTATTATTTACTACTTACAACACTATAGGTAGATATATATGAAACCAAAGTCTTAACCCAGTTATAGGGATGCATTCCAATGGCTACTAGAAGTGGTAGCATGTTCTTGTGACATATAGTTTTCCATAATTCTCATGTGTAAAAATGAGTCTTACAATTACTCAAGGTAACCTTGAGTCTTGTCTAGTTTTGTATTCTTAAGTCTTGTTAATGTAGTCAAGGTTGGAGGGTCTAATTAAAGACAACCAAACCTTGCAGCTAACACAAACATCTACTTTGCATCTTTTTAGGTCCTAAAAATATAGTTCCATAATCCTAGAATATTAATCTGTCTTCAAGATAGGGGTTTGTATTCATGAAGATATAATAGGGACTCATCAATATAACATGGATGACTAAAGGGAAATTTCTAAGAATCAGTATCTCCTTCACGTTGCGATCAGCTAAACCCAAGAGGGTTTTCCCAGTCTGGTATCCTCAATAGGACTTCTAGTAGAGTACGATAAGGAAAACTAAACCAACTACAACCATACCCAATGTATACTTGACTTGAAGATTTGTCACTAGGTCAAAGACTAACTACCTGATGTAAAACCTCTTCTTAAGCTAATAACATCATCATTACACATGTGCAAGATAAGACCATACACAACATGATTCTCCAAGATAATGATCGTTACAATTCACTCAAAATATTCCCTAGGTTATATCATTAAACCATGAAAGCATGCAGATATCTAATATACCTCTAAACTAATGAAACTGATATATATTCAAATTATGAATTTGATTTATCATTGACCTCCAAGATTGGTGTCTGTTCCAATAGGAAATAGAATCCCAAATTGATGAAGGGGGTAAATCATAAAACACACAACAACAAAAAAATGGCTGATCTGGACAACTCATTACATTACAGAAGCTCAATTACAATTAGAGGAACCAATCCTCCATAAGCTGCAACACACTATACCTACACACCACCAGGCTCTGGAATCTTCTGCCCTCTGTAACCCCAAATCAGCTAGGGTTTCTGTTTTCCTGCCTATTCTTGACTCTACACTTTCCCCCTTATCTCTACTACTACCCAGGGTTCCCAAAATAGTCATAAATAGCACTTTTTGGTAGCCTCCAACTAAATTTCAAAATTTGCAACTCCCTCCAAAAGTAGGTCAACTTCCGGGAAGCATAACTTTTGATCCGGGTGCCCGATTGATGAACCGTTTTAAGCACCGGAAAGCTCACGATGTGAACTATCATGCTGGAAATTTGTAAATGGATTTGCTTCAACTTTTTAGGATGTTATGGGATGTTTTAGTGCCTCATATCTTGTTTTAGAAATTTTCATGGGCTTTTCAGAAAACAAAAACTTTAATATCTTTCAACTCACAAATGATCTTTGCCTGATTCCTTCGCCAAAGGTCTTATATTTTAGTTATGAATATTTCTATAAATTTTCACTTCCATCCGTGCCCAAATGCAAACCTTCCTAAAATGGCAGTTAAACTTTCCAAAACTGGCAATTTGCTATTTTTAGCAGTTTGGAAAAACTGAAAGTCCTACATCATTATTCAAGAGCTTATGGTACCAGAAACACTAATTATGGAAAGAAATGAAAACAAATGTAATGATTTTGAATCAAATTCTTTTTGGGTGATGCAAGATTGCCCTTACACCACTGGACGCTCCTGCATCAGACACCCAGGGTAATTTTAGAAGTGACCCTGTCACGTCTCAGGTGTTTGTGTGAGTAAAACCCAAACAGTCAACCTCTGCCTTAGACAACCAAGAAGAATCTTCAACAAGCCTTCCTTTCCATTTCACCAAATATTCTTCATATTGCCTATTCTGAGTACTTCCCACACGACTATCCAAGATCTCTTCTATCTCCTCTGTTGAAGTAGATGCTAGAATACTCCACTATTTTTGTGTTGGTCCATCCTCTGTGCCACCTTCATGATATTTTGTTAAATCAGCAATGTTGAACATAGGGGAAATGTTGATCCCACTCAGCAACTCTACCTCATATGCATTTCCTGAATCATGTTTCTTTAGAATCCTGCATGGTCCAAATTTCTTCATTTTTAACTTATTATATGTTCCAACTGGGAACCTTTCTTTTCTCAAGTGAACCATGACTTCATCTCCTACCTGGAATTCCTTATATCTCCTCTTCTGATCTGCCTTAGCCTTGTACTGAATATTCACCTTATTAATATGCTTTCTCACCTCTTCATGCAAATTCTTCAGGTGTTCTACAAAGTCTTCGGCCTCAGCACTTATCTTTTCTCGTTTGTCTAGCTTCCTTAACTCTGAAGCATTTCTTGGACTATTGCCATACACAATCTAGAATGGTGATTTACCAGTACTCCTATTGATAAAATTATTGTAAGTGAATTCTGCCTGTGGTAAAATCAAATCCCATTGGGCCTTGGGCTTATCTCCTACTAAGCATTGTAGCAGGTTACCCAAACTCCTATTCACCACTTATGTCTATCCATCAGTCTGTGGATGGTGTGTAGAACTGAATTTCAAATCTATTTTCAACTTCTTCCACAATGTCCTCCAGAAATAACCAACAAACTTGGTATCTCAATCTGAAACTATGATCTTAGGTAGACCATGTAGTCTCACCACTTCCCTAAAAAATAACTCTGCAATATAAACATCATCATTAATCTTCTTACAAGGAATAAAATGTGCCATCTTTGAGAATCTGTCCACCACCACAAAAATGGAATCATGCCCTCTCTATGTCCTTGGTAAACCAAGAACAAAATCCATACTAATATCATCTCATCGCTTCTCCGGTACAGGTAATGGCTGATATAGCCCTGTATTCTGACTTGTTCCTTTTTCCATCTAACACACTCTGCAACTCTACACAAATTTCCTTACATCTTACTGCAACTGTGGCCAATAATAATTCTCATCAACAATAGAAATGGTCTTATCTCGACCAAAGTGTCCAGCCAATCCTCCACTATGCTTCTCCTTTATCAGGTTCTCTCTCATGGAAACAACATGCCATCTTGGATTATGAAATCCAACCATTTTGTCCTATCCAAAGTAATAGGTTCCAAACAATATTTCCAAGCCTCTAAAAAATCTAAATCTTCTGGATACAAACTCTTGAGCTCATCAAACCCAACAACCTCTATCTTCATTTCTATCAACAAATTTTGCCTTTTGCTCAAGGCATCTGCAACTTTGTTGGACTTCCCACTCCTGTGCTTCAAAACAAAAGTATAACTCTACAAAAACTCAACCCATTTTAAATGCCTTTGGTTTAACTTTTCTTGACTATTAAGATATTGCAAAGCTTGATGATCAGTATATACAAAAAAAAATCTTTTGGCAACAGATAATGTCTCCATTTCTTCAAACCCTAAACTATAGCATAAAATTCCTGATCATAAACATAATACTTTTTCTTGGCATCATTAAGCTTCTCACTAAAATAGGCAATGGGCTTACTTTCTTGACTCAAAATAGCTCCTATAGCACTACCACTAGCATCACAATCTACCTGAAATACCTTATTGAAATCTAGAAGTGCCAAAATAGGTTTCTCTGTGACTTTCTACTTCAATGTATCAAATCTTTTGTTTGCTCCTTTAGTCCATTTAAACTCTTTTTTATCCCCTCTCATTGTCTCCATTAGGGGTGCACAAATGCTACTAAAATTTCTGATAAACTTTCTATAAAAACTTGCCAAAGCATGAAAAGATCGTACCTCTGTGGCACTCCTTGGTGTAGGCCATTCAAGGATAGCTCTCACCTTCTCTAGGTCCATCTTAAGACCTTCCTCTGAGACAACAAATCCTAGGTATACCAACTCCTTCTTTGCAAAACTACATTTCTTCAGATTAATCAGCAACTTCACCTCCCTCAGCTTCTCTAAAACTCTTCTGATATGCATCAGATGCTCATTCCAAGTCTTACTAAAAATCAAAATATCATCTAAATAAACAATAACAAAACTTCACAAAAATTTTTTCAATACCTCATTCATGAACCGCATGAATGTGCTCGGTGCATTGGTTAGCCCAAATGGCATGACTAACCACTCATACAAACCTTCCTTTGTCTTGAAGACTATCTTCCATTCGTCTCCTTCTTTGATACGGATCTGGTGATACCCACTCTTCAGGTCAATCTTCATGAAGTACTTGGCTCCACTCAAACAATCCATTATGTCATCCATTCTTGGTAATGGAAATATGTACTTGATCGTGATCTTATTGATGGCCCAAGAATCTGTACACATTCTCCACTCTCCATCTTTCTTCAGTGCTAGTACTACAAGTACCACACATGGACTCAGGCTCTCCCTTATCAGTCCCTTCCTCAACAACTCATGAACTTGTCTGTTCAGCTCTTCATTCTCTACAGGTCTCATTCCATGGGCTACCTTGTTTGGCAAACTAGCTCCTGGTATCAAATCTATTTGATGACTTATCTTCCTTACTGGTGGTAAACCTTTTGGTATATTATTAGAGACAATATCTTGAAATTCTTCCAACAGATCTAAGACTTCTAATGGTACATCTTCACATTTCTCTTGACTAATCTTAGGAATCAATGCAAAGCAATGATGCTCATGCTTCATACCCTCCAAAAAATTTCTACCATCTACCAAGAAAATTCTAGCAGTACTACATACCTTTTCTTCCACCTCCTTCAAGGGCTTCAACTTATGACGAACTCTATCCTTTGTTAGGGAATATGTGTTTGCACGACTATCATGGACAGTGCTCCTATCATACTGCCATGACCTCCCCAATAACATATGACATGCATCCATCAGTATGATGTCACACAACACCTCATCATGGTAGCCACCAATCTTGAACTTAACTAAACGCTACTCATTGACCAAAGCTCTATGGTCCTTCTGCAACCATGCAATCCGATATGGATATGGATGTTTTCTTCTTGTCAACTTCAACTTGTCAACCATCTCCTCTGAAACAAGATTGTCAGTGCTTCCACTGTCAATAATAATATCACAACACTTACCTTCACATTTGCACCTTGTGCGGAATAAACTCTTCCTCTGGCTAGGTTCTTTCTCCTCATTCAACAAACGTCTTTTGACAACTAGGGTTTCTCCACTTTTAGCATCTTTAGAATGCTCAAACTGTGCATCTTCATCTACATGTGCAATTCGTGCATTACCTTTGGGTCTTCTATTTGTCCTTCCTTGATGTTGTGGACACTCATATGCTCAATGCCCTTCTTCTCCACATTGAAAATAGGTTCCTCTGAAACCTCCTCTTCCATGCTCTTGTCCAAGTCAACCTCTTCCTCTTCCTCTTTGTTCACCATTGTTCTGGTCACGAGGGTGGTAGGCATTATCTCCTCTCTAATTTTGACTGGTGCCAGCTTCTTCACTTTTCTTTGGATCTTCATTTTGGCCTCCATATGGTCTTCTACCAATCCTTCCACCTTGACCTCTTCCCCTTTGCTTGCTGTCAAATCTTTTATTCATCTTCTCTTCCAGCTTCAGGGAAAACTAGTACGATCTTCTATGGTGGTCATTCTGACTAGGCTTAGCTCCTCTTGAATACTTGGCCTCAACCCATTAATGTAATTGGCTACCTTCTCCTTATTAGCCTTTGGATGGCCTGTCCTGATAGTAATCTTATAAAACTCTTTTGTATACTCCTTAACAGACTTGTTACCTTGCTTCAATCCTTGCAGCTTCTTTAGCAACTCCATCTCATAGTCCACAGGAATGAACTGCTTCTTTAGTTTTTCCACCATCTAATCCCATTTGGTAATATTTCCTTTTCCTCTTTTGTTCCTCTCTAACCGGACCTCCTTCCACCAAATATTGGCATGGCCCTTCAGCTTTGTTTTTGCAAACTTGACCCGATCTGGGTCCTCCACATCTTCATACTTGAAATACTCCTCCATGTCATTGATCCAATCAATAAGTTGTTTTGGATTCAAATCTCTAGAATATGTAGAAACTTCGATCCTGGGCCTCTTTCCAATCTTTGAAATGGCCCTCAACAACCTAACTTCTGCAAGATCTCCTACAACTTCTTATTCTTCCTCAGATAGCTCTTCTTTAGCTTCATCCTCGCTTTCTTCTCTTGTTCTCAGCTCAAACCCTCTTCACAGCTCCTCTTGCAATGCATTGATTTGCCTTTGAAGGGCTCTAAAACCATCTTCTATCAAAGCATTCCTCCCAATATGATTTCTTCATGGAGACATCTTGATCTCTGTAGAACACCCACAACCTCAAGTCTTGGTGCAAACTACCTCACAGTCGATGATCTGTTTACATACTTAGGAACCCTTGCTCTAATACCACTTAATGAAGGGGGTAAATCATAAAACACACAACAAAAAAAATAGCACATAGAAAATAGAATATTTCTTTATTGATCTGGACAACTTATTACATTACAGAAGCTCAATTACAATCAATCCTCCACAGGCTGCAACACACTACAGCTACACACCACTAGGCTCTAGAATCTTATGCCCTCTATAACCCCAAATTAGCTAGGGTTTTTATTTTCCTGCCCATTCTTGACTCTACACTTTCCCCCTTATCTCTACTACTGCCCAGGGTTCCCAAAATAGTCATAAATAACACTTTTTGGCAGCCTCCAACTAAATTTTAAAATTTACAACTCCCTCCAAACGTAGGTCAACTTCTGGGAAACATAACTTTTGATGCGAGTGACGAACTGTTTTAAGCACCAAAAATCCCGCGATGTGAACTATCACCCTAGAAATACGTAAATGGATTTTCATCAACTTTTTGGGATGTTATGGGACGTTTTAGTGCCTCATATCTCATTTCATAAATTTTCAAGGGCTTTTCAGAAAACAAAAACTTTAATATCTTTCAACTCACAAATGGTCTTTGCCTAATTCCTTCGCCAAAGGTCTTATATTTTAGTTATGAAGCTTCCTGTAAATTTTCACTTCCATCTGTGCCTAAATGCAAACTTTCCTAAAATGGCAGTTAAACTTTCCAAAACTGGTAGTTTGCTATTTTTAGTAGTTTGGAAAAACTGAAAGTCCTACATCATTATTCAAGAGAGTATGGAATCAGAAACACTAATTATGGAAAGAAATGAAAACAAATGCAATGATTTTGAATCAACTTCTTTTTGGGTGATGCAAGATTGCCCTTACACCACTGGATGCTCCTGTGTCACAAATTGTAAGAGAGAAAAAGACACACTTGTAAATTACAATTGAAACTAGATTTGTGAACACACACAAACTAAAGATACTATGGAACCTAAGCATACTTAATAATCCATAACAACACTACAAAAATCCACATGGAACAAAGGAATGATCACCACAAAATCTTTGTAATGATATACAATGCTATCACATTCATCAAACCCTTGTTAAATGGATGCCAAAAAATGTAGTAAAACAAATCCCTCAACTAGGTTCAAAAATTTCCATAAAGATTTACAAACTACCATGGAGACACTCAACTACAAACATGATTAGTGAAACCCTTTCTATGATTTAGAAAGATGTGATCTCCCACTTACAAATTGGACTTATAGAAATTGAAACCCTAGACAAAGATTTGACACTTACAACCCTTTGAAGCAACAAAAATGATAAACCTTTTTTACATCTTGCAACCCTGTATTTATAGCATTTCAATTACATGCATTCTAGAAACCCATTGTGGGTTGCAAGATTCTTCTGCTAGTTAAGGAATTTGATGCACCAACACATCCTCTTATAATGAAGTCATCATTAGGTTTGGTGTTAAGTGACCTAGGGAAAATAGAACATCCTTCCCATGTGTAAAGAGTACCCAACTACTTGTTTTTAGACTTCTAATAGCTAGTGTTTACATTTATGGCACTTAGGCACCCATACACATTTTCAAATTCTACACGTGGTTTTGCATGTGGACCTAGGTCTTTGAGGGGATCAATGATGTTTTGGTAGGAATTAGATATAATTACATGCCTATTGAATTTAATTCCATTCATTAATGGTATCCTTGGAGAAGTAGGGGAGGTAGGTGGAACAGTGCATATGAGCATTGGAGATCCTTAAAAACTCATTCCTAGATAGTGCATAGAGGTAAAAAAACATCTTCTAGACCAAATGGTTAGGATCTTGGGAAATTTTATGTTGGGAGAATGGGCAAGAGTAAATCTATGGACTCGAATAAATGGAGAAGAGGAATAGCAAGATTAAGGGTTTTGGGATATCATATGATACTTTTCATCAAGTACACAAGCTTTAAGAGTCCTAAAGGTCCAAAAGGAGAAGGCATGAAGAGAAGTGAGGATCAATAAATTTACATACTCGCTACCACAAGTAGAAATGTAGGAAGGTAGAGTAAAGTCTAATGGCCTAAGGAGAAAGCATAACATAATGGTGGGGGTTAGGTTTCTAGATTACCAAGTACTCATTGCATTTTGGGGAGAATGGGATGGAGAGGTTTGAAAACCTACAATGGAAGGGAAAATAGTCAGGGATTGGGCAACAAGAATCCTTAAGTGAAAAGGAAATGAATAACTATCAGGGTTCAGAGTGTGGGAAAACTATATATGAAGTACAAGATTAGGTGAACACCTGAAGGATTTGGCTCAAAAGAAAATAAGATGGTAGGAGGTGAAGGAGAAAGATGAAATGATCAAGTAATAAGAAAATGAGATGTTGAATTCCAAGGACATGCATAATAGAAATCCTCAAAACTTATCGAGGGAGGAATAAAGGAAGTGCCAACAAGTAAGATACAACAAATGAAGGGGCATGGGGAAAAGATAGAATGGATTCCAACAAGAGCCTAAAACATAGGGATTTGAAAGAAAATATAATTGGCAGACAAATAAGGAAAATCTTGAATTCCTGAAGAGGTAGGAAACTTGTTGAAAACACCCTTGACACTTTGGATTTTCAAATTTTTGAGATTAAGAATATAACAAAGGTGTAAAGGGGGAAAACATATAACACTTAGCATAAATTTTACCAAGGGGACTCATTGAAGGATTTCTCAGATCAAGCATTAATGATGGGCAATAAGGTTTGGGGTAATAGAGAGATATAAGGCTTAGATAATTTTACACCTTGTTATATTAGATCCCAACACATCTCACAGTGAAAAAAATAGAAATTAACACAAGTACTAGACTTTATTGATTCAACACAATAGATTTAAGAGCTTAATTACAAGCTAGGTATCAATTTTTAATTAAAAAATTGGTCCAAGATAAATTGTAGTCCCAATCTACCTTCTCTAGAATGAAATCTATTGGGAATAGTTTCTTTCTTATAATCCTTCTTGTTGTTGTCTTCTTTCCTCTCAAAAACTAGGAAAATACTTGTAAAACATCTAGAAAACTAGGAAAACACCTTCAAAACAAATAAGCATTCAAATAATTTTTTTGGTTGATGCAAGATTACTCTTACACCTTGGATGCTCTTGCATTAGACACCTTGGATAATTAAAAAGTGAGCCTCTCACTTTTGTTCAATGATTTGAGCCAAAGGAAAACCAAGTTGGCTAACCTTTGCAATGGACATCCATGTAGAGTCTTCAATTAGTTTATCCTTACACTTCACCAAATATTGTTCATAAGTTCTATTCCTTGTGCTTCTACCAATTCTACTATCAAGTATTTGTTCAATTTCTTTAGGTTCTTTCTTAGATACTTGTTTACTCCAATCTACTTCTATTTGTCTCTCCTATGATTCACCCTCTTAGTATCCATACAAATAAAAAATATTAAATATTGGTGATATGCCAAGGTCATTTATCAATTCCACTTCATATACATTTTCAAAATCAAATTTCTTAACAATCTTGTAAGGATCACATTTCTTCATTTTTTAGTTTATTATGTTCCCTATGGAAATATTCCATCCTTAAGTAAACCATCACTTTATCTTCTACTTCATATTCCTTATGTGTCTAGCTTTGATTAGCATGTTCTTTATATTTGTGGTTCATCTTCTCCATCTATATTTTAATTTCTTGATGTAGACCCCTTATATACTCTACACTATCTTCATCTCTAGAACTCTTCCTATGGTTCATAGTAAAATCCACTAATTCTAAAATATTCTTTGGATTCTTCCCACATACAATTTCAAATGGTGTTTTACCTATACTTCTATTTATCAAGTTATTATAAGAAAATTTAGCTTATAGTATGATTAAATCCTAATTTCCTATCTTTTCTCTTCATAAACATCTTAACATGTTTCCCAAACTCCTATTCATAGATTTTGTTTGTGGATGATATGCAAAACTAAACTTCAACTTTGTATTCATCTTTTTCCATAATGTCCTCCATAATTTGACTAATAAATGTACCATCCCTCTCTAATACAATACTCTTAGGTAATCCATATAATCTTATAATTTTTTTGAGAAATAAATCAAATATAGGTATTACATCATTAGTTTTCTTACAAGAAATGAATGTATCATCTTAGAAAATCTATCAACAAATAAAAAAGTAGAATTATGACCTCTTTGTGTTCTTGTGAATACTAATACATAATCCATATTAATATCCTCCCATGGTTTTTGTAGAATTGGTAATGGCTTATACTATCCAACATTTTGATTACTTCCTTTTGCTACTTGACAAATTCTACAATTCTATAAATTCCTTTTCACATATTTGTACATCTATGTCCAAAAACAATGTTCAGTTACCAATGCCATTGTTTAACTCTCGCATGTCTTACTTATCCACCATTATGTTTTCTTTAATCAAATTCTCTCCCATTGAAATCTTACGAATGCATGATCCTTTTTCTTTGAACAACAAATCTCCTTGAATTAAATAATCCAACCATTTCATTCTATCCACTTATTGGTATCTTAAATAACTTCCATACTTTAGCATAATTAATGCCAATTTCATACAAATTCTTCAATTCATCAAAACTAGCAACTTAAATTCTCATTTCCATTAGCAAATTATGTCTTCTACTTAATGCATTAACTACTTTATTGGACTTACCATTTCTATGTTTCAACACAAATGAATAACTTACAAAAAATCAATCCATTTGACATGTCTTTGATTAAACTTTCTTTGACTATTCATATATTGCAATGCTTGATGGGTAGTGTACAAAACAATTCTTTGACAACAAATAATGTCTCCATTTATTAAGTGCTTTCACAATTGCATAAAATTGTTGATCATAAATAAAATAATTTCTCTTGGCATCATTCATTTTCTCACTAAAATAAGCATTCGGTATCCCTCTGTGACTTAAAATTGCTTCAATTGTAGTCCCACTTGAGTCATAGTCAACTTAAAATATCTTATTAAAATCTATCAAAGATAACATAGGTTGTTTAGTTAGTTTCTTCTTCAACATCTCAAAACTTTTATCAACTATAATAATACACTTGAATTCCTTTTTATCTCCCGTCATTGTTTTTGTAATTGGTGCACATATCCCACTAAAATTCCTAATAAACTTATGATAAAAACTAGCTAATACATGAAAAGATCTAACTTCAAAAATATTGATGGTTTTAGGCCATTCAATGGTAGATTTAACCTTCTTTGCGTCCATCTTTAACCCATTAACACCAATAACAAAATCGAGATATACTAGCTCTTCCTTCACTAAACTAAAATTTGCTACATTCAGTATAAACTTTTCCTCTCTTAACCTTTGCAATACTAACCTAATATTATCTAGGTGTTCCTCTTTACTTTTTCTAAAATTATAGTTTCACCCAAGTATACAATAAAAAAATTACCTAGATATGGTTTCAATACCTTATTCATTAACCTCTTAAAAGTACTAGGTACATTAGTCATTCCAAAGGGCATAATCAACCATTCATACAAACCTTCTTTTGTCTTGAATGTAGTCTTACACTCATCTCCTTCTCTAATTCTAATTTGTTGATATCCACTCTTCAAATCTATCTTACTAAAATACCTTGTGCCACTCTAACAATCCATGAGGTAGTCTATATTTGGTAATGGAAATCTATACTTGACATAGAGGTCTCTTCCTCCAAGTCACCATGTAGGAAATCTATATTCACATTTATCTACTCAACCTCAAGGTAAAATGAAGTAGTACAAGATAATAATAATCTAATTGATGTCAACTTAGCAATAGGAGAAAATATCGAGCACCAAAATCAATTCCCTCAACCTAGGAATATCCTTTAACAACCAAACTTACTTTGTACTTTTCAACACTTCCATCTAAACTAAATTTTATTTTGAAAAACCATTTTCATCCAAAACAGTTTTGACCCTTAGGCAAGTAAAATAGATCCCATTTGCATTCTTCTTCAATACAACCATCTCCTCATCTATAGATATCTTCTAAGATTCACTTTCATTCATTTCTATTTCTTCCTTCACTATTCTTGGATCATTAGTGTTAGTAATCAAATAAAAAGTACATCTCAAATCATGTGAGATTACCTTTCAAGTTGCCTTATTTATGAAGTAGAACTCCTCAAAATCTAAGGTGAAGATTCTTCCTCCTCTAAGGTTGAAGATATTTTAGTACAACCCTCCTAATTTGCTCCATCCTAAACCTCTAGTTCATCCTATAATGAAGCCTTCTCAATATTTGGTTCTATCTAAACAACTACATTCACATCATCCTTTAGCTTCTAAATAGTGGAACTAAACCCGATATCCCTAAAAACCACACTCCAATTATGCATATTCTTTCTAGTTATAGGATTCCAACTTATATCCTTTCACACATTCATTTTAGTTGATGAATATGTTGATAGGTGGTGACTAATCAGGAAAGTAATGTACACTAGCCATGTATCCTCGCCGGTGTTCTGGGTTGGGCTAGGCCTCGAGCAGAGGTTTGAGGGCAGCAGCCCTTGAGAAGTAGGGGTTTGAGGGCACAGCCCGCAGAAGCATGGGTTTGGGGGCATAGCCCCCGAATTTTTTTTTCTTGAGCTGACATAAAAAAACCCTATTTTTGTAACTAACATAAGGCTTGATAAAAGCGGCTAAGGGTTAGGGTTTTGGTTGATATATTGTATTGTAGAATTTGCAATGGTATTGAGTTGCAGGGATTGCTGGTTGTAATCGGTCTGATTTACTGGATAATAATATTGGACTCTCTGTTGGTGGATGTAGCCTGAGTTTGGGTGAACCACGTTAAAACTTGTCTCTCGTTGTTATTATTTTTGTGTATTTTCATTCCTTTGTTTAATCTTTATTTGCATTTAATTGATATCTTCTGTTGTCTAACCATAACAAGTGGTATTAGAGCGGGTTGTGTTCAATTATCGTCTATAGGAAGGTCTCATAGTTGAGTGGGAGCAATGGCGGACGAGGGTAAATTGAAGGTCGATAAGTTTAATAGGTAGAGCTATCAATTATGGAAGATGTAGATGGAGGATTATCTCTATCAAAAGGATTTATGGATGCTGTTGGAAGGAGTAGCCAAGAAACTAGCAACAATGACTGATGAGGATTGGAATCTTCTTGACAGAAAGGCACTAGGAACCATTTGGTTGTGCCTAACACCATCGGTGGCATTCAATATAACAGAAGCAAAGACAACAGATGGTTTGATGAAAGCTTTGGCTAAATTGTATGAAAAATGCTCAGCCTCAAATAAGGTATTTCTCATGAAGCATTTGTTTAATCTGAAAATGATTGAAGGTGAATCTGTGACAGATCATTTAAATGAATTTAATATGATTACCAGTCAATTGACTTATGTAAATGTAAAATTTGATGAAGTTAGAGCTCTCTTGATATTATGTTCTTTGCCTGAAAGCTGGAATAGTTTGGTAATGGCGGTTAGTAACTCTGTTTCTGGTTCAAATACCCTGAAATTTGATGATGTTGTTGGTGTTATTCTGAGTGAAGAAATTCATAGGAAAAGCTCAGGTGGGTCCACATCAGGTAGTGTTTTGAATGTAGAAAGTAGGGGCAGATCAAAGGAGAGAGGAAAAGGTTCTGGAGGTCATGAGAAGTCACGAGGAAAATCAAAGGAAAAGAGATCCCAAACCAGAGGACAGAAGGATTGTTGGTACTGTGGGAAACTACGTCATTTGAAGAAAGATTGTTGGTCTTGGAAAAATAAAGGAGACAAACAAGAAGGCAATAAGGAGGCAAATGTGGTAAGTAATAAATCTGAAGATGATGCTTTGATTCTTTCCCTAGATAATGCTGATGATTCATGGGTTTTAGATTTAGGGGCCTCATTTCATGCTACACCCCATAGAAGTTATTTTCTTGATTATGTCCAAGGGGATTTTGGGCTAGTTTATTTGAGAGATAACGAACCTTGTCAGATTGTTGGAAAGGGAAGAATCAAGATTAAGTTGCAGAATGGGAATCATTGGCTACTACAAGAGGTAAGGCACATTCCAAGGCTTAGTAGGAATTTAATTTCAACAGGGCAGCTATCTAAAGAAGGTTGCATTGTTACATTTACTGATAAAAATTGGAAGGTTTCAAAAGGTGCCTTAATAGTAGCAAAAGGTGTCCTTATATCTTTGTACAGGTCATACTATTCCTTCTACTTTAGCTATTGCAGAGAAAACACAAACAGGTTTAGGAACAGTTGCTGCAGGTTTGTAGGAAGAGACTGAAATAGTTGATGTAGGTTCTGAGACAACACTGTGGTATAACAGACTTGGGCATATGAGTGAAAAAGGTATGAAGGTACTTCATTCTAAGAAAGTTTTACCAGGTCTGAAATGTATTAATATGGATTTATGTGAAAGTTGTGTGTATGGCAAACAAAAGAGAGTCAATTTTCTCAAGGATGGGAAGCAAAAGAAAGATGAAAAGTTGGAGCTTGTGCATACAGATGTATGGGGACTAGCTCAGGTATCTTCTTTCGGTGGCTCTTGGTATTATGTTACATTCATAGATGATGCAACTAGGAAGGTATGAATTTATTTCCTTAGGTAGAAATCTGATGTATTTGAAATGTTTAAGAAATGGAGAAGCTTGGTTGAGAATGAGACAGGTAAAAGATTAAAATGTCTCAGATCTAATAATGGTGGTGAGTACTGCAGCAAAGAATTTGAGGATTATTATTCCTTTAATGGAATTCGTATGCAGAAAATGGTTCCAGGGACTCCACAAGAAAATGGAGTGGTTGAACGCATAAATAGGACAATAATGGAGTGTGCAAGGACCATGAGATTGCATGTTGGGCTACCTTTAAACATGTGGGCAGAGGCTGTCAACACCACTGTATATTTAATTAATAGAGGTCCTTCAGTTCCTTTGGGCTGTGGTATTCTAGAGGAAGCATGGACAGGTAAGGTGAGTTATTCTTTTCTCAAAACCTTTAGATGTGAAGCATTTGCACATGTAGATTCTGAAAATAGAACCAAGCTGGATGAAAAATCAAAAAAATGTACCTTCGTTGGATATGGCATTGATGAATTTGGCTATAGGCTTTGGGATTTTGAAAATTAGAAAATTCTAAGAAGCTAGGATGTTATATTCAATGAGAAGGTGTTGTACAAAGATCAGTTGCAGTAGCATGAGAAGAAAGAAAAGGATTATGTGGTGCTAGATGATACTCCAAATAGTGATGTTCCAGTGGTTCCTCATGCTTCGCAACAAAAACAAGAAATACCACAAACTCCAGTGAATGTTAGATGGTCAACAAGACTAAGTAGACCTCCTGAAATATTTTCTCCCTCTTTGTATTCTATTTTGTTAATAGATGCTGGTGAACTAGAAGCGTATGATGAAGCTATGCAGGTGGATACATAGGTTTAGTGGGAGTTTTGAATGAAAGAAGAAATGGACTCCTTGCTAAAAAATCAGACTTGGGAATTATGTAAGTTACCTACAGGTAAAAAGGTTTTACCAAACAAATGGGTTTATAGGCTGAAAGAGGAAGATGGAGGTAAGAAAAGATTTAAAGCTAGGTTAGTTGTAAAAGGATTTGCATAGAAAAAGGGCATTAATTTTGATGAGATATTTTCTTCAGTTGTCAAGATGACTTCTATTCGTACTGTTTTAAGTATTGTGGCTACTGAAGATTTGCATTTGGAATAGCTAGATGTGAAAACTACCTTTCTCCATGGTGATTTAGAGGAGGAGATATACATGGAATAGCCCCAAGGATTTGCAGTCAAAGGTAAGGAGAAACTAGTGTGCAGATTGAAGAAGAGTTTGTATGGCCTGAAACAAGCACCTCGGTAATGGTACTTGAAATTTGATAGTTTTATGGCTGAGTAAGGCTACAACAGATGTAATTTTGACCATTGTGTTTATTTTAGGAGGTTGGATAATGACAGCTACATTATTTTATGTTTATATGTTGATGACATGCTTGTAGCTAGGTCTACCATGGATCACATAAGAGAGTTAAAACAATAGTTAGCACAGTCCTTTTCTATGAAGGATTTGGGGGCAGCAAAACAAATCCTTGGTATGAAAATTTGCAGAGATAGGAAGAATAGAAAATTGACTCTGTCTCAAGCTAATTATGTTGAAAAGGTGTTGCAGAGATTCCATATGGAGAATGCAAAAGCTGTCAGCACGCCTTTGCCTAGTCATTTGAAATTGACTAAGGAGATGTGTCCTAAGACACAAGAGGAGGAAGAAAAAATATCCAAAGTACCATATGCTTTAGCTGTAGGAAGTTTAATGTACGCCATGGTATGCATGAGACTAGATATTGCACATGTTGTAGGAGTTGTAAGTAGGTATATGAGTCATCCTGGATTGGAGCATTAGAATGCGATAAAATGGATTCTCAGATATTTGAGAGGTACATCCAATAAACACTTATATTTTGGAGGCTCTAATATTGATTTAGCAGGTTATGTAGACTCAGATTTGGTAGGTGATATTGATACCAGGTGGAGTACTATAGGTTATGTCTTTACTATAGGTGGGATAGTGGTGAGTTGGATTTCCAGGTTGTAAAAGGTGGTTGCTTTATCCACCACGGAGGTAGAGTATGTAGCTACAACAGAGGCAAGCAAGGAGATGATATGGCTACAATCTTTCATGGAAGAATTGGGAAAACAATAGGCTAATAGTTCTTTGTATACAAACAGTCAGAGTGCCATACATCTTGCAAAGAATTTTGCCTTGCATTCAAAGACCAAACACATACAATCAAGGTATCACTTTATTTGGTCGGTGTTGGATGATGGATAGTTAAGGCTAGAAAAGATACATACAGATGAAAATCCAGCAGATATGTTTACAAAGGCAGTGACAAGGGAGAAGTTGAGTTCCTCTTCAGCTTTGGTTGGTCTTCAAGACTAAAACAATAAAATTAGAACAACAGAGTCCAGGGTGCTTATTTCTAGTGGGAGCTGCACGCGCAGCGGTGTCATCCAGAATTAGTCTCCAAGTGGGAGATTGTTTAGTGTGGAATCTGATCAATCTCCAAGTGGGAGATTGTTGGTAGGTGGTGACTGATCAAGAAAGTACTGTACACTAGCCATGTATCCTCATTGGTCTTCAAGGTCGAGACAGGCCTTGAGCGGGGGTTCAGGGGTGCAGCCCCCGAAAAAAAATTCTTGAGCTGACATAAAAAAACCCTATTTTTGTAACCAACATAATGTTTGATAAAAGCAGCTAAGCATTAGGATTTTGGTTGATATATTGTATTGTAGCATTTACAACGGTATTGAGTTGCAGGGATTACTGATTGTAATTGGTCTGATTTACTAGATAATAATATTGGACTCTCTATTGGTGGATGTAGCCCGAGTTTTGGTGAACGACATTAAAACTTGTCTCTCGCTATTATTAGTTTTGTGTATTTTCATTCCTCTGTTTAATCTTTATTTGCATTTAATTGATATCTTTTATCGTCTAACCCTAACAGAATACACACTTACCAACTTTGCAATCCAACTTTGATATATTTTCCTTAGGCACATGAACATATGCCTCACAAAAAAACACATGGATATGTTGAAGTGAGGGATTTTTGTCAATATAAATCTCCTATGGGATTTTACCAATTGCAAGAATTGATGTATGAGATATGTTCACTAGATAACATGTGGTTCTAACCACTTCTACCTATAATTTCTAGTCTAAACTAGCACCATTGAGCATACTTCTAGTCCTCTCCATCACCATTCTATTTATTCTCTCTACAACTCCATTTTGTTGTTGGGTGTATTGAGTTTTCTTATGCCACATGATTCCACTATTCTTGTAGAATCCAAAAAACTCCTTCAAGCATTATTCTTCACCATTGTCCATTCTCAACACCTTGATCTTTATTTCCTTTTAGTTCTCCACAAGAGCCTTAAACTCTTTGAAACAAATAAAGACCTTAGATTTATGGTTTAGAAAATAGACCAATGTTTTCTTGGAGAAATCATCAATGAAAGAAACATAATAAAAATATTTCTCTTGTGAAGGTACATCTACTAGATCAAAAACATCATTGTGGATCAAATATAATACATTTTTTAGATCTATAAGATCTCAAATAAAACCAAACTCGATTATGTTTTCAATAAAGATAATCCTCACAAAAATTAAAGTCCAAAGAGAAATTAGTTAACCCTTGTACAAAGTTCTATTTTTTAAGTCTCTAAGGCCTTTCTCACTAATGTGGCCCAATCTATCATGCCATAACATCTTCTTCTGAATAGGTAGTTTATTATTCTTTGGGGTAAGATAAAACTTAAGGCACACAACTCATCCAAGTGATCCAAAAATATATCTATTTGCTACAAACTCTCAAGGGAAATATGAAGATTCTATAGATCTATTCTCTTTTGCAAGTATAATAGAACTATTGCACTAAATATATGTTCTTAAAGCAAGTTTTAGAACAAATTCCCAATATCGACTCCCTTTGCAAGTGTTATAATCCCACAAACCATCTTGCACCTTTCTTTGTTGAAGACAACCTAAACACCCTCATTGTTCATCTTTCTCATACACTATAGGTTCCATGCCAAAACCAAGATGTGAAAAACTAATAAGAGGCCTTTGATCATCCAATCACTATATCTAATCTTGACTCAACCATATTTGACAATACTGAGAAATGTATTGTCACCAAGGGAGACCTTTCCACCATCAATCTTCTCAAACTTTAAAAACCACTTCTTATAGAGAGTTATGTGAAAAGAGGCACTAAAGTCAATCATCCATAAATAATCACATCTGTGCATAGCCAAGGTTACAAAAATGCATCATATTGATCCTAAGAAGTTTTTGAATTTGTATCATCATCTAATCTATTATTTTAGTCATTCTTCTCACTAGAATCTTTTTTGATGTGGCCTTTCTGGTGTAGGAGCACCAGGAGCAATCAAGACTTGTCATGGATATGTGATCAATTTTGGGTTTCTAGGATTGGTTAAGGTCAACTAAGGTCTACTTGGACCATTTTACGTCATTTTGTGAAGTTTGGTGAAGTTTGGTCTCCATAGGTGGACAATGGCAAAAGTTGTCTTTTTAACCAAAAGTTGTAATCTTGCACAAACTTGAAAAATGCATTAGTTAGTTGTTAGAGTTAGTTGGGACATATGTATTGGGCATAAATATGCTCTAAAAACTCATTTTGTACGTTGGCTTGGAGAGATTTTAGAGAAATTAATGAGCAAAACCTCAATTTTTTGCTTTTTTCTGAGTTTTCCAATGTTTTAGACCTCCTGTATGTTCATGGAGTGACCTAGAATTAGTTGGAATTTGTTGGACATTGAATCTACTTTATTTTACCTTTTGTTGCATAGATTTTCATTCATTTTTGTGAAAGTTATAGGCATTTTTCTAATAACAGTCCAAAACCCTGGTTAGGGTTTTGAATGGACTAAAATTAGGCATTTCTCCCCATTCCCATGGTGAAAAATCACCAAAATTGGTAGAATGATCTGTCATTGTATATATTTTCATGTTTTAGACTTGCAAGATCCAAGGTTTTGGTTTGCACATGTTCTAATGATGCCCTAGGTCTGATATCTCTATGTATCAGACTGTCAAGAGAATAAAAAGATTAGTTTGAATGCATAAATGAGAAGATTGATGCTTGGGGTTGAAATAAAGAAGGATTAAAAATTAATAACATCCAAATGGACAAGGTTATAGTGTTTGTAGATTGTTAATAGGAGTTTGGAGTGTTTCCTAAGGACTGTCCTAATTGGACTATCTAGGACAATGTTTAGGAAGATAGTGAACAGTCAAGTTGATGCCTCTTGTATTGAATAGGTGTTGAAGTTCCCCTCCAAACACTTTGGTTGTGTGTCATGAATGCCATCTAACCCTCATTGGAGATTAGGAATCCCTTAAACCCTTGCTATCATAACTGTTCAAGTTTTGGTCAAGCCTAAGAGGCTTAAAAGGCCTAATAAGAAAGAGGACAGTCAAAAGTTGCCTCAAACTTTACAAAGGACCCTAACCCAATTTTGGATATGTGTTGTCTTTTCCAAAAGGGTATCCCAAATGGTGTTTGTAATTTGGGTATCAGATCTGTAACAGAAATTATGGTCAAAAAAGCCTTTTTGAAAGGCTACAAGGCTTAAGGGCAATTTGTGAAGGAAGACTTAGTAGATTGTAGGTCAAAGCCCTTGTGAGTGATTGTAGTTTATAATTGTCATTGTAGAACCCCTACCTCTACATCACTTTCTTACAGTAGTTCCAACATTTCACATTGGATTCATTAAGATATTTAGATCTTCCTCTAGACCACAATCTTCCTTTGTGTTGTTTCTTATCCTTCTTGCCTTTCTTCTTCAATAATCCATGAACAACTAAGGAATCTATAATGATATCTTGTGCTTTTGTCTCATCTACTTTGAAATAAGAGCACCTACCACCTCTTCAAGCATGAGCTTAGTTGAGGTACTTTTAATATCTATAACTAGGTTATCCCAAGAGTCTGGAAAAGAACATAGAAAAGTTATACTTTGATCTTCATCATCCATCACAACACCAATAGAATTGAATTGGATTTAACCATAGTTTTGAATTCATTCAAGTATTAAAATATAGACTCACTATCACCCATCTTCAATGAATATAACCTCTTCCATAGGAAAATTTTATTCACCGTGAATTTGGCCTGATATAGTTTTTTCTTTGTCCACAAGGCACTTATAGTGGGTTCAACTAAAACATTCAGGAGCACTAAATTTGTCAAACAAATTCAAATAAGGATCCCTGATTTTATATCCACCTTAGCTTGTTGCATTGACGCATGTTTAATTTTGAATACTACATCCCATATATCCTAATCTATAAGAAAATCCTTAATTTTAAGTTCCCATAGCTCAAAATTCATGTCATTAAAATTTTTCATCTTCACCCAAGATATGCTCACTATTTATCTTATAAATAAAATCTCCTCTATAGACAACTCCCATAAAAACCAAGATTAATATGATCAAGAAATCCTTCTAACCTATCCTAAGATCTCATAGCTCGCCAATCTCTACTACCAAATGAAATGGAAGATGGATAAAACTTCCACGAGTATTAATCTAAGAGGAGAGTAGTGTAGTAAACAAAATTATATAGTTTTAAAAAGTAAACAATTTGATTACACAATTTACTTACCCTAGGAAAACCTTTTCAAGAAAAACCCTAGACTCCAAATCTCAAACCAATGTTTTCACAATAAACTCATTTATAGTACAATAATGCTCCATCCTTCATAGGAGATCACACTATCATAAAATTTTAGAGATATGTTGACACATAATAGTACCTATAATTACATATCATAATACCTCCATTGCAAACACTCAATATACAGTCAAGACCAAAACCACAAATATAAGTGGTTTTTAAAAATATGGGTTAAATTAGGTGCCCAAATACATGCACAAAATATAATGTCCAAAATCTGTTGCAAATATGGGCCTAACCGGTGTTGTCATTGATGTCAACATACTCCTTTTGCATTGATGATAAGGATTGGATGAGCTATGTGCTGAGGCTATTGAGAAAATTAGTTCTAATCAGGAATAGAGAAGAATAGTGAAGACAGTGAGCTAAAGATCCTAGCTAAGTTAAATATCAGAGGATACGGTTCAAAGGGTTTTTAGATATGTGTCTTAAGATGATCTAGTAAAGATTTTAGAGGTCAGCACAAAGATCTGAAGAAGTTGTGGCCGCTCAAGTAAAACCGGTTCTGGCAAATGTTTAGAGGTGATAGAGTGATACAGATAGGTCCGGTGAGATTTGAAATGTATTATCCTATTCTGTGGATTTGGTGAAGTTCTTAGGAAGTCCATGTGGAGTTACAACTCAAATGGTTTGTGATCTGGAGGTCCGCAAGCATCTATTCCATTGTGGCAGTGATAACAGACTGTGTTCTTGAGGTTCCGGATGAAGGAGAGAAGGATTTCAGTAAGCAAATGTAGTGTGGATGTTCTTGGTGATTCAGGCTAGCTTGTGGAGGTCCTTGGATCATGTCCAGTTTGTGTTCGTGATCCGCATTGTAGTTTGAGCTTGCAATTGAAGAATAATTCCCGGATGATGGTGTTCTTCCTAAGTTTGGCCGATCGAATGAGCTACACATCTTGCGGATGATCTTGAAGATGTTGTATGAAGATTGGCGTGTTCCTAGAAGAAGATTGAACTCTCAGATCTATGTGGCCGACAATATGTTGATTCACGTGAAGTCTTTTTTAATTAGTCATGATGTATTTATGTATTTTCTCTGTAATGTTTTCTGACTTAGATGATCATTCCTAAGTCGATGTCTTGTATAAATGAGGAATTGTAAAGTCATTTCAAAGTGTATCTTATGGAGATGAGAGTGTGGTAGAGAGGAGGAGAGCGAAAGGCAGAGAAGAGGTATTGGACTTAAATGGAACTGACTCAAGCATGGTGAAGATGCTATTCTTTAGTTCAAGTATGTAATACTTATTATTTTGTAGACAACGTGTCTCCTGTAGGCAATGAGCCTCTTGTGAGTAGTGTGCTCAGGCAGTGAGCCCTAATTGGCATGTGCCATTTTGTTCTTTCTATTCTTCTAACAAAGAAATCAATCTTGGATTAATAACCCCATGGTTTTTCCCTTAACTGGGTTTTCCACGTCAAAATCTTAGTGTCTTGTGTGTTAATATGTTTCTGCTCTTAATTTAATGCATTATGTTTCCATGATTGATTTATCATTATACTGCTGAATTACAAAGTGGATTTAAGTGTTTAATTGAAGGAAAGTTTTGGACAACTGATTCACACCCCCCCTCTCAGTTGTCTGCCCTAAATCTAACAATTGGTATTAGAGCTAAGTTCCTCTAAAGGAGCTTAACCTCTTGAGGAGATCCAGGATGCCATCTTCCAAGAAGGATAGTCTGAAGTTTGATGGAACTAATTTTAATCTTTGGAAAAGTTGCATACAATGTCACTTGCAATGTATGGGAATGCAGTACTGGACCATGGCTACAACGAAGTATACTCCTCCACAGAATGGCCCGAAAACTGCAAATGAAATTACAGATGCTGAAAACAATCTGCGGACTAAAGAAGCCCTTCTAAGTGCCTTGTCTAATTCAGAGCTGTCAAATGTGGTTGACCTACAAACTGCTTTTGAGATTTGGGAAAAACTAGAACTTTTGCATGAAGGAGACATGTATGATAAATGTGCCAAGCTATAGAGTCTAAAAGAAAAATTCAAAAATCTGAAGATGAGAGATGATGAAAATATCACTACTTTTATGCCAAGAGTAAATGAGCTTGTTTGCGGCATTAGATGTGCTGGTGGAGTCTTGGATGAAGATGAGATTGTTGGCAAAGTTCTCAGATCCCTTCCTAATTCTTACAAATACAAGGTTGCTGCCATTGAAGAAATCAAAGCCCATTCAGATGTCACAAGAGATTAATTGGTTGGTAAATTGGCTGCATTTGAATTGACTAAGTTTGGAGATGCCCCTCCCAAGACTGAATCTGCATTCAAAGCTAGTGCATCTGTAAAAGGCAAACAAAGGTTTGATCCGGGAGAGAACTCTTCAAGGAAACTATCATGGTATGAAAAATCAAGAAAAGACCTGGAAGAAGAAGAAGCAAAAACTGCTCAACTTGAAGCCCTTATTGCAAAAAGACTGCCAAGAGGATCCGGTAAGTATGAAGGGAAATTGCCTTTTAAGTGTTTTAACTGCAACAAGATTGGTCACTTTGCCTCAAGGTGTCCAGAAAGATTTTCAAGGCCAAATCCTAACAGATCAAGGTTCCAAAAGAAATGCTACTATGTTCATGAAGATGATGATGATGAAGGAGTAACAGATGATGAATCAGAGATAGGAAACAAATACGGAAGTGACTAGGTGTTTATTGCCATCAAGGAAGAAGATCCAATGCCCTCTGAATCTATCAATCATAAAGTTGTGGAAAGAGCTCTGGCTGCCCAAGTTGAAGAAAAGGATGATTGGGTCATTGACAGTAGATGCTCCCACCATATGATAGGTGACAAAAACAAGTTTATAGATTTGGAAAGGTATGAAGGAGGAGTTGTAAAATTTGGTGATAATTCTACTGGTAGAATCAGAGGTAGAGGAACTATTTCTTTTGATGGAAAGAACAAAACTCGTAATGTACTATATGTTGAAGGATTGAAGCACAATCTTCTCAGTGTTGGATAGTAGGTGGACAAAGGCTATGATCTCTGATTCAAGAATGGAAAATGCAAGATCTTTGAAAGCTCCAGAACAGAGATTGCATCTGGTACTCAAACAAAAGGTAATATCTTCCATTTGGTTGGTACTGGTAAAAGTTGTCTATTTGTTCAAATTGATCAGAGTTGGTTATGGCATAGGAGAATGTGTCATGTGAATCTTGATAACATCATCAAGATAAGAAACACTCAGGCTGTAAGACATCTTCCAAAATTGGTGAAACCAACAAATAGCTTGTGCAAAGAGTGTTAGTTGGGTAAATAGAGTAGAATCTCATCCAAAAGCAAAGAACAATCTTCTACCAGTTTATTAGACTTAGTTCATACTGATTTATGCGGTTCGGCAAGAATCAGAAGTGTGTAGGGTGATAGATACTTCATACTTTTAATTGATGACTACTCCCGGATGATATGGGTAACCTTTCTGAAGGAGAAATCAGAGGCTCTTGATAAATTCAAGATATTCAAGGCTATGGTGGAGAATGAAACCAGATTGATTATAAAATGTCTGAGGTCTGATAGAGGTGGAGAATTCACATCCGATGAGTTCATAGAATTCTGTGAGAAGCATGGAATAAGAAGACAATTATCTACTCCTAGGACTCCATAGCAGAATGGAGTAGTGGAAAGAAAGAACTGGACCATCCCGGAAGCATCTAGAACCATGATGATGGAAGCAAATGTACCTCAGATCTATTGGAGAGAAGCTGTAAGCACTGCAGTCTACACTCTTAATTGAGTTCAAATCAGAAGCAATACCGGTAAGACTCCTTATGAACTTTGGTTTGGCATCACTCCCACTATGAGGTATTTCAGAGTTTTTGGTAGCAAATGTTACATTAAAAGAGATGAAGTTCTAGGTAAGTTTGATGCTAGAAGTGATGAAGGAATATTCTTGGGTTACTCTACTCAAAGCAAAGCATACCGATGTTACAACAAAAGATTGAGAAAGATTATAGAAAGTACAAATGTGAAGGTTGATGAAGAGATTGAAAAACCCTCAATGTTTTATGAATATGATGAGGATGATTAGAATAATATTTTAATCCAAGGAGTCCAAGCCCCTTCTAAGATTTAGATTTAAACTGATTTGGTAAACCAGGAAGAAGAGATGAATTTGGATGAACCTGTTCAAGAGGTAGAAATGCAAGAAAATCCTAAAATTCCCAGGTATGTAAAACTGAACCACTTTGAAGATTAGATTATAGGTGATAAAAGAAAAGGTGTACAAAAAAGAAGGATTGCTCAAGATTCAGAAGAGTATTGTCTGATTTCAAAGATTGAACCTAAGACAGTGAATGAAGCATGCAATGATGAAAACTAGACTAAAGCAATGGAGAAAGAGCTGATGCAAATTGAGAAAAATCACACTTGGGATCTTGTTCCCAGACCTAGAAGCAAGAATGTGATTGGAACTAAATGGGTCTTCCGGAACAAGCTAAATGAAGTTGGTGAAGTAATCAGAAATAAGCCAGATTGGTCTACAAAGGTTACACTTAAATAGAGGGAGTTGATTTTGAAGAAACTTTTGCTCCGGTGGCAAGAATTGAAGCAGTCAGATTATTTCTTGCTTTTGCTGCCTTCAAGGATTTCAAAGTATATCAGATGGATGTCAAGTCTGCCTTTCTGAATGGAGACTTGGAAGAAGAAGTTTACATTGAGCAACTGGATGGATTTAACGTCTGATCATGGTGATATGGTCTGCAAGTTGAAGAAAGCACTGCATGGACTGAAGCAAGCCCAAAGAGCCTGGTATGAAAGACTAGATAAGCATCTTTTGAAGATTGGTTTCAACAAAGGTACTGCTGACAGTAATTTGTATTTCAAAATTGATCATGAAAACATCTTAATTGTTGAAGTGTTTGTTGATGATATCATTTTTGGAGGAAGAGATAGTATGTGCAAAACTTTTGCAAATCAAATGAAAAGTGAATTTGAAATGTCCACGATTGGGGAAATGAATTTCTTCTTGGGTCTGCAAATCACTCAAACAAAGAAAGGAATCTTCACTTCTCAAACCAAATATGTGAAAGAATTGTTGAAGAAATTTGGGATGGAAGACTCAAAGCCAATGAATACTCCCATGGCAACCGGATGTAAATTAAGCAAAGATGATGACTCACCTGAAGCTGATCAGAAAAAGTATAGGTCAATGATTGGAGGATTGTTGTATCTCACTCAAACTAGACCTGACATTATGAATGTTGTTGGTCTTGTTGCTAGATTCCAAGCTGATCCTAGAGAATCTCATGTCATGGCAATCAAGAGGATTTTTAGATATCTAAAAGGGACAGTTGAGTATGGTTTGTGGTATCCTAGAGATCATGATTTCTCTCTTCATGCATATATAGATGCGGATTGGGCAGGAGATGTGGATGACTGAAAGAGTACCAGTGGTGGAGCATTCTTTTTGGGAAAGAGATCAGTTTCATGGCTGAGCAAGAAACAAGAGGCAATATCTCTGTCCACTACAGAAGCAGAATATATTGTAGCAGTAGGTAGTTGCACTCAAGTTTTGTGGATGAAGCAAATGCTAAGAGACATAAGAGTGGAATATGAGAAGCCTATCACAATCTTCTGTGATAATTCAAGTGCAATAAATATATCTAAGAATCTAGTGTTGCATTCAAAGACCAAACATATATCCATCAAGTTTCACTTTTTGAGAGAGCAAGTGAACAAGAATGAAGTCAGATTGGAGTTTGTACCTTCCAAGGATCAGATTGCAGATATTTTTACTAAACCTCTTCCTAAGGATTCTTTTGAGTATCTTAGTGAGAAGTTAGGGGTTATTGCCCCTCTGGTTCTGAATTAAGATGCACTGATGTGTATCAGTCTGGTGGATCTCATAGTCATATCTTGTAGTCCGGATTGATGATGGGGAGCTGCTACTCAGGGGGAGAAGCTAGTGGTGGAGTTGCAAGTATGTGCCCTTTGCCATTGATGTCAAAGGGGGAAAGAAGACATGTGAAAAACAAGTGGTTTCTAATCAAAGGGGGAGCTGTAAAGGAAGAGAAGACATGTGAATGGTTGTTGTTGATAGGGGGAGTTGTGCCAGTAAGAAAAAGTTCTCATCTTGATGGTCAAAACAATTTTTCACATCATATGTTGCCATCAATGACAAAGGGGGAGATTATTGCAAGTATGGGCCTAACCAGTGTTCTCATTGATGTCAACATACTCCTGTTGCATTGATGATAAGGATTGGATGAGCTATGTGCTGAGGATATTGAGAAAATTAGTTTTAATCATGAACAGAGAAGAACAGTGAGCTAAAGATCCTAGCTAAGTTAAATATCAGAGGATGTGGTTCAAAGGGTTTTTAGATATGTGTCTTAAGATGATCCAGTAAAGATTTCAGAGGTTCGCATGAATATCTGAAGAAGTTGTGGCCGCTCAAGTAAAACCGGTTCTGGCAGATGTTCAGAGGTGACAGAGTGATACAAATAGGTCCAGTGAGATCCAGAAATGCATTATCATGTTTTGTGGATTTGGTGAAGTTCTTAGGAAGTCCATGTGGAGTTACAACTCAAATGGTTCATGATCTGGAGGTCCGTAAGCATCTATTCCATTGTGACAGTGATAATAGACTATGTTCTTGAGGTTTCAGATGAAGGAGAGAAGGATTTCAGTAAGCAGATGTAGTGTGGATGTTCTTGGTGATTCAGACTAGCTTGTGGAGGTCTTTGGATAGTGTCTAGTTCGTGTTGGTGATCTGCATTGTAGTTTGAGCTCACAATTGAAGAATAATTCCCGGATGATGGTGTTCTTCCTAAGTTTGGCCGATCGGATGAGTTACACATCTTGCAGATGATCTTGAAGATGTTGTATGAAGATTGGCATGTTCCTAAAAGAAGATTGAAGTCTCAGATCTATGTGGCCGATAGTGTGTTGATCCGCGTGAAGTCTTTTGTAATTAGTCATGATGTATTTATGTATTTTCTCTGTAATGTTTGCCGACTTAGATGATCATTCCTAAGTCGATTTCTTGTATAAATGAGGAATTGTAAAGTCATTTCAAAGTGTATCTTGTGGAGATGAGAGTGTGGTAGAGAGGAGGAGAGTGAAAGGTAGAGCAGAGGTATTGGGCTTAAATGGAATTGACTCAAGCATGGTGAAGATGCTATTCTTCAGTTCAAGTATGTAATACTTATTATTTTGTAGACAGTGTGTCTCCTGTAGGTAGTGAGCCCTAATTGGCATGTGCCATTTTGTTCTTTCTATTCTTCTAACAGAGAATACAATCTTGGTTTAGTCACCCCGTGGTTTTTGCCTTAACCGGGTTTTCCACGTCAAAATCTTGGTGTCTTGTGTGTTAATATGTTTCTGCTCTTAATTTAATGCATTATGTTTCCATGATTGATTTATCATTATACTGTTGAATTACAAAGTGGATTTAAGTGTTTAATTGGAGGAAAGTTTTGGACAACTGATTCACCCCCCCTCTCAGTTGTCTGCCCTAAATCTAACAAAATCATAGTGAGTTAACCAATGATCAAGTAGAAACTACTATTTCCAAATTAGGCACTCCACTTGGTCTTCCTTTTTGGAAAGATGCTCCTAGATTTTCTCCTAGTTCTTAGTTCACCCCCTCTCATCATGCCCTTTCTACAATGACAACTCTTACACACCTTACAATTTGTCATAGTTTGATTAGGAAATTTTTGACACTAAGTTGTTATAAAAAGTGCCTACAAACCCCTTAGTAAGAAGGAATAGAGACTGGTTCTGTGAAAATTGTTGAGTTGGACCTGGGGCCTGATCAAATTGGTAATGGTACTGGTGAGGAGGCTATTAAACATTCCAGTTTGAGGGTTTGCCATTCTAACCGTATTGCGGGGAAACCTTCTACTAACCCAAAGGGGGTTGAGATTTCTAAAGATTTGGAATTTGTTGAGGAAACTATGGAGGGGGAGAATGATGCTCTAACTGAATCTGTGCATGAGGAAGAAGGGGCGAGCCATTTCGCATCCATGAAAAAATCAAGTTTGGAGGAACTGGGTGGTGCTGCTGAGGAAACTAGTGATTTGGATAATAAGGGGAGTTGTCTGTTGTGTGTCATGATAGCTAAGGACATGGGGAGACTCAAGCTATAGATGGAGAAAATGCAGAAGAAATGGAAGACCATGGCCGAATTTGCTGTCAAGGCCTTGCATCGGGCCATGTCGGTCTTTGCTGCAGTGAAGGAGCTGGATGACAAAGTTAAACAGGTGAGGATTGATAGCCATGGGGACTACAAAGATATGGTCAAGTTTTTGGCCAAGTTCGGGACTACTAACAGTCCCTAGTTCTTGTTTTTCTTTCTACTATTTTTGGTTAGTTGTTAGTGTGTTGTTAATGTTCTGTTACTGGCAAGTTTAAGGCATGTAGCCCTAGGGGCTATTTTGTATATGGTTTTGGACCCTCTTCTCCAGCTGAACTAATAAAAAATAAACTAATCAAAAACTAAACTCAAAACAAAGCTCAACTACTTAACATGCAAGTATTTCCACATTAACCCTTTAAGGATAATATTACAAAAATCAAATCTAAAAAGAATTTAGTAGCATTCTAGCATGAAAACATTAGTTAGAAAAGAAATATTCAGAGAATAAGAGTATAATCAACCACAACAATACCAGAGATACAAATATACCCTTGGAAATGACTTTTAGGAAAAACCTAGCCTCCAAAGTAATGTACAACTTAATATATTACCAATTAAATCATGGTTACAATACTTTTGTGCAAAGCTTCTCCATGCAACAATTCAATGAGATCAACACTCTAACTCCTTTAGTGGAAAATTAGTAGCATGACTCTACAAAATACATTCCATGCATCCTCTATCCCATGTCTCTAATAGTTAGACCCAAAGAGGCATAGAAAACCACCAAAAGGTATTACCATGGGCACAAATAAGGTCCCATAATACCACAGTAAGAATTCTCATGACCCTCATATATGTGGATCCATCTTGGAATAGGAAATAACTCATACACAAGCATCCTTGAATTTCACCACTCAAGTAGGCATATGTAACTCCCATGCACTCCCCTATGAAGCACTAATTACATTTTACACACTAATAATGGAATATTCTCTTACAATTCCACTATGTAACCCCTTCGTCGATGCCTCATTACTATAATACTTCCAATTCCCCAAAGAATAATAAAATAATTACATATGTCCTCACCTTCACATGGGCATCAAACTTTTCCCATTCAATTCTTATTTGAGATACATAAATTATTTACTCATATACAAACAATTAAGTTACAATAGACCTTAGGATATGTAAGGTAAATAATAGCACACCTAATATATAGCATTCTCCCACTTGATATTCACATTTCAAAATCATAAGGGGCTCCAACAAAATGAACTAACCATTAAAGGTATAACCATGTTGTACCAACTTAGAACTCTTCTAAGCTCATAGGCTCAAGAAAGTATCTATAATGTCCACCATGTGACCAACATGTTGACCACACCACTCTCATCCTCCATCATTCTCAACCATAAAAGATAAGAAACCAAAATCAAGAACTCACTCTAAATTTCATGCTTCAACTTGAACACCTACATTGAAGCCCATTTCCTCTAGAACAAGACTGAGTATCTACCAAACACTCAACACCAACTAGAATAGCAACCACAACATATCACTAACACATCCAACTAGCCATACTTCAAAACAAGGTACACACATCATACTTGTAGACCTTTTTCTATTAACACATCCAACCCAATCCACAATCACAAGTCCTTGTCTATTCACTATCCTACACAAAGCTTGTCTCCATCGGTAACAAACACATAAACTTGAAAAGACTTGAAGATCCTTCATACCCTGGCCCAATGATACATTTAATTCCATAGGAATCCCATTATATGGGTAATGTCAAGCCTAAAATTTATTAGAGCATCTAAAATTCCACTAACAATAATCACATTAAGGATGTGATAAAACTCTCTATCACATAGTATTGAAGTACACACACTGATCTACAAACCTGCAAACAAAACCACTACAAAACTCCCTCTCTTGAGCATCTTAGCTCTCCTTGGTTCTTCATAACAAAAAGAAAATAAATATTCAAGATCCCCAATCATCCATATTATTACTAACAAATCAATGAGGTACAATAATAGTAAATGACCAACTCTACACATATCCCAACTCTAATATTAAATGAACCAAACCTCTGGGATACATAAAAAACTATAGAGAAAATACCTAGAAATCAAACCATGTCCTACTAACACTAACATGTGCTCTATTTATGACAAGCATGACCACCTTCCAAAATCCCAAAGAAAAACATATCCACATCTAACCATTCAATCCCAATGTTGAACATAGGAAGACGTAGGCTTCTCAACTTGAAGGAAGATCAAACTACCAACCTTTTCTACAAAAAATGGAATATGTCCAAAGCCACTAGTCATCTCCCATACTCCTCAAAAATAATCCTTAGAACTAACTCCATACCTCAATACCCAAACATAAGGAGAAAATAGAGAGTTGTTGATGTGATGTTTGCTCACACTCACAGGAATAATGAGTTCACAAAGAAAACCTTTATTCCTCTTGAAAGAATTTAAATTCCTTAAGAATCTAAGATCCCAAATCTCCAATTTTCAGGTCTTGACTATTTGTTATCGCTCAAGGTTTGTTGTGATTTGTTATTTTCCATTTTGGGAACTTATAGATCCTATCATAATTCACTAGTATAGTGCATATTTAACTCAGTCTACATAATATCCTTTCAATTTACATCAAATTCTCAAATGAATAACTAGATTTCAAGTATATTACTATAAATTTGACATAACTTTGATCAGTTGTTCTGAGATTATTGTTAACTTTGATTAGTTCTTCTAAAATGATTCTAACTTTGATCAATTCCTCTAAAATGATCTCTATTTTATCTAATCTTCACATATAATCTCTAAATTTATCCAAAGGTCTTCCTTAAAGCATGTGATTCATCAAGATCTGTGATTATTTGCTTCAGATTTATCATTATTTGCATCTTATAGACTTATTGTAAAATAAAAGTCAAAAGATCGGGTTAGAAAAGGAAAATTTCTAAGAATTCTAAATTTCACTAGCAATCCACATGTATATCCAAACATAGTCATGCAATAAAGAAAACCTACTCATTCTTCACTAGAATCATTCATAGTTATGTATAAGAAGTGCAAATCTTCAAGGAAAATTTATAATAGCAAGCAATCATTTGTATACACTTCTAAAGAACGCAACAATTCAACATTTATGATAGACCTGTAATCTGTAGGATCATGTTCATTATATGTTCAAAAGATATGCAAATGTACACTAATATGAGAAAGAACAATGAAATAAGTGACAAAGTTATCAAATCAACAAACTTAGTGCTTAATAGAGTTCATCAATTCAATCTCCCTAATTACAAATGATCTAGGTCCTTTTATAGAATAAGGACCCAAGATTGGTTACAATACAAAAATGGTAAGGATCTCCTTCAAAATATCCATGGTAAAAAATCAAGGCATGTGATTGCCAGTTGGCAACCGGTATATTCTTCAGCATCTTGAGATACCATCATCTGGAATATTCCACTTGTCTTGCACTTTGGACTATTTTGTATGTGAAGACTCATCTTCTTCAACTATCATCCCTCTGGAATCTAGGTTCCTATACAAGTCATATGCCTTAACTATTTTATATATCTCCACTTTGTCAAATTGTTGTGTCCTGTTCCTAGCATAATCTTGCATTTGAAGTTGGTCACATATGGATATCCACTTACTAGTTCAATTATCTAGATTTTCTCTATATGATCTTATCTTCACGGATAAGTCCATCACCTAATCTATGGTTGCTTCTAAAAAATGTTCTACCAGATTCTTCAAAATAGGATCAAATCTAGCCTTAAACACTCTTACGGATACCTATTCTTCATAAGTTTCTTGTTCATCCATTAAGGTTCCAAGAAGTTCTTCTAGAATCTCCATCTCATCCAATAGGAGGTCATGTGCCTTAATGCTTATGTCAACGGCTTTAAGTCTACATCCCTTCATGATATCTACTTCAAACTTTAGGTCCTTTATCCATATTGATATTTTTGGCATGGTTTGGACTATCATTAAATTATGCTTCAACAACACCTGATCACTTAGCTTACGGACATTCTTCAATTTACCAAGGTCTTGATTATTTTGATCAAGCCTTGTCACACATTCCTTCTTCAAGATGTCTTCTTTTGTCTTGATATATGCCAAAGTATCCTAATTGGATAATGCAATCTGAATCACTTCTTTCCCATCTTTCATAAATTTATGAAACAAATTTTGCATCAATTGTGTCTAATACTTCTTCTCATCTAGGTCACTTATTTCTTCTTGTGTTACCAATGTAAGATTAGCTGGGACTTCTATAATTTGTGTCCTTGGAGCAATTAACCCTTTAACAAAGGCCTCAAGCTAGGCATTGTACCCTTTCAACTCTATGTTCTTCAGCTTGGTCTTATGGATCTAAGCCGCTATTGCCTCTGCACTACTTCTAAGCTCTTCAATTTCTTTCTCTGCAGTTGCATGTCCTAAGCCAGGGTAGTGATTTGATATTTATTGGTTGTGATTTCTCCCTTGGACTTTCCACTATAGGTACAACTAAATGTGCTATCCTATGCCTAGTTGTGTCTCTTTTAATAGCAGACACTGCCCTTGCCTTGTGTCTTGGATTTAATCCCTCTATAGAAAATAATGCTTTAAAGTCAAAATTAATTAGGTTGATGGGAGGCTCCATTACCTTTGATGCCAACCATTCTGGTATATCCTGTGTTGGTCCTTCCTGACCTAATTGCTCAATTTGAGCATCTTTAACTGTTAAATCAATGTCCTTATCATGACCTTCTTCCTATTGTGGCATCTCCTCTTGAGGAACAACCTATTGGGGAATCTCCCATTGAGGAATGTCAGGATTTTCACCTTCCTGATGCATTTCTACATCTCCTTTATCCTGCGGGCCCTGCTATCCACGTAATACCGATTGTTGCTCTTGCTCATCTAACCCCTTTTCTACTTGTTCCTCTATTTTCTTAATCCCCTCACCTGTAGGAATGTCTTGAACAACTTCCTTTTGACTTTCCAAGTGAGGGACATCCTCAAAAGATTTATCTATTACCACTAGCTGTGGTTGATCCATTTCTTCCTCCTCTGTCATTATTTTTGTGACTAGGTCATCTAATTGACATTGACTTACTGGCTCCTGAGGTGATCCTAACCTATCTGTATCTAATATATTCTCTACTTCAGAATCTTCTATGGTCTCTGAACTTCATATTACCTCTACTTGATGAGGTTCTTTTTGAAGTGGTGTTGAATGTGCAAGCAACGAACCCACTGGATCATTGGTCACATCTTGTGCGACCTCATCATCAATTAAGTCAACTACTTGACTTAATGGCAATTGTAATTCCTCAACCATGGCTTGCTCTCATGCTCTTGCTTCCTCAGTTAATAACTCACATTTCACCTACATGATTTGTTGAGCTGATTGGTCATGTTGTAATTGCCTTACTTATCCTCCAACCTGAGCATGATAAGCCTCCACTTGCCTTGCTAGATGTGCTTGAAGTGTAGTGTGCGGCAATGGTGGGCCTCCTTGAGGCTGATTAGATGCAAACATGAGCTCCAATTTTATGGGCTCTTCTATTCTATCCTAAGTATCCACTGGCTTAGCAGTTGTGCCTCTCATAGGCATAATAGGTCCCCTTTTCTATTTAGGGATAACCACTCCCTCTAGTATATCCATTGATTGATGCTCTTCAAGAGATGTGCTAGAGATAGGGATTGTTCTTAAGGACTAATTCCTTGGAGGTGAGGGCATTGTAGCAATGGTGATCCCCTCCACTGTTAAGGCTTTGCTCAACACTAAAGTTCCTGGATTGGCTAGCTTACCCTTCATTATTCTTCTTTTGTGAATGAGAAAGTCATCATATTCTATATCTCCCTTGTCCTTGATCTTTCTCTTCTTGTCATACATTAGAGCTATGGCCTTGGCCTTTAGCGCATTCAATTTTCTCTCAACTAACCTTTGAGTGGTGGTCATGACCTTCTTGGTGATGGCATCAATGGACGTTTCTACAGGTTGAGTCCAGTCTAGATAGGATAAGGTCTCTTTGTATACTTGTTTTTCATTATATTCTGGATCTAGGACCTAGCCATCATCAGATTTTACTTGTGGTGACACCTCCAAACATCCCAAGGTCTTGATCTGATTGAGAGTTAATCTCTGATATCTTCTTTTCCTCACATCCTCCTCATCAATTTGGCCAGCCCAAAAGTCTTCCATGTGAGGGATGTGTTGTAACTTCATGTTGGTATACTTCTCCATCTTGTGGTAAGGATCAAAATTCCTTATAAGAGAGAATGGCTACAAGTTCAACATAACCTTAGAGAATTTGGCATTTTTAACATCCAAGCATGTGTACCATTTGATATCTAGTGGGAACTTGATATTTCCTTTCTTATTCTTTTAGACATGTGCCTCATAAGAAGGGATAATTTACCTTGTGAGTTTTAGAAGTAATACCCTATCTGTAGGGCATCGTGGCAACATGAAGGGGTTACCTTCAAATCCCTCCATTCTAATGTAGGTAAAGGTAGGGAACTGGATGAACCAAGCCCCATGTGGTTGTATCACATCTTGAGCCTCCTTTGAGAGCCTCTTAGCTTGATCTCCCTCCATCAGCCAAACCAGATGCATCATGAAACAATCGTTCACCACCTTGTAGTGCTAAATGGAATGTTTCCTTTCCAACTATGGGTAATACTTCCACACCAATTGATCTATCAATTGGTGATCTAGTCTACCGACTGTATGTAATCCATTGAATTGAGATCTGTATGCACATGCCTAAACCACATAGGATGTCATGTAGAACATCCAAATTCTCTTCCTCCATGCTATCACTCCTTCATGCAATGCATCACTAATAAGTCTCACCCAATGTATTATCCAGCCTTTTTCTTTTAGGAAATGGATCAGGCCAAACATCCATAGCTCTAGTGTCCTAGAATCCACCTTTCCTGTCATTCTACTTAGTAAGGTTATCATGTACTGTACCTCTAGGTTGAAATTAAACTTGTACAGATTGTGGGGTATTTTAGACACTGTCTTAGCCTTATTGGTTGGGTCCATCCATGATGTATACATGATTTTTTGATAGTCTACAAGGTTAGAATTATATTCCATGGACAATGCGTTCAAGTCTATTTCAAACACATCACGGCCCTTGGGCAACTTGAATGTATCTGTTATGACTTTGGTAGAAAAGCTAGCATAAACTCACCCCTAATGCTTAACTTGTTGGTGTGAACACATAATTCACACATATTAAGTTGACTTAGTGAGTCTTCTAGATATCTCTAGTTGTCACTAGTTGAGTCTAGTTGTGTGTTGAGTTGTTGATAGTTGGAGTGAGTTGTCTTATCCTCCACATGTGCAATTAGTTATCATCCTCTAATTGACACATATTGTAGGAATATCTCCACTTTCCACTCCACCTTTCACTCCACCTTATAGCTCTCACCTTGCCTTTATAAGCAAGGCTCTCTCATTGTATTTCATATAGCTTCATATGATCTTTGTATAGATTCATTGCTCCATTGTTTTAGCATCTTCTCTGTTATCTTTGTGTGGAAGGTTGTCTTGATTGCAGGTGGTCCTGGCTTGCTGAGTCACATTGACTCTTACATGGTATCAGAGCCTATTCTGCAATTCCCTTCCCTCATTGAAGAGGTTTTGCTGGCAGCAGCGTCATAGGAGCATCCTGGAGCAAAATGGACATCACCGATTGCGATCAAGAGGCCCAAATCTGTATAGATCGGCTGTTCATTCGTTGAATTTTGTCATCAAAAATTTTGGCAAAATTGTTTTGCCCCTGGTTAGTGTTGCAAAAATTCCTATGGTTGTACAATCGGTTTGCCTGCGTCAGATCTGGTACATGTGCCTGTGTCATCCCAACATTATCTCTGCGCAATCATCATTGGGTATTTTTATCTGTTGGTTTTGTTTAATATTTCGCAGAGTTTTGTTTATTTTTAGCAAAAAAAAGGTTTTTTTAATGGCACCACGGGACCCCTAAGTGGATACCCTAACCTTCGTGGATATCTCCACCAGCTGGGCCATGTGGGTCCGCATATCCTACATGAGGGTACCTGGCCCTATATTTGGCTTTGGCCTTCACTTTTATATTGGCTGTCGTTGATTTTGTCATCGTCAGGCATTTTGTGTTCCTAACAGCTGTCTTCAGATCAATCGATCCTTATCAAATAAGATCTTGGTTTTGCATTAGGTTCATTGTTTTACGCCAAGAATTTTATAAACTCGTCGCTTGTTGCATCAGGTGACTTTCATTTGGCGAATATTCCATTCAGCGGCATCCTTTGTAGGTCGATGGCTATTCTATACCAGGTGGTTTGAAAACCGTGTTGGCAGCCGTTAGCACATTGACTGCCTCCACAACCATTGGCAATCCAAAATAAGTCTTCTATATTGGTAGTCGACAATCATTCAAATTTTAGTTGTCTTCATATAATCTTCCAGAAGCCAAAATCTATCTTGGCGGTCAATGGATTCATACGGCGGTCATTGCAGTCGATGATCAAATCATAGTGACAATCGACATCCAACTTTGGCAGGCATCTTAAGACCAGTAGTCTTTTTCTTTGGTGGCAATGTTCTGAACATCAACCAAATAGTCTTCAACCACCCAGCCACCATGAACAATGGTAGTTTTGGCTTTAAAACTATGGTCAACCTATGCTTTCAGCCTATCAAAGGCAGTATTTGGTTCCAAATAGTTGGCATTTTTTTGGTTTTGTCACTGTAAAGGTAGTCTTTAAAACCATGGTAGGCTTCACATCACAGCAAACGGTCTTCCTTTGTTTTATCTGCAGGTTAATACACATTGACAATGGGTTTTTGGATGGTGACCGATGGTTAAAATTCTATGATCCGCCTTTTGTGGTCTCACGCTAGATAGTTTCATATTCGTCGGTTGTTCTCATTTGTTAGATCTATAGTCTATACCTGTGGCAGTCACCATCCTGGTTAATACCTGGTAGTCTAAAGCGGGGAGCCTTTAGGCTCAGGCCCCCGCGACCGTACACAGTGTTGGTTGTTTTTTGCCTTTTGATTGGCAGTTTTGCTTTTTTTAAACCGTGGTCTTCCACTTGCTCAAAGGCGGTTTGTTGCCTTTAACATAGTGGTTTCTCAGCACACAGGCAGTTTTCCTTCTGACAATGGTTTTGTACAGACGAGGCGAGTGGTTTTTTTATTTTCAGGCAGCATATTCCATCCACTGAAGGAATATTCCATGCACAAGGGGGCTTGTTTTGCCCTCAAAGTCTTAAAGTAGGGCTTTTTTTCTTTTGTTCACAACTTTTGCCCATGGTGTCGAAATTGGGCAAATTATATATCAACAAAAAGCTGATAGAGAGCACGTTGTAGTGGTATCATTCATTTTCATTGATTTTTCTATTTGACAGCATTTATTGCAAGTTGAAGACAAATCTTCTTTTTTGGCTCCCAAGCTCATAATTTTTTGCCACGATCTCTAATTTTCTCGATTCAAGTGGCTTTGGAAAGGTATTGACGAGCTCTACACAGCCATCCATGCACTTTTCTTAGATTTTTATCTAGGTGTTTTTTATTTCATTTGTCAGTTTTTTGGCATTTGATTAATAACTTGGACATTTTGATACTTGAGGAGGTGAAATTTGTTTTGAGAGGATTTGTTTGCTATAATACATCATTGTGAGTGATTGTAATTCCACTCAGATCTCTTTTTTAAGAGATTTTGTTATTTTCCCAATTTTGGTCTTTTGAGGACAATTATAAATCACACTAAATATAAAGTGCCACAAACAAATTGGGGGGGCTCTCTTACATAGTAAAGGGGTGTTGTTGTCTTGTTGTCTTTCTTTTTCATCATGGATGTGCCTCAATTTCCACTTTTAACTTCATATAATTATCTTGAATGGAAGAAAAACATGGAGTTTTTGTTGTATAAACAAAAGTTACATAGAATACCTTTAGGCACAGATCTTGAACCCACAAGTGCTACTGAGAGAAGAAAATAGTTAGATAGAAGAGATGAGGCTTTTGGCACACTTTGTCTTGCTATTTCTCTAGATTTAAGATTTCATGTTGAGTCTTGTACAACACCAAATGAGATATGGACAACATTAGACAATCTCTTTAGCAAATAAGATAAAATAAGAAGGTTCAAATTGGAGAATGAGATAATTGCACTTAATCCTCAAGACTTTGATCAAATCGAAGACTTCTTCACCAAGTTTAAATCTCTTAGGTTGCAACTCAAACAATGTGGTCTTGGAAAAGAAGATGAACAATTGATTCTATCCATTCTTGCAAAATTGGGTCTTGCATATTTAGTTTATGTTTCTACCTTTTATGCTACAATGGATGCCATTGGTAGTAAGTTTACAATGGCTTCACTTGAGGAGTTTGTTGCACAACTCACTAGGGAACAAGCCAAGCTACTACACATGGGCACATTGAAGTCTCCTAGAAAATAGGTTCTAGTTGTAACACAAAGCAAAAATGATCCTAAGGCTTCACATAATAAGGGCAAGAAACAATAGGATTCAAAGTCTAATGTACAAGAGAAAGAATCAAATAAATCCCCAAAGTCTTCTTCCAAAGAGGAGTCCAATAAGAAGAAGAAGCCAAAGTGTTCTTATTGTAAGAAATTGGGTCACGATGAGACTAAATGTTATGAGAAAAAGTTTGAAGAGATGTCACAGCTTCTTCAAAAACATAACATTGAGTATTCTCCATCAACAACAATTTTACCCAAGTCTTCTTCTTCATCACAATCATCATCTACATCTACAGGGACAGCAAGCATTCCTAATGGGTCATCCAAAGGAAAAGGACAGGCACTCTTTGCTTCAACAAGTCTTTAGTCAGAGAGATGGCTTCTTGATTTAGGAGCTTCTCATCATATGGCATCTTCACAGGGGATGTTCTCTTCATTTCAGTCATGTACTTCGCCACCTATTTTGATGGGTAACAATACATACATGCATGCAAGTGGTAAAGTAACAATTGATGTTGGTGACTCATGTACATTCAACAATGTGTTGTGTGTACCTTCATTGACAACCAATCTCCTTTCCATCTATCAAATTACTCATTGTGGTGCAGGGAAGACAGTTGAGTTCACTCCTGATTCTGTGATCATATGGGCCTTAGAAAGCAGAGATATCATTGTTGTTGGGATGGCTGATCATGCATCTCGCTTGTACACTTTCTCCCATTTTGTTTCTAATGATGATGTTGATCCATTGATTTCTATTCACACTCATGCATCAAGTGTGAATCATGTTTCAAAGGAGAAGTTTGGTCACTTGAACCTTGGTGTTCTTGCATCTACTTTGGTTCCTAAGACTAGTTTTGAGCTTCCTCCTTCTCCTACTTCTTCAAAGATCAGCATTGACATAGCTTCATCCACTTGAGTTGAGTAGGATATTGTTTGTCTTCCAGATACAGGTTTGTGGGATGAGTACTTAACAGGTATTTTAGACTTTTTCATGAGTCCTATCTTGATGACTTGGAGGACATCATTGATGACATTCATCTCCTCTTTGAAGGAGTTGATTCTTCTACTTCGGATGAGACATCACCTTCTTCTCCTATTCCCTTGTCACAGTTTGGCACTGAGTTGGAGTATCTTGAGCATCATTCGGAGGATACTTTGTCTTTAGAGATTGATGATCTTGAGTTTTCATCTTATCTTGGATTGTCACATTCTTTGATTGGGTATGCAGCACCTGATTATGTGACAATTTTTGGTTGTGACATATGGACACTTAAGCAGTTTTCAGAGACAACATTCATCATGAGGCTTTTCCCCTCATACCTTGAGATGGAGTTTCTTCGACATCAGCCTTTGGACTTGTTTCTTCCTAAGGGGAAGAATGTTGTTTGTAGGCTTTGGATTCTCTTCAACATTCTTCTTCGAGCATTCCCCATCGGCACTGGAGCTACTTCATTGTGGAGGGGACCTATAGTCTCACACTTGCTCTCCTATGGGGGGTAATTGATTGTACATATGTGTTGGATGTATTCCTTGGGGGGTATTGAGTCCTCCTTCCATCACACCCTTCATTTGTTTTTTGCATTCTCACTTTTGGAGAGGAGTTTTGTCCCATGAGGTTTTCTCTTTTTCTCCACTTGAGATTTGTTGTACATGGGTACCTAACATGGGCTAGTAGCTGGGACCCATCCATAATTACATCTTTGCTTTAGTCAACTACTCCCTAAGCTGCACTTAAGGGGGGGTGTTGGTGTGAACACATAATTCACACATATTAAGTTGACTTAGTGAGTCTTCTAGATGTCTCTAGTTGTCACTAGTTGAGTCTAGTTGTGTGTTGAGTTGTTGATAGTTGGAGTGAGTTGTCTTATCCTCCACATGTGCAATTAGTTATCATCCTCTAATTGACACATGTTGTAGGAATATCTCCACCTTTCACTCCACCTTCTAGCTCTCACCTTGCCTTTATAAGCAAGGCTCTCTCTTTGTATAGATTCATTGCTCCATTTTTTTAGCATCTTCTCTATTATCTTTGTGTGGAAGGTTGTCTTGATTACAGGTGATCCTGGCTTACTGAGTCACATTGACTCTTACATAACTTTCCTATTAACGGGGTTATATTTATGAGAGCATTCAATCACCAACTCTAGGGCTTTAGCAGCATACGTAAACCTAGGTGATGCAGAGGCATCCACACTAAAACCTTGACATACAGCATGTATGCCTAACACCCTTCATCATCATCATCATATTTCCCTTAACACTGTCAGCATCATCATATTTTCTCTTGCCGACCGATATCCTCCTGTAGACAAACCTTCACCCTTTCGCCTGTCAGCAGCATCATCATATCCGACTATCGGCAGCATCATCATATTCGGCAAGCACAAACATCCTCCTGATGTTCACTATTCATCTTACCGCCAACCTCTTTCTTCATCATCATGATGTTCAACATCATGTTCATCAGCAGGATATAGAACATCCGGTTCCTCCCATATATCCTGATGATGACAACCTCATGCACCCTTCCTTCGATGCTTACGTCACCCCGATATCCTGATGACGATGACGTCACATGCAGTTCCTTAAATATCCTGCCGTCGGCCAAACTTAACATTATCGGCCCGCGATGGTTTTATCAACCCGATCTTCTACCTTATGCCGATACGCTCCTCCTCGGCAACACCTGATGATGATCACCCCAAAACACATTCACTTTATGCAAATTACTGCATCATGCTCATCTCCACTTACTCAGATGACGCCTGAAGTAACTGCAGGATATTGACAGAAATATCCTGATGATGCCGTTGCGATGGATTTTCCAACCTTAGCGAATTTTGATCCGCTGAACCTCCTGAGGTGACCCGATCCGCTTCCTGGACAACTTTCCAGACTCTAACTACCAGCATGACCTAGCACATACCCATGCTAGGGTCCTCAACACCTTTCAATGACGATCCTGCACACCTGCATGCAAACAAACAGAAAATGCAACCTAAACCCTAACCTACTGTACATAGCCATTCCACCGATTCGACGAATCAACCAGTGGAATGGATCAGCGAATCCATGAAACCACCAAAACAGCAACTCGATTTCACAATGGAGACCAAACAGAAAATGAACACAAACAGGATCTTTATTGATTTCAAAAGATGCAATACAGTACTTTGTCTCACTCTCTCCAACCTAGCTTCTCAACATCTATGTCTAAAACCAACCGATCCTCATGCATAAATAGGATCTCTTGCGAGTACTACTGACCCGACTCCAAGCGGCTGGGAAATCTCTCCAGGCGGCTGGGAGATCCAACCAGACCTACAGCATAACAGCTGTCCAAACAAACTATCTAAAAATAGTAAAGTATGGTCAACATGACCTTATTACATGCATTGGTCTTATCAGACCTTCTTGGAAACATTAACAAGACTCAAAACAAACTAACTACCTCATGGAGGCCAGCTGTCAGGTAGGTGCTCCTACACCATACTCCCCAACAGAAAAGAACTCATGTCCCATGAGTTTAGTTGTGGAAGTCCTCCACCTTTACACTTTGCCTTGTCAGTGTTCTGACCTGTTCCAGCTTTGTCCTCTGCTGGCTCTTGGCTGCTCCAAGACTTCTGAACTGTAACTTGCTTTCTTGCAAGTAAATCCTCATGCCTGTCAATGTAGGCCTTTCTCACACATACCCTGTGTTTGTCAGGTTGTCTGACCAGAACCTCTGTCTGAACTGCCTCTTGAACTTCTGCAATGTTCAACTCTGTCTTCCTTTCAACCTTTATAGGACAAACAATAGTCCCAACTATGACAACATCCTTGTCATTCCTCTCAACTGGTTGTTGTTTGAAAACCTGTTTCTGCACCTGCTGCTGACCTCTGTCAGTCAAAACTGAAGCTTTCTTCAACCTGTTGTCCTTAACAACTTCTTTCCCTGCAGTGTCCTCCATTGCCTTTATGCCTGCTGCTATAGGCATCTGCACAAATTCCTTCTTTCCCACTAAAATGATTTTGGCTGCCCCCTGTGCTGCAGCATCTTCCTGCAATGGCATCAACCTAATAGTCTTCCCATCTTTCTTGATGGTATAGGTATTAGCATACCCATCATACAGTACCCTTCTATCAAATTGCCATGGTCTACCCAACAGTAGGTGACAACATTCCATGGGCAAAATGTCACACAAAACTCTATCATGATATGCTCCAATCTGAAAATCCACATATGCCTGTTCATAGACAAAAAGTGATTGACTATCACTCACCCAAGATGCCGTGTAAGGGTGTTGATGTGGAATCCTTTCCAAATGCAGTTTATCCACCATTTCCTGAGATACCATGTTGTCTGTTGAACCAGTATCAATGACAACCTTACATACTTTACCTTTGCTCTTGCATGTGGTCTTGAAAAGAGCTCTTCTTTGCATCATATCCTTTGATGTCTGCAAACTAATTCTCCTAAGCATCAATGCTTCTCCCTCCTCAGGATATCCATAACCATCAGGAACTCTATCTCTTTGATAAGTGTTTGAACTTTGCACACTTTGCTCTACTTTCTCTTCTTGCACAAGTTGTACTCTCTTGTCATTCGTTCTATCATTTCTGGATGATGAACCTTTGCTTTCTGGACATTTGAAAAATGGATGACCAAACTCACCACAGGTGTAACACTTTCCTGAAAATGTAGTAGAACCTCTACCACCTCCAAATCTGCCTCTATTACCTTTCCATCCACCTCTGAAATCAGACTGTCCCTACCCTTTACCAGTGTCTTCTTGACCCTCATTGGTTTGCCTTGTTGTAGGGGCTGCTCCTCTTCCCCTCATATTGCTGCCTCTTCCTCTCATGGACTTATCTTGTCCCCTATTCATCTTTTCTTCAATCCTGATTGCCAATTGGTAACAATCCTCCACACTCTTAGGGTTAGCTAAAACTAACTCATCCTGTATGTTCAATCTCAAACCAGCCAAGTACCTAGCCACCTTTTCTACCTCATTCTCATGATGACCAGATCTCATACTCAATTTATAAAACTCCTCAGTATATGCCTTCACATCCATTTCCTTCTGCCTTAAAAATTGCAGCTTCTTAAACATCTGAATTTCATAATCCTTAGGCAAGAATTTACCTTTGATCCTTGCTACCATTTTATCCCATGAAGTGATCTTTGACTTCCCTTGTTTCCTTCTCTCGGATTGTACATAATCCCACCAAACCAAAGCATGACCTCCTAACTTGGTCTTTGCAATCTTTACCTTCTGATCCTCAGCAACATCTTCACATTCAAAGTGATTATCAAGTGCAGCAATCCAATCTAGTAACTCATCTTCATTCAAACTTCCATTATACTTGGAAACATCAACCTTTACCTTAGGTTTATCACTCTGCACTGCCTTTAACAGTTTTGCAAATCTCTGGTCTTCAGCATCCAGATCTTCAGCTACCTCTTCATACTCTTCAACAGCATCTTCATCTTCTTCAGATTCACTGTCTTCCACTTCCCTCTTTTTGTTCTTTTCCAGGGCTACAAGCCTGGCTTGAAGTGCTTCAGCAAGCTCCTTCATCTTCCTCATCTCTCTGGCATGTTTTTCCTTCATCTCCTGCAATTTCCTTGCAGTACCACTACCTTTCGGAGGCATTTTGTCAACCTCTCACTCCTCTACCTCTGTCCTTTCGGTGACAGAATCAACTCTACCTCTACCCTTTCGGTGACAGAATCAACATACAACAGCCCAGACCTTTTGCTGAGCTCTGATACCACTATGATGTAGAGGCATCCACAGTAAAACCTTGACATACAGCATGTATGCCTAACACCCTTCATCATCATCATCATATTTCCCTTAACACTGTCAGCATCATCATATTTTCTCTTGCCGACCGATATCCTCCTGCAGACAAACCTTCGCCCTTTCGCCTGTCAGCAGCATCATCATATCCGGCTATCGGCAGCATCATCATATTCGGCAAGCGCAAACATCCTCCTGATGTTCACTATTCATCTTACCGCCAACCTCTTTCTTCATCATCATGATGTTCAACATCATGTTCATCAGCAGGATATAGAACATCCGGTTCCTCCCATATATCCTGATGATGACAACCTCATGCACCCTTCCTTCGATGCTTACGTCACCCCGATATCCTGATGACGATTATCCTGATGACGATGACGTCACATGCAGTTCCTTAAATATCCTGTCGTCGGCCAAACTTAACATTATCGGCCCACGATGGTTTTATCAACCCGATCTTCTACCTTATGCCGATACGCTCCTCCTCGGCAACACCTGATGATGATCACCCCAAAACACATTCACTTTATGCAAATTACTGCATCATGCTCATCTCCACTTACTCAGATGACACCCGAAGTAACTGCAGGATATTGACAGAAATATCCTGATGATGCCGTTGCGATGGATTTTCCAACCTTAGCGAATTTCGATCCGCCGAACCTCCTGAGGTGACCCGATCCGCTTCCTGGACAACTTTCCAGACTCTAACTACCAGCATGACCTAGCACATACCCATGCTAGGGTCCTCAACACCTTTCGATGACGATCCTGCACACCTGCATGCAAACAAACAGAAAATGCAACCTAAACCCTAACCTACTGTACATAGCCATTCCACCGATTCGATGAATCAACCGGTGGAATGGATCAGTGAATCCATGAAACCACCAAAACAGCAACTCGATTTCACAATGGAGACCAAACAGAAAATGAACACAAACAGGATCTTTATTGATTTCAAAAGATGCAATACAGTACTCTGTCTCACTCTCTCCAACCTAGCTTCTCAACATCTATGTCTAAAACCAACCAATCCTCATGCATAAATAGGATCTCTTGCGAGTACTACTGACCTGACTCCAAGCGGCTGGGAAATCTCTCCAGGCGGCTGGGAGATCCAACTGGACCTACAGCATAACAGCTATCCAAACAAACTATCTAAAAATAGTAAAGTATGGTCAACATGACCTTATTACATGCATTGGTCTTATCAGACCTTCTTGGAAACATTAACAAGACTCAAAACAAACTAACTGCCTCATGGAGGCCAGTTGTCAGGTAGGTGCTCCTGCACCACCAGGTACATGATACATTCTACTTGATGTAATGTTGTTCAACATAGCATCATTTTCATGAGCCTAGATTCTTGCTCTAAAGACCTCAAGATCTATTTTCCCACAATGGGTATCTAATGCGTAGCTAAATTTGCTCCATACATCCCCATGAGTAGGAAACATCTCTAGTTTGAATTCTTCATCATGACGTGCTTATCTTTTAGGCATCTTGTCCTACGTAATATAGGTATCCATAATTAGTTCTTGCATTGGGGAACTAAGATGGGGAAAATTAATCTTAATTCACCGAATAATTCATGATCACTTAGAATCCACATGTAACACTCAATTTACGATTTTACCTTTGTAGCAAGAATTTTATCCTAGGTAAGAAAAGATTACTGTAACAGTCAAGTAAAAGGGTTTTGTCATATTCATACCTAGTGACTAGGATATCACCTTGATTTTTTTACTATTCAATGGATTCCACTTACTCGAGCTAACACATTGTGTCGATCTTCTGCAATTTCATCTTCAGTCTCAATTTCTCTGCACTTATGCTCTTTGGATCTCAAATGAATGCTTTTGTGATTCATCAATATATTAAGATTAGATTTTATCCTAATAAAATTCATCAAGTATAGGTGCATTAAATGCTCATTACAGTTAGGTGAGTAATTACTATTTGGCCACAGGTGAAATTAGTAGATGGCAAAAAAAATCATATTTAAATTTAAAATATCAATGGCCAAAAGCAACCTTCCACGCGGTATTTAAGACAGGACTAGATGTATATTTAAACCCTAACATCCAGTTTGAAATGTCTAATGCATATATCCATTTGACTTTGACCGAAGTCGGGTGGACATCATGTGAGAACTTGGTCAAGTGACATCAATTTTGTGGTCAAACCCTTTTGACCAGGGAAGCAAGTGACGGGATCTCAATTAATCGCGAAGGTCAAGATATTTGTAAAAAATGTCCATTGTAGAATGTCCATTACAAAATATCTAGTTGAAAAATCAACAGGTTAAGTTCTTGGAATGAAATGCTTGGGATAGGATATGGAACTAGATATGTATATGGATATTTATAAAAGGTCTAGTTTTGAATATTTGATACAATATATCTGGTGCATTGGACCATTTGTATGTTAAGATAAATTTGACGGCTAGCCCTGGCTATGGACATGGACAAGACATTTGTTTGATTGATCATGTCTCATTAAAATATCTTGTCTAGTAGATGGCTTCATGACTCACTACGAAAAATTTGATGGTTTTGGACCAGACATTGATATGGATATTTTAGCTTAGGATATCTTAGATGTCGGGTCAAGATATCAATTTGACAATTTTTTAATTCTTCCTTAAGGTCCAGATATCGTTGCCATGCATTTGGGACCTAATATTGGGACTAGACATGACATTTGTGTATTTTGATATCCATGTCACATTGACCAAAATGCCTGGTTGACCTAAATTTCAAATGAGTAAAACTTGTTCATTTCAACAACTTTTGATATGATCCAAAAGGCAAAGTTGATTAGAATTTTACCCTCTATCTATTTGCGGCTTCCATAGGGGGCTATTCTCAACTTGAAATTTGACTTAAATTTGGCCTAAAGGAAGATGACAATTTTGCCATTACCGCCCAAGGAGAAAAACAAACAGATAAAAAGAAAAAGAAATTGGGTCCCCATTTTGTCAAGGCAGGATGGGACATATTGTGAGACTACACAACAACTTGCCACCAAAGAATACCACTAAATTTCAACCAATTTAAGCAAGTAGAACAAATTCTGACATAGAATTTCCAACTTCTACTGTGCATGGACATTCCAACATAGCCAGATGAAATCAAATTCACTAATAAAACCAAATTATGAGAAGGAATGCAAGTGTGTGTAATTGATACATTCCTTTTCCTTCTGAAGGGGTTGAGAGCAACAATGACTAACATTAAGTTACATAGTTTGATTTATCCTTTTAAGCTGATCCTAGATAGAACCTTGCTTCCAGTCAAGTGTCCATAGCCTTGGTAAGGTTATCATTTAATTCCTCACAAATATTGCTCTACTACCAGTTAGGCATCCATAGCCCTAGTAGAGTTACTTGGATGACCTAGAGAATTGATATCTTTTCTTTTGATTTTCAATATATATATATATATATATATATATATATATATATATTCTTTTGTGTAAGATATGTCCTTTTTAGCTCATTGATTGCAAGGTAATGAAACCTACTGTTAGGTTGGGAATTATAGTGGTAGCAAAGGCAAACCTTTAGATTTTTCACTTAATACTAGCACTAGTACTCTCAACCCATTCAAGAAACTTTAAGTGTGCTTATTTGTGTGATTTCTTGGATAACCTATGTTGTTATTGGTGAATGCAATTGTTACCTAACTTCACTACTAGTTCAATCAGGTAGAGATTTTAAAGTTTTAAAGAAGAGAAAGGTACATTTTATTTCTACTGTGTTATATCCATGTGCACAAATAAAATAGATTAAGATTACAATGCCAATTTGCATTTTAGATGCATAACTTATTTGAAAGATTGTACAAATCCTTTAGAAAAGAAGTAATCTTTATTGGAAAAATAAATGTATAAGGTCTCACACAAGTCGTGAGACTAACTGATTCATTGCAAATGAAAATAAAGACTATACATTTATAGAAAATTACAGAAATAAATGTGCAAATGGTATAGGGTGATTTGTCATTGCCTGAATGATGAGTCTTGGTCCAGCTTGTGTTGTCTTACGTCATCCTGTGTTGTCCATGTGTCCCACATCTAGCTGTTATCTCCTTATTGCCTCCAGTTATCTGCATTAGAGGGTGAAAACTAATATTAGAGCAATGACGAGGCATCATATAACATATGACATATATCTACAAACATACAGTCTTATTTTCAAATGCAATAAACCCATCAGTATCACATGGACCTTCAAGAAAACAATAGGATAATCAAGAACCTCAATCACACACACATATTTTCCTAACATGTTTGTTTCCTGTGTAGGTATAGAGAAAGTTATGTTACTGACTTGTTTATCTAATATCAGCATGTGGGTTAAAATGAGGCTCCAACAAGGGTTGAGCCCAGCATTATGCCCTCTTTTCATTCTGAGGGAATTTCAAGTCTTTTCTATACATTTTGATAGGTTTCTAGATACAATGATTTTTCATCTTTGTCATAAGCATATCCACCTCTCAAGTCTTGTTACCCAATTACTTGCAAAGAGTTGTACTAAGATCTGATAATGATATGAGTGTAATTACTAAAGAGGTGAATATGCTTATGCCAAGACTAGTTGTTTTTTATTCTTGAATATTCTATCATGATATGCCAGAAATCAGAAGTTAAAAAGGGTCATCAGTCATGTAACAATCAAGAGTGATCAGACAAAGGCAAATGAAAGGTCTGCAAATTGTGTGTAGACAGTAGGTAGTACTTGAGATGCAAATAAGAACAAAGAGGCCTTTATGGATTGCATATAGTAATATAGCATCAAGTGAAGACAAGTTCCAGTGTCACAAAGTATCACAAAGCCTGTTTAAATGCAGTGGCTTGTTCCTTGCATACAAATAGAGGTCACAAATGTGCCTTCACATGTGCCCTTCACATTGTGCATTTAGGAATGAAATATTATCAAGAATATATACTGCTTGTAGTTTCCTTCAAGGAGCAATATATCAATCATGTTGTGTTCATCTGAAGCTACAGATAGATCATCACAATACACCATATGAGAAGCAAGAACAATTATGATTGTTTGGAACAGCCTTGTTTAAAACTAGCATACAAGCCATTGAAGAGTACCAAGCTCAGTGAAATGCATGATTAGAGTAGTCTATGACTGTTATGAGTTACAAAACATGCCTATATGACATTAATTGCAACATCAATTAAAGATCACTATCACAGAGTCATATTGACCATATCAGAAGGTCTAGAGAATGGTGGGCCTTGTAAAGCAAGCACGAATTCTACAAAGATAGTCATGTGATAATGATAGGAGAGCAGTCGTACAAGAAGCAGAACCATCATGAACTAAAAGATCAGTTTTGAAACAGCATGACCATCACAAGGGGATACTGACAGTCCAAACATTCTAGGACAATCACAATCACAAGTACCATGCAATCCCAAGAGATTAAGACATGCTAGAGGAAGGTTTGTAAAGAAGCTATAGGTGGTTCACCATAGTCATATTTCCAAGCAAGTGTATAACAAGTATGAGAGATAAATCAAGTATATCTACAGTACCAGAGATGCTGCTATAGAATTAAGAGATGACAAGAGTTGAAGCTACAAGAGCAAATGCAAAAATCATGTAAGTTATTTACAAGAATTGTTCAAATGATACAGGGAATAAAGATAATCAGAGGAACATTGCTATAGCATGCTATGAAGTTTATGTAAGATGAAATGTTATCAACTTGAAATCTGCATGGAGACTGAAGGTTTTCTATGGTATACAATAGACTGGGACAATAATATAAGAAATCAACCATCGACTCTCACAAAGGAGCCTTATGAAAAGCCTGCACAGTTATGGAGATTTCAAAACTTTATATTCATTAGAAGCTACAAGATGTATGATGATAGTGAGAGGATTCATTTCATAATTCACAATCAGAGTATGTAGCTACAGTTGGATGCTTTCACAGGAAAGAGGGAAAGTTGTTCATAAAGCCCATTAAAAGATACAAAAGTTATGGAGATTATCCACAGGGTATGTTCAAGCTACACAATGAAGGGTTTGTGTCTACAAAACCCTAATGTAGACAAACTACAAGAAGTTTCAGTCTTCCTCAGCAATTAAATAAAAGAAAAGGCTGATAGAATACTATGAACATGGTGATATCATATACAAGAGCAATTCAACAAAAGAGCAAATCCTTTCTTTTACCTCTGAAGCTATGTTAAAGGAAATGCAAACTATAGAGCATGAACATGGCTATGGCCAAAAATCATCACTTTTTTTGTGTAAAATGTTTGAAACATTTAGAAAGATACAAGGCTCGAGGCTTACCCAGCTATTGTTTGATTTTGTTCTCCAAAACCTGTGTATGGAATGCATTCCCAAAGCTCAGATAAAGATCTCCATGGCAGCCAAGAGATGGGGAATCCACAAAGAAATAAAACACATGGAGTAAGAAGAGAAAATCATTGAAGCTGCAGTTTAAAGGCCAAAAGATATAGTAAAAATGGAGATTTTTTCTAGTTTCGTCATGACAGAAGACTTACCTCTGCATTTTCTTTCAATTTTTGGATGGAGATCTCTTAGGAACAACCAGAATAATGGGATTTCCACTCTTCAAAACCGTTACATGGTGGCACACAACAAGAAGCAGGAAATACAATGACAAAATGATGATGCTTTAGGGTTTGGATCCCTTTTTACCCAAAAGTCTTAGCTAATCATTGTTATCCAAAATGCTTCAAGGTCAACACATATGATCATCATACCTAGTGATAAAATGGTAATTGCAGATTGCCCATGCATATCTCCTTTTAGACTTAAGTTTTTATCTTTTCTTTCCTATATGGTTGAAAACTTTATTATTTTTTGCATTAATTCATAATTGTAAAGCATTTGATTTAAATTATGATGATATAAATCATTAAATCAATTTGCTATTTCAAAAGCAAAAAGTAAGGTAATGCTTTATAAATGTCTTTAAGGGTATTTAGTGGAGTCTTTATGCTTTTGCAAGCATATAGGGAGATTGGAGGAGGTTGGCAAACACATGCCAAGCATATAGGGGATTGTTTTCCTTTTTGGAGAGTGGTTTGACCAAGTTTGGAGCAGTTTTAGGAGTGTTTATGGTGGATCAAGTCATGACTTGACTTTTTCCACATGAGAGAGTCCTTTTGGAGAGTTTCTTCTTGCTATTTTGGGGGCTTTTTGGAGGCATCCGACCCAAAATAGTTACAGACCCTATTTTGATGCAACCGCCTTGGAGTTGTGGATATAGTACTTATGTGACTTATTTGTAACTAGTTCTGATTATGCAATTTTTAGAGACTTGTGATTTTGATAATCCTTGCTCAAATTTTGACATGTTTTTTGTAACTCATTATTACTTGATATGAAATACAATGGAGACCTTAAGTATTATTGACTAAAGATTTTGCCTATTTACCCTTTTGCATCACTGTGCTTAGCAACTGATTGATCAAGTTATCTGTGAGGTAATTTTATTTCCTTTTAGCTTTGTCTCAGATTTTAAAGCCTTTATGCAGAAAACATACTAATGCAGTTTACAAGTTGTGTCAAAAAGGTGTGATTTACTTGTAGTTGTGGAGTTATCTTCCTCTTATAAGTTTGAACATTTGGTCCTGTTTGTGAAACACTTATGCAAAAGTATAATAGTGGTAAGTCGTGCACATAGTTTTCTGTCATCATACCAAGTGTATGCAAGTCTGGATTTCATTATCTTTATCAGTTTGGTGTATCACTCTTTTATTTTCATTTTTAGTTTAGCTTTATTAGTTTCCTCCTTCCCTTTTCTTTGTAAAATTCATTAGTTTAGGTGATAACCAGCTAGGAAGCTGACCTTTTGCAGAGGTTGACCTCTATGTTTAAGTTACCCACAGCTTTAGAGGTCTTCCCATGTTTCAATAGATTGTTGAACTTCATGTTCAACAGGGTGGAAATCTCATTGACAATAGTTTTTGGCACGCCCGGTGGAACTGTGAATTGATTCTCAATGCATTTTATACTTTTGTTACTGCTATTTGGTGTGTACAGCAGCTAATTTATGCCTTTTGAGATATTTTAAATACATACCTAGCGACTCCGAAGCTTTGGTTTAGTGAAAACTAATGTAGAACAGTTCATGCATTGCTGATATCGGTGTGTATGTCAGCAAAACCTGCCTTGGGAGGCAAGGAAAACACACACCTAGCGACTCTGGAAAGAAATATCTACTGGTTTCCAGAAGACAAGTGTTGGTATGTACTTATTTTACTAAAATATTAGACTTGATTTTTATTGTGAAGTTTTCAATGAGTTTCCAGCTCATATAAATGCTGCAATATGTCTTCATTTCAAAGAAATATGTCTTACTTTCCACCATTTCATGAAAATCCTGTCCATACACCATCTTATGAGCCGTGTCACAGTGGTCACATAGCTGGTTTTAGTCCAAAACAACAAGTCTATCATGCTTACCACCCTCCCACCCATGCACAAATGCCATGGCAGCTAGTGTATGCCCATGACCAGCCTCAAGAATCTCATTTTATGCCAAACTAGCAATACTACTTTCCCAATCAGCTTCAAAATGATGAGAGACTAGAGATTGCAAATATCAAGAACATATTGCTTGACTGGACCAAGTAGCTGAATGACAAAGAGGCAACAAGAATATGCTTTACAACAAGAGCCCATGAATGAACAAAATCAGTCAAACCAATCCATTAATCTTCAGTTTCAGTCATATCAAGAACTTGAACCAAGCCATCAAAGTACTAAAAAACCATGGCAGCCTTCTTGGACTAGGTATCCTGATTATAAAATGCCAAATCTTGTTAAGGCTACCCCTTCCATACCAGTCCAAGATCAGGAAGATGAGAAATCAAATTTCTTACCAGGAGGTAAGTATGAACATGAAACTCTATGGCAAGAGGAGCAGTCGGTTGCTATTGTTTGTACCATGTCCCCAGCTAAATATAAGCATAACGCATGTGAAGAGGATGTAGGATCAAGCCTATCACTGAATCCCTTACATTTTCATTCATTTGAAGAGTTTTCTAATGCTATTTATAAAATGAATGAAAGCAACATATAGAGGTTGCAAGGTAAAGATCTTCAGTTGCAATGATAGAATGCCCAAGTTTCATTGGAGAAGGCACCACATGAAGAGGAAGAATTGGTCTTTTTGTTTGATCAACTACCTATTTTTGTTGAACAGGATGAGGAATGCATTCAGGTACCCAACTTACCAACAAGAAGATGCTCAACAATATGAGAAGTTGCAGATTAAAACTAAGCAGTCTAACAATGGGGTCTCGGATCAAGTAAAAGAGTGTGAAAGTAAACCTTTCTTGGAACCTACATAGCTGGTTGAGAGCTATTATGAAGTAGAGAATAGTCCTCCTCCATAAGAATCTCATGAAGAGTGTGAAGAAGATTCATTTTGGGATGACCTTGAAGTTTTTGTCTCTAAACTAGATGACAAAGGATTAAACCTGCTGGAAGAAGTTACAAATCATGTTAAGTCAGGACAGTAAGTTCACAAGTTTGAACAAGAGCAGGAACAACCTATAGAGGAGATAAATGAACATGAGTAACTTGGTGGAAAAGAGGCTAATATATTTTGGTATGATGGGCTACCTTCATTTGTTGAACAAAATGAAGAGGATATGACTATGATAACACAAGACTTGAGACAACTACAAGATGTTAAATAATATAATGAGTTGCTGGTTCGTGAAAGTCAATATGAGAATGAAGCTTTGGCTCATGAGGTAGTTTCATTTTGGGATGATCTAAAGTATGTTTTGACTCATGAGGAAGCCTCTTTTTGCCCAACTTTGGACATTGAGCCAGCACCACTTGAAGTAGAAGATCAAAAACAAGAGGAGGAACAACAACATGATTTGGAACAACAAGGAACCAGCATGGAGAGTTCTGAATTTACTCTTTCTAGAGGATACCCAATTAGGCATCTAGCCAAAATGAAGACCAATAAGAATATTGATATCTTGCTTGCACCCAAGCATGAAGGTACAACTAGGGGAGAGAAGCTTCAAGTCACTTTTCTACCTTAGGATAGGAATGTTTATATTCCATATGAAAAGGTTAGTGAACTTATGTATGTTCTTCAAGAGGTATTACAGCTCTTTGTTGAATTTCTATTCATATTTCATCTCTTTTTAGTAGTCCTCAAGCATGGCAAACATTGTAAATTATATAGAAATGGTAGCTACTTTACCCAACCAGTGAATGGTTTCATTTGAGTTAATGTCTTTCTTGGTTAGTGTAGAGTAGGGTTAGTAACTGAGTAGTTTTTTCCTCCAAGTGTTGTTTTGCACAGTTAGTTAGTTTGACCTGAATTTTGTTAGGTAGAGTAGGGTTTTCAAGGTATCATGTTTTGTTTTGCTGAGTTGCAGAGGTCAGAAATCTTTTTGTCCAAGTGTTTTAAAAAAGACTCTAAGTGACCCCATGCCCAATGGATAAGGTCTAGGCAACTGGTCTGATGTTTAGCAGGCAAACATATAGCAGATGTCGCCAAAAATGTTAACTAATTTCACTACTAGCTCAATCAGGTAGAGCTTTTGAAGTTTTAAAGAAGAGAAAGGTACATTTTATTTCTGCTGTGTTATATCCATGTGCACAAATAAAACAAATTAAGATTATAGTGCCAATTTACATTTTAGATGCATAACTTATTTGAAAGATTGTACAAATCTTTTAGAAGAGAAGTAATCTTTATTGGAAAAATAAATGTATAAGGTCTCACACAAGCTGTGAGACTAACTGATTCATTGCAAATGAAAATAAAGACTATACATTTATAGAAAATTATAGAAATAAATGTGCAAATGGTATAGGGTGACTCATCATTGCCTAAATGATGAGTCTTGGTCCTACTTGTGTTGTCTTGTGTCATCCCATTTTGTCCACGTGTCCCACATCCAGTTGTTATCTCCATGCTGCCTGCAGTTATCTACATTAGAGGGTGAAACCTAATGTTAGAGCAATGACGAGGCATCATATAACATATGACAATATCTACAAACATACAATCTGATTTTCAGATGCAATAAACCCGTCAGTATCACAAGGACCTTCAAGAAAGCAATAGGATAATCAAGAACATCAATCACATGGACATATTTTCCTAACATGTTTGTTTCTTGTACAGGTATAGAGAAAGTTATGATATTGACTTGTTTATCTGATTTCAGCATGTGGGTTAAAATGAGGTTCCCAAAAGGGTTGAGCCTAGCATGTTGCCCTCTTTTCATTCTGAGGGAATTTCAAGTCTTTTCTATACATTTTGATAGGTTTCCAGATACAAAGATTTTTCATCTTTGTCATAAGCATATCCACCTCTTGAGTCTTGTTACCCAATTACTTGCAGAGAGTTGTACTAAGAGTTGATAATGATATGAGTGTCATTACTGAAGAGGTGAATATGCTTATGCCAAGACTAGTTTTTTATTCTTGAATATTCTATCATGATATGCTAGAAATCAGATGTTGAAAAGGGTCATCAGTCATGTAACATTCAAGAGTGATCAGACAAAGGCAAATAAAAGGTCTGCAGATTGTGTGTAGATAGTAGGCAGTACTTGAGATGCAAATAAGAACAAAGAGGCCTTTATGGACTGCATATAGTAATATAGCATCAAGTGAAGACAAGTTCCAGAGTCACAAAGTATCACAAAGCCTATTTAAATGCAGTGGCTTGTTCCTTGCATACAAATAGAGGTCACACATGTGCCTTTACCTCTTAGGAGATCCTCAAGAAAATAGGTGCATTGTGCATTCAGGAATGAAATATTATCAAGAATATATACTACCTATAGTTGCTTTCAAGGAGTAATATATCCATCATGCTATGTTCATCTGAAGATATAGATAGATCATCACAATACACCATATGAGAACTAGGAACAGTTATGATTGTTTGGAATAGCCTTGTTTAAAACTAGCATACAAGCCATTGAAAAGTACCAAGCTCAGTAAAATACATGATTAGAGCAATCTATGACTGTTATGAGTTACAAAACATGCCTATATGACATTAATTGCAACATCATTTAAAGATCACTATCACGGAGTCATATTGGCCATATTAGGAGGTCTAGAGAATGGTGGGCCTTGTAAAGCAAGCACGGATTCTACAAAGATAGTCATGTGATAATGACAGGAGAGCAGTCATACAAGAAGCAGAACCATCATGAACTAAAAGATCAGTTTTGGAACAACATGACTGTCACAAAGGGATACTAATAGTCCAAACATTCTAGGACAGTCACAATCACAAGTGCCATGTAATCCCAAGAGATTAAGGCATGCTAGAGGAAGGTCTATAAAGAAGCTATGGTGGTTCACCATAGTCATATTTCCAAGCAAGTGTATAACAGGTATGAGAGATAAATCAAGTGTATCTACAGTACTAGAGATGCTGCTATAGAATTAAGAGATGACAAGAGTTGAAGCTACAGGAGCAAATGTGAAAATCATGTAAGTTATTTACAAGAAATGTTCAAATGATACAGGGAATAAAGATAATCAAAGGAACATTGCTATAGCATGCTATGAAGTTTATGTAAGATGAAAGGTTATCAACTTAAAATCTGCATGGAGACTAAAGGTTTTCTATGGTATACAATAGACTAGGACAATAATATAAGAAATCAACCATTGACTCTCACAAAGGAGCCTTATGAAAAACCTACACAATTATGGAGATTTCAAAACTTTATATTCATCAGAAGCTACAGGATGTATGATGATAGTGAGAGGATTCATTTCATAATTCACAATCAAAGTATGTAGCTACAGTTGGATGCTTTCACAGGAAAGAGGGAAAGTTGTTCATAAAGCCCATTAAAAGATATAGAAGTTATGGAGATTATCCACAGGGTATGTTCTGTTAGATCTAGGGCACACAACTGAGAGGGGGGGTGAATCAATTGTACAAAACTTGCTTCTACTTCAAACACTTGATTCTTCCTTGTTAGTTAATAGCATATCAATTAACCATTCATGAAAGCATAATGCATAAACACAGGAGCAGATAAACATCAACACATTGGACACCAAGATTTTGACGTGGAAAACTTGGTTAAGGGAAAAACCACGGGGTGATTAACCCAAGGATTATTCTCTGTTAGAAGAATAAGAAAAATGAATGGCACATGCCAATTAGGGCTCACTGCCCGAGCACACTGCTCACAAAGAGGCACACTGCCTACAAGAGACACACTATCTACAAAGTGATAAGAATCACAAACTTGAACTGGAGATTGACATCTTTACCATGTCTGGATCAGTTCCATTTAAGCCCGAGATACTTCTACTCTGCCCTTCGCTCTTTCTCTATACCACTCTCATCCACTGCTCAACACACTTTGAAATGAACTCACAAACATTTATTTATACAATACATTGACTTAGGAACAATCATCTAAGTTGGCAATCAACCATAAGGACATTCGCAAGATGATTAATACATCCGGTCGGCCACCACAAGAACATTCGCAAGATGAACAACTTCATCTGGTCGGTTAGTCTGAACAAGAACTTCATCCAGAAGAATATCTTCAATTCTGGGCTCAACCACCAATGCGGACCGACAACATAACCTCAACATGATCCAAGAACCTTCACAAGAATGCCTAATTGACCAGGTACATCCGCACTTCCTCTACTCATAGGAATCTCTTCTCCTCTTCATCTGGAACTTCAAGAACACAGTCTGTCGTGACTGTCAAACTGAAAAAGGTTCTTTCGAACCTCCAAACTTTGTACAAACTAAGATGACACATCACAAGGACATCCCAACCACTCCTTCCAATCTGGAGAGTCTGACAATGCTCCTCCGAATCTCACCGGACCTTTCTGTAACACTCTGTCACTCCGGAACAACTCCCGGAACCAGTTCTACTTGACCGATCACAACTTTTTCATATCTTCATGCAGACCTCTAAAATCTTAACTGGATCATCTCAAGACTCATATCTACAAACCCTTTAATCCGCATCCTCTGATTCTCAGCCTATTAAGTACATTTGCCTTCTTCTTATCACTGTTCTTCACTGTTCCTGATTAAGACTACTTTTCTCAATATCCTCAACACACAGCTCATCCAAACCTTCTTACCAATGCAATATGAGTATGTTGACATCAATGACAACACTGGTTAACCTCATACTTGCAACAATCTCCCCCTTTGTCATTGATGGCAAAATATGATATGAAAAACCATCAAGACAAGAACTTCTCTTTTCTGTCACAACTCCCCCTATCAGCAACAACTCTTCACATGTCTTCTCTTCCTTTACTGCTCCCCCTTTGATCATCAACCACTTATTTTTCACATGTCCTCTCTCCCCCTTTGACATCAATGGCAAAGGGCTCATACTTACACTTGTAACATATCAGAATCATACCAGCTACTCCCCCTTAGTAGCAGCTCCCCATCATCAATCCAAATCACAAAATATGACTGTGATAGCCACCGGACTGATGCACATCAGTGCATCCTAGTTCATCACCGGAGGGGCCATGACCCCTAACTTCTCCCGGAGATATTCAAAAGAGTCCTTGGGAAGAGGTTTAGTAAAAATATCTACAATCTGATCCTTAGAGGGTACATACTCCAATCTGACTTCTTCCTTGTTCACTTGTTCTCTCAAAAAGTGAAACTTGATAGATATGTGCTTAGTCTTAGAATGCAATACTGGATTCTTAGAAATATTAATTGCACTTGAATTATCACAGAAAATTTTGATAGGCTCCTCATATTCAACTTTAATGTCTCTTAGCATCTGCTTCATCCATAAGATTTAAGTGCAACTACCTGCTGCTGCAATGTATTCTTCTTCAATTGTAGACAGAGATATTGCATCTTGTTTCTTGCTTAGCCAAGAAACCAATCTCTTTCCCAAAAAGAATGCTCCACCACTGGTGCTCTTCCAGTCATCCACATCTCTTGCCCAATCTGCATCTGTGTAATCATGAAGAGAGAAATCATGATCTCTAGGATACCACAAACCATACTCCACTGTCCCTTTTAGATATCTATAAATTCTCTTGATTGCCATAACATGAGATTCTCTAGGATCAGCCTGAAATCTTGCCACAAGACCAACAACCTGCATTATATCTGGTCTAGTCTGAGTGAGATACAACAATCCACCAATCATTGATCTATACTTTGTCTGATCTTCCTTCGGAGAGTCATCATCTTTGCTCAACTTACATATGGTTGCCATAGGAGTGTTCATTGGCTTTGAATCTTCCATACCGAATTTCCTCAACAATTCTTTCACATATTTGGTCTGAGAAATGAAGATCTCTTTCTTTGTTTGAGTAATTTACAAACCCAAGAAGAAATTCATTTCACCAAGCATAGACATTTCAAACTCACTTTTCATCTGATTTGCAAAAGTTTTGCACATACTATCTCTTCCTCCAAAAATGATATCATCCACAAACACTTCAACAATCAAGATGTTTTCATTATCTATTTGGAAATATAGATTGTTGTCAGCAGTACCTTTGTTAAAACCAATCTGCACAAGATGCTTATCCAACCTTTCATACCATGCTCTTGGGGCTTGCTTCAATCCATACAGTGCTTTCTTCAACTTGCAGACCATATCATCATGATCAAACAATTGAAATCCATCCAGTTGTTCAATGTATACTTCTTCTTCCAAATCACCATTTAGGAAGGTAGACTTGACATCCATCTCATATACCTTGAAGTCTTTAAAGGTAGCATATGCAAGAAATAATCTGACTGCTTCAATTCTTGCTACCGGAGCAAAGGTTTCTTCAAAATCAATTCCTTCTATTTGAGAGTAGCCTTTGCAAACCAATCTGGCTTTGTTTCTGATAACTTCACCAACTTCATTTAGTTTGTTCCGGAAGACCCATTTGGTTCCAATCACATTCTTGTTTCTAGGTCTGGGAACAAGATCCCAAGTGTGATTTTTCTTAATTTGCATCAACTCTTCCTCCATTGCTTTTGTCCAATTTTCATCATTGCATGCTTCATTTATTGTCTTAGGTTCAATCTTTGAAATCAAACAACATTCATCAGAATTTTGAGCAATTTTCCTCCTTGTTTGTACCCCTTTGCTTTTGTCACCTATGATCTGATCTTCAGAGTGATTTAAAGTTACATACCTTGGAACTTTGAGAGTCTCTTGCACTGTTGTTTCTTGATCAGGTTCATTCAGACAAACCTCTTCTTCCTGATTTACCAGATCAGTCTGAATCTAACTTTCAGGAAGGGATTGAGTTCCTTGAATCAGAGCACCATCCTAATCATCTTCATCATATTCATAAAACCTTGAGGGCTTCTCAATTCCTTCATCAACCTTCACATTTGTACTTTCTATCATCTTTTTTAGTCTCTTATTGTAACACTGGTATGCTTTGCTTTGAGTGGAGTAACCCAAGAAAATTCCTTCATCACTTCTAGCATCAAACTTTCCTAGATCTTCATCTCTTTTGATGTAACACTTGCTACCAAATACTCTGAAATATCTCACAGTAGGAGTTATACCAAACCAAAGTTCATAAGGAGTCTTACCGGTATTGTTTCTAATTTGAACTCGATTAAGAGTGTAAACTGCAGTACTGATAACTTCTCTCCAAAACATCTGAGGAACATTTGCTTCCATCATCATTGTCCTGGAAGCTTCCTGGATGGTCCAGTTCTTTCTCTCAACTACTCCATTCTGCTATGGAGTTCTAGGAGCAGAGAACTGTCTCTTTATGCCATGCTTCTCACAAAAGTCTATGAATTCACCGGATGTGAATTCACCACCTCTATCAGACCTTAGACACTTCAGTTTCAATCTGGTATGATTCTCTACCATAGCCTTGAAGATTTTGAACTTCTCAAAGGCTTCTAATTTCTCTTTCAGAAAGGTAACCCACATCATCCGGGAATGATCATCAATCAGTAACATGAAATATCTATCACCTTGCATACTTTTGATTCTTGTCAGACCACATAGATTAGTATGAACTAATTCCAATAATCTGGTAGAGGACTGATCTTTACTTTTGAAAGAGACTCTTCTCTGTTTACCTAGCTGACATTCTTTGCACAAGCTATTTGTAGGTTTTACCAATTTTGGAAGATCTCTTACAGCCTGAATATTGCTTAACTTTATGATGTTATCAAAATTTACATGACACATCCTTCTATGCCATAGCCAACTCTGATCAACTTGAACAAATAGACAACTTTTATTTGAACCAACCAGATGGAAGATATTACCTTTTGTTTGAGTACCAGATGCAATCTCAGTTCTGAAGCTTTCAAAGATCCTGCATCTTCCATTTTTGAACCGGAGATCATAACCTTTGTCTACTAACTGTCCAACACTGAGAAGATTGTGCTTCAATCCTTCAACATACAGTACATTACCAGTTTTGCTCTTTCCATCATAAGAAATAGTTCCCCTACCTCTGATTCTACCTGCAGAATTGTCACCAAACTTTACCATTCCTCCTTCATACCTTTCTAAATCTAAGAACTTGTTCTTGTCACCTGTCATGTGGTGAGAGCATCCACTGTAAATAACCCAATCATCCTTTTCTTCAACTTGGGCAGCCAAAGCTCTTTCTACAACCTTATGATTGACAGATTCAGAGGATATTGGTTCTTCTTCCTTGATGGCAATAAACACCCATTCATTTCTGGATTTGCTTCCTATTTCTGATTCATCATCTGTTACTCCTTCATTGTCATCTTCTTCATTAACATAATAGCAGTTCTTTTGAAACCTTTGTCTGTTAGTATTAGACCTTGTAGATCTTTCCAGACATCTTGAAGCAAAATGACCAATCTTATTGTAGTTGAAGCACTTAAAGGGTAGTTTTCCTTCATACTTACCGGACCCTCTTGGCAATCTCTTTGCAATGAGGGCTTCAAGTTGAGCTGTTTCTGCTTCTTCCTCTTCCATGTCTTTCCTTGCTTGATCATACCATGACAGCTTCCTTGAAGAGTTCTCTCCCGGATCAAATCTTTGTTTGCCTTTCACATAGGCACTGGCTTTGAATGCAGATTCAGTCTTGGGGGGATCATCTCCAAACTCAGTCATTTCAAATGCAGCTAGTTTGCCAGTCAGTTGCTCTCTTGTGACAGTTGTATGGGCTCTGAATTCATCAATGGTAGCAACCTTGATTTTGTAGGCAGTAGGAAGGGATCTAAGAATTTTGCAAACAATTTCATTTTCATCCAGAACTCCACCAGCATTCATGATTCCACACACTAGCTCATTCACTCTTGGCATAAAGGTAGTGATATTTTCATCATCTCTCATCTCTAATCTTTCAAATTTCCCTTTCAGACTTTACAACCTTGCACTCTTGACAAACTCATCTCCTTCATATAGAAGTTCTAGTTTAGTCCAGATCTCATATGCAGTTGGTAGGTCAATAACATTTGAGATATCTGAGTCATTCAATGCGCTTAGAAGAGCTTCCTTGGTCCGCAGATTATTTTCAGCATCTGTGATTTCATTCAGAGTTGTCGGACCACCCTGTGGAGGAACATATGGTTTTGAGACCATGGTCAAGTATGCTTTTCCCATACACTCCAAATGACATTTCATGCAACCTTTCCAGAGAGTGAAGTTGGTTCCATCGAACTTCGGACTATCCTTCTTGTATGACAACATCCTGGATCTCCTCAAGCAGTTAAGCTCCTTTCAGAGGAACTTGGCTCTGATACCAATTGTTAGATCTAGGGCGCACAACTGAGAGGGGGGGTGAATCAGATGTACAAAACTTGCTTCTACTTCAAACACTTGATTCTTCCTTGTTAGTTAATAGCATATCAATTAACCATTCATGAAAGCATAATGCATAAACACAGGAGCAGATAAACATCAACACATTGGACACCAAGATTTTGACGTGGAAAACCCGGTTAAGGGAAAAACCACGGGGTGATTAACCCAAGGATTATTCTCTGTTAGAAGAATAAGAAAAATGAATGGCACATGCCAATTAGGGCTTACTGCCTGAGCACACTGCTCACAAAGAGGCACACTGCCTACAAGAGACACACTGTCTACAAAGTGATAAGAATCACAAACTTGAACTAGAGATTGACATCTTTACCATGTCTGGATCAATTCCATTTAAGCCCGAGATACTTCTGCTCTACCCTTCGCTCTTTCGCTATACCACTCTCATCCACTACTCAACATACTTTGAAATGAACTCACAAACCTATATTTATACAAGACATCAACTTAGGAACAATCATCTAAGTCGGCAATCAACCATAAGGACATTCGCAAGATGATTAATACATCCGGTCGGCCACCACAAGAACATTCGCAAGATGAACAACTTCATTCAGTCAGTTAGTCTAAACAAGAACTTCATCCGGAAGAATATCTTCAATTTCGGGCTCTACCACCAATGCGGACCAACAATATAACCTCAACATGATCCAAGAACCTTCACAATCTTGCTTGATTGACCAGGTACATCTGCACTTCCTCTACTCACAGGAATCTCTTCTCCTCTTCATCTAAAACTTCAAGAACACAGTCTGTTGCGACTGTCAAACTGAAAAAGGTTCTTCTGGACCTCCAAACTTTGTACAAACTGAGATGACACATCACAAGGACATCCCAACCACTCCTTCCAATCTGCAAAGTCTGACAATGCTCCTCCGGATCTCACCGGACCTTTTTGTAACACTCTATCACTCCGGAACAACTCTCAGAACCGGTTCTACTTGACCGATCACAACTTTTTCATATCTTCATGCGGACCTCTGAAATCTTAACTAGATCATCTCAAGACTCATATCTAAAAACCCTTTAATCCACATCCTCTGATTCTCAACCTATTGAGTACATTTGCCTTCTTCTTATCACTGTTCTTCACTGTTCCTGATTGAGACTACTTTTCTCAATATCCTCAACACACAGCTCATCCAAACCTTCTTACCAATGCAATATGAGTATGTTGACATCAATGACAACACTGGTTAACCTCATACTTGCAACATGTTCAAGCTACACAATGAAGGGTTTGTGTCTACAAAACCCTAATGTAGACAAACTACAAGAAGTTTCAATCTTCCTCAACATTTAAATAAAAGAAAAGGCCGATAGAACACTGTGAACATGGTGATATCATATACAAGAGCAGTTCAACAAAAGAGCAAATCCTTTCTTTTACCTCTGAAGCTATGTTAAAGGAAATGCAAATTATAGAGCATGAACATGGTTGTGGCCAGAAATCATCATTTGTTTTGTGTAAAATGTTTGAAACATTCAGAAAGATACAAGGCTCAAGGCTTACCTAGCTATTGTTTGGTTTTGTTCTCCAAAACCTGTGTATGGAATGCATTCCCAAAGCTCCGACAAAGATCTCCATGGCAGCCAAGAGATGGGGTATCCACAAAGAAATAAAACACCTGGAGTAAGCAGAGAAAATTATTGAAGCTACGGTTTAGAGGCCAAAAGATATAGTAAAAATGGAGATTTTTTCTAGTTTTGTCATGACAGAAGACTTACCTCTGCATTTTCTTTCAAGTTTTGGACAGAGATCTCTCAAGAACAACCATAATAGTGGGTTTCCACTCTTCAAAATTGTTACATGGTGGCACACAGTAGCAAGCAGGAAAAACAATGACAAAATGATGATGCTTTAGGGTTTGTCTCCCTTTTTGCCCAAAATTCTTAGCCGACTGATGGCATTTTTTGACTTTGTTGAAAATAAAATCATTGTTATCCAAAATGCTTCAAGGTCAACACATATGATCATCATACCTAGTGATAAAATGATAATTGTAGATTGCCCATGCATATCTCCTTTTAGACTTAAGTTTTTATCTTTTCTTTCCTATATGGTCGAAAACTTTACTATTTTTTGCAGTAATTCATAATTGTAAAGCATTTGATTTAAATTATGATGATATAAATCATTAAATCAATTTTCTATTTCAAAATAAAAAAGTAAGGTAATGCTTTATAAATGTCTTTAAGGGGATTTAGTGGAGTCTTTATGCTTTTGCAAGCATATAGGGAGATTGGAGGAGGTTGGCAAACACATGCCAAGCATATATAGGGTTGTTTTCCTTTTTGGAGAGTGGTTTGACCAAGTTTGGAGTAGTTTTAGGAGTGTTTATGGTGGATCAAGTCATGACTTGACTTTTTCCACTTGAGAGAGTCCTTTTGGAGAGTTTCTTCTTGCTATTTTGGGGGCTTTTTGGAGGCATCCGACCCAAAACAGTTAGGGACCCTATTTTGATGCAACTACCTTGGAGTTGTGGATATAGTCACTTATGTGACTCATTTGTAACTAGTTCTGATTATGCAATTTTTGGAGACTTGTGATTTTGATAATCCTTGCTCAGATTTTGACATGTTTTTTGTAACTCATTATTACTTGATATGAAATACAGTGGTGACCTTGAGTATTATTGACTGAAGATCTTGCCTATTTACCCTTTTGCATCATTGTGCTTAGCAAATTATTGATCAAGTTATCTGTGAGGTGATTTTATTTCCTTTTAGCTTTGTCTCAAATTTTAGAGCCTTTATGCAGAAAACATACTAATGCAGGTTGCAAGTTGTGTCAAAAAGGTGTGATTTACTTGTAGTTGTGGAGTTATCTTCCTCTTATAAGTTTGAACATTTGGACCTATTTGTGAAACACTTATGCAAAAGTATAACAAAGGTTTGTTGTGTACATAGTTTTTTGTCATCATACCAAGTGTATGCAAGTCTGGATTTCATTATCTTTATCAGTTTGGTGTATCACTCTTTTATTTTCATTTTCAGTTTAGCTTTATGAGTTTCTCCCTTCCTTTTTCTCTGCAAAATTCATTAGTTTAGGTGATAACCAACTAGGAAGTCAGACTTCTCTGAAGGTTGACCTCTGTGTTTAAGTTACCCATAGCTTTAGAGGTCTTCCCATGTTTCAATAGATTGTTGAACTTCACGTTCAACAGGGTGCAAATCTCATTGACAACAACGATCTCACAGAACGGGCCGAAACAACCATACCTATAGAAGTCACAACCTATGTGAGAATTTGAAATTCTTTCCTAAATTCCAAAAAAAAAATTATTTTCTAAGGTGGTGAGGTGCCCCCTAAGGTGCCTAACCAAAATAAGGACCCAACAACCAATAGAAAGAAACATGAGATAAGCAAACAATTGTACAAACACTATTGACATATATACATGTTAGAATTCTTTCTTTTCAATGGGTTTGGGCTTGGGAGTAATGTTTTAGGAATTGTCTATTAACCAACAATGGGACATCTTCCCTAGTCAGGGTCCTCAACCTATAAGTATTGTCACCTAAGATTTTAGCTATTTGAAAGGGACCTATCCATAATTTATCAAATTTTCCATGATCGACTTTCCTCTCATGAGCTTTATCCTAGGATAACACAAGGTCAGATATCTGAAAGGCCTTAACTTTGGCTCTTTTGTCAAACCAATGTTTAACAATAACTTGGTGTTTTAAGAAGTGATCAATGGCATGATCTCTCTTTTCTTCTAGATGCAACAGTTGCAGTGACCTAACCTCTAGCTTGTCTTCTAGACCTAGATATTCTTGGGCGAACTGCAAGGTGGGGATTTTCATATCTATAGGGAGTATAGGGTCAACTCCATAAACTAACTGATAAGGGGAATTACCTAGAGCTAACTTTACTCTAGTTCTATCAACCCATAATGCATATTTTAGTAGAGTGTTCCACTCACTAGGATTTTTCTCCACTAGTTTTTCAATGATATCTAGCAAATTCTTATTAGTGGATTCAGCAAGGCCATTTCCTTGAGGATAATAATTATATGAAAATTTCAAGGTAATATCATACTTAAATGCCCAATTAGAAAACTTTAATGATGTGAAAGTGCGTCTGTTATCACATACCATTGCATATGGGACGCCAAACCTGGTGATGATATTATCCTCCAGAAACTTGATCATGACATCAGATGTACATGTTTTACTGCTCATGGCCTCAGTCCACCTAGTACAGTAATCAGTAACCATTAGGACATACCTGTGTCTAGCTAACAATGGAGAGTTAATAGCTCTGATAAAATCCATTCCCCACTATGCGAAAAGGTACATCTCCATTACTGGTTGCAATGGTTGGCCTACATACCTCTCTGTGTTAGTGGCTACTTGACATGTATGACAATGTTTGATATGTTCAGCAGTATCCTTGAAGATAGTAGGCTAGTAATATCCAGCTCTAAGAATTTTGTGAATTGTAGTTAAATCCAATCCAGGAGTTGTTCCAATTTTGTCATGCAACTTGTGTAAGACTTTGGTCGCTTCATGTTGATTAAGGAACCGAAGATATATGCCTTCATGATTCTTTTTGAAAAGGATTCCCCCTTTAATCATGTAATTTTGATCTTTGATCCTCAATGCTCTCCTTTGGTATGCTTTCAAGTTAGATGGACATCTGCTTGTAATTAGAATATGCGTGATATTTGAATACCAGTCATCTTGTTCACTTGAGTTGATTGCATACTGTTGACTAACCAAGGTAGAATCTGTCTTAGCGATCATCTGCATCAAAGCCTATCCTCTGACTAATTTCATTGGGGTGATGTCCATATCATATTATTGCAAATGATAATCCACTTGGCTCATTTCTCCCCTGGTTCATTCTACATCAACAATATTTTGACTACCGAATCAAGGACTACAACGATCACTCAACTTCGTAGGATGTAATGTCAAAATTTCTTAATTGCTCTAACTAAAGCCAAAGCTTGTCATTCAACATCAAGATATCTTAACTCTGCATCTTTAAATGGACTACTCATGAAAGTAATGGGCTTTTCTTCCTTCGCATCATTTCTTTGTGTCAAAACAACAGCACATATATGACTAGAAGCAAATGAATATATGTAAAATGCCTTTATATAATCAGGACTGCTCAATACTTGAGCATCAACAATTGCTTTCTTGATATCCTCAAATGTTGATTTAGCTCCTGATGTCCATTCTATCTTAGCATTTGTTTTCAGCATGGCATTAAGTGGTCTCACTATTTCAAAAAAACTTGTTATGAATTTTTTGACAAAGTTAATCTTGCTGAAATAAGATTTTAGTCCCTTCTTACTCCTTGGCAATTGGAGTTTCATGATGGAATTCACTTGATCTAGATCAATGGATATCTCATTCTCTAATATGAAGTGTCCTTACAGTTTTTTGGTGGTGACCCCAAAAATACATATCTTTGGATTAAGGGAGATACCATATTGTTCACACCTTTGCAATACTTTCCATAAATCAACAATGTGATATCCTCGACATTTTGAAAAGATAGTCAGGTCATCCATGTAAATGATAATACAATAGCCAACTAAGCCTCTAAAAGTGATGTCCATGGCACGTTGGAAAGTTTCTCATGCTTTGATTAGGTTGAATGGCATCCTTCTATATGCAAAAATTTCCCACTTTGTTGTGAAAGCAGTTTTCAACCTATTGATCTTGTCAACCATGACTTGATTATATCCTAAGAATCCATCTAGAAAAGACATAATTTGGGCTCCGTTAATCATTTAAAGTACTTCATACAAGGAGGGAAGAGGGTAGGTATCCTTTTAGATGCTTTATTAAGATTCTAGAATTCTACACACAACCGGATATCTCCATTTTTCTTCCTTACCAGGACCAGATTAGCGAACCATGTGGAATGTATAATCGGGAAGATGATACGTGTAGCCAACAACTTATTAACTTCCTTAAAGATTAAGGGTTCCAGGTAAAGCATTCATTAGCCTTTGTTTCTGCCTGAATGGCTTCATATATGGCTTCAATGGCATAATATGTGTGATGATCGACATATCATAAGTTTTGAGCTCGTCATACGACTAGGCAATCACATGTACATAATCTCTTAAAGCTTGGGTTATTCCCTCCCATTCCAACAGCGTGTAGACCTTTCCAATCAAGACTTTTCTAAATTCTATTTTTTTCCTCAAGTCAACGGGTTCATAATCTCCTATCTGCTTTGGTTAGATCTTTTTACTTTACCGTGCTATCTAAATCGAACAATCGTTCAAGTTTAATAATCCCTTTAGGAATACTATTGTCTTGTAGATTGATAATTGACTATTCATCCCATGTCCAATCTTCTTGATTCTTCTCATCAATCACTTGAGATTCAAAGACATCTCAGTTAGTGATGAATTCTAGGATATGATAATCGTCTTCAAAAACCTAAAAATTAGTAACGTTATCTGGTACTGAGGGAACAAACACCAACTCAGTTGAGAATTTCTTCATCCCTGATAATGTCAATGGCTCCAACATACTCATCAGTGTGGCTAATGTATTATCCTAATGATTTAGTTTTCTCAGGAAATGGGTGATGTTAAAGGCATCAAAACCTTTGATTAAATTCCACACTCAATGTTTGTAACCAAACAATCATTTATAGTTATAGGAATATTGCTTCCTTACTTGTTTGACTACTAATTCAAAGTCTCCAAATACATGTAGCATCTTAACCTTCTTTAGTGCAAAAAGTAGACATGAATCGGTGCCTCGTATTTTGTAATATTATTGGTACAATGAAATTGTAGCCTATTTGTTGTCAGGAACGACTTTCCTTGCAGATTTATTAGATCAAACCCAACCCCAACACCCTTCTTAGACTTAGATATATCAAACTTTAGTATCCCTATCTTGTCATTTGGAAGGTTTTTGTCAGGACCTTTCTTGCTCTTGGCATTTGAGGGGGTTTCTCCTATGATGCTCTTCAACTTTTGTGGTTCACATTGTCCTTGTATCTTCTGTTTCAAGGGAATGAGAGTATCTGGACATTTACTCACTTCAGTGTCATCAAATTGGATATGTGTACAAGGTCTAGATGTTTCTAGTTCATTTTTAGGTACCTCTGGGCCTTGGTCTGGTCTTGTATGACTTTCCTTGTCAATCTTTGATTCTACTTTATTCGGGATTCCACTCTATAGTTCCAATTTGTTTCTTGAGTATGTGTGTTCCTTCCTATGGATTAGGTCTATACATAAGGTACACGTAGCCTTAGAATGTGAAGTCCTATACAACTTGCACCATTCTTGTAGTAAAGTTTCTTTAAGAGGAATTCCTTGTAATCTTTACCTTTGGGCTTCCTTAGATATATGCCTTTCAAACTCACTCAGGCCACTTTCTCCATCTTCATTTGAGCACTCATGATCAGATTCTATCAGGACATTGGTTCTCAGTGTAATCTGATTTTTCCTATCACTTTCTTGTGTCTGAGTACACATCAATTCTCTTCAATTCTAATGTCCAGGAGCACAACACAATATACCCGTTGTTCTATGTCTACATACAAAATACTTCATTGTTCTGATGGTATTTTGTAATCATATGTTTTTTTCTTGGTTCAACCTCTATGCATATCTAATTTGGAATACCTCTCCATTGTATGAAAAGTTAGTTGCCATATATCCATTCAACATCTTAGACCAATCTCTACTCAGTAGCATACCGTATGTATCGGGGATATCTACTACTTGAATATCAATGAAGTGTTGAGCCCTAAGATTGGAAGCTAACTACATATGGATGTGAGTCAGTTCTCCTATGACAATTACTTCATACTTGTCTCATTGGGTAACTTTCTTCAAGGACTTGGTGGGCAACAAACCTAGGACTTGGCAAACTGACAATGGCATGACATTGGTAGAGGCTCCAGAATCCACTAGACAATTATGCAAATTCTTGCCAAATATCCTTAAGGTCAGGAGAAACATGGAAAACTTTTTCTTCTCTTTATAAATTACCAGTTGTGCATCTATGACATGAACTTTCCCTTTATCTTTAGGCCTAGGTGGAATAGCTTTATGAGGAGGTTCTCTAGTTTGGACATTACCAAAGACACCTTCCTTCGGTGAAGGTTCTTCTAAGGACTTAAGATAGGCTTTCTTAATAACTAGTGTTTTAAGAAGCTCCGATAAGGAAAGGATTATTTTTATCTTTTTAATCTCTTCTGCTAAGTAAGTAATCAACTTATTTGATTCAAAGAGTTCAGTCATACCTTTAGTTAAAGTTGAAGACAGAGCAAAATTTTGTTGATTCACCTTCAAAGGTACACAATTATTGTTGGCTGACACATCTGGAGGAGTATTAAAATTGTTCAGTGAGATAGAGCTAGTCAAAGGTCTGAATGGTCAGTTATTATTGTTTCATAGTTATGTCATCTCTGGAACTAATGGAAAATAAACTTCATCTACTTCTTGTTGTGGCTCATTATCACTTTCAAAAGAGAAAGTGTAACCTTCAAATGCTAAAGTTGATTCTTCACATACAAGAGTATAGTTCTCATGTATTATGTTCACTTGTTCTTTTGGGAACATGAAACTTCTCAAGACCATGGTAGACTCATATCCGAGAGGGAAAAGCTCATTCCCTTCAGGAAAACTAGTCTTCCTTTCAATATTTTTCACTCTTGCTTGGAATATGCTCATAGAGATCCTGAATTGTGGACAATCCAATTTAGCATGAGCACTAGTGTTGTGTATTCAACACTAATTATCCAAGGTGGCCTTAGCTAAGTTAACTCTAGTTTTCTACTTGGGCTCTACTGGGACCTGATTGTCTAGAGGTGAGGGTAGGCTTCCATTGTTTGGTCTGGTATTCTAGACCATTGGAGGTTGAGGTGCATTATATCCTTTGTTTTGTAGATTTTGACCATTACTTTGGGAATAGAGATTATGATGTCTCAGCTGAGTTACTTTAGTAGTCAACCTCTTCAATTGAGTCATGATCTCTCTAACATCTTCCTTTTCCTCTTGACCCTTTGCTACTACATTATCTTGAGTTGGGAGGAAGAAAAAATTACTATTTTGATTTGGTCAAACTTCAGCAAATGCAAGTCTAGGATGTAAGACCATTTGATTTTTCCCTTGAGGTTGCAAAGCATTAATCAGAGAACTAGTAGAGGGTTCTTCAAAGGAGTGTGGTTCATCAGAGCTCCATTAATCTACTACATTTGATTAAATACCGTAGGAGGTCCTATAATTTGTAGAGGGTCGTATCCTACTTGTTTCATCTCAATGTTCACTTTGACTACTTCTATGTGTGCACTGGACAAAGTTGTGATACCAGGATCAACTCTTCTCATGAACATTACAGTCAATGGATCTAGAGCAGAGTAATATACTAATAGAGTTGCATCTTCTAGAATGCTATACAGAGTTGTCAATCTAGAGTATGACCTCTAGAACCTATCATTGAAGGTTGTGATAAATTCACCTTCTCCACTTTTGATCTCAACAAACTAGTGATACATTGTTGTTGCATCGACTGGAATTCTAAATCTAGCTTTAAAGGCTTGTTCCATTAAGTGTCATGTAGTAATGGAATTTTGAGGTAAATTGACATACCAGGAGTATGCTTCTTCTCCAAGAGTGTATGGAAATAATTTGTAGACTACATCTTCGTGTTGAATTCAAGCTCTAAAACAAGCTTCCTTGAAAGTTCTAAGATGATCCTCTACATCCTGATAAACATGATATTTTAGACATAATTTGTCCAGATTCTTTGGCATATCATTATATGTTGCAAAGTGAATGGGAGACTTGACATTAAAGAAGGCCATCGGGACTTGCACTGGGATTATTGGTGTTGCGGGGACACGAGGTCTCGACTGTACACTAATTGAATGTGATATCAACCTCACACTAGGTAATTCACACAAAGGGCCACTAGATTAAGATCTTGTAGCTAGCTGATGAGCTAGATCAAAGATTTAAATGAACTTTAAAGCTCATGACTAGATCTTGGCAAAGCCAGTGCTAATTTTTCGCTAGAGATATTTGCAAAGAACTAGCTAAGAATGTCAAATAATGACAAGATCTTTGAAAGAACATGGACGGAAGCCATATGTCCCTCCTTCTAGTGCCAATTCTATTGATGTGATGTTTGATAACACTCATAGGAATAATGAGTTCACAAAGAAAACCTTTATTCCTCTTGAAATACTTTAAATTCCTTAAGAATCTAAGATCCCAAGTCTCCGATTGTTAGGTCTTGACTATTTGTTGTTGCTCAGGGTTTGTTGTGATTTGTTATTTTCCATTTTGGGGACTTACAGGCTTCCAAGTCATTTCTATCTAGATCCTATCACAATTCACTAGTATCCTACATATTTAACTCAATCTACACATTATCCTTTCAATTTACATTAAGTTCTCAAATGAATAACCAAATTTCAAGTATATTACTACAAATTTCACATAAGTTTGATCATTTGTTCTAAGATTATTGTTAACTTTGATTAGTTCTTTTGAAATGATTCTAACTTTGATCAATTCCTCTGAAATGATCTCTATTTTAACTAATCTTTGCATATAAACTCTAAATTTATCCAAAGATCTTCCTTAAAGCATGCATTTCATCAAGATCTATGATTATTTGCTTCGGATTTATCATTATTTGCATCTTATAGAATTATTATAAAATAAAAGTCAAAAGATTAGGTTAGAAAAGGAAAATTTATAAGAATTCTAAATTTCACCAGTAATCCACATGTATATCTAGACATAATCATGAAATGAAACAAACCTACTCATACTTCACCATAAACATTCATAGTTATGTATAAGAGGTGTGAATCATCAAGGAAAATTGATAAAAACAAGCAATCGGTTGGATGCACTTCTAAAGAATGCATCAATTCAACATTATGTGCTATAAATCAACAAAAGACTACTCAAGATTTATGATAGATTTATAATCTATAGCTTCATGTTCATTATATGTTCAAAATATATGCAAATGTACACTGATATGAGAAAGAACCACGAAATAAGTCACAAATTTGCCAAATCAACAAACTTAGTGCTCAGTAGAGTTCATCAATTCAGTCTCCCTAATTACAAATGATCTAGGTCCTTTTATAGAATAAGGACCCAAGATTGATTACAATACAACAACAGTAAGGATCTCCTTCAAAATATCCACGATCAAAAATCAAGGCACGTGATTGCCATTTGGCAACCGATATATTCTTCAGCATCTTCGAGATACCATCATCTAGAATATTCCACTTTTCCTACACTTTGGACTATTCTATATCTAAAGACTCATCTTCTTCAACTATCATGCCTCTGGAATCCAAGTTCTTATACAAGTCATATGCCTTAACTGTTTTATCTATCTCCACTTTGTCAAATTGTTGCGCCCTATTCCTAGCATAATCTTGCATTTGAAGTTGGTCACATATGGATATTCACTTACTAGTCTAGTTATATAGCTTTTCTCTATATTCTCTTATCTTCACAGATAAGTCCATCACTTGATCTATGGTTGCCTCTGAAAAATGTTCCACCAGATTCTTCAAAATGGGCTCAAATCTAGCTTTAAACACTCCTACGGATACACCTATTCTTCATAAGTTTCCTTTTCATCCATTAAGGTCCCAAGAAGTTCTTCTAAGATCTCCATCTCGTCTATTTGGAGGTCATGTGCCTTAATGCTTATGTTAACAACTTTAAGTCTACATCCCTTCAGGATATCTGCTTCAAACTTTCGGTCCTTTATCCATATTGATATTTTTGGCATGGTTTGGATTGTTATTATATTATGCTTCAACAACACCTAATCACTTAGCTTGTGGTTCTTCCCCATATTTCATAAATTTATGAAACCAATTTTGCATCACTTGTGCCTAATACTTCTTCACATCCAGGTCACTTATTTCTTCTTGTGTTACCAGTGTTAGATTAGCTAGAACTTCTATAACTTGTGTCCCATGAGCTAGTAACCCTTTAACAAAGGCCTCAAGATGGGAATTGCACCCTTTCAACTCTATGTTCTTCAACTTGGCCTTATAGATCCGAGCCACTGTTGCCTCCACACTACTTCTAAGCTCTTCAATTTCTTGCTCTGCAGTTGCATGTCCTAAGTCCAGGGTAGTGTTTTTATATTCACTAGCTATGATTTCTCTCTTGGACTTATCCACTGTAGATACAACTAAATGTGTTATCCTATGCTCGTTTGTGTCTCTTTTAATAGTAGACACTACCCTTGCCTTGCACCTAGGCTTTAATCCTTCTATAGAAAATAATGCTTTAAAGTCAAAAGGAATTAGGTTGATGGGAGGTTCCATTATCTCTGATGCCAACCATTTCGGTATATCCTGTGTTGGTCCTTCCTAACCTGATTGCTCAATTTGAGCATCTTTAACTGTTAAATCAATGTCCTTATCAGGACCCTCTTGTTGTTGTGGCATCTCCTCTTGAGGAACCTCCTGTTGGGGATCTACCGTTGAGGAATGTTACGATGTTCACCTTCCTAATGCATTTTTGCATCTCCTTTATCCTATAGGCCCTTTTGTCCAAGTAAGATCGATTATTGCTCTTGTTCTTTTGACCCCTTTTCTACGTGTTCCTCCATTTGATTAATTCCCTCACCTGTAGGAATGTCTTGAACAACTTCCTTTTGACTTCCTAGGTGAGGGACATCCTCAACAAATTTATCTATTACCGTCAGCTGTGGTGGATCCATTTCTTCCTCCTCTATCGTTATTCTTGTGACTAGGTCATCTAATTGACCTTGACCCAATGGCTCCTAAGGTGATCTTGAACAATCTGTATTTGATATATTCTCTACTTTAGGATCTTTTATGGTCTCCAAACTTCTTATTACCTCTACTTGATGAGGTTCTTGTTGAGGTGGTGTTAAATGTGTAAGCAACGAACCCACTGGATCATTGGTCACATCCTATGTGACCTCATCATCAGTTAAGTCAACTACTTGACTTAATAGTAACTATAATTCCTCAGCCATGGCTTGCTCTCATGCTCTTGCTTCCTCAGTTAATTCATGTTTCACCTACATGATTTGTTGAGTTGATTGGCCATGTTGTAATAAGCCTCCACCTGCCTTGCTAGATGTGCCTAAAGTGTAGTGTGTAGAAATGGTGGGCCTCCTTGAGGCTGATTAGATGCAAACATGAGCTCCATCTTTGTGGGCTCTTCTATTCCATCCTAAGTATCCACTGGCTTAGCTACTGCGCTTCTCATAGGTGTAATAGGTCCCCTTTTTTGTTTAGGGATAACCACTCCATCTAGTATATACATTGAATGATGCTCTTCAGTATATGTGATAAAGATGGGAATTTCTCTTAAGGGTTGATTCCTTAGAGGTGAGGGCACTGTAGCAATGGTGATCCCCTCTGTTGTTAGGGCTTCACCCGATGCTAAAGTTCCTGGCTCAACTAGCTTAGCCTCCATTATTCTTCTTTTGTGAATGAGAAAGTCATCATTTTCCATATCTCCTCTATCCTTCATCTTTCTCTTCTTGTCATAAGTTAGAGCTACACCCTTGTCCTTTAGATCATTCAATTTTCTCTCAACCAACCATTGAGTGGTGGTCATGACCTTCTTGGTGATGGCATCAATGGATGTTTCTTCAAGTTGAGTCTAGTCTAGAGGGGATAAGGTCTATTTGTATACCTATTTTTCATCATATTCTAGATCTAGGACCTAGCCATCAACAAATTTTACTTGTGGTGGCACCTCCAAACATCCCAAGATCGTGATCTTATTTAGAGTTAATCTTTGATATCCTCTTTTCCTCACATCCTCCTCATCAATGCCATCAGCCAAAAAGTCTTCCATGTGAGGGATGTGTTGTAACTTCATGTTGGTATACTTCTCCATCTTGTGGTAAGGATCAAAATTCCTTGTAAGAGAGAATGACTGCAATTTCAACATCTATAACTCAGCCTTAGATAATTTGGCATTCTTAACATCCAAGCATGTATACCAATTGATATCTAGTGGGAACTTGATATTTCCTTTCTTATTCTTTTGGACATACACCTCATAAGAAGGTATAATTTGCCTTGTGATTTCCAGAAGTAATACCCTATCTATAGGACATTGTGGCAACATGAAGTGGTTACCTTCAAATCCCTCCATTCTGATGTAGGTAAAGGTAGGGAACTAGATGAACCAAGTGTTGATGGTGTTTTTAGCACACAGAAACATAGGTGAAATACAGATATATCACCTCTCTTGAAAAAGGTATCTTATCCAAGATAGGACCACCCCAAGGATAATACATCTAGGTCTTAGTTTGCGTGGAATATCTCAGTGGGATGTAATAGTTGTGCCAACAAGGGGTCTTACATAAAATGCAGGGTTTATGAATCATGATAGCAAAGTATATGCAGAAACCCTAGGTGGTTCAGACTGTGAAGTCTAAAATTTTAGCAGATGATCAATGTAATGCTGCTCAAACCCTAAATCTACCAAACTGGATATAAAGAAAATGCAAAAGGAAAGGGAGAGAGAAGAGATAAGAAATCCTATAGACAATTGCAGAAATGGTAATTAGATAAATAGACAAATTCCCAACAACAAACAAATCTCTGCTTAACCAGGTAGCCACAATGCCACAAAGATTGTGTAATCTTCTAAGGAAATGTAAGAGTTTTCAAATTGTAGAGGGTTCATCAAACACCCAATCCCTGGTGCAGCTCAATCAAACCATACAATCAAACTTAGCTCATATGAAATATGCCCAGAATAACCATGCACAATGACATACAATCAGCAAGCCATTAATGGTATGGATAGGAAATCCCTCAAATATCTGAATCACTAATTACAAATGCAATTGAATATCAACTAATTTCATATTGACATGAACCATGAAATCCAAAATGAGACAACACATAAACACAAATTCCCAGCAACTTGCAAAGCTTGCTTTGTATTGATTGAATTTTGGTAGTCTCAACAATTCACTATCAAATCTTACTTGTTACAATGAGAGAATGATGGCCCTTTTATAGACAAGGCACCATACTGAGTTTTTCAATGGACGGTGGAGATCAACTCAACACTAAGGGTCTAGATTACATGGCATTTAATGTGATACATCAATTAGTTACATTTTCATATTTGCATTTGTCCTTTAGGAAAAAGACAAAATACAGCTTGCAAATACATTGAATCTAGACAGAATGGATACCCATTTGGATATACATGCCAAAGAGCCACTTTCCAAGGTGAAAGGAAGCCAAAATAAGGTCATATGGCATGTGAAAACTTGAGTTGATGTGGACTGATGGGATTGCTCATGCTGATTGGATCATCTTGTTGGTTACCACCTTTGAGTCATCTAATAGGACAAATGACTTCTCCAATGTGTAGAATAGTCAAGAAGAGTATGTGACATGTTTTTGATGAAGACATGTCCAACTAGATGCTTGCTGGATTGGTTCTTGATGACTAAATGATTGGGACAATTGTGAACATGTCATGAATATTGAACTGGATCTGTGGGAACAACAGTGATGTAGGCATGATCTCATGTGTCTTCAAGCTCTTGGGACTCATTTCCATCATCTTGAACATCATAATGACTTCCTCTTGCAGGTGCAACATCAATTTGGTTGATAAAATGAAGGTTTTGCATATTTGGGTCAACACTACATCTCTATGTGTTCACCTTCCAAGACAACTCCAACAAGCTCCCGTGTCCTCCAAGACCTACAATTCACAATTCCAAGCATTGATTTCATCTTAAACAATCATTTTCCATCAAAATTGATCAAATTATGTCCATTTGCAGTCATAGATTCAGTCTAGGACAGCTCAATGTCAATGTCATCTTCTTATGAACAACCTCATAAATCTAGTGATTTTTACATGTTCTTTTTTAGTTTTTTACCATTTTCAAGTACCCATTTGGCCAATATGATGATTTGGGAGGTTTTTGCAACTATTAGGATCCATTTGGGTACTTTTATTTCACATTTTTATAGCCTTTTTTTTGTAAAAAATGAGATTTGGAGGGGGGGTACTAACTTTTCATGTGCAGTAGCATTAATTGTTGTAAAACATACCCAAAATCCACACAAACTTGGTAAAAATGTTCATCATAATGTGATAAATAGTTGTGCAATCCAAATCCATCAAGAAAATCCAATTTGCACCTTCAAAAAATGTGATTTTTGGCCCAAATTGGCAAAAAGTGTTGATTTTGGTCTCACAAAAAAAAGTCAGTGGAGCTCAAATTTAGCGCTAAGTTCACTTCATGCCTTTCATAGGGATTTAGGCTCAGACTAACTAATTAGAATGATGCTTCATGAAGTCAATCGATTCACTTTTTAGCGCAAGTCCATCGGCAACTTTTCTAGCACTAAACATCTTAGGTGCTTCTGGCAGGGAATTTGGGTCCAACTAACTAGCACGACTTTCACCTCCCACTGACAAAAGGCAGTACAATGTGATTTCAGCGCAAGTTGGTAAGGTTTGATTTTAGCACTAGGGATGCTTTTAAGGAGTTAGCAGGAATTTTGGCTAGCGTGGACTTTGGCAGGTTGTGGATAAAGTCGGTTGGACTGTCTTTTAGCGCAAGTCGGTAGGGGTTGTTTTTGGCGCAAGGCAATGGGGTGACTTTTTAGTGCTAAGTGTAGTAGGAGGCATTTTTAGCACCAAATTTGGAAATGTCCAGGGTGACAGTATATTTCAAAATCTATACTTTAAATATTTTGAAATATACTGTTAGGATGTTTGAGATAGGTTCCAGATCCATAGGATTTGATATGCAAATTCTAGATTTTTGAGGTTCCACCAGATTTCAGACTTAGCCATTTTTCAGGGTTTTCAGGGTTTCAGACTTAGCCAAATCGAGGCTTCAGGACCATGCATTAGGGTGAAATTATATGGACCCCATAGTGAAACCTTGTGGAATTTGACATGATTTTGCAACTCTAAGACCTAGAAACTAAGAATTTCAACATGACACATCCTGCAAAAGCAATTTCAAGGGCAATATCCAGTGACAAGATTTTGGAGTAGAATGTAGTAACACCCAATTTTAGCTCAAAAGGCAACAAGTGACTACTTCTTGAGCACAAACTCAATCAAGACACCTCCAAATCAATCCCAAAAGGCATCAAATGACTCCAAACATGCCAAATACTCAAATATGGAACAAATCCTACAATCTAAGTACATATTCACCCTCTCATCATCATAAGTAACAAAGGTTGAGACTTCAAGCCAAAGCAAAAGAGGGGGTCTCCATTTGTCAAAATGGGGCATGTGTGCAAGGCACAACACCAAACCCCATGTGGTTGTATCATCTCTCGAGCCTCCTTTGAGAGCTCCTTAGCTTGATCTCCCTCCATCAGTTGAACCAAATGTATCATGAAACAATCATCCACCACCTTGTAGTGTTGAATGGACTGTTTCATTTCCAATTGTGGGTAATACTCCCACACCAATTGATCTATCAGTTGGTGACCTAGTCTACCAAATTAATACAATCCATTGAACTGAGATATGTATGCACATGCATAAACCACATAGGATATCATGTAGAACATCTGTCTTCTCTTCCTCCATTCTATCATTCCTTCATGAAGTGTGTCACTAATGAGTCTCACGCAATGTATTATCCCACCTTTTTCCTTTACCAAATGGATCAGGCCAAACATCCATGGCTCTAGTGTCCTAGAATCAATCTTTCCTACCATTCTACTCAGCAGGGTCATCATGTACTGCACCTCTAGGTTGAAATCAAACTTGTATAGACTGTGAGGCATTTAGACACTGCCTTAACCTCAGTGGTTGGGTCCATCCATGAAGTATACATTATTTCTCGATAGTCTACAAGGTTAGAATTATATTCCGCGGACAATGCATTCAAGTTTATTTCAAACACATCTCAGCCCTTGGGCATCCTAAATGTATCTATTTTCCCACAAGGAGTATCTAATGCATAGCCAAATTTTCTCCACACACCCCAAGAGTAGGAAACATTGGTGATTTGAATTCTTCATCTCGACATGCTTGTCTTTTCTGCATCTTGTTCTGTGTTATACAGGTATCCATAATTGCTTCTTGCACTGGGGAACTAAGATAGGGTAAATTAATCTTAATTCACTGAATAACTCATGATCACTTATAATGCACATGTAACACTGAATTTACTTTATGATTTTACCTTTAAAGAAAGAATTTTATGCTCAGTAAGAAAAGATTGTTGTAACGGTCAAGTAAAAGGGTTTTGTCATATTCATACCTGATGATTGGGATATCACCTTGATTTTTTACTATGCAATGGATTATGTTCACTTGAGCTAACACATTGTGTCGATCTTCTACAATTTTATCTTTAGTCGCAATGTCTCTGTACTTATGCACTTTGGATCTCAAACAAATGCTTTTGTGATTCATCAATGTATTAAGATTAGCTTTGGATCACCGCTCTGCCAGAAACCTACCAGGATCTCCTGAGTGGATGGCCCAAGGGCCTATCCAAAGGTATTTACAGTAAGATTTGGTATATCTGCCCGGCTATTATGTCCTGGGAAATTTGGAAGGAGAGAAATCGAAGGATCTTCAAAAATCTAGAAATGCAGGTTGATACTCTTACTAACAAAATTGAAGTATGCATTACCGAAACCCTCAATTCCCACATTAGGAATTCTAGTTTCGAAGAAGGCTCCTTCTCTATGTGGGACTGTAAGATTAAAGAAAATTGGACAAAACTTATCAACCCCCCCCAAGTTTATAAAACGAAAAATGCTGAGGCAAGGAAAAACTGTAAATGGACTTGTCCCCCCCCTGAATGGTACAAACTCAACTTTGATGGAGCCTCCCGTGGTAATCCAGGCCAATCAGGTATTGGATGTATTATCAATAATGATAAAGGGGAATGGATTTTCAAAAGAGCAAAAAATATAGACCCAACCACTAACAATATGGCAGAACTTGAGGCCCTCCATGAAGGTATCAAATCTTGTCATAAAATGGGTATTTCGAAAGTTATTATAGAAGGGGACTCCCAAATAGTTCTAAATGCATTGCGCAATAGATCAACCACAAACTGGGTTCTCCACTCTAAGCTCGAAGAAATCCTGCTACTACTAGATAAATTGGAAGCTTTTCAAATTAACCACATCTTCAGGGAAGGTAATCAAAAAGCTGACAAACTTGCTAACCTTGGTGCGGATGGGTTAGACATTCTTAAATCCACAAACCCTTCGTAGTCACCTTTTCTTCATTATCACTCCCCTCCCCTCTTGTTGGATTAAATTTATTTCCTCTTATTGATCAAATATCATCCCTCTGCCGATTTTTAAATTCAGGCTCTATCATTTACACACAAATTTTCTCAGGTAAGATTGCTAAACAAAAATTAGATTTTTGTGTCAGTTTGGACATTACATGATTTTTTAAAAAACTTGTTAAGGTCTTTATCTTTCTTTTAGTCTAGATTTATAAAGAAATCAGATAACCAAATTAGATTAGTATTATAAGGCCCTTACTCACATATAGATTTTAGTGTTCTTTTAGATTACTTTCCGGAGTTGCTCGAATAGTATGTCACGCATTTTTATGGTAATTAGTAGTAGAGTAATAGTCTTGTTTTATTTCTATTAGTGGCCATCGGTTTATGTTCTTGATCTTATACCCTTTGTACTAACCCTTTAATTTGACTAACATGTAAAATAAGTTTCTTTTAGAATGGATGGTGGTTGCCTTTTATTTCTAATGCAGGACAGGAAAAGGAAGACCTGTACACCAATAGTCATCATTGAGTAATGTCATTATTTTCTGAATATGTATCTCCTGTTAAAGGACCATTCGTTGTACAATTATGAATAACATACAACCAGGGGAATGCCTCTGTGAAAAAATGTAATGTAACAACATCTTCACAACATGTGTAATTGTAGCATAGTGAATAAGATATAAATAGGGGTATGCCCCTAGGTTTTATTTGTATGTATTGGACTAATGTCCCGGGCAAGACTGGAGGTTTTCTTCCCCGTTCTTTCCTACCAGTGCCCGTTTGAACGGAGGACATGTAAATTTTATTTTAAATATAATCAAAGGCTTCGGCCGTTCATTGATCAAAAAAAAAAAAAAACAAAAAAAAAACAAAAAAAAAAGATTAGCTTTTATCTTGATAAAATTTGCCAAGTATAGACGCATTAAATGCCCACTGCAGTTAGGTGAGTAATTACTATTTGGTCGCGGGTGAAATTAGCAGCTGGCAGAAAAAAACTCATATTTAAATTTAAAATATCAACAGCCAAAAGCAACCTTCCACATGGTATTTAAGATAGGACTGGATGTATATTTAAACCTTAACATTCAGTTTGATATGTCTAGTGCATATATCCATTTAACTTTGACCGAAGCCAAGTGAACATCATGGTGAGAACTTGGTCAGGTGACATCATCAATTTCATGGTCAAACCCTTTTGACCAAGGAGGCAAGTGATGGGATCTCAATTAATCGTGAAGGTCAGGATTATTCGTCAAAAATGTCCATTGTGAAATATCTAGTTGAAAAGTCAACAGACTAAGTGCTTGGAATGAAATGCTTGGGATAGGATATGGAATTGGAACTAGATATGGATATTTATAAAAGGCCTGATTCTGAATGTCTGATACAATATATCTGATGCATTGGACCATTTGTATGTTAAGATAAATTTAATGTCTGGCACTGGATATGGACATGGACGGGACATTTGTCTGAATGGTCATGTCCTATTAAAATATCTTGTCTGGTAGACGGCTTCATGATTCGCTACAAAAAATTTGACAATTTTCAACCGGACATGGATATGGATATTTTAGCTTAGGATATTTTTTACGTCAGGTCAGAATATCAATTCAACGATTTTAATTCTTTCTTTGGGTCTGGATATTGTTGCCATGCATTTGGGACCTTATATTGGGACTGGACATGACATTTATGTATTTTGATATCCATGTCCTGTTGACCAAAATGTCTGGTTGACTTGAATTTCAAATGAGTAAAACTTGTTCATTTCAATGAATTTTGACCTGATCCAAAAGGTAAAGTTGATCAGAATTGTACCCTCTATCTATTTGTGGCTTCCACAGGGGGCTATTCTCAACTTGAAATTTGACTTAATTCATCCTAAAGGAAGATGACAATTTTACCATTACCACCCGAAGTGGAAAACACACAGACAAAAAGAAAAAGAAATTGGGTCCCCATTTTGTCAAGGTGGAATGGGGCGTGTTGTGAGACTACACAACAAGAGCATAACCATGCACTTACTCCTAAAAAAACTCCTTAGGACTAACATCCACAACTCAAGACTCATGCACATGAGAAGACAAGACACAAGGAAAGAATGCATCTAAAAACTAGGTGGGAAATACCCATTAGATCATTCACTATCGAGTGGACTAAGAATGGGGTATGAGATTGTTCCACCAAAGAAACACAATCTTCTCAATATGACCATTTTGAAATCATTTGCAAATCTAAGTGTAGGTTCCTTGATCTTTTAGATAAAACCAATTTAAGAGACTTATCATTCTAATAAATGATCTCCAAAAGCTAGATATCTAGCCTTACCCAAAGTTGATGTAGGTGCGCAACTAATCATCTCATGCCAATTGAACTCCAATTGTAACAATGCAATAATGGAAAGCTCACAAGGAAAGATGATCGTGACACTTGTTGCAAGTATGGGCCTAACCGGTGTTGTCATTGATGTCAACATACTCATGTTGCATTAATGAGAAGGATTGGATGAGCTGTGTGCTGAGGATATTGAGAAAATTAGTCTCAATCAGGAACAGTAAAGAACAATGATGACAAGAAGGTAAAAGTCCACAATAGGTTGAGGATCAGAGAATGCGGTTTAATGGGTTTGTAGATATAAGTCTTGACATGCTCTAGTCAAGTTTTCAGAGGTCCGCATGAAGATCTGAAGAAGTTATGGTCGCTCAAGTAGAACCGGTTCTGGCAGGTGTTCAGAGGTGACAGAGTGACACAGTTAGGTCCGGTGAGATCCGGAAATGCATTATCCCATTCTGCGGATTTGAGGGAGTGTTGAGGAAGTCCTTGTGAAGTGTCAACTCAATTGGTTGGTGGTTTGAAGGTTCAGAAACTCCTACTTCTTTGTGATAGTGATGACAGACTGTGTTCTTGAAGTTTCAGATGAAGGAAAGAAGAATTCCAGTAAGTTGATAAAGTGCGGATGTTCTTGGTGACTCAAGAAAGGTTTTGGTGATCTTTGGATCATGTCTAGTTTATGTTGGTGGTCCGCATTGAAGTTAGAGTTTAGATTTGATGAATAACCACCGAATGTTGGTGTTCTTCCTGAGACTGGCTAACCGGATGTATTACATGTCTTCCGGATGATCTATAAGTGTTTTCTGACTTAGATGATTGTTCCTAAGTCAATGCCTTGTATAAATAAGGGATTGTGAAGTCATTCCAAAGTGTGTCTTGTGGAGATGAGTGTGTGGTAGCGAAGAAGAGAGTGAAAAGCAGAGCAGAATTTTTTGGCTTTAATGGAACTGATTCAAGCATGGTGAAGATGCTATTCTCCAATTCATGTATGTGATACTTATTTCTTTGTAGACAATGTGTCTCTTGTAGGCAGTGAGCCTCTTGTGAGCAGTGTGCTCGGGCAGTGAGCCCTAATTGGCATGTGCCATTTGTTCTTTCTATTCTTCTAATAGAGAATACATTCTTGGGTTAATCACCCCGTGGTTTTTTCCCTTAACTGGGTTTTCCACATCAAAATCTTGGTGTCTTATGTGTTGTTGAGTTTCTGCTTTTAATTTGAATGCATTATGTTTCATGTTTAATATACTTCTAATCACTAAGAAGTTTTAAGTGTGTAAATTGGAGAAAGTTTGGCACAACTGATTCACCACCCCCCTCTCAATTGTGTGCCCTAAGTCTAACAATTGGCATCAGAGCCGAGTTCCTCTAAAAGGAGCTTAACCACTTGAGGAGATCCGGGATGTCGTCCTACAAGAAGGATAGTCTGAAGTTTGATGGAACCAACTTTGCTCTTTGGAAAGGTCGCATGAAATGTCACTTGCAGTGTATGGGAATGGCATACTGGTCCATGGTTACAAAAGTGTATGTACCTCCACAAGGTGGTCCGACAACCCTAAATGAACTCACAGATGCTGAAAATAATCTACAGACCAAAGAAGCTCTTCTAAGTGCATTATCTGACTCAGAGCTCTCAAATGTTATTGACCTACCAACTGCTTTTGAGATTTGGAATAAACTGGAACTTTTGCATGAAGAAGACCAGTATGTTAAATGTGCAAGGTTACAAAGTCTAAAAGGAAAATTTGAAAAATTGAAGATGAGAGATGATGAAAATATTACTACTTTTATGCCAAGAGTAAATGAGCTGGTTTGTGGAATCAGAAATGCTGGTGGAGTCTTGGATGAAAATGAGATTGTTGGCAAAATTCTTAGATCCCTTCCTACCTCATACAAAATCAAGGTTGCTACCATTGATGAATTCAGAGCCCATACAACTATCACAAGAGACCAATTGGCTGGCAAACTAACTGCATTTGAAATGACCAAGTTTGGAGATGATCCCCCAAGACTGAATCTACTTTCAAAGCCAGTGCCTCTGTGAAAGGTAAACAAAGATTTGATCCGGGAGAGAACTCATCAAGGAAACTGTCATGGTATGAGAACGCAAGAAAAGACCTGGAAGAAGAAGAAGTAGAAACTGCTCAACTTGAAGCCCTCGTTGCAAAGAGACTACCAAGAGGATCTGGTAAGTATGAAGGAAAATTGCCTTTTAAGTGTTTTAACTACAATAAGATTGGTCATTTTGCCTCAAGATGTCCGGAAAGATTTTCAAATCCAAATCCTAATAGATCAAGGTTCCAAAAGAATTTTTACTATGTTCATGAAGAAGATGATAATGAAGGAGTAACGGATGATGAATCAAAGACATGAAACAAATCTAGAAGTGAATGAGTGTTCATTGCCATCAAAGAAGAAGAACCAATATCCTCTGTATCTGTCAATCATAAAGTTGTAGAAAGAGCTCTGGCTGCCCAAGTTGAAGAAAAGGATGATTGGGTCATTGACAGTGGTTGCTCTCACCATATGACAGGTGACAAAAATAAATTCATAGATTTGGAAAGGTATGAAGGAGGAGTGGTGAAGTTTGGTGATAATTCTGCTGGTAGAATCAGAGGAAGAGGAACTATTTCTTTTGATGGAAGAAACAAAACTGGTAATGTTCTATATGTTGAAGGCTTGAAGCACAATCTTCTCAGTGTTGGACAGTTGGTGGACAAAGGCTATGATCTCTAGTTCAAGGATGGAAAATGCAAAATCTTTGAAAGTTCCAGAACAGAGATTGCATCTGGTGCTCAAACTAAAGGTAATATCTTCCACTTGGTTGGTACTGGTAAAAGTTGCTTATTTGTTCAAGTTGATCAGAGTTGGTTATGGCACAGAAGGATGTGTCATGTGAATTTTGATAATATCATCAAGATAAGTAATACTCAGGTTGTAAGAGATCTTCCAAAATTGGTGAAACCTACTAACAGCTTGTGCAAGGAATGTCAGTTGGGTAAACTGAGCAGAGTCACATTTAAAAGCAAGGAACTATCTTCTACCAGATTATTGGACTTAGTTCACGCTGATCTTTGTGGTTCGGGAAGAACCAGGAGTATTCAAGGTGATAGATACTTTATGCTGCTAATAGATGACTATTCCTGGATGATGTGGGTAACTTTTCTGAAAGAGAAATTAGAAGCTTTTGAGAAATTCCAAATATTCAAGGCTATGGTAGAGAATGAAACTGGATTGAAGTTGAAATGTCTGAGGTCTGATGGAGGTGGAGAATTCACATCCGGTGAGTTCATAGAGTTTTGTGAGAAACATGGAATAAAGAGACAGTTGTCTACTCCTCGGACTCCACAGCAGAATGGAGTAGTGGAAAGAAAGAACCGGACCATACAGAAAGCTTCTAGGACCATGATGATGGAAGTAAATGTTCCTCATATCTATTGGAGAGAAGCTGTCAGCACTGCAGTCTATACTCTCAATTGAGTTCAAATCAAAAGCAATACTGGTAAGACTCCTTATGAACTTTGGTTTGGCATCACTCCTACTGTAAGGTATTTCAGAGTTTTTGGTAGCAAATGTTACATTAAAAGAGATGAAGATCTAGGAAAGTTTGATGCTAGAAGTGATGAAGGAATTTGTTGGCAAGAGACACTATATGGATTCATGATTGTTGTCATTGATGGCAACAAAGTTCATCCCACACATCCGCAGGACATGGTATGTCTCTACCGGAAGTCAGAATGAAGAATGTGGTGGTCCGATAAACAGGAACAGAGCATGTGGCGAGGTCCGACAGACAGGTCCGGATCTCTCAGAGGAAGTATCTTGGTGAAGTGCGGATTTGGGGAAGTCAAGAGGACTACTTTGAGTGATAGATTCCAAGGGTTTAGCCTCCGATGATAGATGAGGTAAAAGATATGAATACTTGAGTACCGGGTTCCTGAGTGACAGTGTGAACAGAGGAAGAACTGACTGACAGAACATCAGATTATTTTTTGGATGTGTTTTTGATGGTGGTAAAGGTTATGAAGACATAAATTATGTTTGGCTGACATGATTAATGATTTCCACAAGGATATCATTGATCCGCATTACTTGGTGTGCAAGGATTCAGCTGACAGATCAAAGTTTGTGAGAAGATTGACTATTCCGGGTGCCGACTAGAAAGGTGATGAAATCACTTGTGCGGATATATATACATGATAAATTTAGTTGTGAGAAGTGGTCGTGTGTGTTGTTGATGTGAGAATAAAAGCAGAGCAGAGCAGAAGTAGTAAGGAAGGTCCGGTATTTGAAAGGAAAGCAGCATAAGAGAAGAGGAAAGATGAAGTGTAGCAGATCAGTATACTGAGCCTAACCGGAACTAAACTCCAGCATATGTGGATACTACCAATTAGTTCAAATATTGTATAACACTCTTTTGTAGACAGTGTGTCTCTTTGTAGGCAGTGTGCCTCCTTGTGAGCAGTGTGCTCGGGCAGTGAGCCCTAATTGGCAAGTGCCATTTTGTATTACCATTCTTCTAACAGAGAATACAATCTTGGGTGAATCACCCTGTGGTTTTCTCCCTTAACAGGGTTTCCACGTCAAAAATACTATGTCATGTGTATTTGCATTTCATGATTATGTTTGTTCATTTGGATTAATATTACATTGATTACTAATAAAGTTTAGAAAGCAGAAATAATTAGGATAACTGATTCACCCCCCCTCTCAGTTATCAACAATTGGTATCAGAGCCAAGTTCCTCCTAACAGAGCCTAACAGCTTGAGGAAGATCTGGGAATTCAAATGGATGCATATGGTTTAAGGGAGCAACTCAAGACTGCCCTTGATGATCTTGAACAGTCAAATTCTAAAGTAAATGAATTAAAGGAAAGACTCAAACAGGCTGATGATTTCATGAGAGAACTAAAAGACAAATTAAGTCTCTCTATGAAAAAGAGAAAGGAGCTGATTCAGCAATTGGTAAGACAATGTGAAGCAAATAATGCAAATGAAGAGCTAAAAGAAAAAAGTGAGTTGTGTGAAAAGTTATCAAAAGAAATCATTATGGTAAGACATGAAATGGAATTAGGAGTCATGAAGTTTACCCAACAAGTTGAAGAGAAAAGAAAAACTAAAGATAATCTAAGACAATCTCTCAAGGAGAAATCAGAAGATTGCCACCAAATGGATAGAATTATCAGACATCTTGAATCTGATCTTGAAGATGCTAAAGATAATGAAGAAAAACTTGAGGATCAAATTGTCTCTCTCAAAAGAGATCTTCAAATAACAAATGAGTATAAAGAGAAATTCAAGATAAGTTCTGCTTAACTTGAAGTTCTTCTGGGAAGTCAAAAGAGAGCAGATGACAAGTATGGTTTGGGATATGAGAAATGAGAAAGCTCTGGATCCGATCAGAAGACTTTTGGATCAAAAAAACCAAGGAACAGATTTAGAAGACCTCCGGTAAGATAGCCTAATGCTCAAAGATATCCTTCCTTCAATGGATACTGCCACAACTACAATACTTTTGGTCATAAAGCTAATCAGTGCAGAAAGAGAATGAATCAGACAAATTCATTCTTTTTTGGACAATGTTTTAACTGCAAAAGGTATGGTCACAAATCTCATGAATGCAGAAATATGCAAATAAACAAATCATTTAATGGTAGATGCTTTACATGCAATAGAATAGGTCATATGGCTAATCAATGCAGATCAAGAGGATATCAATCAAATATGCAAAGAAATGTTGTTTGCCAAATCTGCAATAGATCCGGTCATATTGGAAAATTCTGTAGAAGCAAGAATCAGGAGAAAAGAGGTCCGGTATATCATAATCAGAATCAAGATAAGGGTAAACAAAAAGTGAATGCGGATGAAGTTAGAAATGAGATGAACAAGATTTGGGTGAAGAAAAGCTCAGAGAATGTAGAGGTTGGATCTGCACCAGACTCTGGTGCTGATATTCCTTCCAGAAATTAAAAGGTGAGCTCTGGCTCAGGGGGAGACACAAAGAAAACCTTGTTCCCCCAGCCAGTTAAGTGGTGCCTGAAATTGGCACATGAGAAGCTGCGGATCAAAGGGTTTCTAGAGAAACATCTAAAGAAGGTCTGGTAAAAATTTGAGTGATCCGCAAAAAGATTTGAAGAGTCTTCCGATGAAATAGGTGTTTTCACAAGACTAGTCTAGGAAAACAGAGCAACCGAAATAACTTAGTTTGAGCATTTATTGGAAACTAACATTAGGGTTTGCGGAGCAATATAAGGGTTTTCTCATTAATCAATTGTTCATTCTACATTCAAGAAGAAGAGAGAAAAGGAGCACTGCAACTACTTCTCCCAAAGATCAAGACGATTCTTCCTATAGCTCAATCCGGATTGCATTGTGTGTGCCCTAAACTGCATAAAAAGTATTTTTCGTTCTTGATAACCTTCAGTAAGATTCTGTGATGATGGCTACTCCAAATATAGTAAAGATCTCTGATAGACCTCGCCTCACATTTAAAAAACATCCATACAAATCCTTGGAGGTAGATCCCCTAGGAGCTTTTTCCAATGTTCCACATGGCATTTTGCATACCAAAGATATTAGGGTTTACATACACGCAAATGTTAAAGAGTTTGGGGAATTTAAACTAAGAGATATCTATCACAAACAACTATTAGATGATTCATTTGAGCTCAAACCCCAATACAAGGGCCTCCGGAATAAGCACTTTGCACAATACATACATTTCCCCTGTTTTACTGAGGATGAATGGGTCAGGTACATTTTGAGCAGAATACATGACAGCTTCATGTGGTTAAATGGACCATTCAAAATCACAAAAGATGCCATCAGGGCAGTTACCAGATTGCACTCATCTGGTGGGATTCCTGTTCTTAAATCTGTGAAGAATCAAACTGTGAGTGAGGCTACCGGATCCAAGTTTGACAAAAGAGCAATGACAGTAGATGACATCTCTGATCTGGATGTCAAGTATGCCTCCATGATCATTGGATACAAAATATATCATTCTAGCAGGAAAAATTCAGTACCTAGAACTGCCATCTACACCGCATATGAAATGCTAAGAAAGGATGCAGACTATGATCTTTGTCAGCTTCTCTTGAACCAACTCTTGGAGAATCTGTAGAAAATAAAGAAAGATAAAAAGAATTCATTCAAGTATGGTGGACTAATACTATGTCTATTCTTCTACTTTATGAATGAGCTTCCCGGATCTAGTGGCTGGGTGTGGGAGAACGATAGACTAGTGGCTATCCAAATCAGAGATTATTTGCATGGACTTGGTGACAACAAAGCACAAAATATAGCTCTATGGGGATACTTCAAGAATTTCCAGAACATGATGCAAGCAAGGGAAAGGATTCCCCAGTCTCTTGTTGAAAAATACAAAGACATAGTTTGTTTTATGGTAGAGACTGATCAGTGCCTAATGGAGGTGGTAGAACCAAGAACTGTATGGATCATGCCCATGGGGTATGAAGTTGTTGAACAAATTGTGGAGCTGCATGTTCAACACATGCTAAGTCAGCCTAAGGATCCAAAGGCAGAAAGGTTTGGAACCTTTGAGGAGCTGAGTATAAAAATTCATGTTGAACTCAGAGAACCAGAGATCAAGAGGAAGGTGAGAAAAGAAGTAGAAAATATTGCCCAAGGCCTTGGCATCTCAAAGGAGGCACTTGATGCCCACAAGAAAAGGATGGAAAGGGCTAAGGAAGAGAAGAAAGAGGCAGAAAAGAAAAGCAAGGAAAGTGCTCTGGTAGAAACCTCAACCCGGACCAGGTCATCAAAGAGATCTGCACCTGTCACAGCCAAAAGCTCAAGAACATCAAAACCGGAAGTCCAGGCATCCGGCAAAAGAGAGAAAAGATCAAAGACAAAAGCCACAAGGGCTTATGCAAGTCAAAGAGATGAAGAGGAAACTGAATCAGATGAGGGGGTAAAGGAAATAAAGAAGCAGAAGAAGAAAGGATCCGGTAAACCCTCCACAGGCCAAGACAAGGAAGAAATGGTAGAGGAATTTGTTGAAAAGCCCACCCTGTCTCTAGAAAGTGTAATCAAATCAGTCACTGTGGATGGAAACCTTAAACCAATGGCTGAATTCTATGATGATTACAATGAGGCTGACCAAAAGATCCTGCAGGAAGCTACAATCAGGTATCTGAACATATACAATAAGGCTTTCATTGAAATTATATCTCTAATTCCTAAGAGCCTAGAAAAGGAGTTAGAAATGAGAAAGAACAATGCCATGGCAAAAGACATTGAGATCTGGGAACAGATAGCTATTCAGCTATATCCTGCAGTCGATCCCAAAACAATGAATATGATATTCAAAGATTGCAAGGATGAATTTAGGAGCAAAGCAAGGATGAATCAGCTCATGCTTGGTGAAACCAATAAGGTGGCAAAAGAGACTGAAGAGATTCTCTAGAATACTCTTAAAAAGTTCAACATTCCCATCATAGAGGACTCTGGTAAAGACAAGAGCTCATAATCCCCTATTCCGGAAGAGGTGGGTCATGAACAAACAAATATCTCTCCTCCGGTTTCACCTACAGTCTCTGGATCTAAAGGAGAAGACACAATACAGGAGAAAGAAGCAGAAGTGAAGGAAAAAGAAGTTGACAGTACCAAGGTTGCAGAGGAAGAGAAGACCCCAACAGAGAAAACCACAACTGATAGTGGTAAGAATGTAGGAGAGAACGCTCCAAGGGACAGCCCTAAGAATGCAGAAGAGAAGAAACATTTGTCTCCAGCAAGAGACACTACAAAAACTGTCCAGGAATTCTTGAACAAAGAAATAATGGAGATTGATGAACTGGAGCTTCTACAAGGGCCATTTAATTTTGATTCTCTATCTCCAGTGCAAACAATGAAGATAGCTTCATTTGCCAATGCGAAGGCCAAAGAGAAACTACTGAAATCTCACATGGAAGACTGTGAGCTTATAGAGGTAGCATCTGGAGTTTTAGAAAAGATCATGCCAACTTTTCAGAAGGATCTCATAGCATCCTCTTCCGGTAATCTCAAAACTCTAGTCAATAGTGTTAGCACACATTTTGATTCACTAGAGAAGTCAATAGAAAATAAGGTCCGGAAGGAATTTCTTACAAAAAGATTATCAGAGGTACAAGGGTTGATAAGTAATGATAGGAGAAGTATGAGTATAGGGATAAAGAGCTTAGAAAATGCTCTTATAGATAGCGGAAAAGTATACAAATTTTGTATTTCATGGTCCAAAGCAACAATAGAGATTGAGAAGAAAATAAAAGAGCAAGAGGATAAACTACTAAGTTTGTCTCAAAGTTTTGATCCTCTCTCTTCCTCCATAGTCAATCAAGAGTGTCAGACTATTGCAATCACAAATGCAATAAAGAATTTTGAGAAGGAAAAGAAGAACATAATTAGCTGGATGAATGAACTCAGAGGAATCATTATCCCTAAGTTAGAGGCCATGCATGAGGCCATAAGTAATGCTCAGACTACCGCCCAAACCAATGATCTGACAGATCTTAAGAGGGCAGAAGCTTTTGCATTTTTGTTGAGTGGTCACATTTCAATTTTGGATAGAATGAAGCAAAGTTGGGCTACAGAACTCATCCAATTGCAGACATCCTTTGCAGACATTCTTCAGTTTATGTGAGTATGTAATATGCGGCTAAGTATAGTAAAATTTTTGAAAATTTTGGTGTGTGGACCCTACCCTTTGCCATTGATGTCAAAGGGGGAGTGAAGAGCAGTGAAAAATGAGGAATCCAACTAAGGGGTAGCTCCAAAAAATGTATATAATAACAGAGCATCAGCCAAGGGGGAGCATAGTGTAAACACTTAGTCATTTTTCACTAAGTGTTGCCATCAATGCCAAAGGGGGAGATTGTTGGCAAGAGACACTATATGGATTCATGATTGTTGTCATTGATGGCAACAAAGTTCATCCCACACATCCGCAGGACATGGTATGTCTCTACCAAAAGTCAGAATGAAGAATGTGGTGGTCCGGTAAACAGGAATAGAGCATGTGGCGAGGTTCGACAGACAGGTCCGGATCTCTCAGAGGAAGGATCTTGGTGAAGTGCAGATTTGGGGAAGTCAAGAGGACTACTTTGAGTGATAGATTCCAAGGGTTTAGCCTCTGGTGATAGATGAGGTAAAAGATATGAATACTTGAGTACCAGGTTCCTGAGTGACAGTGTGAACAGAGGAAGAACTGACTGACAGAACATCAGACTATTTTCCAGATGTGTTTTTGATGGTGGTAAAGGTTATGAAGACATGAATTATGTTTGGCTGACATGATTAATGATTTCCACAAGTATATCATTGATCCGCATTACTTGGTGTGCAAGGATTCAGCCGACAAATCAAAGTTTGTGAGAAGATTGACTATTCCAGGTGCTGACTAGAAATGTGATGAAATCACTTGTGCGGATATATATACACAATGAATTTAGTTGTGAGAAGTGGTCGTGTGTGTTGTTGATGTGCGAATAAAAGTAGAGCAGAGCAGAAGTAGTAAGGAAGGTTCGGTATGTGAAAGGAAAGCAGCATAAGAGAAGAGGAAAGATGAAGTGCAGCAGATCAGTATACTGAGCCTAACCGGAACTGAACTCTAGCATATGTGGATGCTACCAATCAGTTCAAGTATTGTATAACACTCTTTTGTAGACAGTGTGTCTCTTTGTAGGCAGTGTGCCTCCTTGTGAGCAGTGTGCTCAGGCAGTGAGCCCTAATTGGCAAGTGCCATTTTGTATTACCTTTCTTCTAATAGAGAATACAATCTTGGGTTAATCACCCCGTGGTTTTCTCCCTTAACAGGGTTTCCACGTCAAAAATACTATGTCATGTGTATTTGCATTTCATGATTATGTTTGTTCATTTGGATTAATATTACATTGATTACTAATAAAGTTCAGAAAGCAAAAATAATTAGGATAACTGATTCACCCCCCTCTCAGTTATCAACAAAATTTTCTTGGGTTACTCCACTCAAAGCAAAGCATACTGATGTTACAATAAGAGACTGAGAAAGATGATAGAAAGTACAAATGTGAAAGAATTGTTGAGGAAATTTGGGATGGAAGATTCAAAGCCAATGAATACTCCCATGGCAACCAGATGTAAGTTGAGCAAAGATGATGACTCTCCTAAGGTAGACCAGACAAAGTATAGATCAATGATTGGTGGATTGTTGTATCTCACTCAAACTAGACCAGATATAATGTAGGCTGTTGGTCTTGTGGCTAGATTCCAAGCTGATCCCAGAGAATCTCATGTCATGGCAATCAAAAGGATTTTTAGATATCTAAAAGGGACAGTTGAGTATGGGTTGTGGTATCCTAGAGATCATGATTTCTCTCTTCATGCATATACAGATGCAGATTGGGTAGGAGATGTGGATGACTGGAAGAGTACCAGTGGTGGAGCATTCTTTTTGGGAAAGAGATTGGTTTCTTGGCTCAGCAAGAAATAAGAGGCAATATCTCTGTCTACAATTGAAGCAGAATACATTGCAGCAGCAAGTAGTTGCACTCAAGTTTTGTGGATGAAGCAGATGCTAAGAGATATCAAAGTAGAGTATGAGGAGCCTATCACAATCTTCTGTGATAATTCAAGCGCAATAAATATTTCCAAGAATGCGGTGTTGCATTCTAAGACTAAGCATATATCTATCAAATTTCACTTTCTGAGAGAACAAGTGAACAAGGATGAAGTCAGATTGGAGTTTGTGCCCTCAAAGGATTAGATTGCAGATATCTTTACTAAACCTCTTTCCAAGGAATCTTTTGAGTATCTCAGGGAGAAGCTAGGGGCTATTGCCCCTCTAGTGATAAACTAGGATGCACTGATGTGCATCAGTCTAGTGGATAACACAGTCATATCTTGTGATCCAGATTGATGGGAGCTGCTACTTAGGGGGAGCAGCAGGTATGATTCTGAAGTATTGAAGTTGCAAGTATGAGCCCTTTGCCATTGAAGTTGCAAGGAAGAGAAGACATGTGAATAGTTGTTTCTGATAGGGGGAGTTGTGATAGTAAGGAGAAGTTCTTGTCTTGATGGTTTTTCACATCATATGTTGCCATCAATGACAAAGGGGGAGATTGTTGCAAGTATGGGCCTAATCGGTGTTGTCATTGATGTCAACATATTCATGTTGCATTAATGAGAAGGATTAGATGAGCTGTGTGCTGAGGATATTGAGAAAATTAGTCTCAATCAGGAACAGTAAAGAATAGTGATGACAAGAAGGTAAAATTCCACAATAGGTTGAGGATCAGAGGATGCAGTTTAAAGGGTTTGTAGATATAAGTCTTGACATGCTCCAGTCAAGTTTTCAGAGGTCCGCATGAAGATTTGAAGAAGTTATGGTCACTCAAGTAGAACCGGTTCTGGCAAGTGTTCAGAGGTGACAGAGTGACACAGTTAGGTCTGGTGAGATCTGAAAATACATTATCCCATTCTGCAGATTTGAGGGAGTGTTGAGGAAGTCCTTGTGAAGTGTCAACTCGATTGGTTTGTGGTTTGAAGGTCTGGAAGCTCCTACTTCTTTGTGACAATGATGACAGACTGTGTTCTTGAAGTTTCAGATGAAGGAGAGAAGAATTCCAGTAAGCTGATAAAGTGCAGATGTTCTTGGTGACTCAAGAAAGGTTGTGGTGATCTTTGGATCATGTCTAGTACATGTTGGTGGTCCGCATTGAAGTTAGAGTTTGGATTTGATGAATAACCATCGGATGTTGGTGTTCTTCTTGAGACTGGTTGACCGAATGTATTACACGTCTTCCAGATGATCTATAAGTGTTTTCTAACTTAGATGATTGTTCCTAGGTCGATGCCTTGTCTAAATAAGGTATTGTGAAGTCATTCCAAAGTGCGTCTTGTGGAGATGAGTGTGTGGTAGCGAAGAAGAGAGCGACAAGAAGAGCAGAAGTTTTTGGGCTTTAATGGAACTAATTCAAGCATGGTGAAGATGCTATTCTCCAGTTCATGTATGTGATACTTATTTCTTTGTAGACAGTGTGTCTCTTGTAGGCAGTGAGCCTCTTGTGAGCAGTGTGCTCAAGCAGTGAGCCCTAATTGGCATGTGCCATTTGTTCTTTCTATTCTTCTAATAGGGAATACATTCTTGGGTTAATCACCCCATGGTTTTTTCCCTTAAATGGGTTTTCCACGTCAAAATCTTGGTGTCTTATGTGTTGTTGAGTTTCTGCTTTTAATTTGAATGCATTATGTTTCATGTTTAATATACTGCTAATCACCAAGAAGTTTTAAGTGTGTAAATTGGAGAAAGTTTGGCATAACTGATTCACTCCCCCCTCTCAGTTGTGCGCCCTAAGTCTAACAACACTAATCTAACATATTTACGTCAATTCGCAACCAAAGCTCCCATTTCAAAGTACATAAATTAAGAACTTACCATGATGTTGTGATTTACTATAGCTCAACCAAAAGGTCCAAGATCTCTCCATGGCAACAAGCTATCCACATCCTTATAAAAATGAAGATACCCATTTTCTATTGATATAACAAGGAACTATCAAAGAACTCTTATTGCTCTCATGAGGCAAAATCTAAGAGCTCCTCATGACACCAAAATCTATTGGAGAAGATTATCCATCATAAAGTGATAGATTGACATCACTACTAAAGATACCTTTGAAAATGATTCTAACCTATGCATAGCACCATGATAAATGTCTCCTAACTGAAGATCACCCATGGCCTTAATATAATCAAATAAATCAACTACAACACTAGGAGCTTCCAAAAGGAAAAGTAAAGCCATGATCTCCAACCAAGAAGATATCACTAACTATGTAACCACACACAACTCCCACTAAACCATGATTCATAGCCTTTCATGACACCATAGTCAACTACTATGGGTTCCAAGGTACAACTACCTCAAGCATCACAAACAACTATCTCTTTGTCTCATAATTATAATGTACATTCTAATGCACCATGATGACCAAAAAGGCCAACTAGATATAATCTACAACTCTATAGCATCCAACAATAAAACTCTATTGCCACAAGACACCAACAACATACCAAAGATTCACTCCTAAGTTCCTCATGCAACATGTAGACTTATAAACAACCCCCAAAGCAACATACATATGACATCTCAAAAGTAACAAAAAATCATGTCCAGTGCTCTCGCTAAAACCAAAGAGGAATACAAAACTCATAGATCTCAAAATATGCAACACACAATTTCAACACCACATAAATAACATTCAAAATGGAGACAACCAAATATAGCATATATATTTTCCATGACTCAAGCATCATATCAAATATAGATCTAATTTGCTACAAATTCATAATAAAGTAACCATAGTTTAGGAACCCAGCAAGAAAAACTACATAAATTTTATTTAATGAACAAACATATACCAACACGTCCACACTATGAATACTACAACCAACATCCTCAAACCATGCATGAAGTATGCATGCAAATTCATAACTATCACCATCTAGAAAATCTTCAACAACACTTTCTTCATAAATCTACAAAACCATAGATTTTGATTAACATGTAAAACCTATGAAACCATACATGCAAATTTGAATCCATTTAAACTTTTGAAAACCAACAAATATTAAAAAAAACACCAAATCTATAACCTAAAACAATGGAATATCAAATATAAGCATAACCATATATTTTAAAGAGTAAATCTATAAAACCCACAAATCCAAAATAACATGAATCTACAACATGCAAATATAAACATACAAAAAGACAATAGATCTATCCAATAAATACTTGACCTGGATTAACCTCTAAAGCAATGCCTTATCATATGACGCATATTGGGGTTTTTTAAATAACCAAAATTTGACCTTATATATTAATTTAGTATTAGGGGAAAGGGGATATTAATGTGATACAAGTAGGTATTGAGGATTGGGAAGAATGCATAGAAGGGGGTAGGGTGTTTATAAGTGACATTCCAAATTCTATATAAATTACTTTACACAAGCCAATTATAGGAAATGTCATTCACTATGCTGGCCTTGCTAGGGTTGTGAAGATATCTTTTTTCTAAACCACATAGTTCTATATTGTGTCAAAGCCTAATAATCCGAAGGGCACATGATTAATCTCAACTTGAATGTAGTTAACAAAGGAAACAATGGTCACACCAAGGTCATGTAAGTTTAGTACAACCTACCCAATTTTCCTAAAACTAGTTATTAAACACATTTTGGTAATGCCACAACCCTACTTGGAAGAATTACTAAGTATCTTTAAAACCCTTCCAAAACAACGGAGATTAATACGTATATTATAATTGAGATATTTGTTATTAGGGGGATTCACTTTTAGATTTGGTGTGGAAAGGGTTTGGGGGTTGAGCTTTTAATATGTATAGGATGGAAATAAAAACTAGTTTTGAGTTTGATGTAGGGGTAGTACCCTTAGTTGATAGGGTATAGATAATAAGGTATATAAAATTATAACAAAAAACTAGTTATATAGGATACCTAGTCAAAATAAGGAGGTATTTTAATTATACTAGTGTATGTAGAGAGGGTATTAAAAACATAAATTTGATGGACCATAGAAATGAAACTATGGGTTTTTATTAGTACATATGAACACAAGTGTTATGCCATTGTTTTACTAAGTGAATCCCCTAGGAGGAAATCAAGGTCACCAAAAGACCAATTCCACATCCATTAGTAAGCACATGCATATGAAGGAACTAGATTATCTATGAGCTTCTAGGTCATCAAAAGACCAACTCCAAAACCTACATGCAACCAAGGGCTAATCGTCCAGTGCGTTCATGTAATAAGGGACTAAATCCATGAACCCAACATACACACTCTTGATGATAGTCAACATAGCTAGTGTTTTCTATGTGACCAAGGAGCTAAACACAAGCACCAAACACAAACACTCTTCCACTACATATGAACACAAGATGAAGGAATATAGCCACCATGCTAGAGGATATTCCCATATTGCAAAATAGGAGCTCCAATTCACACCCATGATAAATGCAAACACATGACAAATTCCAAGATCATCCACCTTGAGCTCCCTGTTAGGAAAGGTGTCTCAACCTTGCAACTACAAAAGGTTTCTATTCTTCCCAATTTTGGTCTTTTCGAATACCCTTAATCTTGAAGAATGGGTAAGAACTTTCAAAGTTTCCAAAAGGGGCTAAAAATGGCAAGGCTTACTATTTTTAGTAACTCTACATTTGAGCACAAATGGACCTAGAATTTTTCCAAAAGGTACGAAACTTCCAAGTAAACATCTTGGGTGATTTTTGACTCAAGATAATACCTGGATTGTAAGATATTAAAGTTTTCATTTTTGAAACTCCTGAAAAAAGTTTTGAACTCATATTTGAGGCACTTAGAGGTCCCTAAATGCCTTGAAATTTGTCATAACTGACGAAGTGGGTTTTGTCTTGATAGATCTCTTCACGAGCTTTCCAACGCATCAAACGGTTCATTAATCAGACACCCATATCAAAAGTTATGGCCTCCAGAATTTGGACCTCCTATTTTGGGAAATGTGTAAACGTGTTGGACACTTAAGAGTTGTAAAGGGGAGAGTTACTCATGTTGGTGTGTGATTTAGAACATCACAAGACATCTTTGATTGGAGATAATTTAGGCACCACTTTTGAGTGGTTTTGGCTCATGGTTTTGTAATTACCATTGATAGTTTACTGTATTGTATCTCCTATATATCAGGAGCTTGAGATGGAGGTTGTGTGTAAGAGTCTTATAGATGTGGAGTTGCCTCCAGATCTCTAGTTGGTTATACTCATGTGAAAGCTTTCTCTACAAGTATATTGTAATCTTCTTGATTCTTGAATAATCTATTGGGCGGCTTTGGAGTGGGGTTTTTCTCCTGAAAGGGTTCCCCCCCGTAATTATTGTGTTGTGGTATGATTTTTATTTATTTTTATTTCTATAACTATTATAAAGATATGAAAAGTTATGCATATCCCTCCCCTCAAGATTAGTGTAGGAAGTTGTTCTGCTACCTTAGCTTCCTTACACTTCCTAGGCCCACCCAACCTTGGTTCCATTGAACATATCTACAATTCTACTAATGTTCTCCATATTGTTTCCTAAAATGACAAAATAGGTCCACTTTAAAATACCACTTATACAAGGATTGATAAACAACCAATTCCTTCCTATAGATTCCCACAAGATTACGAGGCTAAGATATCAACAATTATGGAGGAACACCTAGAACCAAATCACCATGGATCCATCACATGAAAGTACATGAAAACCATATAGTTTTTGGTGATCTTCACATTCTATAATATTTGGATGTCCTAAAAATTGAAATACTCCTTGATTTTAGTGATCTAATCAATCAAATCTTCTCTTCAACGATTTGAAAAACTTAGCAACTCCATTAAGTACTGTTTATAAAACCTTGATACGACTTACATCAATATTTCATCACCTACATCCATGTTTAAGGCTTCTATTGACCCATGATCTTCATTCCCATTTATGTCCTCATCCTCTAATTCATTAGAATCTTTCCATTGGATAAATCTACTATGTCAATTTTTGCAGATTGCATCCATTCTCATTTGCATAGCTCACAGTATCTCTACAACTTCATCTAATGTTCCAACCATGTTGGAAACTCTCCTTGGCCTCAACTAAAAACCCTATCAATGCTCCAAATTTAATCTTGCAATGCTAGTGAATGTATTTGCAATATAAACCTAGGGAACATAGATTGATTTAGATTAAAAAAGAGAGACTCATAATTAGCTTTCTAGGAATTATGGGCCAACTAAATATAGTGCTTATAACTCTTTTACACTTATTTCTTTGCAAGACCAAGGAGTATTTTCTAAATATCTTGACAAGACAATCGAAGAGAATGAAGAATAGACTAGGTCACACGACTTAGCCATACTCTAAGTTGTGTAAGAATATCCCATTTTTTGTCATTAAATACCCCTTACACCAACATACTAGTCTTGCAGGCCTAAATATCTCTGTTATAATAGATTGAGAACTGGTTACACATGTAACTAAAGATATAAAAAAAATTTATATCTCCTTAGATTAATCCATACGTGCTTCTCAATGTTCATGTATAGCCTAGAAACCAAATGTGCATAAATCTTTGAAGATATATAAGACACAAGCTCTTGAAGGATTTGACAAAAGTTCATATTATTGAATCATGTTGATAGGTGGAATCTAATGTATATTAATCTACCAAGTAACAAGGAGGAGTATATCTTTAATGAAACATGATCATTCAACCATTTGTAACCAGTGTCTTTTTCATCAAAAACAGAGTTAAGAACTTAAAAGAAAAATATTCATGTGAATTTTAAATAAAGAACTAGAAATGCAGACAAGTTCTAGTCAATCTAGTTACAATTTCACTAGCATTCAATTCAAAGACTCAAGAAACCTCACACAACCAAATCTACTTTAACCATCCACAACTACTTAATGAAATCTCAAATGTTGCTCTAACAAGACTCTTCAAAGACATTGAAGAAATTTTACAACTACTATGATAGTTAGCTAATCAAGAATAACAATAGATTAGTAAATGTCCCCTAGAGACATATTTTATCCCTTAAATTTCTCAATCAATTATTGAGACATCTAGATCATGGAGAGGAATCCGCTAAACTAAACCTTCTATAGGTTTCAAACAAATCAATCCCTCATCCCTCTCAAGATTTGACCTAAATCATTTGATCACCCTAGAATACACTATAGGTATCCCTAATAGAAATGCCTAAAACATATTTCTCCTAATAGAAACATGTATATATAACAAGACAACTATCCTAGATCTTCTATGTTGATGACACTTATTGCAATCTCTAGCACTGTAGGGTAAACATTCTATTAAATTTGTTGGATCAACCTCTATGTTCAAGCATTGAATTGAATGAAGTCATGCAACACACTCAATTAGATTTGATATTCATGTGTAAATAGAGTAAATCTTCCTTGGATTTGATTCTCCATAAGAACAAGGGAAGATGTACAAATCTTCATGCAAAGTAGCTTACAAGTACTAACTCCATCAATTTCTAGCTTTGGTTGAAGGCTAGAAGCTAGCCCATGCTCATTCATGACTCCTTGATAAACAATATGAAATAGGTTTGATGTTCATACAATTAACCAACTACCTCCTCAAACATTCAAGACATTGCTTACTCTTAGTCACATTTTGCAAGCGCTTTTAAATTGTTTATCTACCCACTCAACTTGACTTTGTATCATCTCAATGGGCTAAACCCATTGGAATACCATCATAGATCAATAAGGAATACCTTTCACCATTTTTCCCTATTAGTGACATGAAGTATAGAGGTCCTCACTTGTATAAATAAAACATGCCCACTATGCTTTGTGACCAAAGATCACATGGCGGTACTTGATTTGCTACACCACTAATGTGAACCCCACCAAGATATTCAACACATTGATCTTTCGGCTAACTTAGAAAATAATTATCAATCTACATCTTTCTTTTAACTCATTTTCCCAAGTAGAGTTATGCACCTTTGTACGTTAGCCACATGAACTAAGCAAATACTAGGCCCACCAAGTGTCATGAGGTAATCCATCATTTATTATCACAAGGGTGGAGCCCTTTGAAGTTTTATGCATTTTCCCTTTCAATCAATAGGATTTTGCCAAATGATGCCAACTGTTCCACCATATTCCCTTTTAAACCACTATCATAACTCACTAAAAACCAAATTTAAAACCAAAAACCTACATTGATCAATAGATTATGTTGCAAAGATGGTTGTCTTTGCACCAAAAGATCGACCTGTTAATGCCTGATACAACTGCTAGAGTTAATGAATCCATGGGAGGTGGTTAAGCCTTGTCATGAACCCATGCACTACACTACACAGCACAAGGAGACCAAGGGCACATAGCTTGCAACAGTCCCCCAACGCAAGCAAGGGGTTTGAACCTATGACTTAGGCTCTGATACCAATTGTTGCAAAGACAATTTTCATTACACCAAAAGATCAACCTGTTAATGCCCAATACAACCGCTAGAGTTAATCAATCCATAGGAGGTGATTAAGCCTTGTCACGAACCCAAGCACTGTGTTGCACAGCACAAGGAGACCAAGGGCACACACCTTGCAACAGACTATCCATGGTGAGGTGCAAAATCACAAGAGAAATATGAGGGCCCCTATGTGTAGCCATATGGTTGTGACCTATTAAGAATTAAAGACATCACATCCCTTCATCAGTATTAAGAAACTTAGGGCTCTAGCCTGCCTTTAATGAATAGACTGAGGGGACCACCATCTTCGTAGTTGACTACACATTGTCGCATTCTACTAGCTTGTCACCTTTTGAACCCATCTAAGTTAGCCACCTATTTTTATCCCTTTGGTACCTTCACGCATAATATTATTATGGAGCCCATGAAAACATTGTGCATCAAAATAAAACATGCAAGCACACATAGATTAAAATAAGTGTCCCCAATGACCCTACCACACCACACCTACCATCTATGATCATATGGAAGTTCTCTGTTAGTCCATATAGAACAAACCCACATGAGTCACCTACACACTCACACTTTAACTAATGAGGTCATGACATGTCAATCCATGTATACATTAAAAGAAATCACCTCACTTATATCTTGGGTTCATTAAACACCTACAAATTAGATTACCTAAGTTGATTAGCTTATTATTAATGGCTAAGTGTAAAATTCTATGGTCAAATATGTAGGTAGCTCTACATCTCTCAATTTAAATGAGATTGAACACATACCCTGATTGAAACAATGCATGCTCCATTTTTTACATGTGCTAAATAAATAACACATGTCCCCCAAACTTGAATTAAAGGACCCCTTGGTGAATCCTAGGTCATTGTAATGTGGGCCCATGTGGGTGCTATAGATAGAGAATGGGGAATGATTTTTTCACACATATAATTGTTTCAATATTCTAGAAGGAATCTTGTAAGATGTGCATTTTCCACTTCTAACTAATTTTTTTGGTCTCGAAGTTTTCAAGATAAATTTATATGTTAATAGTATATTTTATTTATATTGGTGCTTGCTAAACTTTCCTTCCATTTTAAATACACATTCTAATTTGAAGTAAAAGACTTCAATTATCAATTAATTAAAAATTTAAATACTATAATAAAAATAAAAATTAATTTTAATTGCTAAATCAAATTTCTTCATTTCAAATAACCTTAGTAGTTTATTTGAAAAGAAATATCTAAATTCCTCTTTACAAAAAAAGATAATCATGCTAAGGAAGAAATTTCTCCACGTTTAAATGCTATATAAGTACTATAAACATCTAACCCTTTATATCTTCTCTCTTGAATTCTATAGCTTATAGGGTAAGTGCAAGAAGATGGGGGGCCAAAAAGTGGTCTTAAGTGGCCACTTTGATTCTAAAATCAAGAAATGTTGGCCTTGGATGAGAAATTGAGCATAGTTACACTCAAATTTTGGAGATGCAACCAAAACAATGTTCGTAGTGCTCCAAGTCTACTTTCTAAACTACTATTTTTTTTTAAAAAATGGTATAGATTAAGGGGTTCAAAAAAGGGAGCCACACAAATTGGTATTGTTTCTGTCAAAAAAACATAACATAGCATGTTTTGTGGCTCCCTCAAAAGGTTAACTTTTTTTTGGTATTTTTAAAATCGCTTTAGTGAGAAATTAGCTAGCAACATGTAGTTTATGCTTGATTTTTTTGATAATTTTTTGATGAATATTTGATTTTTTACTAATTTTCAAAGTGGACACATCCTAAAAAATAAAATTTTGGTCGTGCTACCCCTATAAATTTTGAAAACTAATTGAAAATCATTTTTTCTTTTTTTTTTAATATGTGTAGAATGGAGTCTAGTTTCTAAATATGTAATTTTTTTGAAATTTCAATGAATGGTTAATTTACAATGAAAAAAAGACCAAATAGTGGTTTTTGCCCAAAATAGGACACACAAACAAAAGAAATTAAAGATGAAAGGCTTAATATTGTCAAAATGTGAAAAAAATTACATCGTTAAATAGCTAAGAGAAATCCTGACATTACCCAGGTGTTCGATTTGTTTGACCTTGAAACACGTGCAAATCTGAGGGTTAGCATGAACAAAATTATGTGAAATATTGAAGAATCTGTAAAAACACATTTGTGGATGTTGAAAAGGCACTCCAAGCCTTTGGGTTGGAAATCCAAAGCAAATCCCAATCCCAAGGCTTGGGATTCCCAAAGCACAACATAATGTGAGCACGTTATGTTGTGCTTTTTTGCATGTTTGCCGATGTTTTCCCAATTTGACATAATGCGAGCGCATTATAACACGCTTGCATTATGTCTTCCTTTGAATGAGATATGTTCAAATTTCATAAGTATGTTTCATGGATGTTTATATATATTCTTGTAGGTATGTATGCATGTACATGTATGCATGCTTGTATGTATGCATCTTTGTATGTATGTAGGTTTGTATGTATGCATGTATGTATGTAAGTGTTTTGGGTTTAGTGTATATAAGGACCTGAGCCTGTATAGTTTTGAGGGTTGAGGGTTGATGGATTAGGGCTTAAGTAATATGTAGAGGGTAGAGGGTTGAGGGTTACAGTTGAGGGTTAATATTCAGGTTGTTGAGTGTATAAGATTAAGTGTGTAAGGCGCGGGGATTAGGGTTTAAGGTTTACGATATGGATATAGGGTATATAAGGCATAGGGTGACTTGGGTTGAGAGCATGTATGGTTTAGGTTTAATTTAAGTATAGGGTTAAGGCACAATATTTGAGGTTTAGGATATAAGGGTGAGGTTATATGGTCTAGGGATGAGGGTTTGAGGGTGTAGGCTTCAAGTTTAAGGTATAGGGTTGATGATTGAGGTATTAGGGCTTAAGTATATTGTTGAGGGTATAGGGTTGATGGTTTAGGGATAGGTTTTAGGGTTTAAGGTTTAAGGGTTAAGGGTTGAGGGATAGGGTTTAAGGCTTAGGGGTAAGGGATTAGGGTTTAAGGTATAGTGTCTTAGGTTGAGGGTTTAGGAATAGGGATAGCATTTAGGGTTTAGGGATGACGGATTAGGGCTAAGGGTTGAGGGTTGAGGGATTAAGGTTTAGGGTATAACTTTCTAAGGATTGAGTGTTTAAGGATAGGGTTTAGGGTTGAGGGTTGAGGGATTAGGGTTTAGAGTTAAGGGATTAGGGTTTAAGGAATAGCGTTGAGGGTTGAGCGTTTAGGGATAGGGTTTAGGGTTGAGGGATTATGGTTTAGGGTTGATGGATTAGGGTTTAAGGAATATTGTTGAGGGTTGAGGGTTTAGGATTAGGGTTTAGGGATGACGGATTAGGGTTTAATGTTGAGAGTTGAGGGTTGAAGGTTGAGGGTTTAGGGATAGGGTTGATGGTCAAGGGATTAGGGTCAAAGTAGAGTGTTGAGGGTAGAGGGATTAGGGATAGGGTTTAGGGTTGAAGGTTTAACAATTGAGGGTTGAGGCTTTAGGGCTGAGGGTTAAGGGATTGGGGTTTAAGATATAGTGTTGAGTGTCAAGGGTTTATGGATGGGTTTTAGGGTTTAAGTTTTAAGGGTTAAGGGTTGAGGGATAGGGTTTAGGGTTTAGGGATAAGGGATTAGGGTTTAAGGTATAGTGTCTAGGGTTGAGGGTTTGGGAATAGGGATAGCATTTAGGGTTTAGGGATGAGGGATTAGGGTTGAGGGTTGAGGGATTAGGGTTTGAGGTATAGTGTTGAGGGCTGAGGGTTTATTGATAGTGTTTAGAGTTGAGGGTTGATGGATTAGGTTTTAGGGTTTAAGGTATAGTGTTGAGGGTTGAGGGTTTAGGGATAGGGTTTAGGGTTGCCAGATTAGGGTTTAGGTTTGATAGATTATCATTTAATGTCGAGGTTAGGGTTAGAGTGCCGAGGGTAGAGGGATTAGGGATAGGGTTTAGGGTTGACAGTTTAAGGATTAAGGGTTGAGGCTTTAGGGATGAGGGTTTAAGGCTTAAGATATAGTGTCGAGTGTTGAGGGTGTAGGGATAGGGTTTAAGTTTTAAGGGTTAAGGGTTGAGGGATAGGGATTAGGGTTTAAGGTATAGTATTGAGGGTTGATGGTTTAGGGATAGGGTTTAGGTTTGAGGGATTAGGGTTTAGGGTTGATGAATTAGGGTTTAATGTTGAGAGTTGAGGGTTGAGGGTTGAGGGTTGAGGCATAGGGTTAATGGTCAAGGGATTAGGGTTAAAGTAGAGTGTCGAGGGTAGAGGGGTTAGGGATAGGGTTTAGGGTTGAAGGTTTAAGGATTTAGGGTTGAGGCTTTAGGGATGAGGGTTAAGGGATTATGGTTTAAGATATAGTGTTGAGTGTCGAGGGTGTAAGGATAGGTTTTAGGGTTCAAGTTTTAAGGGTTAAGGGTTGAGGGATAGTATCAAGCCAGTTGAGGGTTTAGGAATAGGGATAGTGTTTAAGGTTTAGGGATGAGGGATTAGGGTTGAGGGTTGATGGATTAGGCTTGAGGGTTGACGGATTAGGGCTTAGAGATAGGGTTTAGGGTTGAGGGATTAGGGTTTAAGGTATAGTATTGAGGGTTTAGGGATAGGGTTTACGGTTGAGGGATTAGAGTTAAGGGTTGAGGGATTAAGGTTTGATGTTGAGTGTTGAGGGCTGAGGTTTTAGGGTTGAGGGTTTAGGGATAGGGTTCAAGTTCGAGGGATCAAAGTTAAGGGTTGAGGGATTAGGGTTTGACATTAAGGGTTGAGTACATTGAGGTTTGAGGGTTGAGGGTTTTGGGATAGGGTTGTGGGTCGAGGGATTAGGATTAAAGTAGAGTGTCGAGGGTATAAGGATTAGGGATAGGGCTAGAGGGTTTAGGGATAAGGGATTAGGGTTTAAGGTATAGTATCAAGCCTGTTGAGGGTTTAGGAATAGGGATAGCGTTTAGGGTTTAGGGATGAGGGATTAGAGTTGAGGGTTGAGGAATTAGGGTTGAGGGTTGAGGAATTAGGGTTTAGGGATAAGGTTTAGGGTTGAGGGTTGAGGGATTAGGGTTTAAGGTATAATGTTGAGGGTTTATGGATAGGGTTTAGGGTTGAGGGATTAGAGTGAAGGGTTGAGGGATTAGGATTTGACGTTGAGGGTTGAGGGTTGAGGGTTTACGGTTTAGGGATAGGGTTGAGGGTCGAGGGATTAGAGTTAAGGGTTGAGGGATTAGGGTTTGACATTGAGGGTTGAGGGTTGAGGGTCAAGGGTTGAGGGATTAGGGTTAAAGTAGAGTGTCAAGGATATAAGGATTAGGGACAGGGTTGGAGGGTTTAGGGATAAGGGATTAGGGTTTAAGGTATAGTATCGAGCTCATTGAGGGTTTAGGAATACGGATAGAGTTTAAGGTTTAGAGATGAGGGATTAGGGTTGAGGGTTGAGGGATTAGGGTTTAAGGTATAGTGTTGAGGGTTTAGGGATAGGGTTTAGGGTTGAGGGATTAAAGTGAAGGATTGAGGGATTAGGATTTGATGTTGATGGTTGAGGGTCGAGGGATTAGGGTTAAAGTAGAGTGTCGAGGGTATAAGGATTAGGGATAGGTTTGGAGGGTTTAGGGATAAGTGATTAGGGTTTAAGCTATAGTATCGAGCCTGTTGAGGGTTTAGGAATAGGGATAGTGTTTAGGGTTTAAGGATAGGGTTTAGGGTTGAGGGATTAGAGTTAAGGGTTGAGAGATTAGGGTTTGATGTTGAGTGTTGAGGGTTGAGGTTTTAGGGTTGAGGGTTTAGAGATAGGGTTGAGGGTCGAGGGATCAAAGTTAAGGGTTGAGGGATTAGGGTTTGAAGTTGAGGGTTGAGTACATTGAGGTTCGAGGGTTGAGGGTTTCAGGATAGGGTTGAGGGTCGAGGGATTAGGGTTAGAGTGTCGAGGGTATAAGGATTAGGGATAGGGTTGGAGGGTTTAGGGATAAGGTATTAGGGTTTAAGGTATAGTATCGATCCCGTTGAGGGTTTAGGAATAGGGATAGCATTTAGGGTTTAGGGATGAGGGATTAGGGTTTAAGGTATAGGGTCGAGGGTTGAGGGTTTATTGATGGTGTTTAGGGTTGAGGGTTGAGGGATTAGGTTTTAGGGTTGATGGATTAGGGTTTAAGGTATAGTGTTGAGGGTTAAGGGTTTAGGGATAGGGTTTAGGGTTGACGGATTAGGGTTTAGGGTTGACGGATTAGCGTTTAATGTCAAGGTTAGGGTAGAGGGATTAGGGATAGGGTTTAGGGTTGAAGGATTAAGGATTGAGGGTTGAGACTTTAGGGATGAGGGTTTAAGGCTTAAGATATAGTGTCAAGTGTTGAGGGTGTAGGGATAGGGTTTAAGTTTTAAGGGTTAAGGGTTGAGGGATAGGGATTAGGGTTAAGGTTAAGGTATAGTGTTAAGGGTTGATGGTTTAGGGATAGGGTTTAGGTTTGAGGGATTAGGGTTTAGGGTTGATGAATTAGGGTTTAATGTTGAGAGTTGAGGGTTGAGGGTTGAGGGTTGAGGGTTGAGGGTTGAGGGTTGAGGGATAGGGTTGAGGGTCAAGGGATAGGGTTAAAGTAGAGTGTCGAGGGTAGAGGGATTACGGATAGGGTTTATGGTTAAAGGTTTAAGGATTTAGGGTTGAGGCTTTAGGGATGAGGGTTAAGAAATTAGGGTTTAAGATATAGTGTCAAGTATCAAGGGTGTAGGGATAGGTTTTAGGGTTCAAGTTTTAAGGGTTGAGGGTTGAGGGTTAAGGGATAGTATCGAGCCCGTTGAGGGTTTAGGAATAGGGATAGTGTTTAGGGTTTAGGGATGAGGGATTAGGTTTGATGGAATAGGGTTGAGGGTTAACAGATTAGGGCTTAGGGATAGGGTTGAGGGTTGAGGGATTAGGGTTTAAGGTATAGTGTTGAGGGTTTAGGGATAGGGTTTAGGGTTGAGGGATTAGATTTAAGGGTTTAGGGATTAGAGTTTGACGATGAGTGTTGAGGGTTGAGATTTTAGGGTTGAGGTTTTAGGGATAGGGTTGAGGGTCGAGGGATCAGAGTTAAGGGTTGAGGGATTATGGTTTGACGTTAAGGGTTGAGTACATTGAGATTCGAGGGTTCAAGGTTTTGGGATAGGGTTGAGGGTCGAGGGATTAGGTTTAAATTAGAGTGTCGAGGGTATAAGGATTAGGGATAGGGTTAGAGGGTTTAGCGATAAGGGATTAGGGTTTAAGGTATAGTATCGAGCCTATTGAGGGTCTAGGAATAAGGATAGTGTTTAGGGTTTAGGGTTGAGGGATTAGAGTTAAGGGTTGAGGGATTAGGGTTGAGCGTTGAGGGTTAAGGGTTGAAGGATAAGGGTTTAAGGTATAGTGTTAAGGGTTTAGGGATAGGGTTTAGGGTTGAGGGATTAGAGTGAAGGGTTGAGGGATTAGGATTTGACGTTGAGGGTTGAGGGTTGAGGTTTTAGGGTTTAGGGTTTAGGGATAGGGTTGAGGGTCAAGGGATTAGAGTTAAGGGTTGAGGAATTAGGGTTTAACATTGAGGGTTGAGGGTTGAGGTTCGAGGGTCAAGGGTTTAGGGATAGGGTTGAGGGTTGAGGGATTAGGGTTAAAGTAGAGTGTCGATGGTATAAGGATTAGGGATAGGGTTGAAGGGTTTAGGGATAAGGGATTAGGGTTGGTATAGTATCGAGCCCGTTGAGGGTTTAGGAATAGGGATAGAATTTAGGGTTTAGGGATGAGGGATTAGAGTTGAGGGTTCAGGGATTAGGGTATAGGGATAAGGTTTAGGGTTTAGGGTTGAGGTAGACAAGGAGTGACTGAGAGACATAGAGAGGGGAGAGGTAGAGAGGTGAGGGGGAGAGATAAGTGAGATATAGAATGAGCTAATGGAACTAGAGGTGAGATATTGTAAAGGTGTTATCGAAGGTGAGATAGGCACAAATATTTATAGATCAATCTATAGCAGGACAAAATGCGAGCACGTTATAGAAACTGTAGAAAAGTGTTGACCCCTGTGATCCAGGCCCACATGCTCTATTTTCATGCTGATTATGTGCGTGTTCCAATAAAAAAGAAGTGCTTTCATGTTGTTGGGAAGTTCAAATGCACATTTTACACATTCTACCACCTTTGCATGATCTTTCCACCACCTTTTCTACTTTGCCAACTTGAGAAGGAGGAAATAACATAGTTTTCACACCAACTTTGATATATATCTATTCAAGTTTCAATTTTTGTACTGTTGCAATGTTAATTGTGATTCAATTTTAGAAATTTAACATTATAGATTGGTTAATAGTATTGTTGTTAGTAATTATATTTGAGTGTTATTCAATTTAACATTGAAAAGGAAGCAAGTGGTGAAAAACTCAAGTTTGATGCAAGAATAAAAAAACACTACATAATTGGGTACTCTCTCTATTTGAATCTTCATTTTTTAGGTATGTCAAGTCTTTACATGCATGTTCTTTACATTTTCCTTAATTCTATTTGAATTACTTTATCATGCTTTATCATACATGTTTAAAATGGACACATTCCCAATCAAGAAAGAAGCCTACAATGTCACATGATGCCATGTATATTTTCTACACTTGGGCTCTTTAATAATTATGTGTAATAAACAGACCTTAACATACCATGATGTCAAACTATACAAGAATAAATCCTTAAAACATAATAAAAATATAATCCCACTATTATCTTTTCATATTAACAAGTTAAAATACAAATGAATAGGTGCCAAGATCATACAAGTATGCACATGACATGATGATTTGTATGCACATATCTTGGGCTAGGACATTCCTTATGCACCTATTCATGATGATTTGTACATGCACATGGTCAACACAACAATTGTTGTCTATTCCTTCACAAGCCACCCAAATCCTAGTAACCCTAGTACCAACAAAACACCTTCTCAATTCCAAATCCTAGTAACAACAAACATGTCAAATTGGGTCTGCCTCAACCTTTTCAAGCATGAAGTCCCATGTACTCTTTTCATGGCTGCAATAATTTGCTTTGTATTCTTTGTACCTATTTTGGTTGAGTGACATTTACTCTTTTACATGATGATTGTATGTACATTTACTATGAAGGGTTGAATGACATATATTTTAGTTATTTGTATGGATTCATTTCTTAGGAACTAATATTGGTCTCTTTATCATGCTACAGATAAATTCTCCATCATGCCAAGGAAATGATCAAGAATTAAACCAGCATAGGAAGAGATAGAAGCTAAGAATGCAAAGAAAGCAGTGGCTATGAAGGAACTTCATGAGAAGAGGAAATTGGACACGATAAATGAAGACATGCCAATTGAAGAGGAACCACAACCATCACAAAGAGATATGGTATTGGTGGCACAAAGAGAACGAATGCAAAAACTTTGTGCTGTGAGATTTGAATACCATAGTTGGAGACACGTCCTCTAACGCAAGTCAACATGTAGGGACACCATCTACCACATCTGAAGTTGAGAGTACATCATCACTCACTTGTGATGAAGGAGGTATGCCATCGTTCCCACCTCAACCTCAAGGTATGTCATCTATTCCATCTTCGATTGAAGGTATGCCATCTAGCCCATCTCATTTAAATATTGATGAAATTCCTAATGTTGAGATGAATTCACCTAACTTAACACCATCTAGAATTTTGTATAGAAATCTAAAGTATTTGATTGATATTGATGAGAATATTTTGTAGCCAATGGAAGGTAAGATTCCAAAACGCACTTGTAGAAGATATGCTCATAAGATTTGGAGATTGTTCTTTGAAAAGTTAAATGAGACTACAAGATGTCAACTATTCGATGAAATGATGCGAAGTATAAAGTATAGGTCCATCATAAAGATTCTTGGGTTGAGAACATCAGAGGCTTCAAGTGAAAAATCTATTGTCAAGAATCTAATGAGTGCGTATGAGAGTGTGGGTAACACTTCACGCACAAAAGATAGTAATGCAATAGGGCGTGTGATTACATCGACTATAGTAAGTAGTCAAATGAAGAAAGCTCATCTCATTAGAAAGACGAGTCAAGAATTGAGAATTAATAGGAAAACTTTATCAAGAGCCGTTGGAAGACGCCAAAGAATTGAGGACACTAATGCCAATGAATTATGGGCGTTCTTAAGGAGACTACCATGAAAAAATAAACCAATTGTTGAATTATTGAGATCACTAATTGAATACTTTTGGAAGAATTACACAAGGTTATCTCCAAATCAAAGGGATGTGGTAAGAAGGAGAATCGGTAGTCAAAACCGTGAGCCACATCCAAAGCATTTTTTGGGTGAGACTCAAACACAGTTTTATGGTAAATTTCTAGAGAAGTGTCCTCAAATTAAAATTTGTCAAAGATATTTTGAAATGCTAAAACCTTTCTATGTCAAGATAAATCACACACGCACTACTTGTTGTTGTAGATTACATATTGAATTTTCTAACCATTTTGATGTTTATAGGTCTATATGTTTAGATATGCATACTAACAATGTTTTGCAGGGTTGTGTCATATGTGCCCCACCAACATCTTCAAAAGACTTCATATCAAGAATTTTATGTGAAAGAGAGGAAGGTCAAATATTCTACAAGAAATTATGCTTGGATGGCACATGTCATCGTTGTGGTGGCTTGCAACGTTTGCCAATATGTGAACATATGGAAATAACACATGCAGTTGGAAATGAACTAGTAGATTTTGGCAAGTATAAAATAGTGGCATATAATACAAAAGATGGTAAAGAAGCAAAGAGGTGTGAATTGGTTATTGAAAAGATTCTAGTGTATCAGTTTTTGCCTATATTTCGTGACAGCATAGTGTATGAGTATGCAAGACATGCCCATAGAGCTCGATGGTTGGACTTGCAATTCAAGTTATGCAAGGACACATTTCCAGTTGGTAGCATTGTTTCAATCATCGACTTTGTAGAGAACTACAGTCTACAGCCACAGCGTGAGGTGCAATCACAATATTACAACTCCACACAGGTTTCTATATTTGTGCACATCGCATTCATTCATGCAAATGATAGTATAGAGGATGACAGAAAGATCATAAGGGAGTATAATTTCTATATTAGTGATGATCGCACGCATTCTATGGAGTTTGTGCAAGGTTGCTTTCAAGTGTTCTATAATGATTTGGCTAGAAGGGGCATATCGTTCAGTCAGCATATCATATGGTCGAATAACTGTGTGTCACAATTCAAGAATTCATGGAATTTCTATTGGCTGAGTAGGAGGCATAATTTTACAGGTATTCAATATATGTGGAACTTTGGTGAGGCTGGGCATGGAAAGGGGGAGCATGATGGTGCAGAAGCATGTATCAAAAGAGCCATAGCACAAGAAGAGTTAAAGTATAAAGACAATGCAAAGTTGACAGATGTAAAATCGATTGTCAAGTGGTGTAATGCTTCCATGGGTCCAGGTAATGAAGGTAAGTTTTCAGTTCGTAGATTTTTTTGGTTGATAGATGATACTAACATTGCACCATATGAGGACTGTTCTACACTGACAGGATCAAGTGAGATGCACTCTTTCAGAAGGTCAATTGTAGGTTCATGGAGTATCCATATGTGAAAGATGTCATGCTTTTGTTCTTCCTGTACAATTCAAGCCTGGGATGAGTGTGAGTCAAAGGAGTGGGTTGACGAATGGCAGTTAAGTTATCTTAGCCCACTTGACACGTATCGACCCCTGACGGCACTGGAACTAACATAGATGGAATCATTAGTTGACTTTGACCACATATCAGATCTAGTTCAACTAGGTAATATATCTACTTGCATAGTTTTTAAAATTCTTAATGTCATCTTACGTTGTAGTGTTTTTGTAATGTTGACTAATTTCATCTAATTTTCTACACATATCAATGTAGGGCACGTATATGTAGTTATTGCAGATGAAGATAATGAAGAGGGAACATATTATTACTTATGTTGTTGTGTTGAGGCCAAAAAGAAATTGGAGGCCCCAGTTACAGATGGAGAAAACATCGAATACCCTACAAGCTCAGTGGTTATTACTGGAACATGGCTTAGAAGGTACCCACATAAGAGTGTTAATGTTTGGTTGTTTCAGGACTTTGACATGCATCGAAAGATTCTTCATTACTCGAACCTTGTCATGGCATCCAATGTTTATTTGATACAGTATTGGGGTAGACCTTTGAACAAAAGCTTGTGGAAGGTGCGTGAGTCTGACTATGAAGCAATACTTGACACAATAAAGAGTAGAGCAGACCCGGATGGTTCATTGGATTAATTTGTAAGTATTCACATTGATTTTGCAAAGTCATGTTACATTGAGTTGTAAGTATGCACATTAGTTTGTAAGGTTTGTTTTTTATTATTTCCTGCTGCATTTTTACACATATACACATTTTTACATCATCATGTTATGCTTCATGGGGTTAGACCTAAGTGATGGATGAAGTTGATCCTAAGAATAATGTATAAAATCTAGGTAATGTATAAAATATAGGTGTCTTAGTTTCTAACTAGATAATAGGTGTCTCTTATTGTGTCTTAGGTATATACGATATGTCAACTAGGTAGATATAGACTAGAAAATAGGTGTCTTAGGTATCCTGCGTCTACTAGACTACATGTGTCTTAGGTCTTAGGTGAGGCCACATGAGCTTCCACCTTCACGTGGTTGGCCTTGTCAATTGTATGTAATAAGGTCTTCTAAGACCATTTCATTTGTTTTTAAGTCACTTTGAGTCATTTGGGGTCAGTTTGAGTCTTTGAGTCCTGTTGCAAAAAAGTGTCAATGTTGTCAAGTTGCACAAAGCAACTTTTGCATTTTTGGTATCCTGCTCTTGATGTGACCAAACTAACAGTTCCAATGCATCCATATGGGTACATTTAGACTAGGCATGGTTCTGTTTTTCACCCAAACATGTCAAAACAACCCGAGCTACATTGTACCGACGATATCCCTGAAGAGTCCAAAGTGTAAAAAGGCAGCAATCTTTGACGAAATGTTACTCAAAAATTGTGTCACTTAGAAAAATTCTATCTAAGGTAATGTGATCACGTAGAGTACCTCTACAATAACCTCTCTTTATTTTTTATATCTCTGAGGCATTTACCTGTGGTGAAAGGTTTTCTGCTGCCTTAAAAATCATCAGAAGGATGCAGTGTAAAGTTGCAAATGGGTGTAACTTTCGTCCTGCTCTTGATACGATTAAATTGACTATTCCAACACATCTGGATGGGTACATTTATGCTAGCCATGGTCTTATTTTTCACCCAAACATGTTGAAACAGTCCGAGCTACATTGTACTAATGATATCCCTGAAGAGTCCAAAGTGCAAAAAGGCAGCAATCTTTGATGAGATGTCACTTGAAAACTGTGTCACTTAGAAACATTCCATTTGAGGCAACGCGATCATGTAGGGTTCCTCTACAATAACCTCTCTCAATTTTTATATCTCTGAGGCGTTTACCCATGGTGAAATATTTTCTATTGCCCCAAAAATCATCAAAAGAAGGTAGTGTAAAGTTGCAAAGGGGTGTAACTTTCGTCCTGCTTCTGATGTGAACAAACTGACTATTCCAACGTGTCTGGATGGGTACATTTACGCTAGGCTTGGTCATGTTTTTCACCCAAACATGCTGAAACAGTCCGAGCTACATTGTACCGATGATATCCCTGAAGAGTCCAAAGTGCAAAAAGGAAGCAATCTTTGACGAGATGTTACTCAACTTATGTCACTTAGAAACATTTCGTCTAAGGAAACGTGATCATGTAGAGTCCCTCCACAATAACCTCTCTCAGTTTTTTATATCTCTGAGGCATTTGCCCATGGTGAAAGGTTTTCTACTGCCCCAAAAATCGTCAGAAGGAGGTAATGTAAAGTTGCAAAGGGGTGTAACTTTTGTCCTGTTCCTGATGCGACCAAATTAACTATTCCAACACATCTCGATGGGTACATTTATGCTAGGCATAGTCTTGTTTTTCACTCAAACATGTCGAAACAGTCTGAGCTACATTGTACCAATGATATCCTTGAAGAGTCCAAATGCAAAAAGGCAGAAATCTTTGACGAGATGTTACTCGAAAACTATGTCACTTAGAAAAATTTTGTCTAAGGCAACGCGATCATGTAGAATCCCTCTACAATAACCTCTCTTAGTTTTTTATACCTCTGAGGCATTTGCCCATGGTGAAAGGTTTTCTGCTGCCCCAAAAATCGTCAAAAGGAGGCAATGTACAATTGCAAAGGGGTGTAACTTTTGTTCTTCTCCTCGTGTAGAGAAACTGACAGTTCCAACATGTCTAGATGGGTACATTTAGGCTAGGCATGGTCCTATTTTGCACCCAAACATGCCGAAACAGTCTGAGCTACATTGTACCAGCGATATCCCTGAAGAGTCCAAAGTGCAAAAAGGTAGCAATCTTTGATGAGCTGTTATTCAGAAACTATTTCACTTAGATACATTCCATCTAAGGAAAAATGATCACGTAGGGTCCCTCTACAATAACCTCTCTCATTTTTTTATATCTCTAAGGCGTTTGCTCGTTGTGAAAGGTTTTCTGTTGCCCCAAAAATTATCAGAAGGAAGCAGTGTAAAGTTGCAAAGGGGTGTAACTTTTGTTCTTCTCCTCGTGTGGTCAAACTGATAGTTCCAACATGTCTGGATGGGTATTTTTAGGCTAGGCATGGTCTTGTTTTGCACCCAAACATGTCGAAACAGTCTGAGCTACATTGTACCGGCAATATCCCTGAAGAGTCCAAAATGCAAAAAGGCAGCAATCTTTGATGAGCTATTATTTGAAAACCATATCACTTAGATACATTCCATCTAAGGCAAAGCGATCATGTAGGGTCCCTCTACAATAACCTCTCTCAGTTTTTTATATCTCTAATGCGTTTGCCCGTGGTGAAAGGTTTTCTGCTACCCCACAAATCATCAGAAGGAGGCAGTGTAAAGTTGCAAAGGGGTGTAACTTTTGTTCTTCTCCTTGTGTGGCCAAACTGACAATTCCAACGCATCTAGATGGGTACGTTTAGGCTAGGCATGGTCTTGTTTTGCACCCAAACGTGCCGAAACAGTCCGAGCTACATTATACTGGCGATATCCTAAAGAGTCTAAAGTGCAAAAAAGCAGCAATCTTTGATGAGTTGTTACTCAGAAACTGTGTCACTTAGATACATTTCATCTAAGGCAACACGATCATGTAGGGTCCCTCTACAATAACCTCTCTTAGTTTTTTATATCTCTAAGGCGTTTGCCCATGGTGAAAGTTTTTTTGCTACCCCAAAAATGGTCAAAAGGAGGCAGTGTAAAGTTGCAAAGGGGTGTAACTTTTGTTCTTCTCCTCATGCAGCCAAACTAACAATTCCAACGTCTAGATGGGTACGTTTAGGCAAGGCATGGTCCTGATTCGCACCCAAACATGCCAAAACAGTCTGAGCTACAAACACTAACTAGTTTTCAATCTTCAAACACTACAAATACCATGATATCCTGCATAAAGCTATCTTTTAGCCTTTTATAAAGGCATGCCCATCAAATTCAACCACATAGAGATGATTGTTTGTATTCTAAATTCCTTTTAAATACTAACCTTCCAATCCTTTTTCCCGCCCTCATATCAATTAAATATGACCTTCAATTATGATATGGTGTTCGAGCTTATGAGAGTTTACCAGAGACGCCGGTTGAGTTAGGTTGAAGGGCTGGTGAACTAATGACTTAAAGACCCTTTAGTAGGTTGATTTAAGTGATAGTAACTTCTGATTATAAGTCAATATTAAATTAAAACAAAAGTGCACTTTACACACGACAAGCAAATGAGGGTTTTAAAGTCTTAAGAAAAGTAGATTCTTTTTAGGGTTTAATGCCCAATATGCAAACCCTAACTATCAATAAGATTATGATTATGAAAGCTTGTGTCTTCTCTAACTTCTTATTGCAAGAGCAAAACCACAGCCACCATGAATATGAACCTTGCATCATATCAACCTTTCAAGATAGACCTTATCATGAAAACCATATTCACAACAAAACCTTGCATGAACAAAACCACATCCACCATGAACATGAACCTTGCATCATATGAACCATGTTTGTCTTGTGTAGCATCAACATGAATTGAGATACCTTATCATGAAAACAATATTCACAACATCATGCACCTCATGACCATCACCTACCTTGAATCACTGTATCACCTTATCAACATCATGGCATCAACCTTGACATCAATGACAAACAACCTTGACCTTTTGACTTCAATGACAACCTTGAACCTTGATTGTTGATGACTTATGGAAGCCTATAGCCCCAATGTTATGTTGCATACTAAAATTAGGTAAGACTCAATGTAATCTCATAACCTCACCTTATATGCAAGAGGAATTACATTTAATAACCACAATGGTCATCAGGTGTTCATAAGCATATGATTTTGACTATCTTATTCAAAACAACAAACATACTCTTTACATCCCACTATGGTATAATAACAAGAAATTAAGAAATATTTTCAATTGACCAACTCATAAAGAATATGGATCAGCATACTCATTTGAATATTTTCAATTGAGCAACTCATAAAGAATATGAATATTTTCCATTCAACATGATGATTCATTTTTTATTTTAAATACAACTTTTATCTTTTAGTTCCAAAATGAGGTTTAGGTGATACTTGAATAACAATAGCTGGCTTATTGGATCAACAAATATCCTATGTAATACAATTAGACTTTAAATATTTGAAGTAGCCATTTACAAATATCCATTCAAACATGGATTCATAATGCAAGTATGGACACCATCAATAAAAAATATTTGTATTAACCAAATATCCATATAGGCATACATCAATATCTATCGATATAAGTATAACATATATACAAAATAGCCATATAGGCTTACAAGAATGCCATATAGGCTTACAAGAATGCCATATAGGCATACAATGTCAACTATATGCAATACAAAATATATGTCCACAAATGCCATTTAGGCATACAACAAAGGAACACAATAAAAAGTCATTCCCCTCTGGCTGGTGAAGAGAATAGATCATGGGCAGCCTTTGATCTTCTAGGGGATGGAGACACATATGTGGGTGGTCTACTACGAACCCGAGGGCTACTCCTATTTAGTTCTTCCTACATCTTTACCTGTTACAATAAAAAGTATAGACATTAATATATAGAAATTACATATTATAAAAAATGAAACATTTAACAAAATAATCACTTGCCGCTATCATATAATATGTCTCCTCACTTGCCTTAGTAGCAGGAATAGGCAATGGTGATGTCATGTCCTATAGAAACCATCCAGATAGAAATTAAACTTCAAATCAATAATCTTTTAATTTTTCAAAAATAAACAACTATAACAATGAATGTAAATTGAAATTTACTAATCTGCCTCATACCCCTATCAATGGCATGGAGCTATGAATCTCAGAGGTCACACCATGCTCCATTGCCCTATGAACATCAGGAGGTGTCTCTGCAGCCTGCATCTTCTGGAAATAAAACAACATTATTCAATTACGAAAACTATAATAGTGATGCAAATCATGACTCCTAACATACCACACACATTCACTTAAACATGGAAGTACACACAATAAAGCACACAAGTCACATGCAAAAATCTAGTAAGTACAATTCATTCATTAAACTATTTATTTTATTACCTCCATGAACCTTTGAAGTCCACCACCACTGGCAGGTGTTGCCATGAAATCTCTAATATTAACCTATTCAACATCCAAAATCAGATATTAGAATACCATTCATATAACGATTCTATTCACATGTAATATTTATAATTGTTTACTAGTTACATACCCCAATAGTAGATGATCTAGTGTAATATGCAGGTGGAGAACCACTGAAAACTGCATCAACGCTATGACCCTGAAATTTTATTAAAATCATCAAACTAAATTAGTTAATCTTGCATTTCAAAAATAAAATTTAATAAATTAAATTCAATGAACTTGGTAATATTTACCTGAGTATCAAGGCTGAAAGTCTCACTCAGGAGGGTATCTATCATCACCATTTGCTCAGCTATAGATGTAGGCCTGTACACCTGCGTCCTGACTATCCATGGGGTCATAACCACAGGCTTGACCCGCAAGTCTGACAAGCATGGGGTGGGACCCTACTCCTCGCACTATCTCCCAACCCACGTTGTGCTGCAGGACTGGCATGCTCTATGATACTCTGGGTCAAGGCACGAATGGACTGAAGTGTATCGACCTCAACACTCTCCTTCACAATGGAAGGGATAGAAACATGCTCATGGGCTGGTCTACTGATTACTCATCTCACTAGCCGATGTGGGTCAACACGTGCCCCTGGTCTATCTTGTGCTGACCCCCCACCTCTACCCTGGAAGTCCCGCATATCAAAATAGTTTGGCACTGTATTGAGGATAAACTCGCAATAGAGTTTCTTCAAAAAGTATTGCGGGACCTCATTATTATTGCATGGAGGATGGTCAAAAACCATCCACCACCTCTGCCCAAAATTGTCCCTTATCGCTTGGTTGTTGCACCAATGGATAGGGAACCTCTTGCATGTAATGGGTGGAGGTTGATTTGTTTATGGGTTGTGAAATGGAACACAAGTCTAATTTTGTAATTTGTAAGTTTTTCACATCTTCTTATGATAGCTTGTCTACATAATACTCTTTAAACTCTCTCCTCTTATCTGACTAACTAGATATTTGCTTGCTAATTGAATCTACATTTGATAACATAGATTCAAGAGATTGAGCAAGCATGGACCTATGCAAGGTTGAAGTTGAAGGATCTTTCAACCTTGCAATTATGTCTTCAATTTCTTTTTTATTGTTTTCAATTTGCCCCATTAGATTTTCTTGTGTTCTAGGGGCATGTCGAGGAATGGATGGAGGAGTTTGTTGTTCGCATTATTCTTCGGTAAGTATTTCTTCTTCAAGATTTTGTGGATTTGAGGAGGAGGAGGAGGTGCATTATCATTTCCTGACAATTAAGGAAATTTACATCAAAAAATCAACTCAAACCTACCTATTTAGAAACAAATACAAACAAATAAAACTCACTCTTTTGGCCTGCTCGACGTCGTGGCGGCATTTTGGCAATGAATCGGTAAGATTTTGGTGTTGAATTAAGTCTTCAAAAATTCGAGCGTGCTCCTTAGGGTTTGCAGGCCGCAGGTGTAGAGGAAAATAAAGAAATGAAATGAGTAGAAATGCTCTTTTTTTATATATAATTAGTCATAACACAAGCGCGTTATGTATTAATTTTTTTTTTAAAAAAATTGGCCACTTTTTGGCCCCCCAACTTTTTGCACTTACCCTATAGTTGCTTTCATAGTAATAGCTTGGGAAGCTTTCCAAGGACCAGGGCCTAAATTTGACGGTCGTATGGTTGTATTTAGACATTTTTACAGTAAAATACAATTAAAGTTTTAAAAAGATTATATCACATGAAAGAAGAGATTTTGGATAGACTGTCAAAATTTATATAGAATTATGATATATATATGGTTTATTACGCCAAAGTTGTTCCCTTTATGAAACGAGTGGGCTGACTTTCAGAATCGATGGTCTCCATTTCTTAAGAGGCATGCAAGATGATTGAAACGTCTTTGGCCATTGGATTTTTTTAGTTGTCATTTTCTGTCTTTCATCATTTGTTGTCTTTCTCCATCTTTCTCCATTGTTCATTCACAGTTTTTTTTCCAATTTTTTTATATTTAATCGTAGTAAATAGCTGTCGCTAAACTTAAACTGTGTGACATTCAAGTAGACGTGGGCTAAATCACTTAATAGTCATTTCAAGATTTGACTATTATATTGTGAAAAACAAATTTCGCTGGCCCATACAGAAGCGACTAAATTGCATCAGAGGAGAAGTTAAGATAAAAATAAAGGCAATTATTTCCGTGAGGTAAGCAACTAGCTATGTTTTAAATAACACTTTTAATGTTATTAAATTTCATCTAGCTATGTTTTAAATAACACTTTTAATGTTATTAAATTTCTCTTAACCTAATATTCTTTTCTTTCAAATGTTTTGCCAATTTAATGGCCTAGGTTTGCCTCCCATTATTTTTTAATTTAAAATTTATAATATTCATTATAACATATTATATTTTATATAATTTTTAATTTTAATATTTATATATATTTAGGATTATATTTAATTAAACATTTTATATGTAATATTATTTGTTACTTAATTTAATATAATATTTTATTTTCATATTTATATATAATATTATATTCTATATAATATTTAATTTTAATATTTATATATATTTAATATTTAACATTTACATGCATTTTAATGTACAATATTAGATATTTTATATTATAGTTAATTAAATATTTTATATGTAATACTTATATATTTGTTATTTAATTTACTATCAAATTAATTATTATATATTTGTTATTTAATTGTATTTTAGTTTTATATATAAATAGTATAATTATATTAAATAATATATATTAAACTATATTTATATTTAACAATTTATATTAAATAGAATTGAATATAAAATAAAAAATATAGTTATAATAAATATATAATCAAATACCAAAAATAAATATTTAATATATTGACATCCTTTTCAGAAGACAAATAGGGAGGGGCATTGGTGTCCTCCTCCACAAGGAGTGTTGAAATTAACATGGATGGCTCTTTTCGGGGAAATCCTGGTCATGCTGGTATTGGTGAAGATGGGCGAGATAGGTTCTAGGACTGTTCATTTTATCTTTTATGTTTATAAGGGTTTGCATTCTAACAATTTGATGAAGGCTCTTGCCATTTTTATATGTAGTGGAGCATGGTTGCGATCTTCGGTGGAGAAGGATCATTTGTGAATCTGATTCTCAGGTGGTGGTGCCTTTGTTGAATAGGCAGCAATTAGAAGATGTCAGTTGGCATTTAGCTTTGATTATTAACAGATTCTTAATTTGTGCTTCTTTGGAATCTGTTACTTTTTGTCACATTCCAAGAGAATGGAACGGAGTAGCAGATTGTTTGGCCAAATGGGCCTCTAATCGATGCAAAATTGGCTCGGATATATCTCAAAAGTTGGACCACTTGCTGGAGATTGACAGGGTTGTGTAATGCCCTTGCTTTGTACTTCTTTTGTTTTAGTTTGAATAAATTTTTACCCCTCTTTTAGTGAAAAAAATTAATGTAAATATACAATTTTATAATATAATATTATTATAGAAATAATTTAAAATTATCAATATATCAAATATATTATATAGTAATATATAATTATTATATTATTATTTCATATATAAAACATATATTTAACTTAATAATAAATATCTAAAAATATTAAATGTATAGTATATTTAATCTAGATATATAGTTTAATAATATAATATTATACTAGATATATACATATAATATATTTTCATATTGGATAATGAATGAAGTCTTTACCTTTTATGATTTTATAAGGAATTGTAATCGTGTCTAATGTTATTGCAGTGGGGTAGGACACCTATGGAGTTCAGTGTCGTCCTCGAATGCCGTGAACAACTTAATAGGGACGCTGTGGATTTTATCTTGTACTAAGGCAGTTATGAGGTCATACGAGGAGATCAAGCTAGAGAAATCATCATTACACCAATGGCATTCCTTTAGCCAAGATAATTTAGTAAAATACCAACTTAGCATTTAAGTACTAATAAACATTTATAGTGGCCTATGACAAATCATTTTGGACATTTTGCCCTCCAATCTCAAAATTTTTAGCAATGCGAGATTAACCTAACTACATTTTGTTCTTATATTTTATGTTAAGTAGATAGAAGGTTAAATGGAAAACTTTTATTAGATTTTTTAATTTTTATAGAATTTAACTAGTCATTATAGTGAAATGATATTTTTCTTCATCCATATTGATAAATATCATAGGGTAATGAGACTAACTTTTAAACATATGTTTTTAAAGGCCATAGCATCACACTTTAATTTTACCACTCTCTATCTTCTTTTCTCAATAATTTTTTTTAACATTTAATTATTATAAATCATTTTAATCGCATTACAATTCTTACCACTCTCTCTCTCTCTCTCTCTCTCTCTCTCTCTCTCTCTCTCTCTCTCTCTCTCTCTCTCTCTCTCTCTCTCTCTCTCTCTCTCTCTCTCTCTCTCTCTCTATATATATATATATATATATATATATATATATATATATATATATATATATATATATATATATATATGTCTCTATCTCCCCTTCTTTCTTCATATCTCTATCTCATATCTCTACCGCTCTCTATGTCCCTCTCTCTCTTGTACCATCTCTCTCTTTTTCTCTCTCCCTCTTTATCTCTCTATATATCTATCTCTCTTTCTCTCTAAGCTTGATGAGAATGCAATATGACTTCAAGTAAACACAAGGATAGGTATAGAAGAATAACAGTAACAAAAATTTAAACAAAATAAACACATAAGTACTAAGAATCTATAGTGAAAAACCAACAATTCTTGTCAAATTTGGTAAAACTCAATTCAAAATGGCTCTCACTAAAGCCTATGAATCTACTTTATGCTAACATGAAATTGCACTCAACAAAGTAAAAATCGAGAAAAGTGATATTACTAGACAATAGTGCCATTCTCACTTTCATATTTTCAAGTGGGAATGCAAACTTTCCTTCGAAAAATACAATGTACATCTCCACATTAAATATCCCTTTGTTTTACGCTTAGATGCATGCAAATAAAGACTACAAACCAAACATGAAAGCTCACACATTTGAAGTACCTACTAAGCAAAACATAGAATCTTAAAATCCATTAAGATTATGCAAATTGATTCAAAACAATCGAGAAAACAAAAGAAAAACATATACCATAGGAATAACCAAGAGTCATCATTCACTTAAAGACATGGAAATTGAACTTTCACAACTCCTCGGCGTACCCATTGCACACCAAGGTGCGATTGCTAGTATATAATTTTACTTATATAGTCTTTTAAGGGCGCCTTTGAATAGATAACCGTCGTTAAGAAATTGCTTTACAGGCAAGGTCAACCGTCAAATTTAAGCCCTGCCAGGGACGGGCAAAAAGGATGCTCGATGCTTATCTAGTTTGACTTCATGGTTATAGCCACATGCCTCACATGGGAATAGAAAGCAAAGTAGGGACCCGCGAAACAGGTAAAGTCGGTATCCTTGGTACCAAGTATCGATAATCTTGTCTCCTTGTTAAAAGTATATTTGACGGTGAAGGACATGAGAATAAGTTTGAATTATTATTATTTTAAAATGGGGGAAAAAGTTACATCAGAGTATATAAACAGACCTTTAAAAAAGAGGAGGGTCCCAGCTCATACGTCAACAAGCGGCGGGAGTAGGGAGAGAATACACTTTGTCAAGAGGGACTATACTTTTTCGAGGTGGGTCCCACCGCATATATCCGCAAGCGTCCGGACTCCGGGGTGAACGGCAGAGAATACTTTTGCCCCATTCCAAGTTCTATTGATATTTGCACCGCCTTATAGACTGTATAAAGAGGTGGTACTGGTCATGAATTTCATTTCAATCCGAGGAAAACATTTCTGTAGTATTAAAATGGCTATGAAATTCAGGGCTCCGATGGTCATTTTGGTCTTGTCTTTCATTATAATGGCAGCAGCAGAAACTCAATCTGCCCAAACAATTTCAGACAGTGATATCAACCAATCTGTTACAGCGAATTTTACTTCACAAACAGTTGCTCATCCGGGTCGTGCTGCTGTCAGCGTCTTCAATGTAGAAAACTATGGCGCAGTAGGCGATGGAAAGCATGATTCTACTGAGGTCATTCATCATCTTTTACTTTTATTTTTCCTCTTGTGTATACAAAGATCTTCCGTGCAAAAACATTTTTTTGTTTCTTTTTCTTTAAAGATGAATGTCTTTTATTTCTATTTCATTTACATGCAGGAATAAGTCGTTTATGTGTAGGCTTTGAAACAGTAGGAATTTATTGATTTTCGATTCATTTATGTTATGGAAAAAATTTCAAACATTTTTGTGTTTTTCTTGCAGGCATTTGTAAGAGCATGGTACGCAGCATGCAGAAAGGCATCAGCCATTTTGTTAGTGCCAGCCAAAAAGAAATTTGTTGTAAACAATTTACTTTTCGAAGGACCCTGTGAACCTGGTTTCATTTTTAAGGTCTGTAATTTAAAAAGAGAAATTCTTATTCTGCTTGTAATTACTGATTTATTTTATGTATGTTTATTAACTAAATAATTTATTTACATTTGTAGGTAGATGGGATGATAGCTGCACGCCAGAATCTAGAAAGCAGGAAGAATGTTAATAAATGGTTGCAATTTGCTAAACTCAAAAGTTATACTCTGATGGGCAGAGGTCTAATTGATGGACAGGGAGAAAAATTGTGGGCTGGTCAATTTAAGTGGGTTAAGGAACAAGTAAGTAACAATTTTTTATTCAAGTAATAGAAATAGTTTCTTCTCTTGTTCTCTACTTCTTAATGATGGATCAAGCAATGTGATCTCGAACCTTAACAATTTTTTATTCAAGTGATAGAAATAGTTTCTTCTCTTGTTCTCTACTTCCTACTGATGGATCAAGCAGTGATAGAAATAGTCTCTTCTCTTGTTCTCTATTTCCTGATGATGGATAAAGGAGTGATAGAAATAGTCTCTTCTCTTGTTCTCTACTTCCTGATGATGGATAAAGGAGTGATAGAAATAGTCTCTTCTCTTGTTCTCTACTTCCTGATGATGGATCAAGCAGTGATAGAAATAGTCTCTTCTCTTGTTCTCTACTTCCTAATGATGGATCAAGCAGTGTGATCTGGAACATCAACAATTTTTTATTCAAGTGATAGAAATAGTCTCTTCTCTTGTTCTCTACTTCCTGCTGATGGATCAAGCAGTGATAGAAATAGTCTCTTCTCTTGTTCTCTATTTCCTGATGATGGATCAAGCAGTGATAGAAATAGTCTCTTCTCTTGTTCTCTACTTCCTGATGATGGATCAAGCAGTGATAGAAATAGTCTCCTCTTGTTCTCTACTTCCTGCTGATGGATCGAGTAGTGATAGAAATAGTCTCTTCTCTTGTTCTCTACTTCCTGATGATGGATCGAGTAATGATAGAAATAGTCTCTTCTCTTGTTCTCTACTTCCTGATGATGGATCAAGCAGTGATAGAAATAGTCTCTTCTCTTGTTCTCTGCTTCCTGCTGATGGATCAAGCAGTGATAGAAATAGTCTCTTCTCTTGTTCTCTGCTTCCTGCTGATGGATCAAACAGTGATACAAATAGTCTCTTCTTTTGTTCTCTACTTCCTGATGATGGATCAAGCAGTGATAGAAATAGTCTCTTCTCTTGTTCTCTACTTCCTGATGATGGATCAAGCAGTGATAGAAATAGTCTCTTCTCTTGTTCTCTACTTCCTGCTGATGGATCAAACAGTGTGATCTCAAATGTTGAGGAGAAAAAACTTTTACACAATTAAATCCTATAATTATCATGAACTGTGGAAATCTGATGTCTATACTGATATTGTTGTTTTGTTTCACTGAAGAAATATTGTAACAATAAATGTCTATTTACCATTTGTTATATTGTCGGCAGTGGTTTGTATGTGTTGAATAATAAAGACAATTATGTGCAGGCCGGTGGAATTGAAATACATAATTGCATAGGTTTTGAAAGCTCTTGTTTCACAGGAATAGAGATACACCCCTTTTAATGTTGTATCTTTTTAATGCAGAGAAGTGTAGCTGCGATAGAGAGGCTGCGTAAGGGTCGCATACTTGTCGAACCCTCTGAACCGAAGGGTGATACAGGACACGGTCCGCATCATCATTAACCAATATATTTGGTCAATGTATAATGTGTTTTAAGTTATTATGGAATTATGAACTCTCTTAATAGTTTACAGAATACTGCTTGGAAGCCTGTCAGATTGATACGGTCAAGTTTTTTAGGGCAGATATTTGGGAGCCCATGAAATCAAAGATTTTGCTTGTGTGAAAGCGTCTTTCTGCTTGGCACCAATTACCAGAGTAGGTTGCGTAAACCAGAAGGAAGGAATTGGGTCCTACCCCGCATGTATGGTGGGCACATTTTCCTCACTGTGCATTGTATTGAGAGCTATGGTATAATATTTACTTTTGAAACATGGTAATAATAAAATTTTATTTTGTCTCTTAATATTGTTTTGTTAGAATGAGATTTTGGTGCTGCTTTTCAGTAACTTTTTGCAACTGCATTTCTTATTGTAAACTCAAGTTTTGATCAATACAAAAATAAAAAATATTAAGTTATTAGTTATTGATGGAAAAATAAACTAGCTTTTAAAATAAAATTTAAAGTAAGAATAATTTGTTTTCATTTAAATTTGTGAAAATCAGTAAAAGATAAAATAAATAATTTGAAAAAATATAAAAAGAATCTCTTTATGGTTTGCATGTACATGCAACTCACATTATCAAATGTAAGGAAAGTTCGTGCAAACCCCTTAGCAATTAAACTCAAAACAAAGCTCAACTACTAGACATATAGGTATTTCCACATTAACCTTTTGAGGAGAATATTAGAGAAATCAAATCTACAAAAATTTTAGTAGCATTGTGGTATCTAAATAACACATAGAAAAGAAAAATTGAGAGAAAAAGACTATAAGCAACCACAAGAAGACAAGAAACACCTATATATGAGGAAAACCATTTTTAGAAAAGCTTATCCTTCAAAGCACGACACAATTCAATGTATTACCAAATAAATCATGCTTCTAGTACATTCATAGAGCTTTTCCATGCAATGCTTCAATGAGATTAATGCTCCTACTCCTCTAGTGGAAAACCAATAGCATAACCCTATAAAATACATTTCATACATCCTCTATACCATACTTTTAATTTATAGATTCAAGGAGGCCTAAGAAAACCACCAAAATGCATTACCATGGGTCCAAACAAGGTCCCAAAATACCATGGTAAGAATTCTAGCAAACCTCACATGTTCGGAGCCATCCTAGAATAGATAATAACTCTTATAGAAGCATCTTTGACTTGCACCACTCAAGTTGGCATACGTAACTACCAAGTACTCCCCCATGAAACACTAATTACATCTTACACTCACTAATAATGAAAGATTCTCTTACAAGTCTACTATGTAACCCCCTCATCAATGCCTCATTACAATGTTTCAATATTTTCAAGCCCCCATACATATGTCTCCACCCTCAGATGGGTATCTCATTTTTCTCACTCCATGATTATTGGAGATACATAAGTTATTTACTCATCGACGAACAATTAAGTTACAATAAACCTTAGGATATGCAAGGTGAATAATACATTAATGATAACATAAGTGAGACTTACAAATTGCTAAATTCAAACTACAAGCAACATGTAGTGCAACTCCAAGTGAGATGCCTCAATTATGTGGGTACAATAAATAAATACAAAGTAATTAATAAATGTGAACATTAGGTTTGCAAGGTGTATGGCACCTATCCCAACACTTCAAGTGTGGATTCCTCTCTTATGCCTTATACAATGAATGATGTGATTGGTGTTCCTTCAGTTCCCCTCTTTAATGGTTCTTGGGGATGCTCCTTCCTCTATATAGATTCTACCTTCACCTTCTTTAGGTCCTAAGGTTCCATCTCTTCTACCTATGGTTTCTTCCCTAGGTTTACAGTTAACATTTTGGGTCACTACTTCAACTCCTTTACTTGCATCCTTGCTTGTTGTGGCTTCTTTACTAGTTTCTTCTTCTCCTCTTCCACAACATGTTTTGTGGCCTTCAGTTTTGGGCTAATCCATTATGTTAGATAACTGTCAAAGTGTGATTATTGACCTAGAGGTAGTTGATTTGGATCTAGATGTGTGGATGTCAATGTCTCTTAAAAATTAAAGGTTAAGTCTAAGATGGTATTATGGTCCCATTTAATAATTAAGGTTATTAGTGTTGTTTGTTTGTCTCTTCTCCTACACAAGATTGGTTCTCTTCCTTTAGTATTTCATTTGTAGTTGTCTATGTTTTCTTTCCTTAGGTGGGGACCCCTATAGAACCCCCTAGATTTTAATCAAATATATAAAATGTAGGGTATGTTTAGATTAATTAATAATAATTAGATCTAAATTAATGAGTTCAAAGAGTAAATGAAAGAGAATTATAATATTGCTTAGCTCTATATCAATTTAGGGTTGTCAGTGATGGAGATACTTTTGTGTAGAGCACTTGATGATTAAATTTAGAAATTTAAAATTTTATCTACTCTTATGAGGCTAAATTTGTTTTATGAATCTAGACTTGTTCAGGACTAAGCCACACCCATGATTTAGAGTTTGGACACTTTACCTATGTGTGGTTTAATCCTTTGTTAAAATGTTCTTTAATCTTGCTCACCTTCAATTGTACCTATGTCTAAGACAAATAGAGTGCTCAAAAGCATCTTTAGGATTTGTTATATTTAGACGAAAGTATGAAACTTCCTCAATAGCGAATTGAACCCATTTACTAATTTTGCAATGATCAAAGACACATAAGATAGAAGATGCAAATGCTTAGTGTAGTAAATAGGAGTGTTGATCTAAGAAATACAAATAATGTTTTCTGTGTACTCTAAATCAATTTCTCTTTAACCTTATAAGATGCCACTTAATCTAAAATAGTGTCCTAAGGCATATCCTTAAATACAAGATCCAAGACACTCAATTTGAAATATTTGATACTTAAGATGAAGGATAGTGGTTAGAATATCTGAAAGAGTTAGTCTAGAAAGAGAAAAAGAGATTTATAATTGGGAGGATGAGGTTGTGACTATAATGTAATACCCCAATTCCATTAACCATAAAATCATGCTTTCATATTGTTTTTATTTAATTGTAACCTTAACCCTTAAGAAGGCATAATGTAAGACCTATTTGTTTTGAGACCCATTTTGTCTTCATTCTACCTACATTATCGTGTGATGTTATTATGTTTCTATGATGGTGTGCACGCACACACGCGCGCGCACAGACACCCAAAGATATATATATATATATATATGATTAATAACCATTGAGTCATATTATGTGATGATTTGAGATGTTATATATATGTGATGTGAGTTCATGCTTATGATCATTGTTACCTCATATGCTAATAGATGTTTCCCTTGATTAATCCTATTCCTATGCTTATCATTCTTTATGTACCATTTGATGTTCTAAATGATTATTAAATTATACATGGCTCAAGTGTTATATAGTTTCTATGATCTAAATTATGGGATTTGGTTAAATGTACATGATCTTGATATTCTTTGATCAATCATGTATATGACTTGATTTGTTTCAAGGATTTCTGAATCTAGTTTTATGATGTTAATTATATTGATGTGTTCCACTTGAAATGTGGGAAAAGTAAACTACTTTTGTCAATCTATGCAAACTTCTTTAAGTTTATTGAACTTTTACTTCTAATAACTTATTAAAAAGAAACTACTTATGCTAATCAAAACTTAAGCAAAAACTAGAATGTGGCAATTTCCATATCCAACACAATATAATACTAATAAGAGGTGGGTATACAATTTTAAAAGAAATATTTTAGCAAATACATAATCAAAATTTAGAATATAAAATTTAATATTGAAAATAATGACATAAGTTTGCAATTCTTATCATCAATTTTCAAATATTACATTTGAGATCAAAAGTCAAGTAATACTTATCTGAGTCAACCTTGGAAATGGCTATTATCACCCAAGAAGATCTCAATGGTTTAGGTCCTCTTAGCTATGACACAATCTAAGAGGAATAACTCTATCTATAACACAAAATGTAAAATCATGCACAACAAAGAAACCACTCAACATAGAGCCCTATCTAAAACAATTCCAATTGTACCCTATACCCTAAGTTGGGCATATCTTGTAAGCCCATAGCTCAGCAAACCACCTTCTTCCTCAACTGATCTCCCTACCATTCCCAAGCTTCTTACATAATGGTGATTTCTAAAGCATCACACCCTTTCACATTACAATTACTATCTAATTAATTTTTTTTCTTGTTTTCTATTAGGTTATTCACTCTTTGTTTTTCACTTGATAATCATTTATTTTAAAACCATTTCTAAAGGTAATTAAACATGTTTGTCTTTTACCCCTCTTTTAACTTAAGGGCAATTACATTTAACTTTTGGTTTTATCTCCCTTGTAATTCAAAAGGATTATTTACATATGAAAATAACTCATTTTTTTTTACTTTGGGGAATAATCCCACAACAAAAGTAGGACAAAGCAATCACCTATGAAAGAGAGAACTAATTTGGGTGATCCATTTCTTCTTCCCAGTAAAATTATTTGTGTCCTACTTAAATTAAACCCTTAAAATTATTTGAAGTTCAGTAGACTATTTATTATAGATTTCAACGTAGGACTAAGTAAAATGAGATCTATGATATGTAACTTAGATGTAAAAGGAAAGGCTATGCCATTTTATTTTGGGTGTTGTAATGAAAATATAAAGATTAAAAGAACTTGATTCTCAAATAATATGTTGATTGATGAACACAATTGGTATTAGGGGAGTAGTAATAAATTAGAATGTTAGGATTGTAATGCACCCATGAGGATGCCCACATAGTCACAAATTAGTCCATTATGTACAAAAAGTAGAAATGGAAGTATAACAAATAAAAACCTACAAAATGACAGAGATAGAGGATGAATAAAGTATGAAGTATACACAAAAATAATATTACCTAGGATAAAGTAGCTTGGAAGAATTAAACAATTTTAAATGGAACAAACCATTTGCCACCAAATTAGATCTTTGACACATTGGAGTATTACAAAGGTTGTACAAGTGCCTAAACAAGGGAAAGGGAGTGACTGCATTAGAGCTTGCCATAATGATGAAATCCCTATTTTGGTCTTTTGACCTCCATGTGAAATCAACTAGATTTTTGTATGTATATATGTGTGCACTTAGCTTAAGTGTGTCTAGAACAAAGAGCTAAATAAAATATGTACAAGAAATATAAATAATAGTAAGAAACTTTGTAACATTATGTGTGTGGGGACAAATAAGTACACGAAATCATTGGTATTACCAAAGAAGAAAGGGTTAATAAGGATGTTAAATAATTTTAAACTTGTAATATTTGATAAAATACTAAATATAGATAAAAATAAAAGAAAGGAAGGATTGTTACCCCCAGGAAGAAGGGACAAGCAAATGAAAATCCCAAGTATTGTCAAAAGAAGGGACAATATTATGGGGTTTATAGAGAGTATAGAGACTAGGGAAAAGAGCTCTTGGATTAGCTGCAAAAGGCATAACACAAATCTAGAAGAAATTTTCTCTAAGAGAGGCCAAGTATCAAGATATTGTAGTCCTTTAAAGGAAAGAGAACCGATAGTATGAAGGATATAGGTAAGATATCATATGCTTAATATTCAAAATAAATGAGACAGAAAATATTGCTGCTTCAAAATTGGAAGGAGGAGCAACAAACAAAAAATTTAGATGTTCTTGGGGAGCCAAAAGAAAGGTTCAATGGACAATCACATAGAATTACAAATGGAGAAGAAGAGTTTTTTTTCCAAGTAGAAAGAGAAGAAGCCCCCAAATTATTAGGGGGAATCCAAAAGGAGGGCTTCAACCCAAAAATCAAAGAGGCTCAAGGAAAAAAAATTGTTAGTAGATAAAAACTCCATAAATCAACAAATAGTTAAAACAAAATATACAAAATACCCATAGATCTAGGAGTTTGAGTTGATGACCAAGAGCATAGAATCCCAAAGGGCTATCTGTAAGAGATTGTAACCATGTGATGAACCCAAAAAAATAGAAGAGAAATGCTAAAAGGAAATACCAGAGAATGAAGAGAAGGAAAGAGAATAGAAATGAATAAAAGTATTCAAAAGATTCTAAGAGTTGAAAAATAGGGCTAATAGGGTCTACACAAGAAACATAAGAGTTGTTGGTGAAATAAACCATCACGATAATGTTTTCAAATGCACTTGAAATGAATATAAAACATGTTTAAAAATTTTATCTGTCATAGACATATCCATGACTATAGTGACATCCTCACAACTACACTTGAGTCAAAATATAAATACGATAACACAAGGTTGTAGATGTAGGTTTGGGATAAAACCAAGGTTGGAATTTTCCAATCTAGTGAAGGAAAGGCTTGGGTAATAGGATGCATTTGATCTATAATCATATAACTAAAATGGGCACTAAAGTGAGTGTAAAGAAACAAGTAGAAATTACAGGGTATCCAATTTATGGCTCTACATTTTGCCCCCACTTTAGTGGGTTAATGTCACTAGATGATATATCTATGCTAAAGTACATAAAGTAAATGCTAAAAATAAATTACATAAACATGAAATAATAGGATAGATGTAAAAAGAATACACAATAGCATGTTTAGACCTACGGTCTTCATGCCCTAAAATTATGATATGTAAAGCAAGTCTATCAAGGAAACATATCCTACAAAACAACTGTGTTAGAGGTCTATAATCTAAAAAACAAGCATGCCAACAAAATCAAATCTTGAGAAACAACATATATCAAGGAGATTGAGTCCTAAAGCACAAATATGTCAAAAAAAATAAGCTCTACAAAATGGGTGTTAACACATCATATCATATATGTATAATTTGTTTTTGGAAAAGACATGTAGAAAGGAAAATATTGCATAGACCTAGAAGAAAGGATGTCTATGTAGATGTATAAGGAGAAAGCAATGTACCTCCATGGATGCAAAGAAGGACCATCTACATGGGTAAACAAAATAGAGTAGAGTAGGACATCAAAGTGGACATAAGAAGAAGTATATCCATGTATAGAGAGAAAAAGTGAGGTGCCAAGTACCAGATGGTTCATCAAGAGGTGGCACAAAGGCTGAAATTTAGAATAATAGTTTGGGGATTGTGAGACAGATTGGATCAAAGGTAATGATCAGTGATTGTTGTGGAAGCATGTTGAGTATGCAAGAGTATAGAGGGCATGCACCCTTGAAATGATTTCATAAGGATGAATGTAGTCATTTTGAGGAGAGAGGATGCAAAGGAGAAGGTGCACATTATAAAGGAGTGTATGTGTAGAGGAAGGGGTTAAAGAATTGCATATAGAACTAATGGATAGTGTTCAAGCATGGGGAGAAGTGAGGCATGAACTAGGGAATAGTGAGGTTACAAGCACTAGATGGTTTATCAAGAGGTGGCACAAAGGGTAAAAATTAGAATCATAGTTTGGAGGCCATGAGATAGATTGGCTTAGAGGTTATGATCAAGTGATTGTTGTGGAAGCACACTAAGTATGAAATACTATAGAGGGTATTCTCCCTTGAAATGATTACATAGGGATGAATATAGTCATTTCAAGGAGAGAGGATGCAACTTGGAGAATGTGTACATTATAAAGGATCAGTTGTATGTGGAGAGAGAGGAGTTATATAATTACAAAAGGATTTAATTTTCTTGTGGCTAATGTACAAGCATGGGGTGAAGCAAGTCTTGTACTAGGGAGCATGAGAGAGAGGGAAAATGCCCCGGGTACCTTCTTGAATCATATGCCCCCATGAGATGGGTCAAAAATGACTCAAATCAAACCATATAGAAGCATATAGAAATGACAATTGGCAAGAAAGTAGGCCCGACATCCACAAAATAAGCACCCAATGAAAGGTTTTTGATGGAGAAAATTAGAAAAAAAATATTCCATATGTAAGGGGATAGAGATATGATCTATATGAAAAAAATCACATGAAATAGAGATATAATTTGCAAGTTATGGTTGTTTTTGTGAAGGAGGTATGGTAAGTAAGGGGGTGAAATTTTGAAAGGTTAATTGTTGAAGATCCTAAAAATAGGGGTTTATAGTATTCATTTGCACTATTGTAAATAGTGGATTTTGAGATAAAAAGAGAAAAAAACTATCAAAAATGCCTCAATGAAGAGATTTTAGGCTAATGAGAATATACACATTATGGGTGAATGTGGTTTGGGTATTGTGATTTGAGAGATAAGTTTTGAGACATTTTGTGGTGTGATTTTTAGCTTTTTTTAGTGAAAAAGAGGCAAATGAGTTATGAGGGCATGCCAAGGGTGGTCAAGTCTTAGAGTTGCAATGTCATCCATGTTTTATGACAAAATCTTGAGTGTCCCATGGGTCCCACTTGGCACATCAGAGGTTTAGTCTATAGAGATCTCCCTAATTCTAGGGGAATCAAACCTCTGTGATACTATCCTAGGGGTTTAGTGGTGTCCCAAGGAGTTTATGTCCAAATACTTTAAGTTTTTATGAATTTTACATGTTTTTGAAGTTATTTTAATATTTTATGGTGGAGCAGTAATTGATTATTATTTTGCATTATTTTGAAAGGATTATCTATAGCTTACAGAGAGGTTGTTGGAAAAAGGGAGAGAGAACAAGATAAAGTTGCAGCTATGTAGCTTTTAAATATTTTCAAATTTGAAATTAATAGCATGTGTAAATCTGAAAATTACTTTCAATTTATATGTAATAGTATTTATCCAATTTAATCAATTTAGTAGAAGAAAAAAACATGATAGAAGTAGACAGATTTTATGTGGAGAAACCCTTGCGGGAAAAAATCCACATCTAAAGGTGTTTATTCTTGTATTAAATATCTTCAAGAAAGATTACATTCAATACTAAAACTTCTTTGAATCTTGATGCATACCTCAAGCTTCTTCAATCTTCTAAAACTTGTAAAACATGTTATATGCTGTAATGCTTTTTCCTACAACTTCAAAGCTTCTATATTGAAAGCTTGAAACTCAAATTACAATAAATTGTATTTTATAACATGAGACAAGTCCTCATGCAAAACCCAAGCACTCCAAATAGAGAACTCCAAAGTCAAACAGTAGAAAGCAACCTATTAACTGTCAGTCCTTATTATGGGCACCCAAGTTGTCCCATTCAAATTTAGTCAACAAAAATGTCTTTTCACAAATAAAAGCACAAATTAAAGTCTCAAGATTGGGTGCCCAAGTTGTCCCAATCTATTTCAGTCAACTGAAGTGCACCAACATACATCAATCTCATGCAAACAACATGCATGATTGATGTCCCCAATATTATTCTAAATCAACATATTCTGTAACATGCAAGAGACATGAAAACACATGTAGCACCATGCAAGAGTTATCCAAAACTGATCTTGAGTTAGAGTGTCATGCAAGATACACGCAAAACCATATAAATGACATGTAAGTCCATATAACTGACATGCAACAACATGCAAGCACATGCAAGTGATATGAAACAACATGCAAGCACATGCAAGTGACATGCAACAACATGAACATACATGCAAGTTCACATAAGTGACATGAAACAACATGCAAGTTCATATAAGTGACATGCAATAACATGCAATTCCATGCAAGTAACATGCAACATGTAAGCACATGCAAGTTCATATAAGTGACATGCAGCAACATGCAAGTCCATATAAGCAACATGCAAGTCCATATAAGCAACATGCAAGTCCATGCAAGTAACATGCAACAACATGCAAGTCCATGCAAGCTTTTATGAGTTCACGCAAGCAATATGCAAATATCATGCATCTCTAACTTCACTGTTTAACTACTACATCATGTTCATACAAAGTGTATCAACAATATCCACTCATGCACACAAAAAAACAAACTCCCAATCTTAATATAAGACACCTCCAAAGTGGGCACCCAAGTTAACTCCCACTTACTAGGAGTTGTCAAAAACCCAAAATAGACTTCAAGGAGTTGTCAACAAGTCTTTATGGACCCCACTCCAAAAGTGGATGCCCGAGTTTGACCCTACCATTTAGGAGTTAATTACAATAAGCCAAGTGTTATAATTAAATATTAATTTATCTCTCAAGTCCTTATGTGTTGGGGAACACATTCCAAGAACTTTGGAGACACATGAAATTGGTTAGGGGGTAAGTGCAAGAAGATGAGGGGCCAAAAAGGGGTCTTAAGTGGCCACTTTTTTTCTAAAATTAGGAAATACTGGCCTTAGATGAGAAATTGAGCATAGTTACACTCAAAATTTGGAGATGCAACCAAAACAATGTTCATAGTGCTCCGAGTCTACTTTCTAAACTACTATTTTTTTTAAAAATTGACATAGATTAAGGGGTTCAAAAGAGGGAGCCACATAAATTGGTGTTGTTTCTGTCAAAAAAACATAACATAGCATGTTTTGTGGCTCCCTCAAAAGGTCAACTTTTTTTTGGTATTTTTAAAATCACTTTAGTGAGAAATTAGCTAATAGGATGTAGTTTCTGCCCAATTTTTCTGATAATTTTTTGATGAATATTTGATTTTTTACTAATTTTCAAAATGGACACATTCTAAAAAATAGAATTTTGGCCGTGCTACACCTATAAATTTTGAAAACTAATTGAAAATTATTTTTTTTCTTTTTTTAATATTTGTAGAATCGAGTCTAGTTTCTAAATATGTAATTTTTTTGAAATTTCAAAGAATAGTTAATTTACAATGAAAAAAAGACCAAACAGTGGTTTTTGCCCAAAAACGGACACAAACAAAAGAAATTAAAGATGAAAGGCTTAACATTGTTAAAATGTGAAAAAAATCACATCATCAAATAGCTAAGAGAAAGCCTAACATTACCCAGGTGTTTGATTTGTTTGACCTTGAAACACGTGCAAATCTGAGGGTTAGCATGAACGAAATTATGTGAAATCTTGAAGAATATGGAAAAACACGTCTGTGACTATTCAAAAGGCACTCCAAGCCTTTGGGTTGGAAATCCAAAGCAAATCCCAAGCCCAAGGCTTGGGATTCCCAAAGCAAGACATAACGCGAGCACGTTATAACGCGCTCACGTTATGTTTTTCTTTGCATTTTTTCTTTTCCGCAAGTCTATTGTTTGTCATGTTTGACATAATGCGATTGCGTTATAATGCGCTCGTGTTATGTTCCCCTTAAATTTTTTTATGTTCAAGTCTATTAATCATGTATGTATGTATGTATGCCTATATGTATGTATGTATGTATGTATCTATGCATGCCTATATGTATGTATGTATGTATATATCTATGTATCTATGTATGCCTATATGTATGTATGTATCTATGTATGCCTATATTTATGTATGTATAGTGTCGAGGGCAGAGGAGGGTAGAGATGGGAGTGAGCCAGATAGGGGAGGAGAGGGGTGGATAAGGATTAAGTGCTTAAGGTTTTAGGTTGAGGGTTGAGTGTTTAGGGATAGGATTTAGAGTTTAGGGATAAGCGATTAGAGTTTAGGGCCTTGAGGGATTAGGGTTTAGGGTTGAGGCTTTAGGGATAGCATTTAGGGTTAAGGGTCGAGGGATTAGGTTTAAGGTAGAGTGTTGAGGGTTGAGGGATTAGGGTTTAAGGTATAGTTTAGTAGTTCTTGTGGATAGAGCTAGTAAACAATGGGAGATTATTTGTCTGTTTCATAACAATATACCTTCCCTAAGTGTGGGGTGGACAGCAAAGAAACATAGATGTACCCAAATGCAAATATTTTCTCATAATGATCATCCTTCTTATTTCAACTGTTAATTACTCACTAAGGATGTACCATACGCAAAGCTTTTCTCATAGGGTTTAAGGTATAGTGTCGAGGGTTGAGGGTTTATTGATAGTATTTAGGGTTGAGGGTTGAGGGATTATGTTTTAGGTTTGATGGATTAGGGTTTAAGGTATAGTGTTGAGGGTTGAGGGTTTAGGGATAGGGTTTAGGGTTGACAGATTAGGGTTTAGGGTTGACAGATTAGCATTTAATGTCGAGGTTAGGGTTAGAGTGTCGAGGGTAGAGGGATTAGGTATAGGGTTTAGGATTGAAGGTTTAAGGATAGAGGGTTGAGGCTTTATGGATGAGGGTTTAAGGCTTAAGATATAGTGTCAAGTGTTTAGGGTGTAGGGATAGGGTTTAAGTTTTAAGGGTTAAGGGTTGAGGGATAGGGATTAGGGTTTAAGGTATAGTATTGAGATTTGATGGTTTAGGGATAGGGTTTAGGTTTGAGGGATTAGGGTTTAGGGTTGATGAATTAGGGTTTAATGTTGAGAGTTGAGGGTTCAGGGTTCAGGGTTCAGGGTTCAGGGTTGAGGGTTGAGGTTGAGGGATAGGGTTAATGGTCAAGGGATTAGGGTTAAATAAGAGTGTCAAGGGTAGAGGGATTAGGGATAGGGTTTAGGGTTGAAGGTTTAATTATTTAGGGTTGAGGCTTTAGGGATGAGGGTTAAGGGATTAGGGTTTAAGATATAGTGTTGAGTGTCGAGCGTGTAGGGATAGGTTTTAGGCTTCAAGTTTTAAGGGTTAAGGGTCAAGGGATCAGAGTTAAGGGTTAAGGGATTAGGGTTTGACATTGAGGGTTGAGTACATTGAGGTTTGAGGGTTAAGGGTTTTGAGATGGGTTGAGGGTCGAGGGATTAGGGTTAAGGGATAGGGTTGGAGGGTTTAGGGATAAGGGATTAGGGTTTAAGGTATAGTATCAAGCCCATTGAGGTTCTAGGAATAGGGATAGCATTTAGGGTTTAGGAATAGGGATAGCATTTAGGGTTTAGGGATGAGGGATTAGAGTTGAGGGATGATGGATTAGGGTTGAGGGTTGAGGCATTAGGGTTTAGGGATAAGGTTTAGGGTTGACGGTTAAGGGATTAGGGTTTAAGGTATAGTGTTGAGGGTTTAGGGATAGGGTTTAGGGTTGAGGGATTAGCGTGAAGGGTTGAGGGATTAGGATTTGATGTTGAGGGTTGAGGCTTTAGGGTTTAGGGTTTAGGGATAGGGTTGAGGGTCGAGGGATCAGAGTTAAGGGTTGATGGATTAGGGTTTGACATTGAGGGTTGAGGGTTGAGGTTCGAGGGTCAAGGGTTTAGGGATAGGGTTGAGGGTCGAGGGATTAGGGTTAAAGTAGAGTGTGGAGGGTATAACGATTAGGGATAGGGTTGGAGGGTTTAGTGATAAGGGATTAGGGTTTAAGGTATAGTATCGAGTCTGTTGAGGGTTTAGGAATAGGGATAGCATTTAGGGTTTAGGGATGAGGGATTAGAGTTGAGGGATGATGGATTAGGGTTGAGGGTTGAGGGATTAGGGTTTAGAGACAAGGTTTAGGGTTGAGGGTTGAGGGATTAGGGTTTAAGGTATAGTGTTGAGGGTTTAGGGATAGGGTTTAGGGTTGAGGGATTAGAGTGAAGGGTTGAGGGATTAGGATTTGACGTTGAGGGTTGAGGCTTGAGGCTTTAGGGTTTAGGGATAGGGTTGAGGGTCGAGGGATCAGAGTTAAGGGTTGAGGGATTAGGGTTTGACGTTGAGGGTTCAGGGTTGAGGTTCGAGGGTCAAGGGTTTAGGGATAGGGTTGAGGGTCAAGGGATTAGGGTTAAAGTAGAGTGTGGAGGGTATAAGGATTAGGGATAGGGTTGGAGGGTTTAGGGATAAGGGATTAGGGTTTAAGGTATAGTATTGAGTCAGTTGAGGGTTTAGGAATAGGGATAGCATTTAGGATTTAGGGATGAGGGATTAGAGTTGAGGGATGATGGATTAGGGTTGAGGGTTGAGGGATTAGGGTTTAGGGATAAGGTTTAGGGTTGAGGGTTGAGGGATTAGGGTTTAAGGTATAGTGTTGAGGGTTTAGGGATAGGGTTTAGGGTTGAGGGATTAGAGTGAAGGGTTGAGGGATTTGGATTTGACGTTGAGGGTTGAAACTTTAGGGTTTAGGGTTTAGGGATAGGGTTGAGGGTTGAGGGATCAGAGTTAAGGGTTGAGGGATTAGGGTTTGACATTGAGGGTTAAGGGTTGAGGTTTGAGGGTCAAGGGTTTAGGGATAGGGTTGAGGGTCGAGGGATTAGGGTTAAAGTAGAGTGTGGAGGGTATAAGGATTAGGGATAGGGTTGGAGGGTTTAGGGATAAGGGATTAGGGTTGAAGGTATAGTATCGAGTCAGTTGAGGGTGTAGGAATAGGGATAGCATTTAGGGTTTAGGGATGAGGGATTAGAGTTGAGGGATGACGGATTAGGGTTGAGGGTTGAGGGATTAGGGTTCAGGGGTAAGGTTTAGGGTTGAGGGTTGAGGGATTAGGGTTTAAGGTATGGTGTTGAGGGTTTAGGGTTGAGGGATTAGGATTTGACGTTGAGGGTTGAGGCTTGAGGCTTTAGGGTTTAGGGTTTAGGGATAGGGTTGAGGGTTGAGGGATCAAAGTTAAGGGTTGAGGGATTAGGGTTTGACGTTGAGGGTTGAGGGTTTAGGTTCAAGGGTCAAGGGTTTAGGGATAGGCTTGAGGGTCGAGGGATTAGGGTTAAAGTAGAGTGTGCAGGGTATAAGGATTAGGGATAGGGCTGGAGGGTTTAGGGATAAGGGATTATGGTTTAAGGTATAGTATCGAGTTGGTTGAGGGTTTAGGAATAGGGATAGCATTTAGGGTTTAGGGATGAGGGACTAGAGTTGAGGGATGACGGATTAGGGTTGAGGGTTGAGGGATTAGGGTTTAGGGATAAGGTTTAGGGTTGAGGGTTGAGAGATTAGGGTTTAAGGTATAGTGTTGAGGGTTTAAGGTTGAGGGATCAGAGTGAAGGGTTGAGGGATTAGGATTTGACGTTGAGGCTTGAGGCTTTAGGGTTTAGGGTTTAGGGATAGGGTTGAGGGTTGAGGGATCAGAGTTAAGGGTTGAGGGATTAGGGTTTGACGTTGAGGGTTGAGGGTTTAGGTTCGAGGGTCAAGGGTTTATGGATAGGATTGAGGGTCGAGGGATTAGGGTTAAAGTAGAGTGTGGAGGGTATAAGGATTAGGGATAGGGTTGGAGGGTTTAGGGATAAGGGATTAGGGTTTAAGGTATAGTATTGAGTCGGTTGAGGGTTTAGGAATAGGGATAGCATTTAGGGTTTAGGGATGAGGGATTAGAGTTGAGGGGTGACGGATTAGGGTTGAGGGTTGAGAGATTAGGGTTTAGGGATAAGGTTTAGGATTGAGGGTTGAGGGATTAGGGTTAAAGTAGAGTGTGGAGGGTATAAGGATTAGGGATAGGGTTGGAGGGTTTAGGGATTAGGGTTTAAGGTATAGTGTTGAGGGTTTCTGTTGTCAAATGTAGATTTATGGGTTCAATTATATTTATTGCCTCTCCAGTTTTGGGGTGTGGATGTTTTGAAATCATTTAGGAAGTCTTTAGGAGACTTTGTGGAAGTGGATTGGCAATCGCTTGACAGAACCCCTGCTATTTATGCTTGGATAAGGATTTGTCACAAACTAGAACTTTTTCTTCCAAAGAAGATCTGTCTTTCTTCCTCAATGGGCATTTTCTATCAAGAACTTGGTTATGAGGGCTTGCCCCTTCATTGTTATGCCTATCATATGGTAGAGCATCTGGCAAGCTCTTGCAGGAAACAGGAAAAGTTCTCCCTCAAAAACCTTGTGGTCATTCAAGTCGGAAGGGAAAGGTTTGGAAAGAGAAATGCACAAGATGTGATCAATCTATAGTAGGACAAAACGCGAGTGCGTTATAATGCACTCATGTTTTGTCTTGCTATAGAAACGGTAAAAAAGTGTTGGCCCTCGTGATCCAAGCCCCACATGCTCTATTTGCATACTGAAAAATTCTTGGGTTGAGAACATCAAAGGCTTCAAGTGAAAAATCTATTGTCAAGAATCTAATGAGTGCATATGAGAGAGTGGGTAACACCTCACACACAAAAGATAGTAATGCAACACGGCGTGTGATTACATCGACTATAGTAAGTAGTCAAACGAGGAAAGCTCGTCTCATTAGAAAGACGAGTCAAGAATTGAGAATTAATAGGAAAACTTTATCAAGAGCCATTGGAAGACGCCAAAGAATTGAGGACACTAATGCCAATGAATTATGGGCATTCTCGGGGAGACTACCACGAAAAGATAAACCAATTGTTGAAGCATTGAGATCACTAATTGAATACTTTTGGAAGAATTACACAAGGGTATCTCTGAATCAAAGGGATGTGGTAAGAAGGAGAATTGGTAGTCAGAACCGTGAGCCACATCCAAAGCATTTTTTGGATGAGACTCAAACACAGTTTTATGGTAAATTTCTAGAGAAGTATCCTCAACTTAAAATTTGTCAAAGATATTTTAAAATGCTAAAACCTTTCTATGTTAAGATAAATCACACATGCACTACTTATTGTTGTAGATTACATATTGAATTTTCTAACCATTTTGATGCTTATAGGTCTATATGTTTAGATATGCATATTAACAATGTTTTGCAGGGTTGTGCCATATGTGCCCCACCAACATCTTCAAGAGACTTCATATCAAGAATTTTATGTGAAAGAGAGGAAGGTCAAATATTCTACAAGAAATTATGCTTGGATGGCACATGTCATCGTTGCGGTGTCTTGCAACATTTGCCAATATGTGAACATATGGAAAGAACACATGCAGTTGGAAACAAACTAGTAGAGTTTGGCAAGTATAAAACAGTGGCATACAATACAAAAGATGATAAAGAAGCAAAGAGGTGTGAATTGGTTATTGAAAAGATTCTAGTGTATCAGTTTCTGCCTATATTTCGTGACAGCATAGTGTATGAGTATGCAAGACATGCCCATAGAGCTCGATGGTGGACTTGCAATTCAAGTTATGCAAGGACACATTTCTGGTTGGTAGCATTGTTTCAACCGTCGACTTTGCAGAGAACTACAGTCTACAGCCACAACATGAGGTGCAATCACAATATTTCAACTCCACACAAGTTTCTATATTTGTGCACATCGCATTCATTCATGTGAATGATAGTACAGAGGATGACAGAAAGATCATAAGGGAGTATAATTTCTATATTAGTGATGATCGCATGCATTCTACAGAGTTCATGCAAGGTTGCTTTCAGGTGTTCTACAATGATTTGGCTAGAAGGGGCATATCGTTCAGTCAGTATATCATATGGTCAGATAATTGTGCGTCACAATTCAAGAACTCGCAAAATTTCTATTGGCTGAGTAGGAGGCATAATTTTACAGGTATTCAGCATATGTGGAACTTTTGTGAGGCTGGGCATGGAAAGGGGGAGCATGATGGTGCAGGAGCATGATGGTGCAGGAGCATGTATCAAAAGAGCCATAGCACGAGAAGAGTTAAAGTATAAAGACAATGCAAAGTTGACAGATGCAAAATTGATTGTCGAGTGGTGTAATGCTTCCATGGGTCCATGTAATGAAGGTAAGTCTTCAGTTTGTAGATTTTTTTGGTTGATAGATGATACTAACATTGCACCATATGAGGACTGTTGTACACTGACAGGATCAAATGAGATGCACTCTTTCAGAAGCTCAATCGCAGGTTCATGGAGTATCCATACGCGAAAGATGTCATGCTTTTGTTCTTCCTGTACAATTCAAGTCTGGGATGAGTGCGAGTCAAAGGAGTGGGTTGACGAATGGCAGTTAAGTTATCTTAGCCCACTTGACACGTATTGACCACCAACGACACTGGAACTAACACAGATGGAATCATTAGTTGACTTTGACCACATATCAGATTTAGTTCAACCAGGTAATATAGGGCGTGTATATGCATCTAATTTCATCTAGTTCAACCAGGTAATGTCATCTTACTTTGTAGTGTTTTTGTAATGTTGACTAATTTCATCTAATTTGCTATATATATCAATGTAGGGCACGTATATGCATTTATTGCAGATGAAGATAATGAAAAGGGAACAAATTATTACTTATGTCGTTGTGTTGAGGCCAAAAAGAAATTGGACGCCCCTGTTACAGATGGAGAAAACATCGAATACCCTACAGGCTCAGTGGTTATTACTGGAACATGGCTTAGAAGGTACCCACATAAGAGTGTTAATGTTTGGCTGTTTCAGGACTTTGACATGCATTAGAAGATTCTTCATTACTCGAACATTGTCATGGCATCCAATGTTTATTTGATAAAGTATCAGGGTAGACCTTTGAACAAAATCTTGTGGAAGGTGTGTGAGTCTGACCATGAAGCAATACTTGACACAATAAAGAGTAGAGCAGACCCAGATGGTTCATTAGATTATTTTTTAAGTATTCACATTAATTTTGTAAAGTCATGTTACATTGAGTTGTAAGTATGCACATTAATTTGTAAGGTTTGTCTTTTTTATTTCCTCCTGCATTTATTTATGTATTTTTGGTGTCCTACTCCTGATGCAACCAAACTGACTATTCCAACGCGTCTGGATGGGTACATTTACACTAGGCATGGTCCTGTTTTTCACGCAAACTTGTTGAAACAGTCTGAGCTACATTGTACCGATGCTATCCCTGAAGAGTCCAAAGTGCAAAAAGGTAGCAATCTTTGACGAGATGTTACTTGACAACCATGTCACTTAGAAACATTCTGTCTGAGGAAACACGATCACATAGAGTGCCTCTATAATAACCTCTCTCAATTTTTTATATCTCTGAGGCATTTCCCCGTGGTGAAATATTTTCTGCTGCCCCAAAAATTGTCAGAAGGAGGCAGTGTAAAGTTGCAAAGTGGTGTAACTTTCATCCTGCTCCTGATGTGATCAAACTGACTATTCCAACGCATCCGTATGGGTACATTCACGCTAGGCATGGTCCTTTTTTTCACCCAAACATGTCGAAACAGTCTGAGCTACATTGTACCGACGATATCCCTGAAGAGTCCAAAGTGCAAAAAGGTAGCAATCTTTGAATGGTTGTTACTCAAAAATTGTGTCACTTAGAAATATTCTGTCTAAGGCAACGCGATCACGTAGAGTGCCTCTATAATAACCTCTCTCGGTTTTTAATATCTCTGAGACATTTACCCGTGGTGAAAGGTTTTCTACTGCCCCAAAAATCGTCAGAAGGAGGTAGTTTAAAGTTGTAAAGGGGTGTAACTTTTGTCCTGCTCTTGATGTGACCAAACTGACTATTCCAGCACGTCTGGATGGGTACATTTACACTAGGCATAGTCCTTTTTTTCACCCAAACATGTCGAAACAGTTCGAGCTACATTGTACCGACGATATCCCTGAAGAGTCCAAAGTGCAAAAAGGAAGCAATCTTTGAATGGTTGTTACTCAAAAACTATGTCACTTAGAAATATTCTGTCTGAGGCAACGCTATCATGTAGAGTGCCTCTACAATAACCTCTCTCAGTTTTTTATATCTCTAAGACATTTGCCCATGGTGAAAAGTTTTTTGCTACCCCAAAAATTGTCAGAAGGAGGCAGTGTAAAGTTGCAAAGGGGTGTAACTTTCATCCTGCTCCTGATGTGACCAAACTGACTGTTCCAACATATCTAGATGGGTATATTTACACTAGGCATGGTCCTCTTTTTTACCCATACATGTCAAAACAGTCCGAGCTACATTGTATTGACAATATCCCTGAAGAGTCCAAAGTGCAAAAAAGTAGCAATCTTTGAATGGTTGTTACTCAAAAATCATGTCACTTAGAAACATTCTGTCTAAGGCAACGCGATCACGTAGAGTTCCTCAACAATAACCTCTCTCAATTTTTTATGTCTCTGAGACATTTGCCCATAGTGAAAGGTTTTCTGCTGCCCCAAAAATCATTAGAAGGACGCAGTGTAAAGTTGCAACTTCTTCTTAGGCACAAATGTAAGGGTACACATGTTAGGATTAGCCAACAGAAGATATCAATTAAATGCAAATAAAGATTAAATAGAGAAATAGAAATACACAGAATTAATAACAGCGAGAGACAAGTTTTAACGTGGTTCACCCAAACTCGGGCTACATCCACCAAACAGAGAGTCCAATATTATTATCCAGTAAATCAAGCCGATTACAACTAGCAATCCCTGCAACTCAATACCCTTGCAAATACTACAATACAATATATCAAAACCCTAACCCTTAGCCAATTTTTATCAAGCCTTTTTGTTGGTTACAAAAATAGGGTTTTCTTATGTCGGTCACAAAAATAGGATTTTTTATGTCAGCTCAAAAAAAATTAATCTAGGCTACGCCTCCGAACCCCGACGAGGATACATGGCTAGTGTACAGTACTTTCCTAATCAATCGCCACCTACCAACAATCTCCCACTTAGAAACTGATTAGGCTCCACACCAAACAATCTCCCACTTGGAGACTAATCCTGGATGACACCACTGCACGTGCAGTTCCCACTGGAAATAAGCACCCTTGACTCTATTGTTCTATTTTTATGGTTTTCAGTCTAGAAGACCAACCGAAGCTGAAGAGGAGCTCAGCTTCTCCCTTGTCACTGCCTTTGTAAACATATCCACTGGATTTTCATCTGTATGTATCTTTTCCATCCTTAACTGTCCATTATCCAACACCGACCAAATGAAGTGATACCTCAACTGTATGTGTTTGGTCTTTGAATGCAAGGCAGAATTCTTTGCAAGATGTATGGCACTCTGGCTATTCGTAAACAAATAATTGTTAACCTGTTGTTTGCTCAATTCTTTCATGAAAGATTGCAGCCATATCATCTCCTTGCTTGCCTCTATTGCAGCTACATATTCTACCTTAGTAGTGGATAAAGCAACCACCTTTTGCAACCTGGAAATCTAACTCACCGATGTTCCACCTATAGTAAAGACATAACCTGTAGTACTTCACCTGGTATCAATATCCCCTGCCAAATCTGAGTCTACATAACCTGCTAAATCAATATTAGAGCCCCCAAAACATAAGTGTTTATTGGATGTACCTCTCAAATATCTGAGAATCCATTTTACTGCATTCCAATGCTCTAATCTAGGATGACTCATATACCTACTAACAACTCCTACAGCATGGGCAATATCCGGTCTCGTGCATACCATGGCATACATTAAACTTCCTACAGCTGAAGCATATGATATCTTGGACATTTTTTCTTCCTCCTCTTGTGTCTTAGGACAGATCTCCTTAGTCAATTTCAAATGACTAGGCAAAGGTGTGCTGACAGCTTTTGCATTCTCCATGTGGAATCTCTGCAACACCTTTTCAACATAAGCAGCCTGAGATAGAGTCAATTTTCTGTTCATCCTATCTCTGTAAATTTTCATACTAAGGATTTGTTTTGTTGCCCCCAAATCCTTCATATCAAATGACTGTGCTAACTGTTGTTTTAACTCTCTTATTTGATCCATGTTAGACCCAGCTACAAGCATGTCATCAACATATAAACATAAAATAATGTAGTTGTCATTATCCAACCTCTTAAAATAAACACAATGGTCAAAATTACACCTGTTGTAGCCTTGCTCAGCGATAAAACTATCAAATTTTAAATACCATTGCCGAGGTGCTTGTTTCAGGCCATACAAACTCTTCTTCAATCTGCACACCTATTTCTCCTTACCTTTGACCTCAAATCCTTGGGGCTGTTCCATATAGATCTCCTCCTCCAAATCACCATGGAGAAAGGCAGTTTTTACATCTAGCTGTTCCAAATGCAAATCTTCAGCAGCCACAATACTTAAAATAGTATGAATAGAAATCATCTTGACAACCAGAGAAAATATCTCATCAAAATCAATGCCTTTTTTCTATGCAAATCTTTTTACAACTAACCTAGCCTTAAATCTTTTCTTACCTCCATCTTCCTCTTTCAGCCAATAAACCCATTTGTTTGGTAAAGCCTTTTTACCTGCAGGTAACTTACATAATTCCCAAGTCTGATCTTTCAGCAAGGAGTCCATTTTGTCTTTCATAGCAAGCTCCCACTGAACCTGTGTATCCACCTACATAGCTTCATTATACCCTTCTGGTTCACTAGCATCTGTTAACAAAATAGAATACAAAGAGGGAGAAAACCTTTTAGGAGGTCTACTTAGCCTTGTTGACCGTCTAACATTCACTGGAGTTTGTGGTATTTCTGGTTGCTATTGCGGAGCATGATGAACCACTAGAACATCACTATTTGGAGTATCATCCAGCACCACATAATCTTTTTCTTTCTTCTCATGCTGCTGCAACTGATCTTTGTACAACACCTTCTCATTGAATATAACATCCCTGCTTCTCATAATTTTTTGATTTTTAAAATCCCAAAGCCTATAACCAAATTCATCAATGCCATATCCAACAAAGGTACACCTTTTTGATTTTGCATCCAGCTTGGTTCTATTTTCATAATCTACATATGCAAATGCTTCACATCTGAAGGTTTTGAGAAAATAATAACTCACCTTCTTACCTGTCCATGCTTCCTCTGGAATACTATAGCCCAAAGGAACTGAAGGACCTCTATTAATTAAATATATAGCAGTGTTGATAGCCTCTGCCCACATGTTTAAAGGGAGCCCAGCATGCGATCTCATGGTCCTTGCATGCTCCATTATTGTCCTATTCATGCGTTCAACCACTCTATTTTCCTGTGGAGTCCCTAGAACCATTTTCTACCTACGAATTTCATTAAAGGAACAATAATCTTCAAATTCTTTGCTGCAATACTCACTACCATTATCAGATCTGAGACATATTAATCTTTTACCTGTCTCATTCTCAACCAAGCTTCTCTATTTCTTAAATGTTTCAAATACATTAGATTTCTGCCTAAGGAAATAAATCCATACCTTCCTAATTGCATCATCTATGAATGTAACATAATATCGAGAGCCACCAAGAGAAGATACCTGAGCCGGTCCCCATACATCGGTATGCACAAGCTCCAACTTTTCATTTTTCTTTTGCTTCCCATCCTTGAGAAAACTGACTCTCTTTTGTTTTCCATATACACAACTTTCACAGAAATCCATATTAATACATTTTAGACTTGGTAAAACTTTCTTAGAATGAAGTACCTTCATACCTTTTTCACTCATATGCCCAAGTCTGTTAGCCACAGTGTTGTTTCAGAACCTGCAGCAACTTTTCCAGTCTCTTCCTACAAACTTGCAACAACTGTTCCTGAACCTGTTTATTTTTTCTCTGTAATAGCTAAAGTAGAAGAAACAGTATGACCTGTACAAAGATATAAGGTGCCTACTTTCACACCTTTTGCTACTACTAAGACACCTTTTGAAACCTTCCAATTTTTATTAGTAAATGTAACAATGCAACCTTGTTCAGTTAGCTACCATGCTGAAATTAAATTCCTACTGAGCCTTGGAACATGCCTTACCTCTTGTAGTAGCCAATGATTCCCATTCTGCAACTTAATCTTGATTCTTCCCTTTCCAACAATCTGACAGGGTTCATTATCTCCTAAATAAACCAGTGCAAAATCCCCTTAGACATAATCAAGAAAATAACTTCTATGGGATGTAGAATGAAATGAGGCCCCTGAATATAAAACCCATGAATCATCAACATTATCTAGGGAAAGAATCAAAGTATCATCTTCAGATTTATTGCTTACCACATTTGCCTCCTTATTGCCTTCTTGTTTTTCTCCTTCTTTATTTTTCTGAGACCAGCAATCTTTCTTCAGATGACCTGGTTTCCCACAGTACCAGCAATCCTTTTGTCCTTTGGTTTGGGATCTTTTGTCCTTTGATTTTCCTCGTGACTTCCCATGACCTTCAGAACCTTTTCCTCTCTCCTTTGATCTGCCCCTACTCTCTGCATTCAAAACACTACCTGATGTGGATCCACCTGAGCTTTTCTTACGAATTTCCTCACTCAGAATAACACCAACAACATCATCAAATTTCAAGGTATTTAAACTAGAAACAGAGTTACTAAATGCCATTACCAAACTATCTCAGCTTTCAGGCAATGAACATAATATCAAGAGAGCTCTAACTTCTTCATCAAATTTTACATTTAAAGAAGTCAATTGACTGACAATCGTATTAAATTCATTTAAATAACCTGTCACAGATCCACCTTCAACCATTTTCAAATTAAACAAACGCTTCATGAGAAATACCTTATTTGAGGCTGAGGGTTTTTCATACAATTTAGCCAAAGCTTTCATCAGACCATCTGTTGTCTTCACTTCCGTTATATTGAATGCCACCGATGGTGCCAGGCACAACCGAATGGTTCCCAGTGCCTTTCTATCAAGAAGATTCCAATCCTCATCAGACATTGTTGCCAGTTTCTTGGCTACTCCTTCCAACGGCATCCATAAATCCTTTTGATAGAGGTAATCCTCCATCTGCATCTTCTGTAACTGATAGTTCTTCCCATTGAATTTATCGACCTTTAATTTTTTCTCGTCCGCCATTGCTCCCACTGAACCGTGAGACCTTCCTACAGACAATAATCGAACACAACCCACTCTGATACCACTTGTTAGGGTTAGCTGACAGAAGATATCAATTAAATGCAAATAAAGATTAAACAGATAAATGGAAATACACAGAATTAATAACAGCGAGAGACAAGTTTTAACATGGTTCACCCAAACTCGGGCTACATCCACCAAACAGAGAGTCCAATATTATTATCCAGTAAATCAAACCGATTACAACCAGCAATCCCTGCAACTCAATACCCTTGCAAATGCTACAATATAATATATCAAGACCCTAACCCTTAGCCGCTTTTTATCAAGCCTTTTTGTCAGTTACAAAAATAGGGTTTTCTTATGTCGGTTACAAAAATAGGATTTTTTATGTCGGCTCTAAAAAAAATTCATCTAGGCTACGCCCCAAACCCCAACGAGGATACATGGCTAGTGTATAGTACTTTCCTGATCAGTCACCACCTACCAACAACACAAGGAGAAAATGGCACCTAGATGACTTAGTGCATTTCTATGACTTCATTCACATGTTTAAATGTTTGAGAAACTCTCCCTTACTAAGCGCTTGTCCTCATGTCAACGTTAAGCTTTATACCTCCTAGGCGCTCAATTAGGTGATGTCCAAATGAGCGCCCAAGGATGTGGAGTCTTCAATCAGGGTTTGGAAGTGCAAGATGTTAAGAGAAACATTATTCAAGCATGCTCCACACCTAATAAAGGAATTTGAAGTCCTGAAGTCACCCAAGATAGGTTAGGCACACTTTCTCTCTCCTCCAGCCTCAAAGTGGTGCCTAGCATAGAAGTATCATGTTAAGAAGCACATCAAACAAGGCGCTCTGGCAGGAAAAGTTGTTTGGCCTTCAAGATGAGGTTGCCTTAGTGAATTAAGTTAGGATGAAAGCCTATTCACTCTAGGTGCCAATCTCAAGTTGCACAATCATGAATGGGCGCCTAGAGCAATAAGGCACTACATCATGGTTCTAGGACCTTGAAATGGCACCCAATCATGTAGGAGGAATTTTTAAGGAGCCAAAATATTTTTGAAACTCTAAGGAACTAGTCCAAAGACTCTATGGCACCATCTTGATACCATTGAGTCAACTTTAGAACTCAAACATATTTAAACAAGGTCTAGGAAGCTAGGCGCCATCTCTAGCCAGTTCAACCTCTCAGATGAGCCAACATTGGAAAGACTCTTAATGAGCACCTAAGTTTGAATTGATCTTGTGATTGAAAGTTTGGTGATGTATTGGTGCAAGATGATCTTCAGTTGAAGCAATCTAAGTTCCAAGAAGGGTTTAGAAGTTATCAACCTCTTCACTAAGTTAGGCGCACTTTACAAGCTTTCTTACCCAAGAGTTGCACCTCATTAAGACAAGGCGCATCTTAACCTCTGGGACTTTTCCAAAGAAGCGCTTCAATTTATTAGCACCTTTGGACCTTGTTTTGCATTTTGAAAAAGAAGGCGCACTTTGGAGGCATTTCTAACCCAGATTGACGCCTAGGTATAGTCATCTCTCTTGAGCATTACAATGTGTTTTAAAATGAAGGAGGACATTTCATAAGTTGGGGAATTGATCACTGAAGACCTTGGAGTGTTTGAATTACTCTAAGCAAGAAGGTGCATTTCTATGGAGTAGCATACTCTAGATAGTGCCTAATGCCATCAAGGTGCAATTCCACCCTCACTTAGGTGCCTATCATCAAGAAGGGGCATTGGGCATTCCTTGAACAATTCTGAGCGTTTGAAGTTTGTGAAATCACCAAGGAATTTTGGGCGCCATGTGTATCCTCAACAAGCTTGAGTTTGCGCCTAGACAAGTTGGCACTTATTCATGTTTTAACTTCCCTCTTGAAGCGCCTAACTTGGGAAAAAGCTATCTTGTTGTTAGTCAAGTGTTTGATGTGTTTTGGAGACTCCAAAAGACTTCCTCTTGCTAGGCACTCTTCTTGGCAACTACAACCTTCAACTAGCACCTAGATCCTGAAGAAAAACACTTGCAAGTGTCAGCGTACTTTCCTTGTGATGGAGCATCAAACTGGCGCCTAGAAATCATAATGCATGAAGTGAGCGCCTAGGATCCTATTGGTCCAATAGGTGGTTTTGGGATCCGTGTCAAGTCATTGGATTAGGTTGCCAACTCAAAATGATTTTCATGCACCTAGACTTCAAGGCGCCAAAACTAGTAGGAAAATATTTGGGGGGAAACCACGCTAATAAAAGTTGGGTAAATTTAACCTCCGAGTCTGATTAGGATCCATATAACAATAATATTTATATCATGTCCCTTTGCTTTATGAAACAAGCAGTATGTGTCAAGTCATAGGGATAACACTATGGTCCTTCAAAATTTCTCTGTGACTTTTGATAAGATTATCTACTATTATGTGGATGCTTGATAGTATTAAAATTATTGGGCATTAAGTTAAGGTGACCATTCTTGTTATGATCATCACTTTTCACAAGGGGTATGTCAGTTATCCCATATATCATTACATTATGATTATTTTTCAATATCCTGATGGTGGAAGGATTGTTTTCACTATTATCTCTAGCTTGGGAAGTCATCAACCATCCATTTATTATGTAAACCCTTTACCCACTACTAATTGTGGCTTGATCAATTCTTAATGCACTTTCTAAATATTCCTCATAAGACTTATAAGGTAACTTCTAAACCTCCTCCCTTGTATCCCTATTTACAAAATGCAAAAAGAGGTTATAGATTTCTCTATGGGCCATATTTAGGGCACTAGTTGACAAATAAAGAACTTGCCTCTGACTTCTAAAAATGTACCAATAACTAAACATTTTATTTCATACTTAGGAACTCTCAAATTCTTGCCTTGACCAATTTGTTCATATTGAAAGGTATCACAAAATCACCAATGGGTTGTATGAAGAAATGTATAGAGACCTTTGGAAGGTAATAGTACCAATTTAACATGATTCCTTCAAGGGTCTTGGGAAATATCCTAGCCACAACTATGTCCCAAGGGAAGATCTCTCTTACAGTCATCATATATGCCTTGATGTGGGAATTTGGATTCCCTTCCCCTTTGAATTTTGGTACATCTGGGAGGGGATGTAATAATAACATATTACAAATTTTTAAGTCAAGAGGTTCTTTTAAATAGTCTAAGTAGGTTCCGGAAAAGGAATCTTCAGAAGCTGGAGTTCTTATGAACATGAGACCCATGGATGGGGCTTGTGTACTAAGTTGATTTTTCATTTACACATTTGTTTGATATCCTATATACATTGGTTGGACAGTGATGGGATGATAGACTATGGGAGTCACAAGATTTTGTGGCGCATAAGCTCCACTAGGTTGTTGAAGATGTGGGAAAGTGTCATTACTAGTTTTTTGAAAAAAAAAAATTAGATAGGGAAGATTGAGTTGCCCCCTAGTTTTTCTCAACCCTAGTGTTGAATGGATTCATTTGAACTTTTGGTCTTTCTATAGTTTTGTCCTTTAGAGGTTTCTCAACACCTCTAGCCTTTAGCATCTTGATCCATTGGACTAGTGTGGCTATGAGGTTGGAAAGTGTTGCAACCTCCATCCTTTAAACTTCTCCACCTTGTTATGGGTTGTTTTGAGTATTTTCACTTGCTTTCTCTTTGAGAATATTTTCTAATGATACATGATGTGTCATAGATCATTCAACTTGATAAACAACATGGTGGGATTCTCATGCCTCCTATACTTCTTGCAAGTTTCTTTATAGATAGCTCACATCATTGTCCATCCAGGTGGTCATTTCCCTAAATATTATAGAAGGCAAAGGGCGCCTAGGCTTATGGGGCTCAATTTGATGTATTTATTAAAAGCTCAAGGTTAATTGATGCTTATTGAAAATGCCACTTAGTCCTCCATTTGCATTCTAGGCGCCATTTTCTATTGACTTATATACTCCTCCTCATGCTAGGGTGCCATAATGAAGTGGTTTAGACAATAGGTGCGCTTCACTTACTAGAGGCTTGTTCTCCTTCCACCTTAGGTGCATTTTTATGGTGGAACAGGTGTCAATGGGCACCTTGTCTTAAATGAATTCTCTCTCTAAGTTGGGCACCCTTTTGAGGCTTAATGAGTTGCAAATTGCGTCTTAACCCTTCATGCTTGTTGCTCAATGTTTAAGAAAGTCTCTTTAGGTGCTCATCTTAATGACTTTTTCTCAAGGCGCAATCATCCTAATGACTTGGATATTCATCCTAGTGTTTCAGGATATCAAGCTACCAGACTTAGACATTTTCAGGATCTCAAACATAAAGAATAACATGATGATTCATTTTTTTGTATTGCATATAGTTGACATTCTATGCTACTCATAAAGAATATTAATATTTCTGTTCAACATGATGATTCATTTGTTTTTTAAATACAACTTTTATCTTTTAGTTCCAAAATGAGGTTTAGGTGATACTTGAATAACAATAGCTAGGTTATTGGATCAACAAACATCCTATGTAATACAATTGGACTTTAAATATTTGAAGTAGCCATCTACAAATATCCATTCAAACATGGATTTATAATGCAAGTATGGACGCCATCAATAAAAAAGATTTGTATTAACCAAATATCCATATAGGCATACATCAATATCTGTCGATATAAGTATAACATATATACAAAATAGCCATATAGGCTTACAAGAATGCCATATAGGCATACAATGTCAACTATATACAATACAAAATATATGTCCACAAATGCCATATAGGCATACAACAAAGGAACACAATAAAAAGTCATTCCCCTCTGGCTGGTGAAGAGAATAGATCACAGGCAGCCTTTGATCTTCTAGGGGATGGAGACGCGCATGTGGGTGGTCTACTACAAACCCGAGGGCTACTCCTCCTATTGAGTTCTTCCTACATCTTTACCTGTTACAATAAAAAGTATAGACATTAATATATAGAAATTACATGTTATAAAAAATGAAACATTTAACAAAATAATCACTTACCGCTAACATATAATCTGTCTCCTCACTTGCCTCAGTAGCAGGAATAGGACCTGGTGATGTCATGTCCTATAGAAACCATCTAGATAGAAATTAAACTTCAAATCAATAATCTTTTAATTTTTCAAAAATAGACAACTATAACAATGAATGTAAATTAAAATTTACTAATCTGCCTCATACCCCTGTCAATGCCATGGAGCTATGAATTGCAGAGGCCACACCATGCTCCATTGCCCTCTGAACATGGGGAGGTGTCTCCACAGCCTGTATCATCTAGAAATAAAACAACATTATTTAATTACGAAAACTATTATAGTGATGCAAATCATGGCTCCTAACATACACACATGTTCATCTAAACATGGAAGTACACACAATAAAGCACACAAGTCACATACAAAAATCTACTAAGTACAATTCATTCATTAAACTATTTATTTTATTACCTCCGTAAAGCTTTGAAGTCCACCACCGCTGGCAGGTGTTGCAGTAAAATCTACAATATTAATCTATTCAACATCCAAAATCAGATATTAGAATACCATTCATATAATGATGCTATTCACATGTAATATTTATAATTGTTTACTAGTTACATACCCCAATAGTAGATGATCTAGTGTAAAATGCAGGTGGCAAACCACTGAAAACTACATCAACGCTATGACCCTAAAATTTCATTAAAATCATCAATTTAAATTAGTTAATCTTGTATTTCAAAAATAAAATTTAATAAATTAAATTCAATAAACTTGCTAATATTTACCTGAGTATCAAGGCCTAAAGTCTCACTCAGGAGGGTATCTGTCATCACCATTTGCTCAGCTGCAGATGTAGCCTGTGCACCTGCGTCCTGACTATCCATGGGGTCATAACCATAGGCTGACCTGCAAGTCTGACAAGTATGGGATGGGACCCTACTCCTCGCACTATCTCCCAACCCACTCTGTGCTGTAGGACCGGCATGCTCTATGATGCTCTGGGTCAAGGCACTAATGGACTGAAGTGTATCGACCTCAACACTCTCCTTCACAATGGAAGGGATAGAAACATGCTCGTGGGCTGGTCTGCTGATTACTCGTCTCACTACCTGCTGTGGGTCAAGACATGCCCCTCGTCTATCTTGTGCTGACCCCCCACCTCTACCCTGGAAGTCCCGCATATCAAAATAGTTTGGCACTTTATTGAGGACAAACTCACAGTAGAGTTTCCTCAAAAAGTATTGCGGGACCTCATTATTATTGCATGGAGGATGGTCAAAAACCATCCACCACCTCTACCCAAAATTGTCCCTTATCTCTTGGTTGTTGCACCAATGGATAGGGAACCTCTTGCATGCAATGGGTGGAGGTTGATTTGTTTGTGGGTTTGTGAAAATCGAACACAAGTCTAATTTTGTGATTTGTAATTTTTTCACATCTTGGTATGACAGCTTGTCTGCATAATAATCTCTAAACTCTCTCCTCTTATCCATACAACTAGTTATTTGCTTGCTAATTGAATCTACATTTGATAACATAGATTCAAGAGATTCAGCAAGTGTGGACCTATGCAAGGTTGAAGTGGAAGGATCTTTCAACCTTGCAATTATATCTTCAATTTCTTTTTTGTTGTTTTCAAGTTGCCCCATTATATTTTCTTGTGTTCCAGGGGCATGTCAAGGAATGGATGGAGGAGGTTGTTGTTCTGCAGGATTTTGTGAAGGAGGAGGAGGTGCATTAACATTTCCTAACAATTAACAAACTTTACATCAAAAATCAACTCAAACCTACCTATTTAGAAACAAATTCAAACAAAAAAACAAATAAAACTCACTCCTTTGGCGTGCTCGACGTCGTGGAGGCATTTTGGCGATGATTTGCAAAGATTTTTGTGTTGAATTGAGATCTCCAAAACGTGAGCGTGCTTCCTAGGGTTTGCAAGCGGCGGGTATATAGGAGGAAAAAGAAATGGAATGAAGTGAAGTGCTTTTTATTTATTTATAGGAAGTAATAACATGCTCGTGTTATAATGTGAGCGCATTATGGTTTGGTTTTGACGAGCCTTAGGCTCATCATTACCAGACCATAATGCGCTCGCGTTATGTATTTTTTTTTTCCAAAACTATGTGGCCACTTTTTGACCCCCCATCGTTTTGCACTTACCCTAGGATTGCAAAGTTAATTGCAACTTATCCCAATAGAAGTTACATAATGTATTTCTCTCTAGTTAAGAAGATCAAGTCTTGACATAGGCATAGAAGGACCATTTAAGGGTTGTGGGGTTGTATTAGGTTTTTAGGCTATTGACTTAGATGATGTATGGTGAGCAGTTGCTCAGAACATTGATGGAAAAGTGGGATTTAGATGCCTCTGTTGGAAACAAGGAAGATAACTGAGAGGGGGGGTGAATTAGTTATCTCTATTATCTTAACTTTCTTTTCTTCTTTTATAATTTGTGCAGCATCAAAACATATAAGCATATATAATCATGAGAACAGAAATAAAATCAACACACATAACACAAGGATTTTTACGTGGAAAACCATGTTAAGGGAAAAACCACAGGGTGACTAACCCAAGATTGTATTCTCTGTTAAAAGAATAAGAAGTACAAAATGGCACTTGCCAATTAGGGCTCACTGTCTGAGCACACTGCTCACAAGAGGCACAATGCCTACAAGAGACTCACTGTCTACAGAACTTATAGAAGGTAACCAGGTGTTTGAACTGATGAGAAGCATCTACAAATGCTAGAGTTCAATTCCAGTTAGGCACAATATACTGATCTGATGCACTTCATTCTTCCTCTGCTCTAGTGATGCTACTCTGTCACATACCAGACTTGTATTGTTGCTTCCTCATTTATTTATGCCTTTCTTCACACTTTATTTTATCATATATGTACGCACACACACCTTCATACTAGAATCCATCTGGTATATATATTCACACCAAGGATTTCAACAACTTTCTAGTCGGCAACCAGAATACTTAAGATATTTACAAATTACTGATCTGTCGGTTGAATCCATGCTTGATTTGTGATGCGTATCAAAATCATAGGCATTGAATTCATCAATCATGTCGGCCAATATTGTATGATCCCTCAAATAGTTTGATCAACATCAATTACTCATCCGGATTGAAGTCTGATACTCTGCCGGTCAATTCTTCCTCTGTCTACTCTACCTATCTGGAACCCAACACTCAGATGCTCATATCGTTTCCATGTTTTATCACTGGAGGCTAAATCTCTAGAATATAATAGTCGTGATACTCCTCTTGACTTGTCCAAGTCCACAACTTGCTAAGTTACACCATCTAAGAGATCCAGACCTGATTGTTGGACCTTATTGCATGCTCTGTTCTTGTTCACCAGACCAAAATAATCTTCAATCTAACTTCCGGTATAGGCATACTATGTGCTGTGGATGTGTGGGATAGACTTTGTTGCCATCAATGACAACACTCATGAAGCCACACAGTGTCTCTTGCCAACAATCTCCCCCTTTGGCATTGATGATAACACTTAGTGAAAAATGACTAAGTGTCGCAGCAAACTCCCCTTGGCTGATGCTCTGTCTTATGCACTATTTTATCAGAGCTCCCCCTTAGCTGGATTCCACATTTTTCAATACTCCTCACTCCCTCTTTGACATCAATGGCAAAGGGTAGAATCCGTACACCAAAATTTGCAAAAATTAACCTATACATGGCCGCATAAGTATATATACATGTTATACTTACATATACTTAAGTATATCCGCAAAAGTAGCCTTCAAGTGTACAAACTCTGTGGCCCAACTCTGCTTCATCCTGTCTAAAATTGAGATGTGACCACTCAACAAAAATGCATATGCTTCTGCCCTTCTTAGATCTGCCAAATCACTGGTCCAGCTGTCGTCTAAGCATCTGTCAAGGCCTCATGCATTGCCTCTAACTTAGGGATAATTATCCCTCTGAGTTCACTCATCCTGTTTATTATATTTTTCTTTTCTTTGTCCAACCTCTTTATTTCATTTATAATGATAATGGCCTGGCATTCTTGATTCATTATGGATGTAGTGAGGGGATCAAAATTTTGAGATAAACTTGACAGTTTACCTTCTTGTTCTTTCACCTTCTTCTCAATATCCTATGTCACTTTGGGCCAAGATAGACAAAATTTGTACATGTCCCCACCATCTTTAAGAGTGTTTTCAAGGCTCTTTATCCCAATATCTAGGGTCCTCCTATCATTAGTAATGAGTCCCTGTACTTCAGTGAAACTTTTTTCCAAAAACTCTTTCCGGACCTTTTCTTCTACCGATTTCTCTAAAGAATCAAAATGAGTGCAAACAGAGTTTACCAGAGATTTCAAGTTACTGGATGGAGAGGCCAAAGGATCCTTTTGAAAAGATGGCATGATTTTCTCCAGCATCCCGGATGCAATCTCTAACGGCTCACAGTCTTCCATGTGAGATTTCAGAAGTTTTTCTTTTGCTTTGGCTTGAGCAAAAGATGCTATTTTCATTGTCTAGATCGGAGAGAGGGAATCAAAATTTAGTGGTCCTTGGAATAGTTCAGGTTCATCTATCTCCATCATTTCTTTGCTTAAGAAGTTCTTTACTGCCTCTGCAGTGTCTCTTGCTGGTGACTGATTCTTCTTTTCTTTTGGGATCTCAGAACTGTCATCACAGATCTTCTCTATTTGTTCTTCTTCTTTTCCCTTTACCTCCTCTTCTTGGCTCACTTTCTCCTCTTTTCTTCCTTCTCCTTCAGCTCCTAAATCTGGAATGTCTGTAGTGGGATCCGGAGAAGAGATGTTAACTGCTTCATGAACTTCCTCTTCTGAAATAGAGGAATCCAAGTCCTTAGACTTCTCTTCATCTATCTCTTTTGACCCTTCTACATTTTTGTTAGAAGATTCTTCATTTGATGCATTTAATCCTTCAACATCCATGGTAGAAGGTTCTTCATTTATTTCCTCTATAATAGGAAGATTGAATCTTTTGAAGGCATTTTGGAGGATGTCTTCTATTTCTCTTGCTACTTGATCAGTTTCTCCAAGCATAAGTTTGTTCATTCTTGCTTTGCTCTGGAATTCATCCTTACAATCCTTAAAGATCATGTCCGTTTGCTTTGGAGTAATAGAAGGATAGAGCTAAATTGCAATCTGTTCTTGAATCTCTAAGTCTTTTGCCTTTGCATTCTCTTTTCTAAGTTCAAGTACCTTCTCTAGACTTTTGGGAATTAATGAAATAATTTCAATGAATGCTTTATTATAAATATTTAGGTAACTAACTGTAGCTTCTTCCAAGATCATCTTGTCAGCATCACTATATTCATCATAGAATTCTATTACTGGTTGCAGATTCCCATCCACAGTAATTGCCTTAATGATATCATCAATGGAAAGAGTGGGCTTTTCAACAAACTCTTCTTCTTTTTCTTCTTTTTTTTTGCTAGCAGAGAATTCCCCGGATGTTTTCTTCTTCTTCTTCATTTTCTTAATTTCCTCATCAGACTCTGTTTCTTCATCATCCTTGTGACTTGTGTAAGACCTTGTGGATTTTGTTTTTATTCTCTTTTCTCCCCTTCCAGATGTTTTGACTTCCAGTTTGGTGGCTCTTGAGCTCTTAGGAGTAGCAGGTGCAGAGCTCTTGGATGATCTAGTCCGGGAGGAGGCTTGTACCGGAACACTTCCTTTCTCTACTTCTTGCTTCTCTTTCTTAGCTCTTTCAACTTTCTCTCTATTTGCATCTACTGCCTCTTTTGATATGCCATATCTTTTGGCAATTTCCTCGACTTCCCTTCAAACTTTCCTCTTTATCTCTGGTTGTCTTAGCTCAACATGTATTTTTACACTTAGTTTTTGAAAGGTTCCAAACCTTAGTTGGCTCAATAGGTGTTGAATATGCAACTCCAAGATTTTCTCATCGACCTCGTATACCATTGGCATTATCCAAACTGTTCTGGGTTCAATTGCCTCCATTAGGCATTGATCAGTATCTACCATGAAACACATTATATCCTTGTATTTCTCTACTATGGATTGAGGTATCCTCTCTCTGGCTTGCATCATGCTTTGGAAGTTCTTAAAGTAACCCCAGAGTGTTGTGCTTTGAGCTTTAGCATCACCAAGTCCATACATATAGTCTCTAATCGTATTGCAACCGGTTTGTTATTTTGCCAAACCCAACCACTTGATCCGGGTAGCTCATTCATGTAGTAGAAGAATAGACACAGTATTAAACAACCATACTTGAAGGAGTTCTTCTTATCCTTCTTGATCTTCTGCTTGTTTTCTAACAGTTGGTTTAAAAGAAGATCACATAGGTCATAATCTGCATTTTCCCTCAACATCTGATATGCTGCATATATTGCAGTCCTAGACACAAAATTCTCCCTGCTAGAATCATAGATCTTATACCCAATTATCATTAAGGCAAATTTGACATCCAGATTTGTGATGTCATCTATGGTCATTGCTCTCTTGTCAAACTTAGATCTGGTAGCTTCAGTTACTGTCTGGTTCTTGATAGATTTGAGCGCAGGTAACCCACCGGATGAGTGCAGTCCAGTTACTCCCCTAATGGCATCTTTTGTTATTTTGAAGGGCTTCATTAACCACATGAAATTATCATGCATTCTGCATCATGTCGGCCAATATTGTATGATCCCTCAAATAGCTTGATCAACATAGATTACTCATCCAGATTGAAGTTTGATACTTTGCCGGTCAGTTCTTCCTCTGTCTGCTCTGCCTGTCTGGAACCCAACACTCATATGCTCATATCTTTTCCATGTTTTATTACCGAAGGCTAAATCTCTGGAATATAATAGTCATGATACTCCTCTTGACTTGTCCAAGTCCGCAACTTGCTGAGTTACACCATCTGAGAGATCCGGACCTGATTGTCAGACCTTGTTGCATGCTCTGTTCTTATTCACCAGACCAAAACAATCTTCAATCTGACTTCCGGTATAGGCATACTATGTGTTGTAGATGTGTGGTATAGACTTTGTTGCCATCAATGACAACACTCATGAAGCCACACAGTGTCTCTTGCCAATAGCCTCTATCTTCTAGCTTCCACCATGGTAGCTCATAGTTAGATAAGAGGATGTGTAGTGTATCCTACAATTGCTAATACAAGGTAAGAAGTGTAGGAGTCAAGGACAACACTGAGAGGGGGGGTGAATCAGTGTTGTATGAATTTTCAAATCTTTTTCAAACTTTAATTTGCAGAGCATAAAGGTGAGAAAGTTATCATTGAATTGTCAAACACATATGCACATGACTTTGTCAAACACATAAACAAAACTCATGAGTAAAACATACAATCATAGAGAGATGATCAATATGAATCAAGACACAAGAATTGCACGAGTGGAAAACCCTCTAGGGGTAGAAAAACCACTCCAGAACTGCCTCACTGGCTACAATACGTGTCTCACTGACAAATGTTAAGGTCTCACTGACCTGAAGCCTCACTAGCATACTATTTAGAAGCACCAGCTTCAAGGAGCACCAACCCCTAATACAGAACAAACTGAAAATAAGAATTCAGAGGGTTTCTCTGTTTCAATACAAAACATTTCTTCTCTCATGTGTCTGTCAAATGTCCATTCTGTTCAAAATCAATCCTACATCCGGATACACTCAACAACACTGCATATCAATCCTATATTCTAATCCTCCATTCAACAACACTGCATATCAATCCTGTATTCTAATCCATTCAACAACACTGCATATCAATCCTGTATTCTAATCCATTCAACAACACTACATATCAATCCTGTATTCTAATATACTCAACAACACTACTTTACTCTGTATGTTTCATCTCTATCTTACAAGTCACACATCAATGCACCTGAAAAAAAATTTTATACAAGTTGAATGTCTTTTCACCTTTCATCTTCTATATGTTCCATCTCTGTCAAATAAAATACAACTGCCCTTTCACATTCTTCTAATTCACAAAACCCTTCAATCTGCAAATTTCTTCAACCAAATTTTCATTATCCTTTTTGTACAAAACCCTTCAATCTCTGCAAAAATAAAATCATATATACATATATATATTTTCTTCTCTGCAACATGATTGGCAAGATCATTGAAAAACATTTTCAATATTCAACAACCTGCAAAAAATAACTCTTCATATCCTGCAAAAAAAATAATCTCTGATTGCAAATAAAACAATAAATAAATCTTCAATCTCTGATCCATATTTTCTCATAAGACAAATCTTCTTCATTCATATTTTTCAATCTTCCTCACAAAAATCTTTACTAAATTCTTCATTTCAAAAAAAATCTTTTTGTGCCAAAATAGTTGCTTTTAAAAAATCTCCTCAAATTCTTCTCCTTGCAATCAAACTCTTTTATCTTCTTTTTAATCTCCAATTCTATAAAAATCTCTCTTAAAAAATATTCTTTTTAAAGCTCCTAGTCCTATTAGAAAGGAGACCCATTAGACTTGGAAAAAGAAAAAAAATCTCCCAAAAAAAATTATAAACTAGGTGAAGAAAAGTTTCTATAAAAAAAACTAGTTCTCCATTTTTTTATAAAGCATATTTAATGCCAAAAATACCGATGCCTTTTCTTTTAAAGCATAAAACATATTTATGAAAATCGGCTCCAAAAGCATTAACTTTCTTATTCGAGCAACCATTAGCATTCCCCTTCAAATTCATAGTGCTCATTCGAATAAACTTTCCCTTATGAAATCATTTGATGGTCTTTTTCCCATTCGGGCCGCTCCATTGACTATGTTAATTGCTTTTTGGCACTCAACAATTTAAAACAAGACCACCGATGATATTAAAGATTCTAACTTAAAACAAGACTTGTATTAGCACACAAGATATGTGTGGAGACCGCTTCACTCAGTGAGATAAGGAGAGGGTCAGTCAAGGGATGTATAACAACCCCTTCAAAAGGTAAAAATTAAGTAATAAACCTGCTATTCCCGGTCATCATTAAAATATAAAGACAATATGAATATTGAGTAAAGTAGAGTTTGAGGAGAGATGACTTATATTTGTTTAGGTCTTTAAGAGCAAAGATGTTTACTAGGATAACAATATTGACAAGGGAAATCCATTAGAAGCTTGAAATCCACTTTATACCTCTGCACTTGTCACAACCTTGTCTTGTGGACACTTGAGTGTGAAAGCAACTTGATAAAACCAACTTATCTCCTTCCTGTGAAAACTTGAGGTGAAAGAAACTAGATGATATAGTTTTCTATCATGATAAGTTGAACACCTGCTAGGTATTATGAAGTCCTGATTCAACAACTAGTAAGGCAAGAACATGATCAACCTATGTCAACATTGCTTGAATATGAACATGCATGTAAACCATTTGAACTCCTATATGATCAACATCTGAAGCACATGACTATCCTCAAATTTTAATTCAAACACAACCCACTATCACTGACCTCAGCTGATCTTGAAGCAACCTCTCTCAGATCAATGCACAACAAGAACGTACTGCAAACAATCTTTCATGAACACATCAAGAACACACTGCATAACCATGGATGATGAACATTTGTCAACACTTGACAACCCCAAACATCACTTACCAAAGAACATATGAAGACATCATTGGAGGCCAAACCTGATCAAACAAGTCATGTGATTAATCATAAACCAACACCAAACATCAAGTGTATGCATGTGATCCTGTAAGCACTTGAAACACCAATATAATGAGCATGATTGGTACATGAATGTTATCAAACACTTGTAATATTATCATCCATTTATCAGGTCAATCCCACTGACAACATCCTTCAACACTATGTGAACAACTATGAAATGCATGATCATGAACAACTTTTGTCAATAGTACAAGTAATGCACAAATGACCTGTAGCCTGATGATACTTTGCACAAATCAACTTTCTCAATACCTTTTGACATCAATGACAAACTATCACCATCAAGAAGGTGATGGATCTTGAGGGGAAACCAAGAGAGTCAATTCCACAAGGCCATATTTATGCCTTCAGATGAGACATTAGTGGCATTAACAGACAAATTTCCTTGGATAGATAGTGGTGGATATAAGGATAGGAGACATCTTTTATTTGATGCATCATATTGTAATAGCTAATAGGTAGGGGAGTCACCTACATGGTGGCTTGATATGTACTACATTTGAAAGATGGAGGAGCATAAGATGACTTTCAACTAGGGGAGGTGCATGTTGGCACACCTCTACCATTATTTTCATTAATATAGTTGGTGGGAGGGTAGGAGTTTGATGGCATGCACATTTCTTTAGGTGTAGGTATTCAAGCATATTTTGGTGACACACCCTATAGGGTGAACCCTATTTCCATATCTAAGGATTCATTATGTGCACATGCCTATTCTCTTAGGCACATTAGTGGCTACAAGGGAGTGAAGTATGTTAGAGATGAAACGAAGCTAGGTGTGCAGAAATCACTTCCTAAACTAATCTAATGAGGGCAGAGGTATGCGAATTCATTTTAACCTTTAAAATTGTAGCAATATGAAACGTATATCAGAGATATTACAGCAGAAAACACAAAACAAGAATGTAGACAGAGAGAAGTAGACACAAGATGTACGTGGGGAAAACCTTTTCAGGTGAAAAACCCCACACTCTAAAACATGCACAATGTATTATCTGAAACAATTATAGTTTACAATACACTTGCAATGCAAGTTCTTCCAAGACTCTTCAAATGTTGATTCTGGAGTTATTCTGGTAGCATAACAGTACCTGTAAAAACACTATGCAACTACAACTCCAAACTATGCAATATATAGGGATTACAAGGCAAATATTAAGAGCATCTTGGGATAAGCTTCCACCTTGGCCACATGGCCATTATCCCACATCAAAGGACACTTGTTCTTGTTGCACATACATCTCTTACATCTGTCATACATCGCAGATTTGACTTTTCCAACATAGGAGCGCTCCATGCTAAAAATGGACTATGACAGATGCTCTTTGATGCAGAGGCATCCACACTATAACATTCGCATATAGCATGGATGTCTGCAGCCCATCCTCATCATCATCATCTTCGCCATCATCATCATATTCCGCTTTACACTGTCAGCATCATCATCATGTTTCCTAAAACCAACAGCATCATCATATTTCGGACGATCACAATCATCCTCCTGCCGACTACTATTCACTTCTTCCGTCTTCCGCCTATCATCATCATCATGATGTTCAACGGGCGCAAACATCCTCCGGTTGCACTGTTCATCGGGCTCCAACCACTAGCGGCCTCATCATGTTATGCGACACTACCTTCGTCAACAGGATATCAAATATCCGGTTGCTCCAAATATCCTGATGACGATCACCTTCAGCACCTTCCCTTCGATGCTCCGCTAGCCGACGATACAAACAACAGCATCATGATCTGCTTTATCCGGTTCTCTCGAAACCTCCTGATGATGCTAGTACAACCTTCTGCCGATACCAAAGCACTCAACGACGGCAGGATAAACTCGCATAGGGGGATATCTCAATATCCTGATGACGATGACGTCACCCAATATCCTGATGACCTCTTCAACACTTAGTCAAAAAAACAAACTTTCACTCTCGCATCTACTCGCGATACGCGGATGATTGGCACTCCCGATAGATGATCCTGATGCCGATACGCTCCTCCTCGGCTCCTCCTGATGATGATCACCCCGACGCACTTGCACTTCATGCAATCGACAACATCATGCTCATCTCCTCCACTTGTCTGGATGATGATGCCTAACCCGACTGCAGGATATTTGCAGAAATATCCTGATGATGCCGTCTTGACCAGTTTCCAGCCTTAGCAAAATTTCACTTCGCCGATCCTCCAGGGATGACCCGATCCAACCTCAGGGTGATCTTCCACACTCTATCCTCTCAGCTCGACCTAGCACATACCCATGCTAGGGTCTTCAACATCTTTCAGTCGCGATCCTGCACACCTGCATGCGAACAGAAAACAAACTACAACCTACCCTACTGTACATTACCATTCCACCGATCAGATGAGTCAACCGGTGGAATGGATCAGTGAATCCATGAAACCACCCAAACCAGCAGATCGATTATACAAAGGAGATCAAACAGAAAACGAAACAGGATCTTTATTGATTTCAAAGATGCAATACAATATACTGCTTCTCCCACAGCACACTTGAGCTCCTCTGCTTAATGCAATACTATACTGTCGATCGATGATATCTCTCTGTCTATGCAATATCAACCGATCTCAAGCTTAAATAGATTTTCCTACGAGTACTACTGACCCGACTCCAAGCGGCTGGGAACTCTCCAAGCGGCTGGGAGATCCAACCGGACCCTACAGCATGACAGCTGTTATAACCAACTAACTAAAAATAGCAAAAGCCTGGTCAGCATGATCTTATCATGATCAGCATGACCTTATTACATGCAATTGGTCTTAACAGACCTTCTTGGAAACATAAGCAAGACCTATAACTACTAACTGCCTCATGGAGGCCAGTTGTTAGGTAGGTGCCTCTGCACCATACTCCCCAACAGAAAAGAACTCATGTCCCATGAGTTTAGTATGTGGAAGTCCTCCACCTTTACACTTTGCCTGTGCAATGTTCTGCACTGTTCCAGCTTTGTCTGCTGCTGTCTCTTGGCTGCTCCAAGACTGCTGAACTGTAACTTGCTTTCTGGCAAGTAAATCCTCATGCCTGTCAATGTAGGCTTTTCTCTCACATACCCTGTGTTTGCCAGGTTGTCTGACCAGAACCTCTGTCTGAACTGCCTCTTGAACTGCTGAAATGTTTAACTCTATCTTCCTGTCAATCTTTATAGGACAAGCAATAGTCCCAACTATGACAACATCCTTGTCATTCTTCTGAACTGATGGTTGGTTGCACCCCTGTTTCTGAACCTGCTGCTGACCTCTGTCAGTCACAACTGAAACGTTCTTCAGCTTGTTGTCTGTAACAACTCCTTTCCCTGCAGTGTCCTGAACTGCCTTTATGCCTGCTCCTCTAGGCATCTGCACAAATTCCTTCTTTCCAATTAAAATGATTTGGGCTGCCTTCTGTACTGCAGCTTTTGCCTGCAATGGCATCAACTTAATAGTCTTCCCATCCTTCTTGATGGTGTAGGTATTAGCATACCCATCATACAGTACCCTTCTGTCAAATTGCCATGGTCTACCCAACAGTAGGTGACAACATTCCATAGGCAAAATATCACACAAAATTCTATCCTGATATGCTCCAATCTGGAAATCCACATATGCCTATTCAGAGACAAAAAGTGATTGACTATCACTCACCCAAGATGCCTTGTAAGGGTGTGGATGTGGAATCCTTTCCAACTTCAGTTTATCCACCATTTCCTGAGATACCATGTTGTCTGTTGAACCAGTGTCAATGACAACCTTACATACTTTACCTTTGCTCTTACATGTGGTCTTGAAAAGAGCTCTTCTTTGCATCATATCCTTTGATGCCTGCAAACTAATTCTCCTTAGCATCAATGATTCTCCACTCTCTGGATATCCATAATTCTCAGGACCTCTGTTTGAACTCTGTGCACTTTCTTCTACTTTCTCTTCTTGTACCAGTTGTACTCTCTTGTCATTAGTTCTATCATTTCTGGATGATGAACCTTTGTTTTCTGGACATTTGAAAGATGGATGACCAAACTCTCCACAGGTGTAACACTTTCCTGAAAATGTAGTAGAACCTCTACCACCTCCAAATCTTCCTCTATTACCTTTCCATCCACCCCTGAAATCAGACTGTCCCTGTCCTTTACCAGTGTCTTCTTGACCCTCATTGGTTTGCTTTTGTGCAGGGGCTACTCCTCTTCCCCTATGGTTTCCTCTTCCTTTCATGGACTTCTCATGTCCTCTATTCATCTTTTCTTCAATCCTGATTGCCATTTGATAACAATCCTCCACATTCTTAGGGTTAGCTAACACTAACTCATCCTGTATGTTAAACCTCAAACCAGCCAAGTACCTAGCCACCTTTTCTACCTCATTCTCATGATGACCAGATCTCATACTTAACAGATAAAATTCCTCAGTATATGCTTTCACATCCCTGTCTTTCTGCTTTAAAAATTGCAGCTTCTTAAACATCTGGATTTCATAATCCCTTGGCAAGAATTTACCCTTGATCCTTGCTACCATCTTATCCCATGAAGTGATCTTTGACTTCCCTTGCTTCCTTCTCTCAGATTGTACATAATCCCACCAAACCAAAGCATGACCTCCTAACTTGGTCTTTGCAATCTTGACTTTCTGATCTTCAGCAACATCTTCACATTCAAAGTGATTATCAAGTGCAGCAATCCAATCCAACAACTCATCTTCATTCAAGCTTCCAGTATACTTAGTAACATCAACCTTTACCTTAGGTTTATCATTCTGCACTACCTTTAACAGTTTTACAAATTTCTGGTCTTCAGCATCCAGATCTTCAGCTACCTCTTCATACTCTTCAACAGTATCTTCATCTTCTTCAGACTCACTGTCTTCCACTTCCCTCTTTTTGTTCTTTTCCAGGGCTGTCAGCCTGGCTTGAAGTGCTTCAGCAAGCTCCTTCATCTTCCTCATCTCTCTAGCATGTTTCTCCTTCATCTCCTGCAATTCCCTTGCAGTACCACTACCTTTTGGAGGCATTTTGTCAACCTCTTAATCAACACACAACACACAATTCAACTCTACCTATGCCCTTTCGGTGACAGAATCAACACACAACAGCCCAGACCTTTTGCTGAGCTCTGATACCACTATGATGCAGAGGCATCCACACTATAACATTCGCATATAGCATGGATGTCTGCAGCCCATCCTCATCATCATCATCTTCGCCATCATCATCATATTCCGCTTTACACTGTCAGCATCATCATCATGTTTCCTAAAACCAACAGCATCATCATATTTCGGACGATCACAATCATCCTCCTGCCGACTACTATTCACTTCTTCCGTCTTCCGCCTATCATCATCATCATGATGTTCAACGGGTGCAAACATCCTCCGGTTGCACTGTTCATCGGGCTCCAACCACTAGCGGCCTCATCATGTTATGCGACACTACCTTCGTCAACAGGATATCAAATATCCGGTTGCTCCAAATATCCTGATGACGATCACCTTCAGCACCTTCCCTTCGATGCTCCGCTAGCCGACGATACAAACAACAGCATCATGATCTGCTTTATCCGGTTCTCTCGAAACCTCCTGATGATGCTAGTACAACCTTCTGCCGATACCAAAGCACTCAACGACGGCAGGATAAACTCGCATAGGGGGATATCTCAATATCCTGATGACGATGACGTCACCCAATATCCTGATGACCTCTTCAACACTTAGTCAAAAAAACAAACTTTCACTCTCGCATCTACTCGCGATACGCGGATGATTGGCACTCCCGATAGATGATCCTGATGCCGATACGCTCCTCCTCGGCTCCTCCTGATGATGATCACCCCGACGCACTTGCACTTCATGCAATCGACAACATCATGCTCATCTCCTCCACTTGTCTGGATGATGATGCCTAACCCGACTGCAGGATATTTGCAGAAATATCCTGATGATGCCGTCTTGACCAGTTTCCAGCCTTAGCAAAATTTCACTTCGCCGATCCTCCAGGGATGACCCGATCCAACCTCAGGGTGATCTTCCACACTCTATCCTCTCAGCTCGACCTAGCACATACCCATGCTAGGGTCTTCAACATCTTTCAGTCGCGATCCTGCACACCTGCATGCGAACAGAAAACAAACTACAACCTACCCTACTGTACATTACCATTCCACCGATCAGATGAGTCAACCGGTGGAATGGATCAGTGAATCCATGAAACCACCCAAACCAGCAGATCGATTATACAAAGGAGATCAAACAGAAAACGAAACAGGATCTTTATTGATTTCAAAGATGCAATACAATATACTGCTTCTCCCACAGCACACTTGAGCTCCTCTGCTTAATGCAATACTATACTGTCGATCGATGATATCTCTCTGTCTATGCAATATCAACCGATCTCAAGCTTAAATAGATTTTCCTACGAGTACTACTGACCCGACTCCAAGCGGCTGGGAACTCTCCAAGCGGCTGGGAGATCCAACCGGACCCTACAGCATGACAGTTGTTATAACCAACTAACTAAAAATAGCAAAAGCCTGGTCAGCATGATCTTATCATGATCAGCATGACCTTATTACATGCAATTGGTCTTAACAGACCTTCTTGGAAACATAAGCAAGACCTATAACTACTAACTGCCTCATGGAGGCCAGCTGTTAGGTAGGTGCCTCTGCACCACTCTTATGCATCTTACAGTTGTCATAGATTTCCCAAGATAACAACCTTTAATGTTGTAAGAGAATCCATCATACAATGATAAATATAGTATATTCCTCTTACAACATGTCATAGCCCAACTTGGGCACCCAAAGATGCCTTTCCCTCATGCAAAGATCCTCACTAACACTTGTCATCACTTGTCATAAGAATCTCCAAACTTGGCTCTTACGCGTCATAGATTTTGTCATATGGAATATTGTCTTCCACACACCACAAGATGCTGACACATGGCATATTAGTGCCACCTCAAATGGGATGCCCAAAATCATTTAGGTTTGACTTGACCATCCAAGTCACATTCCAAGTAAGATGACATGTCACCGTGCTATCTCAACTAAGTGACCAAATTGAATGTGCAAGTAATTACAACATTAGGCAATAAATTAATATACAAATAAATAAATAATGCTAGGAATTTGTAAAGGATGAGACACCTTAATTCCCAACATTCTCCCACTTGTCGAACACCTTGCAAGAGCCAAAAGAAATGATAAGATTTAACTACTAGGGGCCAAGAGGCCCATAGACTCCGAACACCATCTGAACTTCTTTGTGCCCACTAGTTTTGTCAGTGCATCTGCAACATTCTTCAAAGTGTCTACTTTCTCCACTAACACCTTCCCATCCTCTACCCTGTCTCGCACAAAATGAAACTGTACATCAATATGCTTTGTTCTGGCATGGAAAGTCAGATTCTTTGCTAAGCAAATTGCACTCTGACTGTCAAAACAAATAGTAATCTATCCTGCATTAACACGAATATCTGAACACAACCTCTTAAGCCAAATGGCTTCCTTACAAGCATGAGTTGTTGCCATATACTTAGCTTCTATCATGGACAAATCAACCACAGGTTGTCGCTTACTCATCCAACTAATTGCACCACCGAACATAGTAAACACATAAGCACTGGTGGATCTCTTGATGTCAATGTCACCTGCCCAATCAGAATCCACAAATCCACAAATACATACAGAATGTGGAGGTCATGTCGGATGACCATGATAAGATAGGGAATACTCAGAAGTACCCCGCAAATATCTGAACACTCGTTTAACTGCATCCTAGTGTACTCGTCCAGGATTAGCCATAAACCAACTAAGGACTCCCACTGCTTGGGCAATGTCTGGTCTTGTACAGACCATAGCATACATCAAATTGCCAATAGCATTAGCATAAGGTACTCTTCTTATATCCTCCGTCTCAGAAGGAGACTTTGGACAATCATTAATAGAAAACTTTGTCCCCAATGAAACAGGAACACACAATGGTCTACAATCTGCCATGTTGAATCTATCCAACATGGTCCTCACATACTTACTCTGTCTTAACTGAAGTTTTCTATTTGCTCTGTCTCTTCTGATTTCCATTCCTAGAATGTACCTGGTTGCCCCTATGTTTTTCATCTCAAATCGTGCTGACAACTGAGACTTCAAATCATAAATCATATTCTTACCATTCCCAATCAACAACATATCATCAACATATAGTGCAATAATGAGAATATGATCATTGTCAAACTTCTAATACATACAATGATCTGATTTCAATCTCAGATATCCAATCGATAACACAAAGGCATCAAACTTCAAGTACCACATCCTAGGAGATTGTTTCAATCCATACAAAGACTTCTTTAACTTGCAAACCAAATTTCTTTACCTCTTTCTATGTAATGCTCTGGTTGTGACATATAAATCTCTTCCTCCAAGTCACCATGAAGGAAAGCTATCTTCACATCCATTTGTTCCACTTCTAAATCATAAGCAGCTTCAAGAGATAACAGGAACCAAATAGATGTTATCTTTGCAACGGGAGATAAAATTTCACCATAATCAATTCCCTCCACTTGTGAGTACCCCTTTGCAACCAATCTGGCTTTATACTTCTCAACACTACCATCTGCACCAAACTTCTTCTTGAAAACCCATTTGCATCCAACAAGTTTCCGACCATCAGGGAAAGGCACCAAGTCCCAAGTTTTATTATTTTCCAAAGAAGCCATCTCATTTTCCATGGCCTCCTTCCAGGAACTTGCATCTTTCATGCCCATAGCCTCTGTCACATTTCTAGGCTCATCAGCATTGGTAAGCAAAGCAAAAGTACAACTAGAATCAAGCAATGTATAACCAAACCTCTCAGGTTGCTTCTTGATTCGTGTGGACCTCCTCAAAGGCTGAGGTGGAAGTTCTACTTCATCTTCTGAACTTTCAGAGCTGCTAGAGCTCTCCTCATCATCGGGTCCAATAGGGTCATTCGGTTCAGTCTTCTCAGGGGTAGAAGGAAACTGAACCACATCCTATTTCTTTTCTTTCTCTTCTGGCTATAGAACAGTGGAAGAAGGTGTTAGCTCTCTGAAAATAACACTTCTGCTATACAACACTTTTTTAGCCATAGGATCCCAAAGCTTGTATCCTTTCACACTGACATCCTTGTTCTCCAATTTTGACCTCTTCTCCCTAGGCACATATGCATATGCCTCACAACCAAAAACACAAAGATGTCTAACTGAAGGCTTCTTACCAGACCATGTACCTCCATAGGTGTCTTACCAACAAGAGATGATGTAGGAGTCTTATTTACCATGTAGCAAGCAGTGGCTACAGCTTCAAACCAAAACTTTTGTTCGAGGCTTGCTCCACTAAGCATACTCCTAGCCTTCTCCATCAGTGTCCTATTCATCCTCTCTGTAACTCCATTTTGTTGCAGGGTGTATGGAGTTGTCTTATGTCTTTTAATCCCTTTCTCTTTACAGAACTTATCAAACTCTACCGAACAAAACTCACCACCGTTGTCAGTTCTCAAACATTTAATCTTTTTACTAGTTTGATTCTCAACAAAAGATTTAAAATCTTTGAACCAACTAAAGACTTCAGATTTGCTTTTGAGAAAATAAATCCATGTCCTTCTATTGTAATCATCTATGAAAGATACAAAATATACAGATTTAGAGATCGAAGGAACATTAACTAGACCAAACACATCAGAATGAATAAGATCCAATACACCAGAAGACTTATGAGAACTCGAGTAAAATCGAACATAGTTTTGCTTTCCATATATACAATGTTCGCAAAAGTCAAACTCGAGATTACAATCATTTAACTCCTCAACAAGGTTTTTATTTTTCAAGGTTCTAAGACCCTTCTCACCAATGTGGCCAAGTCTCTTATGCCATAACATTGTCTTCTTAGCAGGAAGCTTAACTTCCAAAGCATGAGCACCCTTAGGTACCCAAAATGCACTAACATCAGAATTTGATATAAAAGATCTTTTAGTTGTTAGTTCCAATGGTGGGGATGAAGTGACTGCAGCTCTTTTCTTCGAGTCAGAAGAACTATTGCATTGTGAAATGTATGCCTCCAGCTGAAATAGAGTACCTCTCCGAGTACCCTTTGTAAGCACCATAGCTCCTCTAGTCATCTGCATTCTTCTTTCAAGAAGACACCTTGCACACCTGTATCATTCAATTTACTTATAGAAAGCAAGTTTTGTGCCATGCCTGGGATGTGCATAACCCCAAAGATCCCCTTCACTCGTCCATCAGGGAATCGGATTGATACTCTTCCATGACCAACAATCTTTAGATGAGAGTCGTCACCCAAGTACATTCTTCCACCATCGAACTCTTCATACTTCGTGAACCAGTCTCAACGCGAGGTCATGTGGAAAGATGTACCAGAATCAATCAGCCACACATCATCAGATGCATAGGTGGCCAAGGCTACAATGAAGGCATCACCATCATCTTGTGACTTGTCAGAATCTGAATCTGGGACATTCTTCTTTTTCTTCTTTTTCTCCTCTTTACATTCCTTTCAGAAATGCCCAATTTTCCCACAGTTCCAACACAATACCTTGGACTTTCCAAGATATTTGGATCTCCCACAAGATTTGGATCTACCCTTCTCAGCTTTCTTGTCTTTCTTTTTCCCTTTCTCCTTGGGTCTTCCACGAACCGCAAGAGCTTCTTTGGCCGACTCAAATGACTTTCTCTGCATCTCTTCAGATAACAGTGAAGACACCACATCTTCTATTTTGAAAGTGGATGTGGTACTCCCGATGGCCATAACAAGATGATCCCACGAGTCTAGTAAAGAACAAAGCAGGGTCATACACCGATCCTCCTCCATCTTCACACCAACGGATGTCAATTATGCAACCAACATATTGAAGGCATTCATGTGATCAGCAACAAATCCTCCATCTTCCATCCTCAGAGAATATAGCTTCTTCCATAGGAACAACTTGTTTACCAGGGATTTAGCCTGATAAACATCACCAAGTTTCTTCCACAAATCCTTCGTGGTTTCTCCTCATGAACATTTAACAAGACGGAATCAGCCAGATAGAGTCTCACAAGACCCTTGGCTTTACGATCTTTGAAATCCCAATCATCTGGGGACATTGTCGCTGATTTTACACCAAAAATTGCCCATAGGTCTCTATCAACGAGCATGTCTTCCATTTTGAGTTTCCATAACTCAAAATTGTTGCCATTAAACTTTTCAGCCTATATCCTTCAGGATGTGCCTACTATCTCCTTCCTGCAACAAGATTTCAGAATGCTCTGCACAGACTCCCACTCAATCTAAGATCAGTACAAAAAACCCTACCCAGCAGCTAGGACCAAAATTGGCCAGGCTCTGATACCAACTGAAAGGAAGCTAGGTGTGCGGAAATCGCTTCCTAAACTAATCTAATGAGGGGAGACGTATGCAAATTTATTTTAATGTTTACAATTGCAGTAATATGAAACTTATATCAAAGATATTACAGCAGCAAACACAAAACAAGAATGCAAACATAGAGAAGTAGACACAAGATGTACGTGGGGAAAACCTTTTTAGGTAAAAAACCCCACACTCTAAAACCTGCACAATGTATTATCTGAAACAGTTACAATTTACAATACACTTGCAATGCAAGTTCTTTGAAGAGTCTTCAAATATCGATTCTGGAGTTATTCCAGTAGCATAACAGTACCTGTAAAAACACTATGCAACTACAACTCCAAACTATGCAATATATAGGGATTACAAGGCAAATATTGAGAGCATCTTGGGATAGGTGTCCACCTTGGCCACATGGCCATTATCCCACATCAAAGGACACTTGTCCTTGCTGCACATACATCCCTTACATCTGTCATACATGGCAGATTTGACTTTCCCAACATAGGAGCACTCCATGCTAAAAATAGACTATGACAGATGCTCTTACATATCTTATAGTTGTCATAGATTTTCCCAAGATAACAACCTTTAATGTTGTAAGAGAATCCATCATACAATGCTAAATATAGCATATTCCTCTTACAACATGTCATAGCCCAAGTTAGGTGCCAAAAGATGCCTTTCCCTCATGCAAAGATCCTCACCGACACTTGTCATCACTTGTCATAAGAATCTTCAAACTTGGCTCTTACGCGTCATAGATTCTGTCATATGGAATATTGTCTTCCACACACCACAAGATGCTGCCACATGGCATATTAGTGCCACCTCAAATGGGACGCCCAAAATCATGTAGGTTTGACTTGACCATCCAAGTCACATTCCAAGTAAGATGACATGTCACCGTGCCACCTCAACTAAGTGACCAAACTTAATGTGCAACTAATTACAACATTAGGCAATAAATTAATATACAAATAAATAAATAATGCTAGGAATTTGCAAAGGTTGAGACACCTTAATTCCCAACAAGAGATAGGTATTTGACTAGTTGTTAGGAGGGGATATTATATGGGGACTTATAGAGGTATGCCTAGGTGGTTGAAGGATGGGTATCAACTAGATCAATTTTGATAAACACAATGGTATTAAGGGTGTAGGTAGGTGGTGGTAGAGTGGATTTATTATGAGAGAGTCATGTACCAATTTGGACAAGTGCATTGTACGATAGCTACACTTGATATATCGGAGGATCATGAGGTGTCCCTGGAGGACCAATGAATTAGAGATAAGGGATTTTGATGATTACTCATTTATGGATGACGATGATGTGGATGATTTTGTTGGATTGGATATTGATGGCATGAGGGTGAACTTGGCATACATCACATAATGCACTAATTTATCCACCTATAGACAGAGATGTAAGGGTGAGTGGGGATGGTGGAAATGGTGGTGATGGAGGGGTTAGTGGATAGGTTGCAATGGAGATTGTAGAGGAGGAGGAAAAGGATATGATGTTAAGGAGAGGATGATAGAGGCTAAGGGAGGAGGGAGATGATGGTGTAGTGAGGAGAGTGTAGAGGTCATGGAAAGAGATGATAGGGACATCTAGAAGATTTTGACAAATGTAGGACTAGGACCATAATCTAGTGTCCCTTTATTTGGAGTAGAGGGAGGAGTGACAACTACATTGGAGATAGGAGATAGTTGTCGGGCAATGGAGGGGAGAGTCCAAGAGGATTCCTCTAGACCAAGTTCTATACAAATACCTACACTTCCTCTAAGGGCCTTGGTTGATAATACTTAGTAGCCAAGGAGTCCAAGTATGCACAATTTGATGGTTTATTACTTTTGTTTTTATGATTATGTGCATAGACTAAAGTTGATGTTTATATTATTATTTATATGTAAATTTAATTATTAAGGGTTCTAACTCCTAATCTATTTTTGTGTCCATAGTGAGCATCAAGAAGTGACTAAATTTTATTTGTCAAGTTTTTATAGAGATGATCCCTAATGTGGCCTTGCAATGGGGAGTATGAGATTGCCACCATCCTATGCAAATTGAGGGCTAGCATATTGAGGTTTTCAAGCTTGTGGCTTGACTCTGGGTTGCATATGATGAGTAGTGGTTTGTTGTATTGTTTATTTAGGTAGAGAGCAATTATCTAGTGACTATGCTATGGGATAGGGATATAATGATGGCTCAATGAGATCAATACACCTTAGAGATAAGGATTTTTGACCAGAGAGAAGGATCAACTACAATAGAAGCAAAATGAGCTAGAGTTAGATCAAGATCAATTGTAGTGGGAGTTTGAGAAGCTATAGGTGAGGCTAATTAGAGAGTATAGGGTTTGAACACTTAGTTGTTGGAGGCATGCATAAAGTGGGATGCAATATAATCCAAAGTAGATAGGTTGCAAGCCAACATTGATTGACTTGTGGCACAAGTTTATATTATTATTTATATTTAAATTTGATTATTAGGGGTTCTAACTCCTAATCTATTTTTGTGTCCATAACGAGCATCAAAAAGTGACTAAACTTTATTTGTCAAGTTTTTATAGAGATGATCCCTAACGTGGCCTTGCAATGGGGAGTAAGAGATTGCCACCATCCTATGCAAATTGAGGGCTAGCATATTGAGGTTTCCAACCTTGTGGCTTGACTCTAGGTTTCATATGATGAGTGGTGGTCCGTTGTATTGTTTATTTAGGTAGAGAGCAACTATCTAGTGACTATGCTATGGGATAGGGATATAATGATGGCTCAATGAGATCAATCCACGTTAGAGATAAACATTTTGACTAGAGAGAAGGATCAACTACAATAGAAGCAAGATGAGCTAGAGTTAGATCAAGATTAAATGTAGTGGGAGTTTGAGAAGCTATAGGTGAGACTAATTAGAGAGTATAGGGTTTGAACACTTAGTTGTTGGAGGCATGCATAAAGTGGGATGCAATATAATCCAAAGTAGATAGGTTGCAAGCCAACATTAATTGACTTGTGGCACAAGTAACCTACCTCAAAGTAGAAGCAATCATAGCTCAGATAGAGAGATTGATGATTCATGTAGCATATATCACTCTAGAGCATCCTCATGTCTAGAATCTATCAGATGAGACCATGACATGGAGGGTAGAGGATACAAGGTTGAGTATATAGGTTATAGGGCTAGTGAGTGAGTTGTGATGTTTATGATCCTAAAGAAAGTCTCTCTCTCACACACACACACATACACTTGAATATTTGACTAGCTCTATGCATCCACTTGAGAGACAACTACCATCACTACTACCTAATGACCAATCACCTCCTACTAAAAGGTCAACCAATCATGGCTAGGCCACACAATACACCACATTTTGATACAATGGTGGATGTTTTTGTGTGAGCGAGAACTTGTATCTACATTTTTTAGGAGTTATCATTTGTGTTATGGGTGTTTGATTATATCCTCATGTGATGTTTATGTTAGTGTGATTGTTCATATTATGATTCTTTAGTATTTCTTGTTATGCTTATATTGATGTGTTTTTGTGACAATTAATTAAATGTAAAATGGTATTGCTTGATATTTAGGGCATGTGTCACTAAAAGTAATTGATTAATTAATTAATTGAAATGAATTGATTAATATAAGTTGTTCTCATTGAAATGAATTGATTAATATAAGATATTTAGGGCATGTTAGACTTACCCTGTCCTATAAGTTGTTCTCATTGAATCGAGAACCAAATCAAGTCTCCCATCTAAAAATTAAATGCTCAATGACTTCATCATCATCAAAAAGTAACAAGTATTTTTTGTAATGTATCAAATTTTGTTGTTTTATCAAAGATTTAACTACATACTTTATCAGTCAAGCTTCATCATCATTAACTATATATAATTATAAATCTTCTTCATCCTTGACATGCTCATATTTAAAATTAAACTTACCCTAAATAATTGTAAAAAGGCTATCAAATGTCCTTCTAGATCCCATGCTCTATACTTGGTGTGAATCTATACTCGTAAAGAATCAAATATAGGCATTAATCCTTCCCACTTAAGTAGCTAATATTCTTCAACATTCAAAGGGAGTTTCAAGGAATATGCTTTTATTTTTTATCAGCTAATTTATTTTAAATTCCTTTATAGATCTGCTAGGCCATCTCCATTATAACTAGCAATAGAGTGACATACCTTGGTTCAACAACTAGGGATCTATGAGAGCCCCATCCACTAATAATTGTATGATAAGGGAGCAACCACCAACCAACAAATTTCTTCACATTGATAACCAACTCCTCAAGAAGCTTATTTATAGACCTTCTCAATACATGAGCTTGTAGCATCAACCACCATTCTCCAAAAATCTCATGACCGTAATGAAAATACTAGTTGTGATGAAATAATTTAAAGACGTAATGAATATGAATCAAGGTGGTTTGTGTCCACTAAAGAAGAGGTGAATTAAATCCAATAGCAACATTAATAACATCCAACGAGAATGAAACCATATAGAAATTTCCCCCATTCTAGGCTTCTTGAAATTGCCTACAAAAATTTGTTAAAATAATCTTCCCTCAATTGAGATTCTACGTTCTTTGAAATCATAAATAGCAATAGAACCCACATAGGACTTATATGCTCAATGTCTAGAGCCCCAAATATTCTACACAAGACCAAGGCTTCTCTAATATTTGGCCTAAAAGATTTAATTGTGATCTATTCTATCTCTAGTTAGTTTATCCGTCAAGATTAGAGCTTACCTCTTTGAGCTCTTCATAAATTTTATAATCTTTGCACCATTATTAAATAGTGTATATATCATATTTGAACTCTACTTCTGAAAGACAAAATCATCATAAACACAATTAAAACTGCAGTCATGATCATTTAGTTCATAATATCTCTAACCAAATAAGCACAGAGAAAGACATTAGCCTTTCCCCTAAGCATAGAGAAAGACATTAACCTTTCCTTAGCTTTATGCAATTATGATTGTCTAATGACCTTAACTCATTCATTTTATTCTATTATTGGGTCTACACCATCTATGTCATAACCAACATCATAATCCTTGAAATACCTATACAACTCACTGTAATAGGTCTTACATGCATATCACTTTGTAAAACTAAGTCTCGATATTTAAAAGCTCTTTGTTTTCTCTTTCTTATGCCATTTCTCTACCTAGATAAGCTCTCTACTCAAAATATTTAAACTTTGTCATAAGAAAATTTACCAGCCAGAGAAAAAAGTTATACCGTCATACTTGGAACAAAGAACAATATGGAACATCTTTGAACAAATACCAATAATAGAAAATCAATAAACGTCATTTAATTTAAATCATAGAACATGCAACAACTTAAGTGCATAAATTATCACATGTCTTAACACAGACTCACGCCTCAATAAACTTAGCAACAATACTTAAACACTGAGCAGGGGCACGGGGAATGAGGTAACGTCGACAAAACTTAACTTTATGGACTAGACCGATTCCAGACTTAATGGTTTCAAGTTCCTAAGACAAAAAAACATGGGGATGTAGGGAGTGGGATGATGTCATCTGTACGTAGAACATATCAAATTAAAAGAACAATGAATGTGGGGCATGGGAGCAATGGGGTGACATAAACCCGAGTTAGAAAAAATATCTTTCTAAAATGTGACTTTAAGAGACAAAAGACAAAATGACAAAACAAGCACAACATAAACAAAACAAGGAAAATGACAAAACCATCCTACCCAACACAAAATTTTCAAGGAAGGTTTTCTAGGGCAGAGAAACATAGACTCATTACTTGTCTTTTCATTGAAAGAAAAAGGAACCCCTCGTTGTGAACTAAGGCGTGTTTGACCACAATAATAGATCTCCTCTTCTAGATCCTCATGCAAGAAGTTATTTTCACATCCATCTTTTATATCTCTACATCAAAAGTTGAAGAAACAAATAATAGGAATCTAACTAAATTCAACTTAACAACAAGAGAAAATAACTCACCATAATTTATTCCTTCAACTTGGGAATACCCTTTTGCTACCAACCTTGCTTTATAACTTTCCCACTTTCCTTTTGAACTTTATTTTCTTTTGAAGAACCATTTGTACCCAATGGCCTTCCTTCCTTAAGGTAACTTCACCAAATCCCAAGGCTATTTGTTGTAAAGAGAAGCCATCTCTTCCTCCATTGCCCTTCTCAAAAACTTGATCTCATTTGATGACAATGCCTAATGTACAATTCTAGGATCATCGTTAATAGGAAATAAAGTAAAAATGCAATAGAAATCAATAGGGCTATACCTTTCTAGTTGATTTCTTTCTCGTGGACCTTCTTATGGATGAAGTAGAAACTTTGCATTTTTTGAGTTCCCATTCGAATCACTTTCTAAATCTCGCTCTTCTTCTCTTTGTTCACCAACCTCAACATGTTCATTTTAAACTACTAGTTTTTCTCACTTTACATCAAACTACATCTCAACCTTTTTATCACCTTCTCTCTTCACTTTCCTTTGGTTGTCTAATATTGGAACTTTTGGTTTCTCTAAAAATCACATCCCTACTATGAACTACTTTCAAAAAAATAGGATTCCAAATCTTATAACTCTTAACATTTTTATCATAACCAATGAAAATATACTTTTTCACTTTGTTGTCTAACTTGGTTCTTTTCTACTTAGGTATATGGACATGCATCGCAACCAAATGGTTTCTTATCGACAAGTATTGAAATAGAAGACTTATTGATAATAGAACAACCAATGCTTACTGCTTTGGCTCAAAACTTTTTCTCTAAACCAACACTACTTAGCATGTGTCTTGCCTTCTCCATCGATGTACTTTCAAGCACTCCATTTTTCTAATGTGTGTGTGTGGGTGGTATTTTGCCTTGCTATTCCGTTATTTTTGCATAAATTCTCAAAATCAACTAAGTAAAACTCTCCTTCATTATCTATTCTAAGGATTTGCATATTCCTCTCTATCTAGTTTTCAACAAGAGTTTTTCACTCCTTAACCCTGATAAAAACTTTAGAATTATGTTTGAGAAAGAAAACCTAAGATAATCCGGAGTAATCATCAACAAATGAAACATAATATGAAAAAATTTCAAGAGAAGATACATTCACAAGACTTAGCACATCACTATGTACCAAATCTAAAATCCTATCAACTCTAGAACTAGAAGAAAAAATTACTCTATTGTTCTTTCCATAAATAGAATGTTCACAAAAATCAATGTCAAAAGAACAATCTTCAAGGACTTCTACCATATATTTTGATTTCAAGCTACAGAGACCTTCCTCAATAATGTGACCTAGTCTTTCATGTCATGGCATGGTTTTATCTACAAGTAATTTGTTTGTTTCATAGACCATTGAAGAGTTGGCAATATCCTTCATGGTACTAGCATCCAATCTAAAAAGGGTTTTGTACCTAACTCCCTTATCCAACACCATAGATTCCCTTACCATCTTGAAATTATTCTTGCTCAAAATTACAATAATACTTGCATCTTTCATCTTGCTTATTGAGATCAAATTCCTTGTCAATCTTGAAATATGCAAAACACCTAATTATCTTGTGGGTTGTGTTAATCACCAAGATACACTTCACCTCCATTAAATTTTTCGTAACTTGCAAACCACAATTTATGAGGAGTCATGTGATAAGATGCTCCCAAATCTATTAACCAATCAACTTTACCACACCTTATTATCTTGTGGGTTGTGTTAATCACCAAGATACACTTACCTCCATTAAATTTTCCGTAACTTGCAAACCACAATTTATGAGGAGTCATGTGATAAGATGCTCCCAAATCTATTAACCAACCATCACAAACATTAGAGGAAGTAACAAAAGCATCACTTCTTCATTAGAGTATTTTGAATTGGTGAAAGAAGTATCATCATCCTTATCATGCTTCTTGACTCTACATTGTTTTTTAAAATGTCTCATTTTGACACAATTCCAACACTTCAATTTTGACTTTTCAGGAGACTTGTCTTTAGATTTAGATTTCTTTGCCTCCAATTTTCTTTGAATCTTCCTCTCACCAAGAGACCATCATTTTCACCATCATCCATGGTCTTTCTTCTCATCTCTTCTAACAATAGAGTAGCAACCACTTTCTCAAGTTGTAAATCTGTAGAAGTATTGTTAATTTCCATGACAAAATCATCTCATGAATCTAGAAGGAAACAAAGCAAACAATAAATCCATCCTTTGTTGGAATTAGGGCTGACAACTGAGGGGGGGGTGAATTAGTAGTCATAAAAATTTTAATGCTGACTGCAGTTAATTCTTCTTTACCATTTCTTAACAGATTAATGATATAATCATGAAAAGCAATAATCAATAACACATGAGCAGAAACACAAATAACACACTTGACACCAAGATTTTTAACGTGGAAACCCGGTTAAGGGAAAAACCACGGTGGGGGTTAACCCACAAGGATTATACTCTGTTAAAAGTATTACAAAAGGGGAAGGCACATGCCTTCGGGCTCACTGCCCAGAGCTCACTGCTCAAGAGAGGCTCACTGCCTACAAGAATGATTACAAAAGGATTACAGATTGTTTGAACTAATGAATAGCATCTGCCAATGCAAGAATTCAATTTCGGTTAATCATAGAATACTGATCTTACACACTTCATCTTTATTCTGCCCTGTTTACTGCTCTGCCATAATCCGGATCTCAAATCTCTTCTCTTTCGCACCTTAATCTTCTTTTTCGCACTTACTCCCTCATCGCACACCACATACATACCAATACACTCGAATCCATCGGTTATATATATCCGCCTCAAGAAATTCAATCACCTTTTTGCCGGCCTTATGAAGAACTTAATCAAGCAATACAAGTACTCTGTTCTGTCCACTGAATCCATACATCAATATTGATGTGTACCACAAAAACACTTCCAAATCATCATACATGTTGGCCACTAACATTATATCCCATACACAACTCATCAAAACATTTCTACTAGATCCACACAAGGATCTAACACAAGTCAGCTTGTTCTTCACTGAACTGTTCTTGTCATATTAGGACCCGATACTCAGATGCTCAACTTTTAATCCTTTTGTCATTGGAGGCTAAAATCTTGGATTTAGATTTTCCTGACATTCCTCTACACTCCCTCAAATTCACAACACAATGATTAACTGGAGAGATCCGCTAACCAAAATACTGAACTTTGCCATATACCATGTTCATGTCTATCCAAACTAGACAAATCTTGGAACTGACTTCTGGTATGATCTGATACTGTACTACGGATGTGTGGAATGGACTTAATTGCCATCAATGACAACACATGACATGCCTTGCAGTGTCTCTTGCCAACATCCTTTTCATACACCTTTACATTTACAAATTCCAATTGACTTACAATGATATTGAAAGCATTCAAATGATTGGAAACCGAGTCTCTATCACCCTTTGTCAAAGAATACAATTTATTCCTTAAGAAAAGTTATTTAACTAAAGACTTGATATAAGTTTCATAATTTATCCCACAAACTATGGGATGTACTTTCATTAGAGACATTTAATAATACCAAATCAATGAGACATAATATAATGGTTCTCCTTGCTTTCCTATCAAGCTTTTCCCAATCTTTATCTGCCATAGTAGAGGGTTTTTGTCCTTTCACCACTACCCATCGATCTTTCTCAACCAAGAGACCTTCAATCTTTAGTTTCCACAACTCAAAATTAGTTCCATTAAATTTGGAACCTCCATTCTTAATGCATTTGCCATAAAATACCCAAATCTAAGATAAGCACAAACTACTCCCACTAAATCCCCGAATATCCTCAGACAAAAGCATCCTCCTTCTCAAGCATCAACCTGCAACCGAACTCGAATACTAATTGTTGAGAAAAAATTTAAGGAAATCTTTTTAAGAGTTAATTTGTTGTTTTACATCAATTATATATCAAATTTATAATCACCACAAAATTGAAACATAAAAGTAAATCAATAACAATGGAGATAAGAGCAATCACATAGTGTATAGTCAGAGCACTAAATTTGCCCTAGGAAAACCCTTTTCAAGAAAAACTCAACATCAAATCAATGCCACACACTGTATTATTAGTAAAATATGTTTATAATGCAATAGGAAAGTCAATTTATGGTGTCACTAATCTTTGCTCCAAATCTAGCAAAATTCTGACAACACCTCCTTACTCCAAGAGCAACAATATCAAACCACTATCCCAGTTTGGAAGATGCATAAAAAATCACAAATGGTTAGACCTTCCAAGGGCACCCAAGTATGATCCTTCACATGCCTCGATGATCCTTCACATACCCAATGGGACTTTTTACATTCAAGGCCAAATATGTCCACCTAGAGAATGCTACCAACTTTGTGACTTCATATTCCATCTCGAAGTGGTCTTATTTTGTTGTGATATATATCTTCACATGGCCCCTTAAAGAAATACATATTTCCAATATTAAATACAATAATTACATAGGAAAATATTGAATTATCTAATTGTAGCATCCATCCAACGATGAGAACACTTAACCACAAACAATAATTGTTGATTATGCAAGGTGTACAACACCTAACCCAACAGTTTGTTCATCAACTAATCCAACAAACTCATCACAAGATTCTAGAGCTATATCATTATGGTCCATTGTTTCTTCATTTGTTGGCTCACCTTTATCCATAGTATCTACATGATTGATTGTGTTGTGGAAAGTGGTTCATGTAAATTTGAAGATTTTGGCTTGGAGGAGCTACAAAATGGTTGCCCCCATTATTTATCCCCTCCACATAAATCATATCATTGTCAATCAAGTCTTGCATTTTATGTTTCAAAGCCATACATCATTGTGTATCATGACAATTAACTTGGTGATAATCGCAATTACCAAAAACCAAAAAAAAAAAGAATTAAAACCTTTAGGAACATAGATTGAAACATCCAATAGCCTAATGGGTGGAAGGGTAACCATGTTCAGCCCTAGAAGCTTTTGCAATATAACATTAAGGGGCTCATAAGCTTTATAAACTTCCCTTGTATTTGTGGTTTGATAATGACAACATTTGAAGATGTTTACCCATGATTGATATGATTTGCATTTGGCCTATTATCTTGTTTAGGGATTGAATTATCACTACCCTTTTTGAAATTGTTTTTTAGTTGATACTCAAAAGGTTAGAATAGATGAGCCATATTTTAAGAGATTAACCTCCAACAATTTTCTCTTAAATCTTTAATTTTGGCACATAAATCAAAACATGTGGCATAATAATTGATAATGACTTTATGTTTGATGGCAAAAAGCAAAATATTAAGTGGCATAATAATTGAAAAGGACTTTATGTTTGATGGCAAGGAGCAAAATATTAATGAACGATCTTAGCAAAATATTAATGAACAATTTTTGGATCTCATCATTTGACAATTGAGGATTGAAATTTTATAACATAAACATTTACTCTTTCATTATTTCCTTGCTTACCTGAAAATGTAAGCTCTAAGCCAATGTTTACTTGAAAGTGTTGACAAAGGAATTTGCTAACTTAGGCAAAGAATGGATTGAACCCTGGGGAAATGAGAAGAATCGTTCTAGTGCATTTTACTCTAACGTACATGAAAAAAAATTAACAAGTGAAGAATCGTTCTAGTGCATTTTACTTTAACGTACGTGAAAAAAAATTAACAAGTAATGTATCATGTGAACCACTACTCATGAAATATGGGTCATGTGTTTGACTCAAAAACTACGCAGTTAAACCCTGAAATAAAATATCATAATTTGACATGCTGCGAAAAAAATACCTCCTACTTATCAAGTAATGTATCATTGTACATAAAAAAAATTCATTCATGTGGCATTACATGACATTATGTGGGTCATTGGGTCACCCCTTCTATTGTACAATTTGAATTGAGTTGTCACGGAACTCATTGGGAACAAATAGGCCAATATAGGCTTGCGAGTTAAATTTTTCTTAGAACTTCAAGGAAGAGTACTAAGCCTATTTTGGACTTCAAACACTAGTTTTAGAAGTCATATCGACTAACTTTATTCAAAAAATAAATGGTCATTTGGTTTACAACTACCTTCACGAGTATCAGTCATAGTAGCACTTGTCCCTTCACTAGATGGTCACAGAAGCAGTTATAAAACTCATCATCCTTATCTATGGGTTTTTAGGTCCATCCCACTAGTAAGAATCTTGTATTTGTTTTAGTTTTAATCATTTTTTTAATATGGTGTCTTGTTGCACTTTAGGTCCCAACATGGCAATTAAAATAACACGTCTTTCTTTGTATTTAAGGTTGACTGCACATGTTTTTGCTTTGTCTGTACCTGTCGTTGACTTCTCTTACATGTGAATACCACAAATAAGTAGCGTACAGGACAATGTAGATTTATACCGAGCTAGTGTACAGGACAATCTAGATTTATTCCAAGCTGTTTGGAATCAGTCTACACAGTCCCCTCAATAGTTATTTGAGACATTTTAGTGAACGCCTTTAGTCTAAGGGTCATGTTATTCTGAATATGACAGTTAAGAGGTGTTATAAACTTTAGTTTGTACCCCATTTGCTACCTAATATCGTGATCTTTTCTTCAAGTATTACCAGATTTTTCAACATAGCAGGTACCACCTAGATTTTGTTTTCATAAAAATATGACTTTAGCCATCCAAAAATATAATATTTTATCGAGAAAAAAAGGCATTAACTGAATCTTCCCATAATGTGCATCCAACTAACAAAGTTCAAAAATGCAAGATCGTAAATGCTCTCGAGGAGATCATTCCTTCAAAAGTCCAAAGAAGATTATGAATGGGTAAAGCGTGAAATTGAGTAAATTTTTCGTTCAAAAGCACAATTAGAGCATTGCCCGTGATCTAGGGAAAGACTGTAAGAAAGCATTGCCTATGAAGACGTTAATCTGTTAACTTTACATTTGAAATACCATAACACCTTGCTGTTCAAAAATATTCACCAGAAATAGGAAATATCTCAACTTCAAAAACAGAGATTGACATGAAATTTTATTAGATGCTTTAGAAGCTGATCTGTACAACACATATTGTCTTCATTTTAAAAGAGATGAAAATCATCAGGTGTACATAGGATACTTATGAAGCGCGACTTGTTTTTGGCTTCAATGACTTGTTCCTGCTAAACAGAGTTGAAAGCATACTCTTGCTTCGACTTGGAGGTTGACGAATTAGGGCTCGGTGATTATCCTTAAAAGACACGGGATTTGATATTGTTTTGGAGTTTTCTTGAGAGACCTGCAACCAAACCAGAACAAGGATGAAAAGATGAAAATAATTATTTCTGAAACCAGGAACCATGCTACTTCTGTTAACAATGTAAAAACAACCATTTCATTTTTTTCCTTTTCCAATAACAAAATCTCTGGGATACACCTCTAAAATATTCTACGAAGTGCTAAAGAAAATGCTTTGTTTCAAACAACACGTGCAACTACAGGTCCTCAGTTTTTTGACAATTTTATCTCCAGGTAAAGTTAAAAACATTCTATTGATTATTCTTGCTCCCAGAAGATGATGGGAAATGTCCATAGACCAGAACAAATGATGAGATTAACAGGAAGATTAGAAGAAATAAAAAATGCTAAAAGTTCGTAGATAAAACATTTGGTAAAGAGTACCATGAGAATATAACCCTATTTAAGAGTTTGCAAGTTAAATTCAACCCTATTTACAAATTAATATAAATTATATTAATGTTTATGTCATGTAAGAGCTTCCTAGAACATGTTTTTCATTATCAAAATAAGCAAAATGATCGTGTCTGGCTTACAACCAAATCTGGCTGTGATGTCATGGTTAACTGATAAAAGATGAATATGGGATTTCAATCAGTCTGAAAGATATTAAAGTGGGAGATCAAGGATGCTGTCAAAACAATTGGCCACTTACCGTAAAGCCCAAGAAGGTCCCAATCCTGGCCCTGAGAAGAGTGCAAAAGGGAATCAGGAAACCATTTTGCATTTACGAGGAAAGAGTGTTCTTGTGTGAGGATGGATACATGCCTTACCCAAAAGCACGTTTAATGGTAGGAGCTGTGAAATGGTTCAAAGACTCTTCAGATGTTGTGAGAGGTCCCTCAAAGTTCCAGCCCCCAAACCAACAATCTCAGGTCAACACTGTCAGTCAGGCGGATGGTTGAAACCCCCTTCTTCATAGTCTTTCCCAAAATTACTCCAAACACATTTTCAAGTCAAGCCCTCTACAAAAAGGCCTTCATATATAAACTTATAGCCTTGATATGACAAAATTGTAGGATGACTTGGTACAAGGTAGCAATACTTGGATTTCTGTGCTAGAGACTTCTTTACTGAAAGATGCATAGACACTTTGGATTGAAGGAATGTCATTGGCAGTAGCCCATCTATTTTGGTAACCGCTACATTTTTTTATGCAGCTTAAATTTCCGCATATTCACTAAGCATGCTTGGTTTTGGCATCACCTAAATTTGGGTTAAGACTTGCTGATCTTACTCTCCACTTGTTGAAAAAGAAGGTTGCAAATGGAAATGGATTATTAGCATAATGTCCAATAGGGCAAGGGACATGATTGTTATCATGCTTGCTTAACGTGTAAAACTCAATAAAGGAAATGCTCTGCCAGAAGAAATTTTAGTAGAAGACTTGGAGGAAGTGGAAACAGATGGCAAATCATGAGAGTGACCTTCATAAAAAGGTCATCCACGATTATGGTTAAAGAGCCATAACCTGACTAAAAATATTCACCAAATGATTTTGAAAAAAGAGAAACCCCAAGCTTATTAGGGATGGATTGAAAGGGAATCCAAAATTTAACTTTCAAAAACAAAGAAAAGACACTAAGCTGAGTGCAGTTTACAAAGTCATCAAAGATCAAGTTAGAATCAAGCAAAAGCATCACTGATAATGAGTAAGGTTAAGATTGATAGATGCATACACTCGAAGGAAGGGTATATTTCTCTATTAAATCAAAATCACGTCAGAGGACAATGTACAAGAAAGAGGAGAATCCAGAGAATGAGAACAGGGATCTCACAGCCAAGTCAAAAGTTACAGGAACAGGAAACAAAGAAATTCATAGGGCTATCAAGGTTCCCTTAATATATTATAAGAAACAAAAGAATAATACTACTAAGGCTATGGGTTCTGGGACAAATATAGGCGCTGGACAAATGCCTGTGAAGGCTTTCCATTTCCAGAAATGTTCTAAAAAACATGTGCATTTTGCTCAGGGGTAATTGATCTATTTGTAGCCCAACTCTTCTGATTTTTGTAGAAATAAATACAGGGCTTTTTGGTGGCCCAAACGAGAAAATTAGGTTTGGATAGAATAGTATTTAAACTCTGATTAAAACAATATAAGTGCATTTCTCGACGTCTTGGTCAGATGACACATTTCAATTCTCTTAAAGAATTTCTAAACAAGATTTTCCTATTGTTGCCCTTTGGACTCTGGTTAGTAACTACTCCTACCCCTCTGGACAGCAGCTCCAGCTGGTATGATGGTGAAGGTGTTCTTCACTACAAACAAGTCAGGAAGTCTAACCTCCTTGTAATATGAGGCTGCCATCCTGGCATGCTGATATCTCCTAAATGTGCAAGCCCACAGCCTGTCTGTGAAACATGCACAGAATCTGGCTAACCACCATACATAAATCAGAATTTATGTACATAGCATCAAGTTGCAGAAGTGAGAAGATTTGAGGTGTTAATGGTTGTGCTGCAAACCATAAGATTCACACTTCATGAGACAAAACACTTGAACCTGCTCTTGATGAGCACCCATGTCAAACAAATTGATGAAGATGAAAAACATATAAATGCACAATTTGATTATTGTTATTTTTTAAAACTCGAAAAATTACTGAATTTTCAATTCAAATTCAAGTGAGCACATTCTGAACCATATTATATGGCCAATGTAACTGCCAACAGGGCTTGAATGGTGGAAACAATGCATCTTTTCAAAAACACAATCATCACACAAGTGAATTCCATGCACCAATGATCAAAATATACGCCATGAAAGCTTTTCATTGAGCTCTGAAGCAGCCGCAGTTGCACAGACCATGAGAAGTTAAAATACACTCTAGCTAAACCAGTAACAATATTTTAGATGGAGCCAGTTATAGAATCCTACAAGCCTAATATGAATCATTGTATTTCAAATGATCCATATGTACTTAAATAAGCCCTAAAGTACTAAGTCTATCAGTTCATAAAAGGTGTTCTCAAATCCAAAATAACTATTTGACTTATCCATTCATGAAAAATGTAGCCCTAAATAGGCAAATTATAAATACAAATACTAATTTGGTTTCAATTCATAGGAGGCCCTGTGCAAGGGTTTCTATATAATCCCACCTACATTGAATGAAGGGTTTAATCCTCTCATTGTATAATTATTAATTATACTATGGGATCTCTCTCAGAAATCTTAGCCCTCAGTTGGTCCAATATGCTATCAAATGTATCACACCTTTCTTCAAGAGTAGGATCATCTGTGTTTGCAAAACAAATTACCTGAGCTATGGGGTCTATAAATGAGACTGCACATCTGCAATCTGCTCACCAATCATCAGCCAACAACTAGGCCTTCAACTTCTTCACATTGTAAGTCCTGGAATCTCCTCACCTGGACCACTTGCTGCTCACAACCATGCTCTGTAAAGGCAGTTGCACCTCAAGCATTGTTTCCAATAAGAAATGGCCAGTAGTGGTGAAGTTTAGGAATTCCATGAGAACTCTATACATGGCTAAGGATGTATGTTGATTGCAGATAAATATTTGCACATTCATCTACATACACAGTCAATTATTGTTTTAGACAAGAAGATAAAACATGTTATATTTCATCTATGAAATTTTTTTTAAGGGTATTCTGTAATGTCCCACCCCAAATCTGAGCCCAGTTTTTTTTTCAGTTTTCTGGGGTTAAGTTGATACCTGTTGCATTTTGGTGTTTTTGCATTTTTGAACATAACATACATGCATACATATATATTTGCAAATACAACGAAATGGAAATACCTAGATGTTTTTGTTTCAATGGAAAGGCACTACAAGGCATAAAGAAGTAATACCCATATGGTGGAATGGTAAAAAGAAGGCACAATACACATACCCAGTTCGCTGTCCACTATTACAATACTGGAAATTGATGGTACAGCAGTCTGTAGTTGCACAAAGCATCACCATATGATGGCCATCTCATAAACAATACATTGAGTAACAAGAAATGACAACTCCAAGCTCATGGATGCCACATAAAGGCAGAAATCTGGATTGAAAATGCAGTATTGATGTGCTACCAAAACCCACGCCTGGCTGGTACAGTACAGCCCCTATTTTCTGAAGTATATCAGCTCTAAACACACACAAATCTGCCTCTTATTCGCTGATAACCATCTGATATGGTCTGCAGACCCTAAACGCCTAATTCAATGAAGATAGCAGCTCACAAACACCTCATGGAAATTACACTACCTCCTTAGCATGGTACGGCCAGGTACAGGAAGGTACGACCTGCTGTAGGGTCTTCAAAACCCCTCAAATCTGCTCTAAACTCAGTGCCATAACCTCTGAAATGTTCCTTGATATTGTGATGTCCCGATATTAAGGCATTGTTTAAATTAAAGATTTAAACGTCGAATTTACTCCATAGTCAAATTGAATAATTATGCAAGTATCAGATAAAACATTTATTATATAATTTAATAAATAATATTAAAATATAATATATATTTATTATCAAGATATATTATTTTATAAATAAAAAATATAAATGTAATTATAAATATAAATATAAATTAAAATTATTATATAAAAATAAATATAAATAACAAGTGTAAATATTAATAATTTAAATATTATTATATAAAATATATACTAATATAAATAAATACATATTTACAAATTAAAAGGGGCCAACCATAGCCAAATTCATAAACATTAACCATAACATAATAAAGGAACGATGAATATAAGAAATAAGATAATGCCAAACTTTAAAATAAGATAATCTACATGGAGCATGTTGATGATTGTTTTTAGACAAGTCAACAATAGAGTAAAACACTAGAGTATCCCACTCTCTTGAATAAAGTTCTCCAAAGGCTGAACTATGTGATCCAGTGAAGTAACTCCAAGGTTCCTTTTTTATGATTCATGATGAGTTAACTCAGTGATTACATGTGATCTTGCTGATAATCACAAAGGGACTTACATCAGATTCTTCTTCTTTCATTTAGCTTATCTCTCCTTCAGTGTGGATGATGTGTATACAAGGTCTCAATGATAAAGAAATGAAAAAGATAAAGGTTAAAGGAACTAATCTAAGGTCAATGGGGCAATGATGATGTATAAATAGACAAACTCCTCAATTAACCTAACTTCACTTCGCCAAGGATGCCTACAACTACATGAAGTTGGTGCAATCTCCTAAGGTTATGCGAATGGTTTTCAAATCATGAAAGCTTATACAAGCACCCATTGAACGACGCAGCTCAAACAAGCATCCACAATCGAACTTATACAAATAAGGCTCAGACTAGCTTTACACAACACTCCACCAGCGATGGATGTTAAAAGCATGAGCTAGGAGTTGATCAAATATTCAGTACAACATACATAACATCAATGAACTTCTAATCTATTTCTAATCTACTTTGAAACATCTCTCCACTCAATCAAGATACAAGAAACCATGTTATTTTACAAGACAACACTTAACACCAAATGAATTCCAATGTCTTTGCATTACTCTTGAGAAATATTTACAACAACTTCAAGTCCTCTCAGAGAATTTCGAGAGTCTCTCCTACTCTACTTCTAAAATCTAATAATTACAAATGAGGCAACAAGGCCTTTATATAGTGGTCCAGAGTTACAATGAATGGCTTAGATCATTTCATGTAGCCAAGGGCTCAGATCATGCCACCTCAATAGGTAGTTACAACAAATTGCTATTTTTAGTACAAAAGAGAGGCAATGAAAGCACGTTTTCCAATGTGATAAGGTAAGATGAAATCATTTAAAACATCTTCCACATAGGCGTCCCTTTGGCTTCTTTATTAAATGATACACTGAATGTAGTTGAAATGATGTGGCGACTTGTGACTGGATGATGAAGTGTACTCGCCACCTAAGTGCTACTTTAGCATGCTCCCAAATTATATCCTCTTGTGATGTCTTCGATATGATTGCTTTTGATGAAGAACACTTGAGATGTATCTTGTTGATCTTGCCTTGTTCATCTTCTTGTAAACTGGATGCATACATGTTGCTTCACTTGCATGACTTCGTGATGTTTCTTCTTCTTGTAGGATACATGATGATCTTCTCTGGATGATCCTTCACGAAGGGTAATGTATATGATGATGCTGCCTCCTTCATGTAAGAGTAGATGATGATGACACTTGATTCATGATTAGAAGTAGGATCTCTCTTGAACTTGAAGATTTGAAGAATCTTGAAGCTTGGATGGATGAATGCCTTGGAACATTTGATGATGGAGCATATGAAACTGGATGTGAGCCTCTTGGAATGATGCTTCCTCTGCAACTTGAAGGTGATTCAAGCACTTGCTCTTGATGATCATGATGTAGTTGATGAAATGCTTCCTTGAAGTATTCCTTTAGGATATCTTTGAAGTGATTTCTTTGAATAGCTACATGATCTCTTATTCTTTTCTCATTCCTTGCTTGTTGAAGGTTCCAATCACTTGTTCCTTAGATAATCCCTCAGCTCCAACCTTATTGCTGCAACATAAAGAAAGAAACAACATCAATCCTTTTACTTTATAACATCATTTCATAACACATAAGGATCACTTGCTTAAACTCTAAAGAAGATCAAAACATGAAAGCAATATAGAAAGTAGAGCATTGAATAGAATCTTTGAATCATCCTTTAACTCTTGAACTCCTCCTTCTTGGCACAGCAGATCAAGAACTTGAAACCTTGTCTTTAAAGGCTTAGCATAGCAGATGGATATCTTAAGCCTCCTTACTCTTGTCGCATTGGATAGAAGTTTCAGTTACTTCTTAACCCTGGCGCACTACTTGATGATTTTAAATCCTTGTCCTTTGAAGAGCATTGGATCATGATGTTAGGATCCCCTTGTGATTGGTTGGAAGATGATGCATAAGATTAACCTTAGATCTGCCCTTAAAAGGTTCCACATACCCCTTGGCGTATTTGATAAGAACTTTGAGATGAGCGCACTGGATCATAATGTTAGGATCCTCTTCAAATGATGCCAAGGGAGATTTAGACCTTTATCAAATGAGTCTTATTTCCTTACTCTCCTATCTGACCTTAGGCGCATCAGCTCAATAATTTGAATCTTCATCTTAACATCTTCTTGATAACCTTCTCTTCACCCAAATTCAGTATTTCCTCATGGCGTTGGGGTTAATGATTTTGATTTCTCCTTGCTTTGGTTAAAACTTGCTTCTTAAAACTCCTCAACCCTTCCTTTTGATAAGGGCACTCTAGATAGGATTTTTGAATCTTCTTAAAACTTGCTTTAAAGATGTTTAAAGTTGGCGCTTTAGTTAACAATTTCATTCTCCCCTTGAAACGTCCTTACATTCTTCATTGTGGTAGTGCATTGGATAAGAACTTTGAGTTCTTCTTGTTATGACTCCTTGGAAGATGATGGATTAAATTGACTTCAAACTCTATTAACCCCTGGCGCAACAGATAGAGTTTCCGAGATCTCCTTGATATAAGCGCATTGGATGGAAAATTTTGAACTCTCTAAGATAAACCATATCCCTCCAAGGCTTTGGCGCATTAGATCAAAGGTTTAGGATCTGCCTGAGGCTAGCACAATAGATCAGCATTTTTGAGTCTTCCAAAGTCAGCGCATTGGATGAAGATATCAACTTCTTCTAGAATGAGGCGCATCAGATAGAACTTTTGAATCCTCTTCTTGAAGTTTTTGATTTTCAATAAAAATTGCCACCTTTTTTGGCGCATCAGATCAGAATTTGAACTTTTTCTTAAAATTGGCATCCAAAACATACTCCAAGTGGTGACGCAGCAGATAAAGGCTCCGAATCCTCATAAACTTATATAGAAAAAAACTTCATTATTCAATCTATAATGAGGCTGGCACATTGGTTGGAGTGCAACAGATCTGATCTTGTATCCTCTTGAAAGTGTTAAGAACTTGAACCTAGACCTCTATGACATCAAGCACAGCAAATAAAGGTTTTGATCTCTCCTTAAATCTGGCATTGGATATGGTATATTAGATCAGCATTTCATCTTTGATAGGTCTTACACCACTCTCCCTCATCATCCTTGGCGCAGCAAATGGATGTTTTAAATCCTCATCCCATTAAAGACTTAAGGTGCATCAGATAGAACTTTAGGCTCTTCATAATTTGGGCGCAATGGATCAAGTTTTTTGGATCATCTTGTGATAAGCGCACTAGATCAGGTTTAAGGAATCCCCTTGAAATTGCCTTGTCATTCTTCATTGTGGCAGCGCATAAGATTAAGCCTTGGAGTCTTCTAAAGATCAGCGCATGGGTAAAGGATCTTTGAGATATTTCCTATTACAAATCCATCCTTTAGACAAATTCTCCCAACCCATCATGGCGCATTAGATTCATATTTCAGTCTCCACTTGAAAGCTCTTCTTTAATGATCAAAAATCCTTTCATTCTGGCGCATTAGATCAAGGTGCATTGGTTCAAGATTTTGTATCCTCTGGTTGGAAGCGCATTTCACCAACATTTTGCGCTACATCCAAGCCTTGTCGCACTGGATCAAGATTTTGGATCCTCTGGAGTAGTTAGTCGTTTTTTCAGGGTCTGTCAGGGTAAAGGTCTATTGAAAAATATATTTAAGTATAAGTTGAGACTTTAAATATTTTTCAATATACCTTTCAGGATGTTTGAGATAGATCTCGAATCCACCGGATTTAACATGTAGAATCTAGAATTTGGAGGATCCACCAGATTTCAGACTTAATCAATTTTTCAGGATTTCAGGCTACCAGACTTAGTCGTTTTCAGGATCTCAAACATACATCAGGATTGATCTCAATGTTCATGAATTGGATGGAAATTGATCAATACTCTTCATTACTGTAAGTTCACGTTCCAAATGAGACCTCCAATTATAAGGCAAAAACTTCTAGGAGAGAGACTTCTTGTTGGATTGGCAAAGGAAACGAACCTAAGACATTATCCAGAACTAAATGCAAAACATCAGAGCTCAAAAAAAAGGGGGGGGGGGGTCCCCATTTGCAATGGGGCGATGTGTGTGATTTGGTCACAACAGAGCGCTCTCCATAATAAGACAAAAATATCTTATTTAAGAGAAGTAACATATGATATCTAATACATCCTATGGTATGCGACTTCATGAAGGAATTCAGATTAATTAATAAAGAAGAGCCAACGATTCATTTATAAGACAAAGTCTTATCTAAGTGAGGTGATGCATTAGTAAAGGTAATGCGATCTATGTTAAAGATAAAAGCAGTGATTAGTATAAAGAGGAACGATCTCTAAGAAGAGCAATCAATATAAATTATGTCAAGGCTGCGATCATGTTTTGAGGGGCAGCGATTAATATGTAAAAAGGTGACTTGATTTGTGAAGAGATACCACTTTGAGAAAGAGACATATCTCTTGAAGAAGTCACCTCTTTTGGAGGGATATATGAAGGAATTGATAGTTTAATATATAGAGATTTCAGAGGCGAGATCTGCCATAGATATTTTATAATGGAAGACAATTGAATATCATTGGATTTAAAAGCAGATATATAAGAAGGATATCAATAAAAATAAGAATAATCTGATTTATACACAGATTAAGAAGTATATTTCTGAGTTGAAGGAGATACATGTTCAAAGGGAAATATATATAATTATCTGATCTGAATTATATACTGCAGTCAACACCAAAGAAAGGAATACAATCCTTAGATCTCCAAGGATAAAAGGCCAAGAATTATATACTGGTATGCTGTATCTAACCCTATGTTTGTTATGATGAATGCCATATGTTAAGCAATGACAAATGCATATGATTGAAAGATTACCATTACATATGTAGGCATAAGCATTGTGATACTTGCTATGAAATATATATAGGAAAACATCAATAGATTATGTTCACAATACGTTAAGTAATGGTATGTTCAAACTCATTACCTATTTGTTTCTATTGCCTCCAACCTGTGAGTGAGTGGCGTGATGTTGTTAGGGAGAGGTGGAGTAAATCCAGCCATCGAGTTGGTGTCATCGCACCCTAGACAAGTAAATCCCCATCCATGGTTGAGGATTAGAGAGAAATGAGGATTGAGACTTGAGCATAGCGAATACATAATGTGCTATGAATAAATGATATCATTTGGTATGTTGAAGTATATCAAAATATGTTCAAGTTAATACTTAGTGATTTCTATTGCCTACAACCTTAGGAGAGGCGAGGTGTTGCTAGGGAGAGGCGGAGTAAATCCAATCCATGACATGGTGTCATCGCGCCCTGACAATTAAAGTTGTTAGGGAGAGGCAAAGTAAATCCAATCCATGAGGTGGTGTCATCGCGCCCTAGACAATGTAATGTCCCCTTCTAGTGAGTCCAAATTTTTGCAACCAATTTAATTAGATTATGCAATGAGTATGAAATATTTATGTGCATTTTCATTATAATGAACTAAGGAAAAGACAAATGAATACAAAGAGTATAAGTACATAAGAGGCATGAATTCCTAAAATAGAGAAAGGCAATAATGTTAATCAACTCGCCACTATGATGAGTAAGGAAGATTAGGGGCGGGCAATCAACCAAGGATAGGTACGGGTTTATTGGTCTAGAGCACCCCTTCGAGCCCTTGTCTCAAGATGGTACCTTAGGGAGCAAGAGGTAGTCTTTTGACTCGAGTGGTCTAGAGAACCCCGACTCAAAGGAAGGTCCTAGAGTGGCCTGGGTCTAGAGTACCCCTCGAAGGAAGAACGACCTATACCATTGGCATTGCACCCTAACGGATTCACTCTCATAAGAGGGAGGATTTGATTAACAAAGGCCCAAGTAGATCTCTTCTAGGGAATCATGAAATGAATGCAAACAATCTATGGTAACAAATGGTTTATGTTTATAAATAATGACATGTGATTTTAAAGAAGAATTGAATACTAATGTTCTCTTTTGTGAGTTGAATTGTGCAAGGTTGCAAAAATTTGGACTCACTAGAAGGGGACATTACAAACAAGTAAATCCCCATCCAAGGTTAAGGATTAGAAAGGAAGTAAGGATTAAGTCTTGAACATAGTCGATACTTAATTGTGTTATGAATTGAACCAAATGTAGATTATGCTAGGATGATTTGATCTCATTATTTGTGTGATGTAGTGTTGTTCTCGTTATTAATGATGCTATGATGCTACGAATTGAATATTATCCTAATTTATTGATCTTTAATATTTCTAATGTCCCTTTCTAGTGATATTATTGTATGCAAGTGAAGAAAGCAGAAATATCCTAAAAGGAGACATTACATATATCCCCTTCGAATTACTGTGTCAAGAAACTGTGAATATCTTCAAGGAAAACTCTCTGCGACAAAGCTGATTTGTTCCAATAAGTTCTATTGTGACCCCTAGATGAAGCCACACCAAAACAACATCCTTAGAGTGTCTTACAACCTTACAAATGCTCCTATAAATGGAGGATTTCGTCTCCGAATAAGGCTGGTTTGAAACCCTTGCTCAAGCAAGCTCAGACTTGGACAATATTTTCCAAACATGAATGAATCAAATGAACTTCATCTCTTTTCTTTTATCTTCCTTGCCTCAACGCCACTTTTGAGGAATAATATTATTTTCACTTTTCTTTTAATTTCCCCAAGCTTGGGCGCCCAAAACCAATGTGACTTTATAAACTCAAAATATATTATAAGGTACCATATATTATAAAGTCACTTTATTAACAAACTAATTAAGTTATATATTTAATTTAACTTAATTAAGTCTATTATTAAATTATTAATTCAAACGGTCTCCTTTGGCCATCCGTAGCACCACTAAGTTGACCAATGACATGACAACATATTTTCGGACCATTCGCACCAATGCGCCCGACATCCCGTGACCCTGCTATAAATAGTAAGTTTGGCCAAATGGCCCAAACTCACTCCGGAAACGGCCAACTGGCAACTCTTCGTCACAATGAAGTCATCACTACCATCCAAAAAGTTGTCTGATTTGTACCAAACCACTTCACCATGGGTCCCCTTTCGACCTCACTAGTCTACGAGAACCCGCATGATAGACTAGCCCAATGATCAAGTCCTGACTTAGGAAAGGGACATTTCATGAAAACTCTATACATGGCTAAGGATGTATGTTGATTGCAGATAAATATTTGCACATTCATCTACATACACATAGTCAATTATTGTTTTAGACAAGAAGATAAAACATGTTATATTTCATCTATGATTTTTTTTTAAGGGTATTCCTATAATAAACATAACATTTATACTTTAAAACCTATGTTACCGGGTTCCTCAGGAACACCCCCCGTACTAGTATGGGTACTGGTCCTGGGCTAGTTTGGCTCTGGGTTCTCCCAGGGTACTGCCTGGGCACCCCGGGTTCCCTGTGGGACCCACAGGGAACCAGGGTTGCCTAGGCAGTACCCTGGGAGAACCCAGAGCCAAACCGACCCTGGACCAGTACCTAGACCGAACCCACACCGGTATGGAGGGTGTTCCTAGAACCCGATAACATAGGTTTTAAAGTATAAATGTTATATTTATTATAGGAATACCCTTAAAAGAATTTGGAGTGCCCAGGCAGTACCCTAGGAGAACCCAAGCAGTACCTAGGAAAACCCAGAGGGACCCGCAACACCTAGGCACCCAAAAAAAAATTTTAGAACTTTTTTTACATTTTTTTATACAAAAAAAACTCTAAAAGCACTGTAAATAATTTTAAAACTTATAATTATATATAAAATTAAAATATATTATATTATATATAGTTATATATAAATTATTAAAAATATATATTTAAATAAATAAATAAATATATATTTTCTAATAATTTATATATAACTACATATATAAATAAATTTACATATAATTATTAATTATATATAAAGTTAAAATATATTATATTGTATATAGTTATATATAATTTAATTATAATATATATAAATATATATTTTTTAATAATTTGTATATAATATCTATTTAAATTAAATTATTTAATTCAATATATATAATTATATTATTAATATATATATATATATATATTGTCGTACCATACCCGGGCCAAAAAAAAATTTGTCGTATCCGCGTACCCGAACCTCGTACCCATACCCAAACCCGTACCAAGATAGGAAACTTAGTTTAAAACATAACAATAATTTTACAAATAATTATCATAATGTTATATTTCACATGATTTGATCTCGGATTGTCCATGTGGCACAGAAAAAATCACAATTGGAAGCTAGAGCAATCTCCAATATTTATCATAAAACCTAGTGAGTTAAAAATATTCCGAAAACAATGTGGAATAGTTGAATCAAAATCACCAAAATTAAATACAATCACCAACGTAAGAGGAGCTCTTGGCAACTTCCAACAATTTTGTGGCAATAGGGCAGAGGTTGAGGTGGGGATAGCAACAGGAGGGGTTTCCCATCCTCTAAAGAAGGTAGATAGCGTACACACCTATATATGTACGTATATTTGCAAAGGGAATATGGTCGTGTGCTTTACCTATTGAGTTTCTATATCACAAGGGAGTTTTCTCAACATTAAAATGATGTGTAACATGTGTGATTAATGTTGTTTAATTTCTTTGCTTCTGATTTGCATTTTTTTTTTATCAATAAATTGTTGTCTTGGGGACAACTCCCATTGTATTAATATGAACACAAATACATCAAAAGAGTTTAACAAAACAGCTCAACTAATACTTAAGCTTACCAAAGGCCAGGAAATAAACAAAACCCTGGCATATATCTTACCTAACATTAAGACAACTTTACTTTTGGGCCCTGCTTACCCAATTTATCTTGGGAGTGAAGAGTAATCAGGAAAGATGGTTTTAGCTTTTTCCCCTGCTTAACAGGAATCCAATCATCCTTGAAAGGGTCTATCTCCTCCAGGGTTGGCTTAAAGCCTGTAATCATTGAATCAGCAGCCAAAGTGGCCTTCTTAAAAACTATTGCAACTTCAACACCATTAGAAACCATGCTATCCACCACGGAACTGTTTATAACCATGGGCTCCACAATTCAGATTTGCTCAGAGATGCCACAACCCCTTCTGTGGATGTTGAAGCATCCACAACCGAATCTGGATTACTGGGCATATCAGATTTAGCCAAGGCAACGGCTTCAACGCCCACCTATGAAAGAGAAAGGATATATTGATGTTGAAGTTTTGTCCCTTTCCACTAGGTAGCCTACTTTCGTGCATGAGCTGAAGTTGTTGAAGAAGAGTTTAAAGTTTAAACATTTTTCTGATTTATGTCATGTTGCATAGCAGCGTCTACACCTGAAAGCAATCCCTTCATAATCTATCATTTGCATCCATATCTTGGAACCCGCTCTGATTTTAACCTTTGCAGGAAGGGGAGCAGCCAAATCCATTTCCACAAGTATTCGGGCAAATGTGAAAGAAGAGCGAAGAGTGAATGCTGAATGATTTTTTGAAGATACTGAAACTGAAATAAATTTTCCAATGGAGTTGCCGATGGAGCATAGACATGAAGAGCCCCAAAAATGTAGCGGCAAATTTGGCAGACACACCCAAATCGGGATAACAATGAAGGTTTCAGTAAAGGGGTTGAAATCATGGTACCATGGCTTCATTCCCAAATAAGATTTGTTCTAGATCCAAGGTCCTTTCTGTAACAATGCTTTCTCTGTCCTCCGGATGTGCACAGGTAACGTAGAAGAACCCTTTGGCGCACGGGCCAATACAGAGTTCTCCTTCCAATAAGGGTTGCCAATTCTTTAAAAACCAAACGTTTAAGTCTGCCAGGCTAGGCCAGAAATTATGGAAGCGGCAAAAATAAGTGTATGCTTTTTGTGGAGATCCTCCTCTTCAGAAGCCTCATCTCCAAGATCTACCATGGGCATTTCCAGTCCGAACCCTCCACATAACTGTCCTTCCCACCTAAACACGAGTCCGTAACCATAGTGCCTTCGCTTCCACCATTTGCAGCAGCGCCTTTTGAAGAACCAGATCGCAGGGAAGGGTTTGAAGATTGCCATAGGGTTTGAGTTCGGCCAGAGCATGGAACCGTACCCTTGCCATTGCCTGAAGCATTCGAACCGTCGTCCCCATAAGAACCCTGTGTGATGCATAGAGCTTCAGCAGCGCGGAGAGGAGATTGCGTGGTAGGGATGCTGCACAGATTCGGAACGTCGCCATTTTTGCTTCTAATTTGCATTATTATGCTGCAAATGTGAGGTTTATGTGAATTAAACTCCATCATGAATTTCCATTACATATATGTTGTTATCAATGGCATAGACTTCCATTGAACTATGTAGCACTGAAAGGATTAGTTTAAGGCACTCTCTCCACTATTAATTTGTGCAATTACAGATCAAGTTTCATATCAAAGCAGATTTCTAGGCTTTGTGAAAGCATAGAAATATAATCTTCCCATTTGGCAAGGAAAATCATACAGAAAAGAGGAAGCAAGACCATATGAAGTTTGAATCTAGTTGAGGAATTGTAAAGATCATGTTTCAAACATGGTAGCAGACTGGGAAGACAAATATGAATCTCCTTTTTCAAGATTGGTCACCAATGTTGCTAATTTGGCCACCTCTAAAGCTAACTTGCTTGCTTCGAGACAGTTGCTGATTCTATCAACAAATTGGCAGCAGCTGTAACCAGTATGGCATGCCTCTCCAACAAGAAGACCAGCGAGGAAAGAGTGAAAAAGAAGTGAATGGGGAAAATTCTATGAAGGAATCAAAGTAGAGCAACAGCACCACTGCCCTTCAAGGTGGAAGCAAAGGTGGAAATTCAGCTCTGTGTTGGCATACGTTGATTCAGTATTCAGTGGCTTGAAAATGTTTGAACGGCTTTGATATGGTGAGAGAGTTATGTTGATGTCTTGAGAGTAAGCAAGGAACCACTGTTGACAAAATGGGAATTGTTCAAGGAACTAATGAAAACAAAATTTTACTCAATTGAATATGAGCAGCAGCTTAAAAAAGAGGAAACATTTTCAGAAAAATAAAGTATATCACTGATTCCAGAAACAAGGTATCATATTGAACATTTCTCAAAAAGTACTAGGTAGCTTGCAAAGTATCATGGAGGACTATATTGTCAGATACAAAGGCAGTTGCATCTTTCATGTAAATACAACTGCGAGGATTAGAGGCAAGAAATATAATACAACTTGGATATGGATGAGAATCTGATATTTCAGCTCAATATGTGAGGCAGAGGTGAGATGAAGAAGCAAACATGAATGGCAAGTGTGAGAAGCTTTTCCATACCAAGATTCAAGTGAAGACCATGGAGGTAAATGTTCTGTTTTATTCTGTTTCACAAAGGAATTCAGTTTCCAAAGCATGAGTTCAAAACCTTGGGCTCAAAACAACTGGGCATCCACAACCATATTCATTAGGTTGGTTGCATAAAGATACCAAAATACAAGTTACTATGCAATTCAAGTTGAATTTTTCTATAGCCACCATTACAATGATGAAATAAAGTATGATGTTGTACCACTTGATGTGTGCTCATTAGCATTTGGAAGTCCCTATGTGTGGATTAGAGATGTGATCTTGATGCGAAAAGAGAACAAAAAACATTTGGTCAAGCAAGCAAAATTGCACCTCATCAATGCATACAAAGGGAAGCAAAAGATTTCACTAATGACAGCAAACCAAGCAAAGAGATTGATCAATGCAGCAAAAAGCTTGTATTATTCACACTACAAACCAATCAGAAAAAATGGTACTCAATAAATAAGGGGAAGGAGTTTCCTCATCCTCTTCACGCCTAAGCTTTTGGGGACCAAATGCCAACAACTATAGAACTGTAGAACATCAACAAGACCAATCTCATCTGATGTGGAGCAAAGGTAAAAGGCTTGTTGCAAGTATGTGATGATCAGTGTTGTCATTGATGTCAACATGTTTGTGTTGTCATTAGTGTCAACTGTGCTCTTGTTTTGTTACTTGATTGTGATGAGTTAGTTGCTTTGTATTGCATTGTATAAGTGCTGAAGATGATAACAATTCGTTCCTGATATTGAGTTTCCAAGTGCTTTTGAGAAAATTTGGTTCATACTTGTTATGACCTAATTACACATCGCCCCATTGCAAATGGGGACCCCCTTTTTTTCAGCTCCAGTGCTTTGCTTTGAGTCTTGGATGATGTCTTAGGTTTACTTCATGATAAAGTCGGTGGTGTTTGAATCTATAAATGACAGCCTCGTGTTCTAGACTTAAACAAAATCTCAACGAGTGGCAAGCTTAAACCAGGGCGCAATTCAGGAGTCTGCCAGTGAGCAAAGTGCGTCTTAATCTAGGAGGAGGTTTTCATCGGTGCCCTAATAGGAATGGATGTTTTGACCCTCAAAATGACTTGAACCTAGGAAATGTTGCAAGAAAATGCTACAATAACCCAAGGCGCAAATATGCTCCTGAAGAGACCCAAATGTGCGCCTAGGCCTGGTGGAAGAGGCAAACATCATCCAGAGTCATCTTCTTGCACCTAAGATCAACATGCAGTGTTCCAAGACTTAGAAAATTTTGGAAAAACTCACAAGGAAGGTAAGGCGCATTCAGGCCACTGTAGAAGTCAAAATGTGCGCCTAAGGTTAGAACTTGAGAAATCACCATTGACAATGACAAGTTGGCGCTTGGAGACATCCTTAAGGTTCAAACTTAACCAAATTGCTTCAAGGAAGATAAGGCGCCAATTTGCACCTATAGAGCCATCAACTTGCGCCTTGAGAAGAAGATGTTAGAAGTTGTAAAAGAAATGGGCGCCTTGAAAGGATTGAGCCTCTCAACACACCTACAATTGCCTAAGTCCAAAATTCACTCACCTAAGCTAAGGCGCCAATTTGCATCAGTAGAATCATCTTTTTGCGCCTAAGAAGAAGTATGCTTAGTTTCATGAGTTTTGAAGAAGTTTGAGTGCCCAGACATCTCATTGAGCCTACACAATGGTTGAAATCCACGAAACTTGAAGTGCACCCTCCTCAAGTATGTTAGGTGCAATTTTGCATATGTGGAGTCACCTTTTGGCACCTTGACATGAAATGAATGCCTAAACCTATAGAAAATGGTGCCTTAAGAGATATAACCTTCCTTGAGTTCCCAAGTTGATTCAAGTCCACAGAATGCACATCTCATAGCTAGGTGCATTTTAGCCTTTGTTCAACCCTACGTTTGCGCCTAAGCAAAAATATGCCTAACTCCATGAGTTTTGAGGAACTTTCAGCGTCGAGACTTCTCCTTGAACCTATGCACTGGTTTGAATTGATAAAACTTGAAGTATACACTCACCCAAGTCTAGGCGCAATTTCACACCCGGAGAGTCACTAAAGTGCGCCTTGCAAAAAGAGGCTTGAAACTTTGAAATTTGATATCACCTTAAGGCAAGAAGTCATCTTGACATCTATGCGCTAGCTTGAAACCATAAGTTGAGCATGTTTATCACCTTGAAATAGCTAGGCACAAGTCTGTATTTGTAGAATCACCTTTATGCGCCTTGAAGAAAGAGAGTTGGAAACTATAAAAATTGATGGCGCTAGGGGATAGAAGGTTCTTTAGAGGTTTATACTTGTGTTTGAAACTATAAATTACAGCCTGAGACCTTAAGATGACCAAGGCGCACTTTACCTTCACTGAAAGCTAGTATTTGCGCCTAAATTGTTGTACTTGAGTAGAAACACATGAATCCTTGACAAGTATATTGCGTCCTGAGAGAAAATGCAATTATTGAAAGCTTCCAAGTGTTTAAAACTATAAAATTGAGGGCGCATTTTCCTATCTCTACAGCCCTAAATTTGCGCCTCAAAAAAAGCACATGAATTCACATCAGGAAGTGAGCGCCTTGAGAAAGAGAAACATTCTAAGACATTTCCAATTGTTTGAAATCATAGAAATGGCAAATATAAGGCTAGTTTGATGAAGGCGCACTTTTGCATCTCCACAGGCCTAAATGTGCACCTAGGCTGGGAAAGGCTAATAAATGTTCAAAATGATTTCTTTGTGTTATGAAGGCAAAATGCCTATCAATGGATTGATATGTTTCTTGGTTTGTGTTGCAAGAGAATTGATGGAGCTAAAGAGTCATACAAGGAGCAAGGCGCTTGGAACCACCTTCAAGCATCAATCATCGAGCAAGAGGCAAACATTATAAGAAGATTCATTCCTAGCAAGAGATCCCTTCAAGCTCATCATGCCAGTACACTTCATTATTTGCATCATAGAAGACATTCATCCATCGAACTTCAAGCTCTTCCATCTTCAAGTCTCTGAGAGAAGTTTCCTACTCCATGATATGAAGGAAGCATCATTATCTTCGCTACTCTCTATGAAGAAGCATTCAAAGAAGATCAACATATATCCTAAAAGGAGACGAAGTATCACAGAGTTAGGCAAATGAGCAACATGTATCATACACATTCGATGTACAAAAGACACAAGGCAAAATCAGCAAGGATACATTCCCAAACATTCAAGTTCATCGAAGCAATCACATTCGAAGACATCACACAGATGATGCAATTTGGGAATATGCCCAAAAGCATATTGAATAAACTGTTGGAATCCATAAGAGTTGCAAAGGTGGCACCTACGTGGCATGCGCATCATCCTCACCAATCAAATGTTGCCACATCATCCTTATCTTCTTGGAAAACTTGCCTTCATTGCCTCTCTTATGTACTAAAAATAGCAATTTGTTATAACTAACTACCTATGTGGCATAATCTAGGCCATTAGCTTTGCCAATCGATCCTAGCCTTTCATCTATTTTTGAGCACTATATAAAGGCCTTGTTGCCTCATTTGTAAAGAGAGAGTGGACAGTAGAGTAGAAAAGTAGAGTATCGAAATTCTCTGAGAGTACTTGAAAATTGTTGTAAATATTTCTCAAGATTAATGCAAAAACATTGGAGCTTGCTTGGTGCTAAGTGTTGTCTTGTGGAATAACATGGTTTCTTATATCTTGATGAAATGGAGAGATGTTTCTAAGTAGATTAGAAGTAGGGTAGTAGTAGCTCATTGATGTAATGCATGTATGTATTGAATATTTGATCAACTCCTAGCTCATGCTTTTGACATCCATCGCTGGTGGAGTGTCATGTAAAGCTAGTCTGAGCTTCATCATAATTTGCTTAAGTTCAGTTGTGGATGCTTGTTTGAGCTGTGCCGTCCAATGGGTGCTTATATGAGCTTTCACAATTTGAAAACCATTCGCTAACCTTAGGAGATTGCACCTACTCCATGTAGTTGTAGGCATTCTTGGTGAAGTGGAGTTAGGTTTATTTGAGGAGTTTGTCTATTTATGCATCATCATTGCCTCATTGACCTTAGATTAATTTCTCTAAACCCTTATCTTTTGATATTTCTTTTAAGTTTGATTGGAGAAGTTCCATTCATTCACATCCAAGGAATCAAGAATTTCATTCCATGTTCGCAAAGGAGGAATTTAGCGTAAGTCCCTTTGTGATTACCAGCAAAATCACATTTATTCACTAAGTCTATCCATGTACAAGTCAAGACTTGACATCAACGGAACCTTGGAGCATTCTTGTTTGATCATATAATTCAGCATTCAAGAAGCTTTGATCAAGAGAGGATAGGACACTCGGTATTTTATTCTATTGTTGTGTTGTCCAAAAAACATCATCAACAATACTAAAGACAAAGTTGTGAAGATGTATTCTGGCTTACAGGATACTGTCTGAGTTTTTGCTCTGCATTTCCTCTATGTTGAAGACCGGAATGTGAGATTTGGATATGTTTTAGAGAAGTGTTTGAAGATGCTAAATCCAGAATTTGGTGGTCCGGATCGTTGTGCAGTAGAAGTTATATTCACCGGTTTGAAGACTGTGCCAAGCAGCATTGCAGTGTGACAGTGAGAAGCATTTTGCTCCGCATTTCTCTGTAGTTTGGTTTTTGGTCTTGCGGTTTTGGACATATGTTTATAAGGTCCTTAGCTATCTTCATTCCAAAGGATTTGTGATTTGGTGCTCCGGAAAGCAAGTTATTGATTAGCAGAGTTCGACAGTGTTTGTTGTGAGCAGTCTGTGATCTGTCTTCAAGTGATATTTGTTGTCTTCAAGTGAGATTTGTTGCTGCTAGATTTGTCGGCTCCCAGGTGATTTTATGTTGTTTGTAGATGTCTCCAAACTGTGTTGAAGGCGTGTGCTTGATCCACAAGCTATGATGAAGTTCTTGGAAGCGTGTGTCTAAGTATTCTTGGTGTTTGCACAAGTTTGGCCAACTTGGGTGCTAACACTCTTTGCAGATGTGTTTCGTGGATTGTAGAAGCGTGTTGAAGCGTTGTATTTGGGTCCGAGCTAAGCCATGAAGTGTTCTTCTTTCATTCATTTGATTCGCAAGTTTGTTTAGGTCCAGACCTAATTTGAATTATGTATGTTTGCCGATCTTGGAGATTATTCCAAAGGTTGTAGATTGTATTGCCGACCTTGATGTATGTTCCAAGGTTGATGATTGATATAAATAAGTGAAAAGGATTCATGTGTTTGGTGTGTGGATGCAGATGCGAAGATAAAGGTGTTTGTGTTGTAAGGCAACAAAGGTGATACTGTGCTTCAATGGAACTGAACTCAAGCATGTTGTAGCTGCTATCATATCAGTTCATGGCAGTGAGCCACCCCCCCTTGGCAGTGAGCCCTTTTCCAATGAGCAGTTTTTTGGGCAATGAGTGTAATGTCCCCTTTTTGCAAGTCAAAATTCTCCTTGCTGTTGTAAACTGGACGGCAGCCTTGAAAGATATTCTTGTATGAATTAATGATAATATCCAATGCTTGGATCGATGCTTGGAAGAGTTAAAAATTGCTTGTTGTTGCTTCCGTCCGTACCTCAATATTCAGATGTATCTTTCTTTATGTGATCGATGATGTCTTACTTGGTTTCGTCTCCTCCTTTTATGGTATTGAAGAGTCATCGGGTGGAGACCCTTAGGCCTTTGTGCCTTTTCATTAATTTATTTATAAGGATCAGGGTCCTTAATGATCTCATTCGATCCCTTAATAATTGTCTTTTATTGCCTTTAAAATATGATTTGTCTTTTAGTGCCAAGTCAGATTTTGTCTTATTCTATTTTGTCTTTTCCTCTTGCCATGAAATTTGGCTAAGTTATGAAATTGAACATAAAGAGAGTTTATTATCATAAACATATGTAACCTTCAAGATCACACTGAGCCATTATAAACTAGTCTTCTTTCCAATCTTTAATTGGAAAACTTCGAGCTATTATGGGCTGAAATTGAGGGATATGACAGGCCTCCCTCCTTAAGATTGCTTATCCTCAAGCAATTACAACGAGTTCTTTCATTCCGTTGCACCTTTAACATCTTCCTTCCAATGTGTTGAGACGAAGTCGTGGTTTTTATTCAGAATGAACATGCTTGAGTGAAGAGAAATTGATTGTGATTCCATGAAAGAGAATTGTGATTAAAGAGCATTTGTTTGATGTTTGAATAATAACGATGCGGTGCAAGTATCATAGATTAAAGAATATTTGAGAGTATTGAGATTCCAAGATTCCAATGAATGATGAAAACATCTTGAATTTTGATTACGAGATTCAGTCTTGTACTTGTCGTCTTGTAGTTTTACCTTTTGATATGTTATTGATCCCAAAATTGCAAAGAGTAGTATTCTTGAGGAGTAATTGATTATATGATGTCATGGAGAGAAAAAATTTTGTTCAAAGAAGATTTGGCAAGCTTTTATTTGAATAGCGATATGCTTGATGAAATATAAGCATTATAGATGAAGAATGATCCTTGTGGGTTATGGGCCCATAATATGATTTTTGGTATGAATTGAGAGAAGAATCTCAAGGAGAGTTTTGAAAGAAAGGAATTTGATTCATGAAATTGATTATACTTCCCCATTGTTCCCTTGTAAGATATATTGATTTCTTAACCTGCACACTAAAGTTATCTCTGAAGCTGATCCTTTGCAAGTTAGACCGTGATGGAGGGCACACTTCCTGCCCATCATGTCTTAGCATAATTTGACAAGAACACGATGGAGGACATTCTCCCTACCTATCGTGTCTTGATGAGGTATGATGGAGGACATTCTCCCTACCTATCATCCTCTTAACATAATTAGACAAGAGCACAATGGAGGACATTCTCCCTACCTATTATCCTCTTAACATAATTAGACAAGAGCACAATGGAGGACATTCTCCGTACCTATCATGTCTTGTTGAGGTATGATGGAGGACATTCTCCCTACCTATCATCCTCTTAACATAATTAGACAAGAGCACAATGGAGGACATTCTCCGTACCTATCGTGTCTTGACCTGTTTTGCTCATACTCGGGCAATTATAAACTTTCTTCTTCATTATATTTCTTTTTCTTCACCTTAGGTTCAAAATCTTCCTCTTGCTCTTTACTGGTTATGATCTTTAGGTTTGGTTCCCTTTTCCCTGCACATCGATGACTAGGCTCCCATTTTTCGTTGCATTTGAAACATAGGTTCTTTTTTCGGAGATCATCTTTTGTTGCACCATCTCCAGTTCGAGGCCTTCCATCCCTCTAGCAGGTATGTCCATGGGTCCAGGGTTCCTTGCATCTATAACATAAGTTCTTTTCATTCCTTCCACTCTTGAGCGAGAAAAGTTCGCGTAATCTTTTATTCTTATGGAGGGGTTTTGTGAATGTTTGAGAAATTTGGCTTTGTTCTAATTGTGTTGCCATTTCTATGGCATCATTCATAGTAGAAGGTCTAAGTGCTCCTACTAATCCTCTTAATTTTTCATCCAAGCCTTGAACAAATAAGAATGTGAGTCTTTAGTTATCTATTCCGGGGACTCAGATGGCTGCTTTCTCAAATTCATTCACATACTCGTCTACGGTCCCACGTTGTCTTATTAAGGTTAAATCCCAGAAGTCTTGTTGGGGATGCCTTCTATCAAATTTCTTGAGGAACTTCTTAGAGAACTCCACATAAGATGTGATGGAATCGTGACCTTGGGTATGTTTCCCATTATGCCACCATTCATATGCTAAGCCTTCCAAATGTAAGATGGCAAATTGGAGTGCATCTTTCTTCGTCATAGGGCTAAGTGAGAAGTAGTCATTTAGCTTTTGGAGCCATGCATGTGGTGTGATCTTATTTGTCCCATTAAAATTAGGGAGGTTTACTTTGTTTGTTTTATGTTTTAAGTCCTTGTTAGGATGTCTTCTCTCCCTCCTTACCATTTCATTCCTTCTAGAATTGCTATAATCACTAAATGATACCACTCTCCTTACCTCCGATTCTAGGCCTACATTAGCCCTTGCAATGTCATCCATGCTTAATGCATTTGTAATGAGTTCATCAGCTCTTGAGTTTTCTTCTTCTGGAAGGAAAGATGGCATAGGAATCCTTGGATTTGATGAAGTTAGGCTGTTCTCGGCATGATTGGATCCTATGTCTCTCGCATTTGTAGAGTTTGGCTAATCCGTGGTGTTACCCACCTTTTGAAGTGCCTCTAAGAACATTTGAGTTGTCTTTTCACCTTGGTCCATCATGGCCTTGGTTATTCTTTCGTTTTGTCCCATCATGGCCTTGGTGGTGGCTTCCATGAATGCCCTCATTTCGTTGTTCATTTTCTCTTCTAGAAGTTGTCGGTTCCTTCTAGTGTGTGCTTGCATAAAACTATCTCACAGGATGGCAAGAACAATGGCTCTGATACCAATTGTAATGTCCCCTTTTTGCAAGTCAAAATTCTCCTTACTTGCTGTTGTAAACTGGACGGCAGCCTTGAAAGATATTCTTGTATGAATTAATGATAACATCAAGGCTTAGATTGATGCTTGGAAGAGTTAAGAATTGCTTGTTGCTGCTTCCGTTCGTACCTCAATATTCAGATGTATCTTTCTTTATGTGATCGATGATGTCTTACTTGGTTTCGTCTCCTCCTTTTATGGTATTGAAGAGTCATCGGGTGGAGACCCTTAGGCCTTTGTGCCTTTTCATTAATTTATTTATAATTATATTTATCTCTTCATAAGGATCGGGGTCCTTAATGGTCTCATTCGATCCCTTAATAATTGTCTTTTATTGCCTTTAAAATATGATTTGTCTTTTAGTGCCAAGTCAGATTTTGTCTTATTCTATTTTGTCTTTTCCTCTTGCCATGAAATTTGGCTAAGTTATGAAATTGAACATAAAGAAAGTTTATTATCATAAACATATGTAACCTTCAAGATCACACTGAGCCATTATAAACTAGTCTTCTTTCCAATCTTTAATTGGAAAACTTCGAGCTATTATGGGCTGAAATTGAGGGATATGACAGTGAGCCCTTTGGCAGTGAGCCTCTTTTGTTATTCGGTATTGTTACTACATTATATTGTGAGCTAACACTCACCGTGGTTTTTCCCTTTTAGGGTTTTCCACGTAAAAATCTAGTGTTCATGTGTGTATGGTGTTAATGTGTTGAAGTTTTAATTCTGCATTTCATGTTTAATCTTCATAACAGATTAAGCGGTTAAAATATGGAATATCGACTGCCCGGGAATTTTCCCGGTGTCAGCTTTTTACTCGTTCTGAGGAAAAAGCGGGCCCATTCAAATGTGACTTTATGAGAAGATTAAAAAGTTTGAATTGCATCAACGCTCATGATCACTTCCTACAGATTGGGAATAGGTATGGTCCGTTGGAGGGGGTACAATTTTGTTCGAGATATTCTCCTTTGATTATGGTTGTGTGACTTTTATGTGAATGTGAATGTGAATGTGATTTTTTTTAAGAGAAGTTAAAGTTTTTGATACAACTGATTCACCCACCCCCCCCCCGCCTCTCAGTTGTCTTGTGCCTTCAACAAGGGTTTGGCCTAATAAGCAACAAGAGAAAGCAAGCATGGGTAAAGTTGTTGAACAATAGTGAACCATCTTTCAATGTCTTTAAGTAGAAATATTCTTAGAAAATATTCATGTTACTGGATTCGCTTAAAACCCATGGTGTACCTGGACCAAGTTGGACCAGGTATGGATCTTGGTTCGGGTTTGGCCAAGGTTCTACTTAGGGTTGTGTGTTCGCTCCAGGTATGGTCCAAGTATGGAGCTTGGTTCAGGTTTGGTCAAGTTTCTACTCAGGGCAAACCACTAAGATCAGGCAGAACCTTGGACAAATCCAAACCCAAGAAGAACCCATCAACCCCACCCTCCCAAACATAAAAAAGCCGTTTATTTAAATAAATAAAGCAAAAAGATACTCTAAAAAAAAATTGACTTCTAGTTCACTTACAACACAAAAACAAAAGCAGTAATACATTCTTGCCTTTCATTCCTCATGAGCCCTTAACTCCATTTCTACTCATTGCTCAAGGCTGCAAGTTTTCTTTGTGTTCAAACATATTTTCTCTCGCTGTCCTACATGTCAAGGAGTGCTAGATAAGTTCCAAGAAGATCAGGAGTTTACATCAAGGAGAATCTCCATTCAAGGTAAGTTTTTTTTTTTAAGTTTCTCTCCAAGTTCCACGAGATTTAATAAAAAAGGTTTAACGTTTTTTAATCTCTTGTTCATCTTTTCAACAAGTAATGGTAGTAGGGTTATGTATCAAGTGAATCGAACAGGCCGTGATCTCCAAATATTAACTGCCATCTGGAAGTGAAGGCTTGGGTGACATACCTGAAGTATTTTGTTTGGAATTGGAACAGCATTGCAGCTCAAGAAGGATTTGTGCCACTTTATGCACAGATCAAGCAAGAGCCATTCCAAGAGGAATAACACCATTCATGGCCTATAAAGACCATAGCAGTTTTTTTATCAACGTGGGCAGAAGATTGTATGGGAAGGGCTAACTGCACTTCCACATATTGTAAATGTAGCAGGGAAACGTGGCAGGAGGAGCCAGTCATAATTTTTGTTGAGCAAATAATCTGGGATGGCCAAATAGGCAAAACCAATTAAGTGATTACCCATTGAATGCCAAGCCACGTTTGGAGGAAAAGCACTGTCCAAATGCAACAGCAGGCCTGGCATCTAGGGATCTTAGTTTGATTTTTAGAAATTTGTTTCAGATCCCAGCAAGGAGTTTGTAGGATAACAAATCGACTGTGTAGATTGTGGTAGTCAGATTCAGCCACAATGGAATGAAGTTGATGCTGCTGTTAGAGAAAGCTATGAGGATTTTGGATGAGTTCCTTTTGCTGTAGAAGACGTCTTTGCTGACTATTCCTATTGAGAAAGCATAAATATGTGAACATTGCATGCAAGTGGGTTCCCAAATACTATTTTGGTAGAAACCACATTTTATTGTTTGGTGATATTTCATTGTGAAGGTGACGGGGGTTTGATGAAGCTGCAGAAAGGTTAAAAAAAATGCATTAGTTTCTTGATCTGCTCACTTGAAAGGTGAAACAAAAGCCCTTTAATAGCCCACATTGGTGAGTTTCCTTTATTTCTTGCTTGAATATTCAAAATTTTGGTAAGGAAAAAGATTCTTCAAAATAGCCAATAGTTGAATTGGAAAACAAATCTTTGTGAAGAATTCTAATAGGAGGTGCCGATTTATTCATTTGGAGTTTTCAACTACTGAGAGAATAGTTGCGACTTGGTGTATGCCTGCCTGGAGGAAGTTGTGAAATGCAATAACAATGATGTTCAGAGGTTTAGGGTTCTTTTGATAATTATTTTGGGCTGAAAATTGCTATTCTGAAGGTGAGTTCACTTAAAGAGGATAACGATTGTGCTATTTCAATCTACTAAAACAAAAAAAAGGTTTTCAAAGGTTTGGAGGTACAGTTTTTTAATTTTTTAATCAGTTTAACACATGGGAGGTAGTATTAGAAATAAAGAAAGAAGTCTTGATGCATTTGGAATGCATTTTAACATGAATATCTAAACAAAAGGCAATTCATTACTTATGAAAGAGTGGGGTAGTAGGATTGGTTGGAAGGCAATTGCAAAGGTATTTCATCACTAGGTAACAAGTTCAAAACTCACCTATTTTATTATGGATGGTAAAACAATTATTTTTTGGAGTTATAAGTGAAAAGTGATCTTTGTTTTTTATTTGCATTAATAAGTTGTATATGCTTATGCCTAGATCGATTGGTGTAGAGAAGAGTTTGAATTTTCTTGATGGTGATTTGGTGATCTCAAGTTCAAATCCCGCTAAGGGTTTTATAAGAGGAGTTATAGGGGACATTTTGTTAAAATTTGAAATTGTAACATAGGAGATATTTTTGTCTTCTACGGAGAAATAAGGATGTTGTAATTGGGTGTAATATTGGTGGAATCCGACACCCTATCATTTTTTCTATTAATCATGATCATGTATGCATCATATAATGCTTATACTTTTAGAGTCATCATGCTACACTTGACAAAGCTTTTGGAGACACTCAAGCTACATTCAGCAAATAGAGTGTAAAAATTTCATAGAGGAGGTTGGAGGCTCTAGAGGTTGGAGGAATCTTATCATCTCAAGCTAGCTTCTTGCTTAGAGATGGTACTTTGCATGAGAAGCACCAATTCTACATTTGCGTCCCTTCTTGGAGCAAGGGGGGGCTTGGTAGTTTCATGTGTTGTATCTGTGGATAGTTGAGTATATCTCAATCCACAGACTTGGTGATTTATATCTATGGATAGTTGAGTATGTCTCAATCCATGGACTTGGAGGTGCGTCCCTATGGATGGTTGAGTATGTCTTGATCCACAGAAGAAGAAGTATTTTTGCTATGGATAGTTGAGCATGCCTCAATTCATAGCTTGTTGGTGTTGTTGCATTGTGGATAGTTGAGTATATCTCAATTCACATGCAAAGTGGTATTCTTATGGATAATTGAGTATGTCTTAATTCACAAGAGAAGTAATCTACTTATGAATAATGGAGTATGTCTTGATTCATAGGCGACCAAATTGGTGTGTTTTGGGTGAGGAGATTTGGTAGAGGCACTTCATCAGATTTCCAAATGGGCTGTTGTGTTATGTCCATGCAATGTTCAGTCCTTTGTTCAGATTGACGTAATAAGGGGGGGAATGTTGGAATATTGGCATCTTAGTATAGTATATAGGTTAGAATTTAGATAATAAATACAAATTAACATGTTAGTATGTTAAAGTTAATTAATAAATAAATAATAGTTTGGTAATAAATTAATATTCAGGAGTTACTTTTAAGTATGGAGGTAGGTACTCAAGTGGTTAGTGCATAGGAAAGATGAAAGGATTTATAAAGCCATATTGTATCAATGTAAATCATTCCCCATAATGAATGAAAATATTGAAGAATTCAATAATATTTTATTTGTCATTCTCTACAAAGATGGTTTAATTTTTTCAGCATTCTCTCTCTACCATTTTCAATAGATTGAGAGTGTGGAGCCTCAAAATGTTGTCCAATTCACAACAAACAATGTTAAAAATTGCAGAGCTACGGGGATCTGTGTTGAAGCAATATAAGGGCAAATATTTTGGACACCATGTGTCATTCATTCACTTAACTTGATAATGTAAAAACTTGGAACACACATCAAGTGGATGAAACAACTTCACACGGGCTAGTGAGATTCAAATGTTTGTAACAAATCATCATACATCACAGGCCATTTTCAAGCCATCTCGAAGTTGGCATTACTAAATGTAACTTTCTAAGATTTCAAAAAAAAATTTGATATACTTCAATTTTAAAATTTTAATCTACATTTTTATTTGACATCATCTATTTCATTTTATAAATTTATAATTTTGAGAACAAGTGATGTTTTAAAATGGAGTTTTTTTTTTTTCCACACCATATTAGGTTGCTAAGACTCGATTCACATCACACACAATCATCTTCAAACAACTTGTTAAGGTGTGAGGCATCTACCGCCATAATAATCAACAACCTTTGGAGTATATGGAGGCAATTTAATACAAAGAGGGCCCAAAAAGTCAAAGCATTGGTCCTAGATGATGATTGTATGGGATTTTGTGGAGTACGTGTTGAGTTTCACTAAGCCCATCATGTGTATGATCAGGTTCATCGATATGGACCAGCCATGTTTGGGCAAGAGATTCTAGAAGGGTTAGAACATGCAACCCAAGAGCTTAAGAAGATAGCACCATCTAAATTTAGTGGGCAAAGCTTTGGAACAAAAGCAAAAGCTTGGTTGATTGGGATGAAGGGGTCCTTTAATCTTAAATGACAAACAGCAATGAGAAGGCTCGTCTTGCTATTTATCAACTCATTGATGATGTTGCATTTTGGTGGGATCATTAGGAAAGCGTATTGGGCATTAATAATGACAAGGTAACCTAGGAATTAATTGAGGAACAGTTCCATAAGTAATACTTGATAGACACATACTACACTGCCAGGATGAATGAGTTCCACTCCTTGAGCCAACAGGACTCGTCATTACTAGAGTATAATTCAAAAAAATTGAGTCCCCTAAGGTATGTTGGATACATCCAAGATGAGCAAACAAAGGTAAACAGGTACATTACTGGTCTATCTCAAGAAATTCAAGGTAAGGTCAGAACCATGGAACCTGCAACCTTATTTGATGCAACTCACTAGTATCAGTTGGCCAAAGAAGCAACTGGGACGTCCAATTTTGAAGGTGGGCAAAAGGAAGAGACGGAGTCGTCTCAAAAGAGGCAATGAGAATAAGTCTAAAAAGGATGACCCTCAAATTCTAGGCACAGATAGTTCCAATTTGGGCAAGGAAGGAATCGTGAGTTAAGGTGAAGGACCGGCCAATACCAGAGGAAGGACCACCGAGATGGCCAAAGGAAGTAGTTGAGGACTCCACCTTCTAAAGTTCCTAGTAGCTCAAGTCAATGGGAAAACACAGCCAAACCAAGTGACAAGAGGAGTATGTAGCTTGTTTTAGATGTGGACCTCACTATGTTTGGCATTGTCCACAAGAGGGCACCTCTGAATTCAAACCAAGGTCATCAGAAGGAAATGCACAGCCAAATTACCGAATTCACACAACTGTGGAGCGGTTAGCTAAACACCAAGCCATAGTGATCAAAGTTCCAGGAAGATCGGAACCAAATATTGACTAAATTGATTGACCCTAGTGCAACATTTAGTTTAATTTCTCTCGCCTATGTTCAAAAAAATAAATTAACCTGTATAATGTGTCCTGAGCTAGGCATGGTAGAAATGGCCTCAAGTGTCCAACAACCTATCCTAAGACAGAAAACTGTAATCTAACTTCGGACACTTTAGATACTCAAATTGCTCCATTGGTCACCCAGTTAGGGTCGAATAACTTAATAATCGAAATAGATTGGCTAGAAGGGCATGAAGCTAGCATAGATTACTGTAGGAAATGAAATCCGTCACCTATGTGAATGACTAAGGCGCTATCCAAGAATTACAAGGTGTGTATTAACCCATATCCCTACAAGCAGTGTCTGCAACCAAGGTGACAAAGAAAATCAGCATAGAAATCAGATCTATGCAATAACCATGAAGGAATTAGACTGAGAGCCAACATTAAATGATGACCCACTGTTGCAAGAATATGCAAATGTGTTCCCAAAGTTGTCAAGGCTACCACCCAAAAAAGAAGTTGAACTCACTATTGTATTGAAGCCAAGAACAAAGCCAATGCCTATTGCACTTTACCAAATGACTATTCCAAAATTAAACGAACCAAGAATACAGGTGCAGAAGCTGATTGAAAAGGCGTATATCCAACCAAGTGTATCCCTATGGGGAGCGCCGATGATTTTTGTCAAAAAAAAGGATGGTACTTTGAGGTTGTGTGTGAATTATTTACAATTAAATAAAGCTACAATCAAGAACAAATTCCCATTATTACGAATAAATGACTTGTTCAATCAAATGAAGGGTGTCAGTGTCTTTTCTCAGATAGAACTAAGGTCTAGATATCACCAAATGCAAGTAAGGAGAAGATGCTTATAAAACAACTTCTTGAACTAGGTATGGTCACTATGACTTTGTGGTGGTACCATTTGGGCTGACTAATGCTCCAACAGTCTTTATGAGACTCATGAATCATGTATTTAGTAACTATTTGGATAAGGTTGTATTGTATTTATTGATGATATCTTGATTTACTACCGAAGCATGAAGGAGCACAAAGAACACCTCAGATAGTGCGGCAATGTATCAAAGAAAACAAGTTATATGGGAAGTTGTCCAAGTGTTCATTTTTCCAAAAGGAGATTTAGTAATTAGGCCATATATTCTCTAGTGAAGGAATATCAGTGTATCCTACCAAGATTTAGGTGATACTTGACTAGCCCACACCCAAAAATGTTGCAGAAGTCTAAAGTTTCATGGGACTCGCAAGATATTATAGGAGATTTGCTGAAAAAAATTCATAGGTGGCAACCCCAATCACCTCTCTACAAAGGAAAAATAAGTCATTCCAATGGACCAAGAGATGTGAGCAAGCTTTCAAGGAGATAAAACCCAAATTGACTTCAGCCCCGGTGCTCGCGGTTCCAAATATGGCAAAAGATTTTGTAGTATGCATCGACACATCAAGAGAAGGATTGGGCTGAGTGTTCATGCAAGAGGGACGAGTTGTTGCCTATGAGTCCCGAAAGTTAGAAGATTGTGAGAAATATTATCCGAGCCATGATTTGGAGTTGGTGGGTATGGTACATGCTCTAAAAATGTAGCGGCATTATTTGATTGGATGCCGATGTGAGCTTAGAGCAGATCACCAAAGCTTTAAGTATTATTCACACAGCCAATGCTAAATGCCACACAACACCGATGGATGGAGTTTTTTAGTGAACATGACTACGAGCTCACTTATATTCAAGGGAAGGAAAACACGATTGTAGATGCCATAAGTAGGAGACCACAAATTAATGTCGTGATTAGTATACAAGGTGATCTACACAAGTAAATACAGGAAAAACAAGAAAAAAATGAGTCTAAAACAAATAATGGTAGAACTCAACAATGCAAAGCCAGAGAAATTGTTCACAATGGTGTTTATTTAGTAAGGGCGGGATTCTATAATATGGACAATGAACCATGGTGCCTGTTGGCCTCGTTTTCAACACTTCCAAATTTAAACTTTTTGTGTCAAAATGACAAATCTAACCATGCTTTGAACCCTTTTCTCCAGAGTCACCTTTCAATTGCAAAACACCAATGTCACATTTTTCCTGCATGAGTCATTGAGATAACTTATTTCTGAGATGTCACAATCTGTTTCCCTACATTGAACTTTGCATAACAACATCATTTTGGAGCAAAGACACTCATCATTTCACTGAGTTTCTCAGGCACACTTATCCAGTTTGCGGCATTTTATGAAAACAATTAAATATTGAAAATCTGTGACAGATGGTACAAAATAATTTTTATGGCAGTGTTCGTGACTCCATTTCACCTATTGTGGCAACTTTTCGGGTCAAGAAGTCTTATGGTTTGAGAGATTTTAAACTTCCAATTTTTCAGCGAGTGGTTGGCAGAAACAATAAAATTGTGGTTTCTGTAAAGCGCTGGAGCAAAATTGTTTGGCACAAAGATTTATAATGTTAATACGGACAATGTGGCAAGATTTCATGACAATCTAACTTTCCAGTTGAAAGTTATGCACTTTTCACCATTTCTCGCGCCTGCACAATTCACAAGTTGCAAATTCACCTAAGTTGAAAAGGTATCACCTGTGAATTTGGCTAAGTGGAGAATTTGCTTTCAAAAAAAAATTATTTTTGGCCTGCTTGGGAAAAAGTGAAAGTTCACGTCAACTTGTACTTTTGGCTAAATTCGCGTCAACTTTCGCTTTTCGTAAACCTCACATCAACTTCCGAATTCTGTTAACTTTGCATCAGCTTTCATTTTTTTTGCAAACCTCGCGTCAACTTTTGCTTTTTGCAAAGTTCGCGTCGATTTCAAATTTCGCTAAGATCACATGCACTTTTGCTTTTGGCTAACCAAAACACAGCATGATTTTACAAGTTTTAAAATAGAGAAAGATTTCACTTGCACTTCTGGCGAAGCAAATAAACTCCACTACCTCCACGTCCACCAAAAGCTCCTACATACATGGGATACGTTAGATGATGGTAACACGCAGTTAAAAGATTGCTTCTATTGTTGAAAAAAGTAGTTTTCTTCTCCTAAATTCATGCCATTCCCATGGGAAGAATCAACGTGTACTCTAAACAATAAAGGGTAGTTATTATAACCACCAGGACTTGCACTGCAAAATACCCTCAAGAAGTCACAGTTTCCATTACTGCTAGCTGTTGCTCCAACTATTTCAAAACAAAAGTTATACGGATCATCGTGTGGGTGCATCATCAGAAGAGCAGCCATGTTTTTCTTCATTTGATAATCATACACTCCATAGTCTAGAACAAATGCAGGCAGCTAAGCCCTTGTCACCATTCATGCAAGATGTAGAGCTCTGTATTTCTAGATCCAATCATAATTTAGACAAAGAAGATGATGACTTGCATGCAGATTTTGGCGAATTTCCAGAGTCCTCTACAATCTTTACGTTACTAGAGGCTTCTTGAGAGAAGATGAGAATTAAAAAAAAAATGGCTGAATCGACTGGTGATTTATATCAGATATTATAGTTCGAATTGCACTAACAGACATGTAGGTAAACTGTGACAAGATGCTGCTAAATACCTCAATGAAATGTGATCTCATGGACTGCAATAATTGCATCTTCGGCATGAGGTTTGAAGCAATCCATAAAATTTGAATTTGAGTGCATCCATGTTTTGATAATGGATAGATACACAGACGGATTTCGAATTTATACAGGCATTCTTCAGGTTGCTAGCCCACGAAGTTGAAGACTGGGTTTGGCGTGTAGGTCACGGCAAAGAGTAGAGATCAAACTTTTGTTCTTTCTACTGGTCAAAAAGATAAGTACACATGCTATATTGTGGCTCTTTCCCAGGAATTTTATTTAGTGCGGGCAGAACTTCATCATAGATCCATCATAGCATATAATGAAAGGGTGATTTCTGTCAGATATTTTTGGTTTGAAATGTTCTAGTGGAAATATATGCAAAATGTGGAAATCTTGCTAATGCATGGCAGCTTTGACAGTATGCCTCAAACAAATTTGGTCTCGAGAAACGCAATGATAGCAGAATATGTATTAGATGGATTTGTTTTAAAAAGAAAGTTATAGAAACTTGCGAGCAAATGTTGACGGTAGGTGTAAAGCCGAGCTCCACAACCTTTATAACTTCCTCACGACTTGTAACAAAATGGGAGCTTTGAAACAAGTTTATGGGCATCATGGAATGAGATTTTCGTCAGATATTATGTTGAAAATACTCTTGCAGACATGTATGCATAGCATGGAGGGATAGACATTGCACGTAAACTGTTTGACAGAATACCTCATTGGAATACAACGACAGCGGGATAGATGCAAAATGGATTTGTTGAAAAGGCTTTAGAAACTTTCAAGGAAATGCAATGGAACGTGGTGTAAAAGAAATTGTGAGAAGTCTTTTTGATAAATGTCATTCAAAGGAAGAGTTGGCCAATGCCGCAAATGATGAGGGAATGACTACTCTTCATTGGGCGTATCGTGAAGCTAATGTTAGCATTTTTAAATGGTTCCTCAATACGGGGGAAAACCGGATGTTCTAGACAATAAAGGACGCTTGCCTCTCCACTATGCAGTTAATAGTCTCAATGAAGATATTGTCACAGAAGGTATTGTCGATGTGCTGATTGGCAGAGGCATCAATGATACAGTGCAGAGTCAAGATGTCTCTAAACTTAACCCAAAGACGGTGGAAATGGGTCTTGGAAAGACCATTCAAACTATTGGGTTGCTAGCACATTTGAAGGGAGAAGGATTGCATGGACCTTTTCTAGTAGTTGCTCCACTTTCTACCCTTTCAAATTGGGTGAAGGAATTCAATAGATTTGTTCCAAGCATGGATGCACTCCTTTATCATGGATCACAGAAGGAACGTGCTGAACTAAGGAGAAAGCATATGCCCAAAACAATGGATCCAAACCCAACACTTCCTGTTGTCATCACATCTTATGAGGTTGCTATGTTTGATCGCAGGTTTTTAAGTCAATACAAGTGGACATACCTGGTGGTCGATGAGGGACATCGATTGAAGAATCATGAATGCAAATTGTTGAAGGAATTGAAGTTATTATCTACCAGAAATAGGCTGCTCTTGACTGGGACTCCTTTGCATAATAACTTGGCAGAGCTTTGGTCCTTGCTAAATTTCATCTTGCCTCAAATTTTCACACCCATTCACGAGTTTGAATCATGGTTTAATCTATCTGGGAGGCATATTAATGGAACACCACAGGAAGAAATTGATGAAAAAAAAAGAAAGGTCCAAGTAATCACAAAGCTTCATGCAATTCTCAGACCCTTTCTTCTGAGAAGGCTAAAAGAAGATGTGGAGAAAGATCTTCTTCTGAAAAAGGAAATAATATTATATGCATGAATGACTAAACATCAGAAAGAAATCCAAGAGCGTATAATAAACAAAACTCTTATTCCATATCTACATGAGAAGTCAGTAAATGGAACAAGAGCTCATAAAGCGAATCTGGAGAATATGATGGTTCAAATGCACAAAAATTTCAACCATCTTGATCTACTGCAGTCACAGTTTGAGATATCTTTTGACTATCCTCCAGTGAATGAATTGATGGAACAATGTGGCAAATTTCAGCTTCTAGACGGACTTCTAAAACATTTGAAAGCTAGAAGACATAAAGTTCTTGTATTTTCTCAATGGACTAGAGCGCTAGACCTACTGAAGTACTGTTTGAGTGAGATGGGCCATGAGATGTGTCGCATTGATGGAAGAGTTAAATTAGCTGATAGGCAAAGTACCGCATGTGAAAAGATTGGTCGTTGGGGGATATTTGGTTGTTGGTTAATAAGAATGAACCACATGACCCATAATCTTTAAAGCACATCTTCATTAACAATTCATTGAGCTAAGAACAAGTGAGACCCCACTAATATGTCATATAAGCACAACGTGAAACTCATTGATATGCTACCAGAATAGAGGTATATGTGATCAAGATAAGTCTGTTGAGCTCACCACCGCGAAAGGCAACACATGGTGAACAAAGATTTATTGTCAAATCCACATACATTTCCAAGATGATAAAGCACCTACAAAGGAAACATGTGGGCCCATAAATGATGTCATAATGAGAAATGTGGCACCAAGCCATTATTCCATGTAGAGCTCAGTTGTCAAAATTGACACCCATACACCAAAGAAATGAATCCATGCATGTGACATATGCCACACAACAGTGAGTTGGAAGTGGCTACCATGAAGAGGAAGGAACCAAGAAGGTTGGGAGATGATTAGACGGTGTGCACGTAGGGAGGGGAGATCCAATGAATATCACTTTGTGCACAAAATAAAATTGTGCAAAGGATGTTTAGTTGCTATGTGCTACCAATGGGTCATGACAAGACAACTTCAGGGCCCAGATGTGAGAAACGTCAATATCAAACTTGGTTATATTGGATATAATTGAGACCTCTTGTTGAGATGTAAATTCAATGATGATTTGTTGATACAAAGTGGTGAAATTATAATATTGACCTCTTCAAAAAGCTTAATCTTATGGAGTTATTTTCTCGCCTAGCTATGATCAGAACGGGGAAATGTGCAACTATTCTCTTCATCCAAGCTTTGTATGTGCGAACACAGGAGTAAGATTCAGGTATTCTGATATTCAAAGGGTTTGCCAAGATCCGGCAAGGTTTAATTGTCAAAAACAAGCAGATGAAGATAGAAAGGACTTAGCGAAGTTCACAACTCACAATTTGCAAGTGTTAGCTTACCTTTTTGGAAAAGTGACTTTTGTCACTTATTGTAATTCACAAGTTAGAAAATGAACTTTATTTCCAAAAAAAAAGTGGTGTAAAATATAACCAAAAAATAAGGTTCATTATATTATTGTATTTTCAAAAAGGTAGTTACTAGGTAGTTATGAGTTAGTTACAAGTTGATTATTAGGTGGTTATGAGGAAAAGTCTATATATATACTGGACTTCACATTGTAAAGGGGGGAGGACTCTTTTGAGAGAACTCTGAAAAAGGGGAAACTCTGGAGAAATTTTCAGAGATATTTTGAAAAGCTTTTATGTTTACACTATGTACAAAAAGGATTTTGGAATTGTATAATTTCAAAGATAATGAAAAATGCAATTTAGTTTGTGTGCTCTAAATGTGTTCTTATGTTATAATTACTAATTTCTCGTATGTTGAATTGGTAATCCCTTTTATGCACATGTGCAATACATTGATTATCTGTGTGATTGATGTAATGAAACACACCCATCTCCTGGTATCTTGTTTTGGATGTGCTTGTATGACCTATCTCTTCTTATGTTGAAGTTTATTGTACTCCTTTCATCATCATTGCACGTTTCAACCTATTTGGTAATAACCCCTTTTATAATCGTTATTAGTTGTGGAATCTCAATTGGTTTTCATATGTCTACTGTTGAAGTTTCTGTTATTCATCTTTTCCTAGTTTTGTGTTTTCTCCTTTATGTACTTTCAGGTTAAAAGTACACAAAACTACCAAAAACCTAATCATACGAGGGAGCTGCCCCTCTCAAACGCAGAGGAAAGCTGATAATTCACTAACAGCTTCTCCAACTATTGGGACAATTTAGTCACCGCTCTAAGGGCAACGGGTCAATTTCAAAGGTTATTTCGCGGTGACAAATCTGTTTACGAACAGTGCCAAAGGACTCTGAATCAAAAGAAATTATTCTCAAGGAAGGACATGAGACACCATATACTACACACTCTGAAGCTAATAAATTATATGCAAATTTAAAGAGTGTATTACTGGCCAAAAATCAAGAAAGAAATCCTAGATTTTGTAGCAAGATGTATGAAATGCCAACAGGTTAAGGAAAAACATGGACATCCAGCAGGCTTACTCTATCCCCACAATATCCCAAAATGTAAATTTGATACAATATCCCTAGATTTTGCCACTAGTTTGACAGGGATCCAGTGCAGGGATAATGCAATTTTGGTGTTAGTAGACAAGCTTACAAAGGTTGCACATTTCTTGCTGACTTGAGATACACCGATGCCAAGGAAACTATCCAATTGTATGTGGATGTGACTGTGAGACTCCATGGAGTACTAGAGAAATTTATCTCCAATCAAGACTCACTGTTTACTTCAAGGTTCTGGAGCACATTTCAAGCTACTCTTGGCACAAAGTTAAATCTTACCACTGCATATCACCCAAAAACTGATGGGCAAATGTAGCGTGCAAATTATATTCTAGAAAACATGTTGAGAATGTATGTGATGGATAATCAAGCACAATGGGAGTGGTCCAATTTGCCTATAATAACAATCATCAAAGCTCTCTGGGAATGGCACCATATGCTGCACTTTATGGGAGAACTTGCAGGACACCCTTAAATTGGGCAGGACCAGAATATTGAGTCACAATTGGTCAAGATATGACTCAGGAGATGGAACAACAAGTAGTTAAAATTTAGCAAAGGTTAAAGGAGGCTCAAGATAGGAAAAAGGGTTATGCCAATTAAAACCAAACCCCTAGAACCTTTGATGTTGGAGATAAGGTGTTTTTGAGAGTGTGAACCCAAAACGGAGTATTGAGATCTCAGAAATTTTCAAAATTGTTACCTAGATGTATAGGTCCCTTTAAAATTCTTGAACAAATAGGACCCATGGCTTATAGACTTGCTCTACCTCCACACCTGAGTAAAGTATACAATGTTTTCCAAGTGTCTAGATTGTGGAAGTAAATGCCTGACCTAAATCATGTGATTGACTAGTCTTGTTTGCATATGGAAACAAACAGCACACTATAGGTAGAACCAATTCAAATATTAAATCAGCATACACTTCAATTTTAACACCGCAATATTGACAAAGTCAAGGTGTTGTGTACAAGTATAAATCTGATCTAGCAACATGGGAAGAAACACAAGAGATACAACAGTTGTACCCACACTTATTTTTGAATTCCAACTTCAGGGACAAAGGTTCCTAAGAGAGGGAGAAATGTAACGCCCCAATGTTGCCCAATTTTTGTCTAAGCCAGCATTGGATAAAAAGAATCTTTAAGGCCTTGTGAACTATCAGCCTAAATGGCATGAACTAAACTAATTTTGATTTTAAGGCTGATGGATTATGATAACTCTGATATTAATTGTATATCTTGTATGATAATACTTTATATCATGCGTAATCTGGATCAAGCATGATTTTGATTAAGGTTTTGATTCTGCAGATTACTTGGTGTAAAATTGAATGACATGTTTATTCTTAGGCTAATCCATGTGCAGGTTAAGGTACATATGATAATAATCTTGAGCTCATTGAAGTTAGGCTAGAGCATAGATTAATGTTTTGATTATTTGAAATTTCCAACACAAATTCCTACCCGCAACTATGATATTTAACAATGATTTTTTAGTACAGGTGACCAATGACAAGAATCAAGTCAACCAAGTAGAAGGGGGCATGTATAGTTTCAACTGCAATAAATAACCTGCAGCCTTGAATTTTCACAATTTATTATGATATAAATGCAATATGAACAAAATGTCAAAAATTCATATAATTTCCACATCCAACATTCTATTGATCTCTAAATCAACACTTTCAGCATAGAAAGGATTTATCCATTATGGTCTCTTAACTCTCTTCCTGACTGGTCATGCTCTCTCAATCAATTTACGAGGAAAGGCAAAAATTAGAAGGATGTAAAAACATATTACACTTCTATTTTAGTTTGAAATGAAGCATATTGGCATTAATTGCTAGTAAGAATGTAGAGTAAAGATGAGATCAGGAAAGTGAAAACACTAGTGATCTTGTAATGCAGTGTTCTGCACATTTCCAAATAAATGTAGACTGGAATGAGGAAATTTCCTTCAAAGATTATATGGGTTACTATTTCAGGAAGTAATACAGAAAGAATATTTCACTTTCAAATATGACCCAGAATCACAATAACTCATATGGATTAACAGAGAACAATTCAGTAAATATTAATAAAACACAGATAAATAATGTTATCTTAAGATCAATGCACCAAAATAATTAATTATGCATGAACCTTCATTTGGGTTCACCCAAGGTCTGCCCCAAGCACCGAAGGATCCATAGGGTACCCGAGGTGTCTGGGCCAAACCCTAGTCGAACCCTAGGGCGAACCAAAACCGAACTGGACCAGAACCGATATTGGGGGACAATAATGCAAAACCCAGTAACATAGGGAAGAACTAAAGAGTTGATTAGCCATGATGCCTCGGTGAATAATATAGCCACCCATTGATGGAGAGCAAAGCTCCATGGTCGTCTTGGTAGTTTCTGAAAACTAGACGAGGGTCATTCTATTGGTGCAGAGTGACGGTCATTATGTGGTTGCAGAATGATGGCTACACCAATTGCAGCTGGGTAGTGTTGCCTTGTTAAGGTGTTTCCCTTGTTCACTTGTGCTTGGGCCTATTGGAGTGGTTGTAGCCCTCCCTATACTTACAACTAACTCTAGTTGTGTCTAGTTAAGTGTGTGTGGGTTGATTGTGAACAATGTGTTGGTCTAAGGCAAGAGACAAAGTAGGGACTTGGAAAAAAGGGTTCAGAAGAGAACTGAATGGGTGAAGCCATGCACCTTACCATCACCCTCATGAAATTGTATACTCCACTATGAGGGTGGCCAAGAGGAACAATAAACTGGATACTTGGGTACGTCTCCAATTAAAGCCCTCTACACTGTTGGCAAAATGGGTAATATTTGTTCTTATAGTGTAATGTCCCCATTTTCGGAGTGATCACGGATGAAGACCTAATGGACTAATTATCACAATTTGGTATTTTTGGAGGGCAATTTGAGTATAGAAGTTGACTTAGCATATTTTTCTAATAATTTTGATGTATTCATTTTGGATAAAATAAATTGTTCTCACATGGAGCGAACCATCTTGGAGATTGTAAAGTGTGGATTTGGTCAAAGTATAATGGACGACATGATGAACTTGATCTTGGAGAAGATAAAGTGGAAATTAATAAAATAATATTGGTTTCATGTTGAGCACACATGAGGAGGGGCGACTTATGAAGGAGAAAGGATATTAAAATAATATTAATTCTTAGTGGGCGCTTGGATGAGGACGACCTAAGGAGGGAAAAGAAGAATTAAATTCAAATCTTTAATTTGAATTTTAGGCGCCCAAGATAACATGAAGATGGTCGACCTACTTGGAGGGATAAGGGCATTTAAAATAAAGAAAATATCTTTCTAGGTTGGCTAGGAGAAAGAGTGAAAAACATGTATAAATAAGAGTTCATTTTGTGGCATTAGATCATATCATACATTCATCTTTTCATTTGAGTTTTTTACTCTTGGCTGCAACGGAAGTTGGGCTATCGAAACCAAGGACGAAAACCCTTGTGTTTCATGGTAAGTTGGACGAAAACCTAGCTCATCAAGTGGAGGTTTCGTGACGGGAACCTAGGTGTGCTTCATTGTGAATTGATTGTGGAGAAGAGCAGAATTATAAATCAGATTTGCAGATCAGACTTGTGGACATCATCATTGTAATGTCCCCATTTTCATGAGCATCAGTTCGCAAAGGGTTTAGCCTATTCCTGGCTCTCGTAGGTTAATACGGTTTGATTAGAGGGTCTTCTTGGCAGTAACCCGATCAGCGTTGGCTTTCTTTCATGGATTTGGTGATTATATAGAGGTTCTACTATGTTATTACAAATGTTTCTAATTTGGGAAACCTCATGTTATGTTTTGACATTATGTTTTGCACTTCATATATTATAATGTTATATTATAATATTATAATAAAGTGCAAATATAAAGTATATCTTTTATCCCACATTGACAAGAAAGTGTGTGAGCTTCCCCAAGAAAAGAATAAAAGGATCTTATGGGCTCATTCTTGGACATGAAGAATTGGATATTTGACTTAAGTTTGTTTGGTGGTGAGTCCAGCTAGGGTTTTGCCATTTTTCCAGCCATTGGGAACGAAAACTCCCAATTGGTTATGCAATTTTGAAGTTGTGAAATATCAGTTGAATTATTGCTTCATTGTGAGCTTCACTTTAGGGGTCCAATCTATGCTACATTGGAGAATGTACATATTTTTAATTAGAGTTTATTTTCAATCATTGGAAGGGTTTTCTTAGGTCTGAAATTTTACATCAGTCTGCTGTTATGGGGTTTGAACAGCGTATGTGAGACATGGATATTTGCTCATTGTGCACTATTGAAGCATCAAAGCATTCTGGGTATTTGAGCAATCAATTCCTTTTGCCGAGACAATCATTTCAAGGGCAAATTGGAGGAGGTTCAACGCTACAATTAATTAATTTTGAGGACTGATATACTACAACAAGGGTGCCATGGGCAAGACATTTTTGTTCATATCTCATCATTGAAGCATCCTATGATTCTGGGCATTGTTGCATTTTGATCCTTTGGTCCTACCGATTATTTCAGGTGCCAAGAAGTGGAGTTTTATTGCTGCATTTATTTATCTAAAATATTGCCAGGCAAGGGTAGGGGTGACTTCACACATAGAGGGGCTATTTCACCATTTTTAGTGGGGTTTCATCATCAACAAGTGTTGTTTCAATATCTCAGGCATATCGACTATGTGTATCAGGTTCCTTAATGTTTTGTTAAGAGTATTTGCATTGTTAAGTCAATCTGCATTAGGTGCTACTAACATGCTGTAGATGAACATTTATATCAGATTGGCATTGTATTGGGATTTCATTGTAAGTCAGGGGTATTGGCTAATTATATCAGCATTGTACTAGAGATTGCATTCAATTACGAAGGGGAAATTTGTATGCCAATTATTTGATGTAATGTTTATATTGATTGAGCTCTAGATTATCATGAGTATGCATGCCAAATGTTTGTGAAAATGCCTATTGGCTGAAGGTGGTTGTTTGTATAGTGATTTGCATATTTCGTCAAGAGTCTTTGCTTGCCAAGTGTTTGCATAAATGCCTAGTGGCTGTGGGTGTATATTGGCTATATTGGGATGCATGGAAAGTGTTTGTCTTAATGTCAACTAGCTGTACTAGTTACATACAGTCACTTATATGTATGCCAAAGGTCTGAAACAGCTAGTATATCATTTCTATAACAACCTTGCATTGTTAGAAGCATTCAGTAACATCATTAGCAGCCTATGAACTCAAAGAAGACAATCAGAAAATTCATAACAGCAGGTTCAGACTTTGTATGCCAAGTGTTTGACAATATTCCTTGAGCTTTATATCAGCATATTGAGTTCAAAAGTGGCAAGGGATATTACAATCATTGGCGAATTTTAGTTGACATTTGGCTAGGGTTTCACCCTAGATTTGGAGCGCCACTTCTAAGAGAGGAGAGATTGGCATCTTGAGGGCGAATTTGGCATTTTGGTGGAGTTTTGTGTTGCATTTTACATCATATTTGGATCAGCAGCAGAGCAGACCCATTCGCCATCCTTGGTGCAGCATATTTAGTGCTTGATATTGTCATTGAGTTAGGGTTTTGCCCTAGGATTGGAGCGCCATCACTTGGAGGAGTTTGCCAAGTTGTTGTGAAGACATTTGCATCATTTGGAGCAGCAAACCCTGGCAAATTTATAGCAGACCTAAACGCCTCAAGTTGGAGCAGCTTTTCGGTGTCATTGTGTTCATTTGCATTAGGGTTTTTAACCCTCATCTTGGCTCCACATTCTTGGGAATTTTGCATGTTTTGGTATGTATAAACCCTAGGGTTTATTTCTGTTTTGTGGACAGCAAATTTCTGGGCTTGTTGGCATTTGTTTGCCCATGATTTGATGTATTCTTCAGACTTCTTTAATCTGATTTATAGCAGCAGAGATCTGTTCCAGATTTTCAGTCACTGTGGTTGCATTTATTGCTCATTCATTGTGTAATCCATTGTGTATTTCATCTATGATGATTGGCAAACCTATTGGCATGGTTATATGATGTTTTGGCATGCTTAATTTGGCTGTTATGAATGTTTAATCAAGTCTGATATAAAAATCAGAAGTTCAGAAATTAGGGTTTGGAGCAGAAAATTAGAAATTAGGCTGAAAATCAGAAGTCTAAAAATCAGAAATTTAATGAATATCCTATTTGGGATATTACATATAGTTTAAGAAGTTACACTAAATTTGGTTTAAGATGTGAATGAATTACAATGACTATAGGTCCCAAACTTGATTTTTGCTATGACCAATCACTTGATGGAGATTCTCATTTGTTGTGGCCTCGTCTAATTGCAGATGAAAACTAGAGTAAGGTAGGAACTTTGTAGGTCCACGACAGGGGTGCACGATAGGAACAGCTTGACCTCGTGGCTTGGGGAGGACAATCTTCAAATTCTTGTATAAAAATTGATACTAGTGGCCTTGTTTGGGATTTTCACCCTTTTGCAATAGGACCGATAGATTGAAATAACAAATTCTTAAGATTGTGTGTTCAATTAACAATCAACATGTATCAAATCTAAACATCAACACATATAAAAGTAATGGAACAATATGCAATCACAAGATTATACAAGACTTAAAGATTTTATGTGGGAAACCCTTACGAAAGAAAATCCACCATCAAAAGACATTTACAATTGTATTATTAAAAATCAACACTGATTCAATACAACGAGGCCTTTGGACAACCTTAAACAGGGTCTCAATCTACAACATACTCTTCTTCTATAGTCACTCAAGTGTTTTCACACCAAAAATGTCTACAATGTCTTTGGTGTCTATATCGTGAATTCATCACCTCCGGTAACCTTGGCACATCCATATAAATTGACATATATGGACAGATTCATGGAATACCAACCGCCCAACCATATAACTAACTTGTATAATACCAAGAGTCATGTAACCATACTCCGTACATATGTGACATTAGCATACTGCACTTCATCACCAACTATGGTGTCTCCTTATGGATAATCATCTTGTAAGCTTTGTTGTTGCCAAACAGTATGAAACAATAGTTACCTACTTTACACTTTCGGTACAAGTATGTTTCCAATATAGCCACCACTACCAGCTCTTCTTGCCTACAGTAGCATCTACAAACATAAAGTTCCTCTAGATTGTTTGTGGTACCTTGTGCCATCTTCTAGGACATTACCCAGGCCTCAATTCATGTTGCGTGTTCACTAGTTTTGCCACAAGTGCTTCTACATCACTAAACATGCTCTAGCAAGTACTTAACACCTATGCAGTTGTGAGTTCTTCATCCAGATGCCTTGCGGTTGTTGTTACAACATCACCACATGTGAACCAACATATATGATGCACCGCAAACCTACAACATCATTTAACATACATAAATCACCATGTCTACTATATTGCAATACTTGAAATCTCACTGCAATGAAGGCTGCAAATAAACTCTTCCTACCAGGACTCTCCCAGGGGAATATCACCTAAGTCCTAACAATCTCCCACTTGATATTTACCGCAAGAGAGCACGCAATATATCAAGCCAAGAAGTTAACCTCATGCTCAAGAATGGGATAACCCATCTCATCTCTACACTACATGAATTTTGAGGTACTTACAGGTTTTGTCAAGGAATTTGTAGCATTTACCAGAGTGTCAATTTTCTCCATTTAGACTTTCCTATTCTCAACCATCTCCCTCACAAAATAATGCACATCAATATGTTTTGTTCTAGCATGGTAAACAAGATTCCTAGCCAAACAAATTGCACTCAGTGAATCACACTTCAAAACTACATGACTCTTAAAACCAATATTGTTACTTAATCTCTTCAGCCATACTACTTGCTTACAAGCATGTGTTGCGCCCATATATTTTGCTTCACTAGTTGATAGGGCAACTATCTATTGCCCCTTGCTCATCCAACTTACTGTCCTCCAAACAAAATAAACACATCTCTGCTTGTAGACCTTCGATTGTCAAGTTCTCTAGCCCAATCTGAATCAACAAATCCCTATACACTCAACATCTTGCCCGTATCATTAGTATCATGATAAATCAATCAATAGTCCAGAGTTCCCTTCAAGTACCTAAACACACTTTTCACATGTGTCCAATGTTTTTTTCCTGACTGCACCATGAACTTACTTAGAAATCCCACTACTTGGGCAATGTCTGGTCTTGTGCAGACCCTTGCATACATGAGACTACCTACCGCACTTGCATAAGGAACCTTCCTCATGTCCTCCAAATCCTCCACAAATTTAGGACATTGTTCCATACTCAGCTTTGTGCCTACTAGTAGAGGTAAACTTATCGGTTTAATATCCTACATTCCAAGCCTCCACAAGACTATCTCAAGATACTTCCTCTAGTTTAGCCATAGTTTCCTTTTACTCCTTTCCCTGCATATCTCCATTCCAAGAATGTATCTAGCAGCTCCTAAGTCTTGCATATCAAACTTACTAGCCAATTGAGTTTTAAGTTCCTGAATTAATGCTTTATTGTCTACAATGATAAGCATATCATCAACATATAAAACAAGAATCAAAAAATGATCATTTACCTTTTTGAAATATACACAATGATCCGCATCACTTCTTTCAAAACCCAATTTCTAGCATGTGTCAAACTTTTGGTTCCACATTTGTGGGGACTACATTAACTCATACAGAGACCTATTTAGCTTACAAACCAGTTTCTCTTTACCTTTCACCTTGTATCCTTCAAGCTGCTCCATGAAGATTTCCTCCTCTAGGTCTCCATGCAAGAATGTTGTTTTGACATCTATCTACTCAATCTCTAGATCAAGTGTCACAACAATAGACAACAAAATTCTAATGGAACTCAACTTAGCAACAGGGGAAAATATCTCACCGAAGTCTATTCCCTCAACCTGGGAATAACCCTTTGCCACCAAGTGTGCCTTGTACCGCTCAAGAGAGCCATCTGCTCTGAACTTCTTAAACATCCACTTGCAGCCAATGGGTTTCCTATCCTCAGGCAGATCAATCAAATTCCAAGTCTTACACTACTTCAATACCAACATCTCCTCATCCATGGCATTCTTCCAAGACTTTTTCTCTTTGGAAGTGAGAGCCTCTTCCACATTACTTGGTTGACTATCAGTAAAGTAAGAGCAAAGGCACAACGAAAATCAAGTGGACTATACCTATCAAGTGATATATGCTGCCTTGTAGACCTTCTCACAGTTTGCGGTGAAGAACTTCCTACCGCATCTACACCCTATAGTTCTTCAGAGTTACCGCTAGATGTGTTTTCTTCATCCTCTTCCAAACTGCCTTGTCCACTATTCTATTCAGTTTTCGAGAAATTTTGTTGCTCCATTTTGTTTCAAATTCAGTATCCTTTGACTATTCAATTTTGGGCTTCACACCAAGTTCCCTAAATGTCACATCCCTTGAGTAGAGAACTTTAAAGGTTTCTAGATTCCAAAGTTTGTAGCCTTTGGCATTTTATCCATAACCCATGAAAATACACCTTTTAGCTTTGGGACCCAACTTGGACTATTGCTCCTTAGGCACCTAAACAAATGCCTCACATCCACATACCCACAAGTGTATCACCATTGGTTTTCTTCCAGTCCACACTTCATATGGCATCTTGTTTTCAATGCAGAAGTGGGAGACATGTTCTTCAAGTAGTATGCAGTACTTATCACCTCCACCCAAAACTCCTGTCCTAGGCCCGCACTACTCAACATAATCCTGCCCTGATCCAACAAAGTTTTGTTTAACCTTTCTACTACCCCATTCTATTGCAGTGTGTAAGAGGTAGTTCTTTGCCTCACAATTCCAACATACTTCCAAAATTCATCAAAGTCTTTAGAGCAAAATTCACCACCATTATCTGTCCTAAGCACCTTTATTTCTTACTAGTCTAATTCTCAACCAAAGCTTTGAACTCCTTAAACTTGAGAAATACCTTAGACTTAAGCCAAAGAAAATATATCCAAGTATACCTAGAATAATCATCAATGAATGATAAGTAGCATAGAGACTTACCAATGGATAGGATATCCACAGGACCAAACGAATCGTTGTCTATCACCTCCAAACTCTCCTCTACTCTAGTGCTTCCAAAGTTGAACCACACTCTATCATGTTTGCCAAGCACACAATGCTCACAAAAGTCAATACCAATAGAACAATCACCAAGACCTTCCGCCATATTCTTATTTACCAAAGTTTTTAAGCCTTTTTTCACTCAAATGACCTAACCACAAATGCCACAATAATCCTGATTCAAATGTAGTAACATTAGCACAACTAAATAAAGTTGATGCATCCAGCCTATACAGAGTAGCATGTTGCACTCCTTTTGCAAGCACCAAATTACCCGTTACTAATCTACATTCTTTCCATAAAAAGTGACATGAACTCCTGCATCAACCATTTTAGATACAAACATAAGGTTTCTTGCCAAACCTGCTATATGTAGTACATCAATGAGTGTCCGTACTCTACCATCCATGAAAGTAACTTTGACCTTTCCTCACCCAACAATCTTCAAAAAGTTGTTGTCACCGAGAAAGACTTGCCCTTCATCACTTTTGGTATACTCCGAGTACCACTACCTATGTGGTGTCATATGAAAAGAAGCACCTATATCAATCAACGAAGAATCATCACCAACAATGTTAGCAGATACAAAGGCATCATTGCTATATTCATCAATGTCGGGACTTATTAAAAAAGTCATCCTTCATTTTGGATTTACACTCCTTTATGTGACCTTTCTTGCCACAATTCCAACATTTTACCTTAGACTTACCTAGAGATTTAGACATGTCATTACCCTTAGACTGCTTATATCCTATCTTCTTCTTACCTTTATTCTATTTTGACCAACCTCTTATCACAAGGGCATCAAAAGATTTATCATCCATGGACCTTTTCCTAGTTTCTTCATTTAACAAAATGCTAATCATATTTTCCAGTTTAAGTGGTGTCATAACTACTTATTGACATCACAAGGTTATTCCATGAATCTAGTAAGGAACAAAGTAACACAATGCATTTGTCCTCCTCTTCCATCTTGACTCCTATTGATGCAAGATGACTCTGTCATATTAAAACAATTTAAGTGATCAATCACACAACTTCCCTCCCTCATTTTCAGAGAATATATTTTTTTCTTCAAAACAAGTTTATTTACCAAGCTACTGGATTGATATAGCATACCTAACTTCTTCCATAATGAATTAGTTGTCTACTCCTAAGACACATTCATTAACACACAATCTGATAGACATAACCAAATAGTACTTCTAGCTTTCTTACCCAATTTTATCCAGTCTTCATCAGAAATATCTGAGGGTTTAACCAAAAAAGATGCCACAGTCCACTAATCTCTTTCCACCAGAAGATCCTCCATCTTCCACTTCCATAGTTCAAAGTTTTGACCATTGAACTTGTCAATTTCAAACCTCGATGTGCTCACCATAGATTTAATGTTGTTTTGCTTACAATATCCTTCAAAGATGTCATTTGATTCTAGTTATACACCAACCACAACTTTCTAATCGTTGTAGTGTTCCACTACCACACACGCTAGGGTTTGCACTCCAACGAAGTAGACACCGTCCAAACAACCAATCTTGCTATAATAGCAAACGTTAGGCATTTTTACCCTTTTGCAGAAAGACCGACAGACTAAAATAACAAGTTCTTAAGATTGTGTGTTTAGCTAACAATCAACATGTATCAAATCTAAACATCAACACATATAAAAGTAATAGAACAATATACAATCAAAAGATTATACAAGAAAAAGATTTTACATGGGAAACCCTTACGAGAGAAAATCCACCACCAAAAGACATTCACAATAGTATTATTCAGAATCAACACTGATTAAATAAAACAAGGCCTTTGGACAACCTTGATAGAGTCTCAATCTACAACATACTCTTCTTCTACAGTCACTCAAGTGTTTTCATACCAACAATGTACACAATGTCTTCAATGTCGACATCATGAATTCATCACCTCTAGTAACTTTGGCGTATTCATACAAATTCCTATATATAGACAGATTCATGGAATACCAACCGCCCAGCCATCTAACTAACTTGTAGTAGAATACCAAGAGACATGTAACCATACTCCATACATATGTGACGCCAGCATACCACACTTTATCACCAACTATGATGTGTTACATCCCCTTCTTCTGAACAATGAAACGTTGGTTACGTTGTTAGTTGTGTATAACTGCTTTCATGTGAATATGAAATTTATTCGTTGGATAATGTGTATAATTATGTGAATGATTTTCTTTTATATGCGAATATTTTTCAATTATATGTGAGAATGGATGTATGGATATAATATATATTAATGTTCATATCAAGGAAATGATTTAACCTCCATTAATTGTCGAAGTGTTTGCAGGATAAATCAATTGTCAAGGAAAAAGGGATATCAACTCAAAAATCCGAACCATATAATCCTTGTGCGTGAGCTTCATACCTTTTCTTACTCTGTCGAATCAATATCATAGGAGCGGTAGTAAGAACCAGTCCAGCAATCAAGATTTGTCTTTGCAGTCGCATATTCCTCTGCCTTGACTTGCAAAAGCTTATTCAGGCAAGACAATGGTTCCTTTCAATATACTATAGTTCATCATGCGATGGATAGAAATACATTATTTTGGTAGCCGTACCTGACCCTGATTACAATTCATTCTGTTACTCTGTATTTTCTATTCTACAATTCATGAACGATCTCCTGAATCCGTATGTGTCTTTCAATTCCAAATCTTTTGAATCTGCAGAAGTATTTGTCTTTGTACCTATATATTTTTATCTATATGTATATATATATATATATATGAATATATATAAATATATATACTTACACCCACTTATATATTCTCATTGAGAAATTTGACTTCAGTCACTGAGTTAAAGGATACCTTTCTATCTAAATGTTCTTATGCCGTATCTCTTATAAATCTGTAAGTATGTCAAGTGGATTAAACATGTTTTTCATCCAAACTTGTAACCAAAAAGAAACATATGAAATAATGGCAATGCCGAGCAAGGGTGAATGCTGACAACACAGTAGTGTCAGATAATTATTAGAAATCCTTGACCAAGGTTACGATGCAGTATAGGAATCTGTCAGCTATCAAGTACCAGATATGCCACTGGTCAGAGTGATCTTTCCACTTAGGAGGTACCTTTAGGGAAAAGATCGATCACGAGGTATACGTTCTTGACACCAAGCTCAGAGGCATATTGTTGTTATTAGATTCCTCGCTAATCACCCTCGTGAAGGGTTGGGTTTCTTCAATTGAAGAAGCACGGGAGACCAGTTGGTCTTGGTTGAGTGGATAAAACCCTTGTTGATATTCCTTTTTCCAGAATCTAGAGGAGGATCTTACAAACAAATCAGCAGGAAACTATTCAAGTTGTACTTTTCTTAATCTCTCTTCCTATCTTAATATTTGAATTTTATTGGACAAATATAGTTAATCAAAAGTTAGTTTATTCTTGATTATATGTATTCTGTTAGAAAAGATTATTTCAGCTGAAAATGAAAGTTGAAATTTGAATTATATTGCATTCGATAATATTTTCATAATAGTTAGTTAATCTTTCCACTGAAATTCTGGGTGTTAGATGTAAGTTTATAATTTTGTTAGATTAGAGTGGGTGTTACATATGGTATCAAAGCTACCAGGGTCCACACTGAGCCTTGGGGATCATCATGCTTAGAACATTGAAAACAGTTATTGATGTTTTCTTTAGGATGTTATTGATAAGAAAAACACCCCGGAAAAAGATTCGTGACCCTGTATCTATTCGACTATAGAAGATCAGACTTCGTTATGTTTATTCAAGTTCTCCTCCAGCAGATTCGGAAACAATAGCCGAAGCTCTGAAAAGACTTCGGAAGGAGAGAAGAAAATGGACAGTCTCTGGAAAAGAGAAGGTGAAGTCCACCATAATTGCAGACATAAACAAGACCAAATCTAAAGACCACACTAAACCAGAAACATCTGAAGGAGAACGAGTTCCGACTCCTGGATATAGACTTATCCCATTTTCAGAATGTAGTGATCAAGAGGAACCTATAACTGATAATGAAAAAGATTCATAAACTAATCACAAAAAGTGATGACCATTTTTGTATTGAATTGCAATAAATCTATCACAGGTAGTGATAGAAATTTTGTAATTATTAATGAATCTATCACAGGGAGTGATAGTCTTTTTCTTCAAATAAATTAAAATTTTTGTGAGCTATTTGTATTTGACTTAAGTTTTTTAAAAAAAAAAAATTATGCAAAAAGGAAGACTCCTTAATTCATTGTGAAAACTATTAAATGACAAACAAACAATAACCAAAAACTAATTAGAACTCTTAATTTATTTGGGCACTTCATTGGAATGGAAAATCCCGGAAATAAGTTCAGAGAAGATCAGGACAATAGCTCCATGGATAAACTAGATCAGATATTAAGTATGATGAAAGTAACTTAGGCTAGATTAGCCCACCTAGAGAAAAAGGTAGAAGGGCAACCTGAAGCTAGAGATGAGAGGTCTGAAAATCAAAGTGACCTGCATGAAGATAACTCAAAAACATTAAGTATAGGATACAAGAGAAGTAGATTGGCCGATGAGTTAGCCAAAGATATGAAAAAGATAAACCCTCCTAAGTTCGAAGGCTCTACTTCGGGAGATCTCGCGGAGGCATGGCTGACGAAAATGGAAAAGTATTTTGAGCTTCGAGATTATTCAGATAACTCTAAAGCAGCATGGGCACCAGTTGGCAGGAGAAGCTGCCACACGGTGGGAAAACAAAAGGGCTGAAATGGGATTGGCAGTGGCTGATGTGTCATGGGATCAATTTGTCACGATATTCTGCCAAAGATGGCTTCCACAGTTATTTTATGATCAAAAACTGTTAGATTTTGAAAACCTCAGGCAGGGACCTCTAACTGTCAATGAGTATTGGGAGAAATATACCCGTTTACTCAAATATGTTCCACAGTACCAACAGGATGAAAACTTTCGAGTATGAAAGTTCATAATGGGGCTAAACAATCGTATTGGAGGACCAGTAGATGTTTTGGCGCCTCGGACTATGGATGAGGCTTACGAGAGAGCTGTTTGGCAAAAACAAAGATTGAAGAAAGACGATTCCTTTAGGGACAAGAAGCATAACAAAGGTAAGTGGGAGCAGTCACAGCAAAATTTCAAAAAGAAGGGGTACAAGAATAATCAGATTAAAAAGAATAATTACAACCCTCGGAAGGATGAAAACCACACTAGTAAAAGTACTGAAAAGAAGGGACCACCCGGAGGATGTTTCAATTGTGGAGGTGAGCACTACGCAAATTAGTATCCCTCTAAGAACCAGCAAGGACAGCAGCAACGGAAGCCTCTACCACCTTAAGAGACCGTTTTTCAGCAAAGAATTCATGCAACAGTTGACAATAGACAAGCAGAGTAACAGGATGCTCCCATAGAAACTCCAGGTATGCTTTATGGAAACCCAATAACTATTTTAATAGACACTGGAGCCACTAAATGCTTTATATCACCTAAGTTACTGGGAAGGTTCCCTAAAAGAACTGGGTATATGGCCAAATCGTGGATGGTTGAATATGCTAATCAAACGAAGCTCGGGTAGAGCAATGTCTGTTTGAAGCCAAGATTGAATTTCTAGACTTCACTACAGAGGTCAACCTTTACGTCGCACCTCTGGGTTCCTATGATGTGATCATTGGAATGAATTGGTTAAAAGAACATAGGGCTAAGGTCAACTGTTATGGTAAGATAGTAGAATGTACGGATGATTCAGGGAACCCGGTGAGGATTCAAGGGAAACAACGAGAAGTTAAGGTGCGACAAATTTCAGCTATGCAGCTGAAAAGAAATAGAAGGAAAGGTAGTGCCTTATGAATCTCGGAAATTGAAACAATATGAGCAAAATTATGCACCCCACGATTTAGAGTTAGCAGCTATTGTTCATGCCCTGCAAATGTGGTGACATTATTTATTAGGAAAAACTTTTGAACTTAAGTTAGATCATCAAGGTTTGAAGTATATATTTACACAGCCCAATCTAAATGCTTGCCAGAGAAGATGGATGGAGTTAATCACAGATTATGATTTCGAGATCAGTTACATTAAGGGCAAGGAAAACAGAGTAGCTGATGCATTGAGTCGACGGAAGCATATAACGTCCATGGTGTCAATCAACACTGATTTTAGAACTCAGGTGATTCAGAAATTAAATGAAGATGAATATTATTTGCAAGTTCGAGAAGTTCTTCAGTCAAATCCACAGCAACCTAAATATGAAGATTTTCACATTGAAGCAGATGGGCTTTTGAGATTTAAAGGTAGGATGTATATTCCAAAATCATCTGAGTTAAGGAAAACAATATGGAAAGAAGTACACACTGCACCATATTCAGGACACCCAGGAGTAACCAAGATGATGGCCGACGTCAAACCGTTATATTTTTGGAAAGGAATGAAAAAGGACGCAGCAAGATTTGTGGCAAGATGTTTCGAATGTCAGAAGGTCAAAGTAGAGCATCAGCATCCAGCAAGATTACTTCAACCTCATAGCGTACCTGATTGGAATGATTTTGTACAAGGTTTACCTATGACTAGGAACAGGGATAATGCCATATGGGTGGTAGTGGACAAACTCACCAAAGTGGCACATTTCATACTAGGAAATTTGACAGATGGGGCACCAGTGATCGCACGAAAATTTGTAAAGGGAAATTTTCGTCTCCATGGAATACCAGAAAAGATCATATCAGATAGAGATGCCAGGATAACATCCAGATTTTGGCAGACCTTATTTTCAGCCTTGGGGACTCAGTAAAATATTAGTACAACTTATCATCCCGAGACAGATGGTCAAACGGAAAGGGTAAATCAAATTTTAGAAGATCTACTTAGAATGTACTGTATGGATCAACAATACAGGTGGGAGGCATATTTACCCTTGGTAGAATTTGCTTATAATAACTCATATCAGTCAGCAATAAAAATGGCACCTTTTGAAGCACTGTATGGCAGGAAATGTAGAACCCCTATAAGTTAGAACAGGTGGGAAGACATGATCATTCTAGGATCTCAAATACTTCAATAAATGAAAGAGCAGGTAAGAATAATCAGGCAGAGACTGAAAGAGGCCAATGACCGGAAAACGAGTTATGCTGATGCAAAATGTATTCCCAGACAGTTTGTAGTGGGAGAAAAAGTTCTTTTGCAGGTAAAACCACAGAAAAGCTCTATAAAATTTGGGAAAGCCTCTAAGTTAGCCCCATGATATGTGGGACCTTTTGAAGTTCTAGAAATTATCAATCCTGTGGCATACAGAATTGCTCTAACCCCGACTCTCGCCAGAATTCACAATGTATTTCATGTTTCCTATCTCAAGAAATATTATGCAGACTCTGAACATATGATTGATTGGAAATCATTGCAGGTACGAGACCCTGGGGTGATCACAATAGAGCCACTCCTAGTACTCAAGATACGTAAGCTGCACTTACATAATCGCGAGGTGGTACAATGTAAGGTCCAGTGGGACCAGTATTCAAAAGAGAATACCACCTGGGAAGATTATGATGAGATTCATCAAAATTTTCCTTATTTATTCCCAAACAATTAATACGTACATGAGACTGTTGTTAAATTTTGATAAATATTGATAAATAATCATCGAGGACGATGATTCTTAAGGGGAAGAATATGTTACATCCCATTCTTCTGAACAATGAAACGTTGGTTATGTTGTTAGTTGTGTATAACTGCTTTCATGTGAATATGAAATTTATTCATTGGATAATGTGTATAATTATGTGAGAATGATTTTCTTTTATATGCGAATATTTTTCAATTTATGGATATAATATATATTAATGTTCGTATCAAGGAAATGATTTAACCTCCATTAATTGTCTAAGTGTTTGCAGGATAAATCAACTGTCAAAGAAAAAGGGATATCAACAGGGAGAGGTGTGGTTACGAGAATCAAAAAACAACAATAATGCCTAAGTATAAGTCTAGACAACTATATCATCGTAGCCTTGGCCAAGGCACATATATATACGTATATATTTCAAGTTGGTAAGAGTTATTTTCCTTATGTATATTAAATAAAATATATTTTCGCTCACCTCTTGAGGACCGCTTGGTGGTGTGCAAGCTACAGTCTTGTGTGTAACTCCTCCACTCTGCCCCCACGCAAGAAGGAAACATTCCTTCTTGCATGCGGACGGGGGAAGGAGGGGGCATGCCTTTATTTGTTGGTGTTCATCCTTTTCATCGTCATTCTTTACTCAATCTTTGGAAGTAGCATTCGCACCCTCTTTCCAAAAGCATTCGCAGGGTTTGTAAGTTGTGCTATGAACATTGTTTTGCATTCTTTTGAGTGTCCTCGTCATTGCAACTCAGAAATCCGAACCATATAATCCTTGTGCGTGAGCTTCATACCTTTTCTTACTCTGTCGAATCAATATCATAGGAGCCGTAGTAAGAACCAGTCTGGCAATCAAGATTTGTCTTTGCAGTCGCATATTCCTCTGCCTTGACTTGCAAAAGCTTATTCAAGCAAGACAATGGTTCCTTTCAATATACTATAGTTCATCATGCGATGGATAGAAATACATTATTTTGGATAGCTGTACCTGACCCTGATTACAATTCATTCTGTTCCTTTGTATTTTCTATTCTACGATTCATGAACGATCTCCTGAATCCGTATGTGTCTTTCAATTCCAAATCTTTTGAATCTGCAGAAGTATTTGTCTTTATACCTATATATTTTTATCTATATGTATATATATATATGAATATATAAATATATATACTTACATCCACTTATATATTCTCATTGAGAAATTTGACTTCAATCACTAAGTTAAAGGATACCTTTCTGTCTAAATGTTCTTATGCCGTATCTCTTATAAATCTATAAGTATGTCAAGTGGATTAAACATGTTTTTCATCCAAACCTGTAACCAAAAAGAAACATATGAAATAATGGCAATGCCGAGCAAGGGTGAATGCTGACGACACAGTAGTGTCAGATAATTATTAGAAATCCTTGGCCAAGGTTATAATGCAGTATAGGAATCTGTCAACTATCAAGTACCAGATATGCCACTGGTCAGAGTGATCTTTCCAGTTAGGAGGTACCTTTAGGGAAAAGATCGATCGCGAGGTATACGTTCTTGACACCAGGCTCAGGTGCATATTGTTGTTATTAGATTCCTCGCTAATCACCCTCATGAAGGGTCGGATTTCTTCAGTTGAAGAAGCATGGGAGACCAGTTGGTCTTGGTTGGGTGGATAAAGCCCTTATTGATATTCCTTTTTCCAGAATCTAGAGGAGGATCTTACAAACAAATCAGCAGGAAACTATTCAAGTTGTACTTTTCTTAATCTATCTTCTTATCTTAATATTTGCATTTTATTGGACAAATATAGTTAATCAAAAGTTAGTTTATTCTTGATTATATGTATTCTGTTAGAAAAGATTATTTCAGCTGAAAATGAAAGTTGAAATTTGAATTATATTGCATTCGATACTATTTTCATAATAGTTAGTTAATCTTTCCACTGAAATTCTGGGTGTTAGATGTAAGTTCATAATTTTGTTAGATTAGAGTGGGTGTTACATATGGTATCAAAGCTACCAGGTTCCACACTGAATCTTGGGGCTCATCATGCTTAGAACATTGAAAACAGTTATTGATGTTTTCTTCAGGATGTTATTGATAAGAAAAACACCCCAGAAAAAGATTCGTGACCCTGTATCTATTCAACTATGGAAGATCAGACTTCGTTATGTTTATTCAAGTTGTTCTCCTACAGCAGATTCGGAAACAATAGCCGAAGCTCTGAAAAGACTTCGGAAGGAGAGAAGAAAATGGACAGTCTCTGGAAAAGAGAAGGTGAAGTCCGCCATAATTGCAGACATAAACAAGACCACACTAAACCAAAAACATCTGAAGGAGATCGAGTTCCGACTCCTGGATATAGACTTATCCCATTTTCAGAATTTAGTGATCAAGAGGAACCTATCACTGATAATGAAAAAGATTCATAAACTAATCACAGAAAGTGATGACCATTTTTGTATTGAATTGCAATAAATCTATCGCAAGTAGTGATAGAAATTTTGTAATTATTAATGAATCTATCACACGGAGTGATAGTCTTTTTCTTCAAATAAATTAAAATTTTTGTGAGCTATTTGTATTTGACTTTAAGTTTTTTAAAAAAAAAATTTATGCAAAAAGGAAGACTCCTTAATTCATTGTGAAAACTATTAAATGACAAACAAACAATAACCAAAAACTAATTAGAACTCTTAAATTCTTCGGGCACTTCATTGGAATGGAAAATTCCAGAAATGAGTTCAGAGAAGATCAGGACAATAGCTCCATGGATAAACTAGATCAGATATTAAGTATGATGAAAGCAACTCAGGCTAGATTAGCCCACCTAGAGAAAAAGGTAGAAGGGCAATCTAAAGCTAGAGATGAGAGGTTTGAAAATCAAAGTGACCAGCATGAAGATAACTCAAAAACATTAAGTATAGGATACAAGAGAAGTAGATTGGCCGATGAGTTAGCCAAAGATATGAAAAAGATAAAACCTCCTAAGTTCGAAGGCTCTACTTCGGGAGATGCCGCGGAGGCATGGCTGACAAAAATGGAAAAGTATTTTGAGCTTCGAGATTATTCGGATAACTCTAAAGCAGCATGGGCAGCCTACTAGTTGGCAGGAGAAGCTGCCACACGGTGGCAAAACAAAAGGGCTGAAATGGGATTGGCAGTGGCTGATGTGTCATGGGATCAATTTGTGAGGATATTTCGCCAAAGATGGCTTCCACAGTTATTTTATGATCAAAAACTGTTAGATTTTGAAAACCTCGGGCAGGGACCTCTAACTGTCAATGAGTATTGGGAGAAATATACCCGTTTACTCAAATATGTTCCACAGTACCAACAGGATGAAAACTTTCGAGTACAAAAGTTCATAATGGGGCTAAACAATCGTATTGGAGGACCAGTAGATGTTTTGGCGCCTCGGACTATGGATGAGGCTTACAAGAAAGTTGTTCGGCAAGAACAGAGATTGAAGAAAGACAATTCCTTCAGGGACAAGAAGCATAACAAAGGTAAGTGGGAGCAATCACAGCAAAATTTCAAAAAGAAGGGGTACAAGAATAATTAGATTAAAAAGAATAATTACAACCCCTGAAAGGATGAAAACCACACTAGTAAAAGTATTGAAAAGAAGGGACCGCCCGGAGGATGTTTCAATTGTGGAGGTGAGCACTATGCAAATCAGTGTCCCTCTAAGAACTAGCAAGGACAGCAGCAACAGAAGCCTCTACCACCTCAACAGACCGTTTTTCAGCAAAGAATTCATGCAGCAGTTGACAATAGACAAGCAGAGTACCAGGTTGCTCCCATAGAAACTCCAGGTATGCTTTATGGAAACCCAATAACTATTTTAATAGACACTAGAGCCACTAAATGCTTTATATCACCTAAGTTACTGGGAAGGTTCCCTAAAAGAACTGGGTATATGGCCAAATCGTGGATGGTTGAATATGCTAATCAGACGAGAGCTCGGGTAGAGCAATGTCTGTTTGAAGCCAAGATTGAATTTCCAGACTTCACTACAAAGGTCAACCTTTACGTCGCACCTCTAGGTTCCTATGATGTGATCATTGGAATGAATTGGTTAAAAGAACATAGGGCTAAGGTCGATTGTTATGGTAAGATAGTAGAATGTACGAATGATTCAGGGAACCCGGTGAGGATTCAAGGGAAACAACGAGAAGTTAAGGTGCGACAAATTTCGGCTATGCAGCTGAAAAGAAATAGAAGGAAAGGTAGTGGCTTATGAATCTCGAAAATTGAAACAATATGAGCAAAATTATGCACCCCACGATTTAGAGTTAGCAGCTATTGTTCATGCCCTGCAAATGTTGCGACATTATTTATTAGGAAAAACTTTTGAACTTAAGTTAGATCATCAAGGTTTGAAGTATATATTTACACAGCCCAATCTAAATGCTTGCTAGAGAAGATGGATGGAGTTAATCGCAGATTATGATTTCGAGATCAGTTACATTAAGGACAAGGAAAACAGAGTAGCTGATGCATTGAGTCGACGGAAGCATATAACGTCCATGGTGTCAATCAACATTGATTTTAGAACTCGGGTGATTCATAAATTAAATGAAGATGAATATTATTTGCAAGTTCGAGAAGCTCTTCAGTCAAATCCACAGCAACCTAAATATGAAGATTTTCACATTGAAGCAAATGGGCTTTTGAGATTTAAAGGTAGGATGTATATTCCAAAATCTTCTGAGTTAAGGAAAACAATATGGAAAGAAGTACACACTGCACCATATTCAAGACACCCAGGAGTAACCAAGATGATGGCCGACGTCAAACCGTTATATTTTTGGAAAGGAATGAAAAAGGACGCAGCAAGATTTGTGGCAAGATGTTTCGAATGTCAAAAGGTCAAAGTAGAGCATTAGCATCCAGCAGGATTACTTCAACCTCATAGCGTACCTGATTGGAATGATTTTTTGTACAAGGTTTACCTATGACTAGGAACAAGCATAATGCCATATGGGTGGTAGTGGACAAACTCACCAAAGTGGCACATTTCATACTAGGAAATTTGACAGATGGGGCACCAGTGATCGCACGAAAACTTTTACAGGGAAATTTTCGTCTCCATGGAATACCAGAAAAGATCATATCAGATAGAGATGCCAGGATAACATCCAGATTTTGGCAAACCTTATTTTCAGCCTTGGGGACTCAGTTAAATATTAGTACAACTTATCATCCCGAGATAGATGGTCAAACGGAAAGGGTAAATCAAATTTTAGAAGATCTACTTAGAATGTACTGTATGGATCAACAATACAGGTGGGAGGAATATTTACCCTTGGTAGAATTTGCTTATAATAACTCATATCAGTCAGCAATAAAAATGGCACCTTTTGAAGCATTGTATGGCAGGAAATGTAGAACCCCTATAAGTTAGAACAGGTGGGAAGACAAGATCATTCTAGGACCTCAAATGCTTCAATAAATGGAAGAGCAAGTAAGAATAATCAGGCAGAGACTGAAAGAGGCCAATGACCGGCAAACGAGTTATGCTGATGCAAAACGTATTCCCAGACAGTTTGTAGTGGGAGAAAAAGTTCTTTTGCGGGTAAAACCACAGAAAAGCTCTATACAATTTGGGAAAGCCTCTAAGTTAGGCCCAAGATACGTGGGACCTTTTGAAGTTCTAGAAATTATCAATCCTATGGCATACAGAATTGCTCTACCTCTGACTCTCACCAGAATTCACAATGTATTTCATGTTTCCTATCTCACAAAATATTATGCAGACTCTTAACATATGATTGATTGGAAATCATTGCTGGTATGGGACCCTGGGGTGATCACAATAGAGCCACTCTTAGTACTCAAGATACTGCACTTACATAATCGCGAGGTGGTACAATGTAAGGTCCAGTGGGACCAGTATTCAGAAGAGAATGCCACCTGGGAAGATTATGATGAGATTCATCAAAAGTTTCCTTATTTATTCCCAAACAATTAATACGTACATGAGACTATGTTGTTAAATTTTGATAAATATTGATAAATAATCATCGAGGACGATGATTCTTAAGGGGAAGAATATGTTACATCCCCTTCTTCTGAACAATGAAACGTTGGTTATGTTGTTAGTTGTGTATAACTGCTTTCATGTGAATATGAAATTTATTCGTTGGATAATGTGTATAATTATGTGAGAATGATTTTCTTTTATATGCGAATATTTTTCAATTATATGTGAATGGATGAATGGATATAATATATTTTAATGTTCCTATCAAGGAAACGATTTAACCTCCATTAATTGTCGAAGTGTTTGCAAGATAAATCAATTGTCAAGGAAAAAGGGATATCAACAGGGAGAGGTGTGGTTACGAGAATTGAAAAACAACAATAATGCCTAAGTCTAAGTCTAGACAACTATATCACCGTAGCCTTGGCCAAGGCACATATATATACGTATATATTTCAAGTTGGTAAGAGTTATTTTTCTTATGTCTATTAAATAAAATATATTTTCGCTCACCTCTTGAGGAGCGCTTGGTGGTGTGCAAGCTGGAGTATTGTGTGTAACTCCTCCACTCCACCCGCACACAAGAAGGAAACGTTCCTTCTTGCATGCGGACGGTGGAAGGAGGGGGCATGCCTTTATTTGTTGGCGTTCATCCTTTTCATCGTCATTCTTTACTCAATCTTTGGAAGTAGCATTCGCACCCTCTTTCCAAAAGCATTCGCAGGATTTGTAAGTTGTGCTATGAACATTGTTTTGCATTCTTTTGAGTGTCCTCGTCACAGCAACTCAGAAATCCGAACTATATAATCCTTGTGCGTGAGCTTCATACCTTTTCTTACTCTGTCGAATCAATATCATAGGAGCGGTAGTAAGAACCAGTCCGACAATCAAGATTTGTCTTTGCAGTCGCATATTCCTCTGCCTTGACTTGCAAAAAGCTTATTCAGGCAAGACAATGGTTCCTTTCAATATACTATAGTTCATCATGCGATGGATAGAAATACATTATTTTGGATAGCCGTACCTAACCCTGATTACAATTCATTCTGTTACTCTGTATTTTCTATTCTGCGATTCATGAACGATCTCCTGAATCCGTATGTGTCTTTCAATTCCAAATCGTTTGAATCTGCAGAAGTATGTCTTTATACCTATATATTTATATCTATATGTATATATATATGAATATATATAAATATATATACTTACATCCACTTATATATTCTCATTGAGAAATTTGACTTCGGTCACTGAGTTAAAGGATACCTTTCTGTCTAAATGTTCTTATGCCGTATCTATTATAAATTTGTAAGTATGTCAAGTGGATTAGACATGTTTTTCATCCAAACCTGTAACCAAAAAGAAACATATGAAATAATGTCAATGCCGAGCAAGGGTGAATGCTGACGACACAGTAGTGTCAGATAATTATTAGAAATCCTTGGCCAAGGTTACGATGTAGTATAGGCATGTGTTAGCTATCAAGTACCAAATATGCCACTGCTCAGAGTGATCTTTCCAGTTAGGAGGTACCTTTAAGGAAAAGATCGATCAGAAGGTATAGGTTCTTGACACCAGGCTCAAAGGCATATTGTTGTTATTAGATTCCTCGCTAATCACCCTTGTGAAGGGTCGGGTTTCTTCAGTTGAAGAAGCACGGAAGACTAGTTGGTCTTGGTTGGGTAGATAAAGCCCTTGTTGATATTCCTTTTCCCAGAATCTCGAGGAGGATCTTACAAACAAATCAGTAGGAAACTATTCAAGTTGTACTTTTCTTAATCTCTCTTCCTATCTTAATATTTGAATTTTATTGGACAAATATAGTTAATCAAAAGTTAGTTTATTCTTGATTATATGTATTTTGTTAGAAAAGATTATTTCAGCTGAAAATGAAAGTTAGTTGAAATTTGAATTATATTGCATTCGATACTATTTTCATAATAGTTAGTTAATCTTTCCGCTGAAATTTTGGGTGTTAGATGTAAGTTTATAATTTTGTTAGATTAGAGTGGGTGTTACATGATGTCTCCTTATGGATAATCACCTTGTAAGCTTTGCCACTACCGCACACTATGAAACAATAGTTACATCCTTTACACTATTGGTACAAATATGTTTCCAGTATAGCCACCACTACCAGCTCTTCTTGTCTACGGTAACATATACAAACATAAAGCTACTCCAAGATGCTTGCAGTACCTTGTGGCATCTTCCAGGACATTATTCAATCCTCAATCCATGTCGCATGTGTATCACTGATTATGCTCTAGCATGTACTCAACACCTATGTGGTTGTGAGTTCTTCATCCAGATGACTTGCAATTGATGTCAACACCACCACATGTGAGCCAACATATATGATGCACCACAAAACCTGTAATATCATTTAACAAATGTAAATCACCATGTCTACTATACCACAATACTTGAAAACTCACCGCAATGAAGGCTGCAAATAAACTCTTCCTACAGGACTCTCCCAGGTGAATATCACCTAAGTCCTAGCAGGCCTACAGGATGAGAACATTAGGACTTCTAACTAGATACCATTAATATGAATTTAAGCTCGGAGCCTTAGCACTCGCTTGTGATTAAGTTGTATCTCGCTTCCCAATGATTTTTCTAGTAATGTAATACTTTTTGAGAAATGGCAATTGGATGTCCCATTCTGTGTGCAGTAAGAAAAAGTTGGGGGTCATATGAGCTTAGGCGAAAGAAGCCAAGTTTGTGTTTAATTCTATATTAGGATTCGTAATGATAATTGTGTATTGGCAAAGCCAATCCTTATTGCTGGTGCTCTGAGATTTCAATGTAATATCATGTCCATTGTGCCAAGTGTGTAAAGTCGCATATTTCTAGAACTGACTTATAGCCTTCAGATTGTGTTCCAAACTAGAATTGAACTACAAATCCTATTAGTAAGGCCGAGTACTCTCATAGTCTCCTGGAACCCACAACCTCAATGTTAAGGACTGAAACTGGAATCCTATTCAAATCTTGAATATCTCGATCATGACTCGTGCTTGGGAACTGATTAGATCCCTTCTAATTACTCATGCCTGTAGAAAAATTGAGTTGAATCCCTAATCCTCCTTTATATCGACTTAATCTTTTGCATCGTCCTGATCAACTTCATGCTAGGATCTCGTGGCTTTGTGGTGATGTTTTCAGTCTTCTAAGTCTCTATCAGTGTTTTCTATGATTGTGGGGCTTAATTTGGCAAAGAAAGCAATGGTCATTGATCTTATTTGATCTGGTGGCCAACACACTTGTAATTGTTGTCAAAGCACATCACCGGCCCAAGAGTGCCTCAGTTGTCTAATCCTTAGTCGATCTAGCAACCAGCACAATCACATGAAGTTCCTTTGAAAGTGTGAGAATAGCATTGCACTATTGATTTGGAGGGTTCCAAGTAAGCCATGGTGGGTCCTCTTCTTTATGTTTGTTTAGGACGTGGGCGATGATGTTGACAAGTGAAGTGTCAAACTCCTGAATTCCCTACATGTTGCCAAAGCTTGCAAGCTCTTAGTGATGTGCCATTGGTTGGTTCATGGTCAAGTCACCTAGTGGTGGTCTTGGGAGACTAAAAGTAGTGATGTTGTCAACAAACAACGGAACCGTGTGATCTCTGACTGTGCTAGAGAATCATGCGGCTTACAAAACTCCATGAGATGTCAAAGCCCTCAACTATTATGGGATTGTGTCAATCATGGAATCAAAAATCATGTTGGATCATCTAATGGCTCACATGCTCATGAACTTGTTTGAACCCTTGTCAACCTTGTGTTGTGCCATTGGATGTTTCGAGGCTATATCACCAATAGTGGGCCCCTCCCCTATTTTATGAACTACTGTATGCTTAGTGGCACTTGCTAATGATCTCATTGGTATGATGTAATTGTCGTGGGACCTCTAAGCTCCATGTATAATCATGATGCCCTCAAAATTATGGACTGTGAGATCTAGTGTCTAGTTAGTTGTTCCAAGGGCTACCACATGGTTAAGGGGTGAGATCTCTTTGTATTAGATCGGGAGAGTGTCAATCGTTCATCTCACTAAGATGAATGGCCCTCGCACTCCCGTGAGTTCCTTTGTTTCCATGAAATCAACGAGCTCAATGTTTTCCGGCTCGAGTGTCTAAACCAACATGAACCCGAATGCGACCCCATTACTCACTCTATGAAATCTAGGATGTTTGTTCCATGAGGAGCTCACAATGACTTGCCAAGTTGCCAGTAATACTGTCAACAAACCCATTTATCTTGACTGATCCTTTGCAACAGTGAAATTGTTGACAAAAAAAAATTGGGTTTGTTTTTCAAGAGGCCTAGATGGGATGTCACAATCTTGGTATTTCCACATGCTAGCTATTTCAATGCTATCATTTACTTTTCTCGGTTAACACATGAATAGTAGTTAACAATAGAAGTTTAAGCTAATTAGTGTTTCAAGTTTGATGAGGTCAATAAACCCAAACGACGAGGTGATGAATTTTAATCGCCTTAGACAATTCTAAAGAATATTGGGGCACTTGAGTTTCATGCCATATTTATCCGTGCAAGGCATGAGACCCTTATTGATAAAGGGATCCTTCCTCATTATGCAAATCACCAAGAGAAGATTTCCTTTTACAGTGTGCTTGAATTGGTTTGGCACATCTTCAAAAACACAATATAATATCATAGTGTAATCTTGAATTCAATGGTTATACTCACATACACAGTTCAGCACGTGCATATGACAATCATAAAAATGCTCAGCTCTTAACACTAAGGCTTCACTACAAACATCCACTTTGCACTTTTTATTCCATTCCTTCTTGATGCATTTGGTGTTACAATTCCAAGCATTTCTTAATCCCCTTGAAATGCATACTATGAATAAATAGCAAGTACGTCCAAGAAATTCAACCAATCAATAGACATCCAAGGAAAACATGTTTTACATTGCCAACTTCATTAGTTCTGTCCTATATAGAAGATGTGTAATATGGGATTATTGGTAATATTGGGCCCAAGTGGATCATTTGAAATATACATATATATAAGGAAAAGGATGTCCAACAGGGACAGAACAGATTTGATACAAGTCGCAGTTCAACATAGAGGCCTCTTCAGCACACATTGGAACCAACCAAGACGTCCTTTCCCAACCCCTCTCTCTACCCTGCAGGATCAAGGTGGAGTCGAGGCATAGCCCTCCTTGCAAGGCCAAGAAATGGTGGGCCTTGCCTGTCATGCTACTAGCAGGGTCAAGAGGTAGCGCCCTTCATGCACTCCCTGTTGCATTACAGGGAAGAGTTGAAGGGTGTGGCATCCTTTGCATTCCTTGTGCATTCCTTGCCGTACTGCAGAGCAGGGTTGAGGGATAATGTTCCCACCCCTCAAAGATGAAGAGACAAGTGCCAAATCTGGATCTTTTAATACAAAAATAGATTATGGTTCAGTTTTGAGTGGAGATATCTTATGGAAAATCAAGGGGATATGGGCCAAAAGATCAAAATTTTGACATATGTATATCACCCACCTCTCAACCAGGTGATGATTTTTCTTGATCCAAGAAACCGAAAGCAACCAAAGGCACCAGTCAATATCCCTTCAGCATCACAGCAGAAAGATGAAAACAACTTTATGTAATTGACAAAAAATGTTTGCCTTCCAGTAACAGACAAAGGAATCGAAGGAGAAATGACCTTTAAGTCATCCATGAAATCCCTTTGGAGAGGATAGGGAGTGTAGTCAGAAACAGAGGAGCCCACTATATTATTTTTTACCATTAATAAGCAATCACAGTGTAATTATTCTAAAGTGACTGCAAATCTATTAACCTCAGTCATAAAGTGTGCCATAAGGAGTAGCAGTCTCTAACTATGTTGTTTCTACTGCGAGAGGATTTCTATATACAAATGTTTGTGCCTCGTGTAGTGTATATTTTTTAATATTTATTCACAATGTTGTTTTTATTGTATAAAGTATTACTTGCACACAGAAATTTAGGAGTATTTGATCTTCTGTTCCATGCAATTCACTTGTAGTTAGTTTCTTTCACACAAAAAATTAGGAATTTTAAAAATATAGAGGTGCTTTAGTTTTTCAATTTTAGGAAAATATCTGTATAATGAATTGTGCTTATCCATAGAATTTCCAATTGCAGATAAAACATTGGATCATCACCCAAGCCATAGAGGTATCAGTTTTTGGTACTGCACTGCCTCTTAATGTAGCATATACATTATGACTTGAAAATCATCCTTGAAACCATTTTAAATCTTTAGAGCACTGTCAAGATACCAAAGTCACTAGATGTTTCTGTAAGAGAAATTTTTAATTAAAATGGTTTACTTCATATAATTTGTCATACTAATGCCATAAATTTGTAATCAATACCAGTAAGGTGGTCCCCCAGCTGTACAAAAAGTGTGCTGGTGCCACCTGGAAGAACATATTATTCAACCATTGCAGGGCTGATTACATATCCAAAGCTTTTACAAAAACAATGAATAATGTGAAATCAACAGAAGAGAAAACATCCTTGCAAGATGAGAATCAGGGACTTGAAAAGGTTATATGCTAAGATGGGATCTTATCCACATAAGTTTACAAAGTTGCCCTAGTGAACACTCAAGATGTGTATCATCAAAGAACCCATTCCATGTGGCCAATTGTTGATGCTTATTTATATTTACAGGGCTCCAATACAAGGCTTTGAGATTAACAAATATCTGCAGTTAAAGTTCTACTGGAAACTTGATATGGTATCCCACCATAAAACTTGCATGGCTAAGATAATGGGCGATGACTGATTTTAGTTCAAAATACATAAATCTTAACTATGTTGATCAGGAGAATAGAATAAATGAAATAATGGCAATAATCTAATATTGTATTTGATTTCAGATATCCAAACGGGAAGCAAAAAGTATTTGGTGTTTTCTCCAGAACCATTGAGATAAGTTATTACTTAATCTCTGGTTTTACTCTCTAAAAAGCTTCAAACTACTCATGTCATGAGTCATAATTTTAGATAAGTGTGATAAGAGTAAAGCATTCAACATCTAGATTGGAATAACTAGAAGGATGAAGAAACCATGCTATCACATTTCATGTTGAAGATATCAGTTGTGGTCAGCATGCACCACACAGAAACCATGTTAACCGCATAGAGATTATTGAAAATATCATTATTCTTGAACATTGAATAGAAAGGACTATAGAAGCAATGCATCCCTATCAAGCAGTGTAATTGTAGAAGAGTTCACTTCGATTGTATTCATAAAGATATGCAAGAGCTAGAAAGGCAGACAAGAGTTAATTTCCTTTGGCTTCTTTGAATGATCACTGGTGCAATCAGAACAGTCTAGTACAAACTGCACTGTTTTTGTCAGAGCTTTTGAGCTTACCCGTCGTCCAGCACCGAATGAATTGGGAGGAGTAGTAGATCCAGGAATCCCAATCCCTGACTGGCGAGATGATGAAGCAGAAACTGATGGAATGGAAACTTCATTTTCTATAACCAGCCAACAAGAATTATCAGGGCACGATTACTTCAGAATCTGTAAAACTGAACACTGACTTGTAAATGACATGAATAGGAAGGGAACCCCCCTTAATACTCTATAAATTTTATAAGAGAACAATCCTCTCAACTCATGGACCAAACCTTATGATCCGAACCAATAGATAAAGTTACTAATATTTGCTGCAATAATCTGTTTTCTGCTATCTAGATAATAAGGAGAACTCCTCTACAAAGTATACCTGGAAAGTAAAATGTTTCAGATGCTGCAGTAGAAGACATGGAATGGAACTCATTGCTGCCAATAATGGACAAATCAGATTTTGCATTGGACAAGACAAAATATTTTCTAAGATAAAGTTATCGCTTGTCTTCACGACAACATTGGAAGAAATGTAAACATAACTAATGGACATAGAACATAATTAGTAAAAAACACCTATAGTTTGTATATTTACATGGCAATACCTAAATGAAGTATTTGAATTTCCATATGAGGTATTCCGACCCTCTGCTGCTAAATACCATGAAAGAGTTCTATTCGATTTTGTACCTGGAATTGCATCACCATGTAAATCCTAGATTCATACAAAATAAACATAGTAAAGTTCCCATTATGATGGAGAAGGGAACTTCTAAGTCTAAGTCAACCACACCTCAAAAGGAGTGCAAGGAATTTGTTTCAAACTGAAAAAGGATAGCATCATTTATCCACTAGATATAGAGCAATACCAAAAGGCACTGCTTGAGGTTTTGCCTGCTCACTGTCCTGACTTATGCTTGACAATTTATCTGCATCACGATCAAAGCGTCCAGTTGGCGGGCCTGTCTTTCACATTGAACAAAGAGAAAGATCAAGTCAGATCATTTAAATTTGTACAATATATAATAAGCAGGTCAAGTAAAGATGAATATTGGACTCACTTGGGAGAACATAGTGCTTGTAGTATCTTGGAACACTATCTAGCAGCTGTTGCTGCTTGATTCCCTCCTTATCAGTATGTTCTTGGCATGTATGAAGTCTCTGAAATTGTAAAACATAGTGCCATTCTGGATGGTGTCAGCATATGTAATAACTTAAATGCAACCCAAACATAGCAAATAAGTTTAGAGTGTCTTGGTTCAATGTGCTGCAATCTGGAATAACCAGCCAGGAACGATATTTTCAAGTCCTCATTGAGTATCTACCAGGTAAGCTACTCTTTACCACACATGTAAGTACCTGATTAAGGCAATCTATCTTAAGTTCCACATTTGAGAGCTCAGAAGTTTGCTGACTGAGGAGATCATTAAGCTTGTAGGCAACAGTACCTAGATGATCAACAGCATTCACCAATGCCTTTACTGCATATTCTTTTAAATTGTTCAATACCCTACACAAAGAAAATGCGATGAAGCTCCATTAAAAAGACTCAAGAGGCAGTTAAATTATCCAATTAGTTCTTCAAACGTTTGATTTTTTTTGGTTCATATCTACAACTTATTTTCCTTCAAACCATGTATGCAACTAAAAATGCAATCCCTACATGTTGTGTAACATGCACCTACTACACTTTGAATCACTTTATCATAGCTAGGAAGCAATATTTTAGTTATAAAGACAGGTGAGTTCATGTGAAGCTCAACCACAAGGTCCTTGAAAAAGACACCTCAGTTCACAATATGCATTAAAATATGTAAAAATTTGTCACAATAAATTTCAAATTTAAATATTTGGCCTTTTGAAACACAATACGTAGCAGTTTGCATGCAAAAGGAGCTTGATATACATTCTTTCAACGCAGCATGCAATAATGTCTACTAAGAGAATTGTACTTCCCCAAGAGTTGGTGATGACCAAAAGCACTAAATGTTGTCTTTGAGAGTACCTTACAACTAAACAATGGAGAGATCATACTTTTGAAAGATTGAGCAATGCTCTATCTAATTTCCTCAGTTCCTAAATCGAAAAGAACCAAGGAATGACAAACAAGCTCATTTTTATAGAATGATCTTGTTTGTATGGTACAGAATGATCGGCAATAAGCTTAATTAGTTACTTGAGCATCTGGCCTCCATAAAGATTCCTATTGCATATCCTGTAACTTCATTTACTAGATTAAATCATGTCCTCCTAGAAAACTGTTTCAAATAAGATGGATATTACTATTTAATAGAACAGCATCAAATATCACCACCGAAAGACAGCTGCCTCACTGTTACAAGTTCAAGCAAATGTGGGTAAAACTTATTCAAAGTTTATATAAATCATCAGCAAACTAAATCAGCATTGAACATTTCCCTCTCTTACCCGTGCTTGTCATCTTTATTGATGAACAGTTGACACCTGGAGCTATAACTATAAAATAACTTAACTACTTCAGAATTTGATAAAAGAAACTATGAAACTCTCCTGATTATTCTCAAAGAAAAGAAATTGGCTTTTGTTATTCAATGGAGTGCCAAAATCAACTTAGAAAAGACATTCCCATTAACCAACCATACAGAACACAATGATAACATCAAGGAAGTGTAGAAATCATACATTTGTTTCTGATCGTTATGAAGATATGACATTTCACAATATTCTGCTGCAGAATACAGCTGTGGCCTTAGATTCTTAAGCTCCTGCATCAGGAAAAGAAAAAAAAATCAAACAAGGGAAATCTGGAGCCTAAAGTTGATTTCCAAAAACATGTTTTCCTCAAATTATTAAGCTTTTGCAACCAAAACATCCGCAACACCAATCTTAAAAAGAAAGAAGCATATGTTATTGAAAGAATGCCTCCTACTAATGCAAGATAGTCAGATTCCATATTTCTATAAAAAAATAGACCATACAGAATGAATATATAAGAAGTAGCACGAAAAAGAAAAAAGGAAAAAGTTGAAAAAGGGAAAAAGAAACATGGTTATTCAAGATGATGAAAGAAAAAACATAGTTTAGATTTAACATCCACCTAAAAGACTTGCAAAATGAAAAGCACAAATAATATGAGGAAGAAGAGAACTTGGAACCAAATGATTGTGGCTCAATTGGTTAACCAAAACTGGTGAAGATGATGGTATGTTCCTAGATTTCGCCATCCACCAAGGTTCAAATCCCCCGGAGGTCCAATATAAAGGATGAGGCTGGGATTTGGCAAAAATGGATACTGCTCAATCCTTGGCTCTTAACCTAAGAGGTATCAGCTTAGACTCGTGCTCTGGAATTGGGTTGCAAAAACAATCTGGGTTTTACATAAAACCCTCCATCAATAAAAAAAAGGAACTTGGCAATGCAAGGAGAAAGAAAACTAGATGTGCAGCATCTTGAACATCAACACTCACCTAAAATACTTGCAAAAGGAAATAAGCAAGGAAAGAAGACACAGGAAGGACTAAACAAAACTAGATGGGCACCATTTTAGGCATCCCTGATAAATCAGTAAAATAATGCAGATTGAAAGAAAAAAATCAACAGAAGCTCTAAAATATCTCCAAGAAAATGCCCAAACACACGTTGGATTTAAATTGAAATTAATTTTTCGAGGAATATCCAACATTTGACTAAAAGACTTGCACGATGAAATACAAAAGTCAGCCATAACAGGTGGATTTGGCAATGTGAGCGCTAAGAAAACTAGAATTGCAGCATTTGGGATATCCCTAAAAATCTGTAAAATTGTGCAGGTTGAAATAGATAAATCAGCTGTATCTCTAGAAGCAAATATCCAAATGCAAATTGGAAAGCCTTAACTCACCACGAAAAATGGGATGAAGCTACAGGGAAGGGTTCGGGGATGGGGGACACTATTTGAAATAGTATGCATGACCATGTTAATAAGGGTGCAGCCATATTACATTTATATATAGTTACTAGGAGATGCCGATTCAGGCAGGGCATCCTGGAACCTGAGTTTCCGGTTAATTATGGATCAAATAAATTGGCCAAATCTCTACAAAACCTCCAAGACTAACCCCGTAAAACAAATTGGATAAACCAAATTGGCCAAATCTTTAAAACGTCTTCAAGAACAATACCCAAATGTAAATTGGATTTAGACAAAATGGGTTAGATTCTAAAACACCTCTAAGAACAATACTTAAGTGAACTATACTTAACTGCAAATTGGGATAAAGTATAAACAAATTGGCTGTCTCTAAAGGATATCCAAGAACAATTCCCAAATGCGTGACTACAAATTTTATAAGAAAAACACACAAATGCAATCTGGGTTTAGTCAAACTGGCTAAGCCTCTAAAACAACTCCCAGAACAATATCCAAATGCAAATTGGAAGAGATAAATTGGCTTAGTCTCAAACATTTCTGAGAACAGATTGACCGTCTCTAACTCGTCTACAAGAACAAAACCCAAATGCAAATTTAGTCCATTGGCCGAGCTTTCAAAATGTCTCGAAAAAGAATACCAGGTTACACAAATTGGCTTGGAGTCTAAAACATTCCTAAATGCAATACCCAAATGTAAATTCAATTCAAAAAATTGTCTCTCTCTTAAACATCACCAACAACAATAACCCAGCGATAATTGGACTAGAATAATTGCAGTCGTCTCTAAAACATCTCTCAAACTACAGTCAAATGCAGTTTGGATCTACATACTTTGGGTCATCCCTAAAACACCGAGAGAATTGAGGTTTGTTCTACTTGTCAAACGGTAGAACAAACTCAAATGCAGAGAATACTAAAATTGTCAGTAGGGAATTGAAGAAGATGAGAAAAAATCACACGCTAAAGATTTCCCCAAATAACAAAAAACATAAAAAAATTATTATTACCTGTAAAGCACTGAAAAAATGTTGGCTGCTTTGCATGGAGACCTCGTCATATGTCATAGCCTCCTCTTCTTTCGATGGGCTTTGCTGCTGCATCTTCTTCGTTGCTCGAGCTGAGCACCCACTTGGCTATATGGGGCCTCTCCCCTGCCCTCCTTTATATCTATGCACAGAAATTTCTGTCCTCTCTAACACCCTATGATTGTATACGAACAGTGTGTATGTATTTCAAAAATTGAAATGATTGAGAAATCTATTTCTATGTAGTAAAGTTCAGATCCCAGAAAGCATGTGAGATATACATGAATTTTAACAAAATGTCAGTATACAGATTATAAAAATATTTAGGAAATACTAGAAAAAGAGTAGATCTCAAGGAAGGTCGGATTGATTGATTTTTTTAGCTTGGATTTGAAGGAAAATTTTTGGCGTCATTAAGAGGACAACTAAATCATTTAATATGGTTGAGATTATTATGGGAATTTGATAAATGTCTGTATCATTTTAATAAATAAATTATCAGGGGGGTAGATTTTAAGTAGTACATACGCATCAATGCCATTTATGCTGAAATTCCAAATTATAGTTTCACTATTAGGAAATCTAAGAATTCTTTTTATTTAAATAAATTCATAATATTATAATATTTAGTTTATTGTAATGGTGATAATGGCATACTCCTTCCTTTTTTTGAATGTTTTGGGTTTATGGTGATTAGATTGTCTTTAAATGTATTTACAACTGTTCATATATTCTAACGTCACTCATCCTTGTAAATCATTCACCATCTTTAAATCTACTATTTGTTGTCACAATTTAGGTTGTAAGTGCAAAAGTGATCCACATCACCTCCCATGCCTATGGATTTGAACCCCAAAATCAAATTTCAAATTTTAAAATTTAATTTCTTGTTGCCTTCTTTTTACCGTTTTGAGCCAATTGAAGTGTAAATTATCTCAAATCACACGCTAGAGTGGTGTATTTAAAGACTAACCCTAATTCAAAATGAATCATCTAAGAAGGATCTAGGAATCTAAGAGCACATATACAATTCTATTTGTAATTTAGATAAAATGGATTACATCAATATTGCATCATCATCCTACAAGCATACTCCATGCTTTCAATCTATCTAGATGTTTCACTAAGGAGAATTTGAACCTCCCAATCTAACAGAATCCCTAAAGGTGTTTATAAAAACCATTTGTCCTTACAAATATTCAAAGCATAGATGTAGAGGTGAACAAGTTCTAGACCACAATGTTGTTCTAGATCGAGTTACAGGTTGAAATCTGTGTATTAGGTTTAGATCTGCACATGTAGAGATCACTTCCACACTTGTGGAAGTGAACCAAAAAGGTACAGTCATATTTTAAGTCAGTGATAGGTTTTAAAAATATGACAACAAGGCAAATTGATTATTGGCACCTACATAGTGACATCTCCATCAAAATTAGAACTAAATACACGTGCATTTAATGTAATTTAATTTTTACATGTATTTGAACATTAATTTCAACTATTTGATATTAGTACCAACTCATTTTATCTAAGTTAAAATTGTTTGCTAATTAGTTGTGAATATTTAATTGACCCAAGTAAATTCATGTAGAGGCATTTTCCCCTCTACAATTATTAAAAAAATAAAGATAAAACTATCTTTAAAAAGACTAAAGTTAGCAACAAACAAAATGAAGCAAGAGAACACCTTTATCATTCATTTTATTGACCATGTATTTGGACCACCAAGAGAATAAAACCATTAAAACAAACTTAAACCATATTGTCATGGTGAAATTTGCATACCCATGTCATTTCCCATTTAGTTTTGTGCCTTTTTTTGAGGAAATGTCTTGATACTATATGATTCAAAATTGGCTCACATGGGATTGTTCTCATTGATTGGATGATTAAGCAATTTACTGCTACTCATGGCAAAAGTTGGTCGAGTGGTGACGAAGGAAGCAAACTATCCTCTTCACATGGAAGAAGCATGTGAATGGGGTGTATTTTCTTTAAGAATGATGTTGATTCTTCATTGATTTGTGAGAGCCTCTATGTAATGCCCCAAGCTTTTGCCCAAGACATTAACAGATAAAAAACTAGATGAACAATTTTTTCACATTGCAAGTGCAACATTCACATGTCGTATTGCACACTCACATGCACAAGATGTCGTGATAAAGCATCGTCAACAAGTTGATTTTACACAAAGGCATGAATCCCAACATGAAAGAGGTTATAACTCACAAAATACATCATTCACCAAAGTGAGATGATAGGAATTCTAAGAAAACTAGAGGGGACAACTTTTATTCAAAAAAATTTCTCAAAAAATTTCAGGAAGTGTTTGTTGTCCAAAGGAGTCTAGATGACAACACAGAATAGAACATCAATGTAGCATAGAAAATTATGTACCCTCACAATTTCACGATATGTTTTCTCTTGCTTTAGTGTGCACGCCCATAGCATGTCTCTAGGGCCATTTAACCTAGAGCTTTAGCCCAATTTTTCCCTCTAGTTTTTTTCTCATCACTCATATTGCCAAAATTCACTCTAAGCAATTATTTATTATAATTTTATGAGAACATGTGCAAAGTTTGGACTAATATTCTCAAGACATGCACTATGCGTGTACGTCTTTGCGCCATGTTGGCATCCAGAATATTCCAAAAAAAATAAATGTTGCTTCTCCTGCTCATTTATTGGAATCCCGTCGAAGGTAACAATCATGCGACAACATAACAGTCCCTACAACATACCCAACACTAGGAGATTCCCTCTTGGCATGCAAAAGAGTAAGATTGAAAAAAGAGCTCTCTCTTGCTTCCTCTTGAAAAAAAAACTCTCTAGTGAAGACAAGAAAATTGTGACCTCTCTCACGTCTAAAAGTGTTTTAGAATAGATTCTCAAGGAGATACAACTCTCTTGGATCATTGACAAGACCTTGGTGCTTGTGGATGTTCATTTGATATTGTGAGTTCTTCATTTTTGGATATGGGGCTATCTTCTAAGAGCTTTGAAGCCATTCATTTGTAGCTCAACCTTCAAGGAGTTAACAGCCTCTTGTGTGATCTTGAAAATCGGGTAACATTGTTCTTTTAACAAGAAATGGTGTTGCATTGAAGTTCTTATTGCATTGTTTTATGCAAATATTATGTTATTAGCAAATATTTGTGGTGTAGACCACCACCTATTTGATTTTATGCACACTAGGGTATTTCCCCGTAGACTAGGGAAATACTTATAGATTTATTTTATTGCTAATGCTCATAACTCCTAGATGCACTTAGGATAAGAGCACACACGCAAGGTTTTCTCTTGTATTCCATTTGTTGTTTAGTGGAGATTGGAAAACCAAAATGGGGGTTTGACTAAGGCAAATCCCTAAAAACAACCCAACAAGTTTTTCTAGTTGTGTATTGTGTAGGTTGTGGAAAGAGATCAAACGCATGGAAGTTTGCTCTCTATTCTCTTTCTCTTCATTTGCTTCCTTATTTATGTTAAATGCTTCATTTGTACATATTTCAGCTAAATTTCATTTCTGGGAAGTTATTTCATTTCCATATGTACGTTGGGTGATGCTACAAGTTTCTGTAGAGTCGTACTATATGGCCTTGTTGTGTTTTACTACTACTAAGATGATAATTTTATGCGGCGATGTCCCCACCACGCGTTGGCATTCGAGGCCAAGGCTTCCCTACTTTGGTGTCAGGTTCCCCTTTTTCCTCTATTTCTTGTTTTGTTATCAACTTGTTGAAATCGTTTATGAAATTCTGGGAATTCTCATTTTTCCTATTTACTTCTATAGTTCTTTCCTATTAGGATTGTTAAGCTTTTAGGAAAAGAACCGATCAGACTTAGCTAGGTTAAACTACTCTTTTTTATTATCAAACAATAGTAGTATAATCTTCCTAGTAGCTGGTTAGCTCTTAAATGTATTTCTATTGAATTCCAGAGTCTTGTCGAATTACATTAGACTTTCAATTTTTGTACACTACAATTAACACAAAAACTAGATGTCAATGTATCTCAAGATGATAATGTAGAACTATGTATCAATGCTCTATAGGATGCCAGCGCAAAAATTAGATGACAATGTCTGTGTTGTAGTCCAAAATCATGTTATCATCCTATGTTGTAGTCCTAGAAAACTATTTTTCTAGAATTGACTTCACAAGATAAAAGCACAAAACAACACAAGGTTCCTTTGGTCAAAAAATAAATCCCTTAATGGAGAATGAGCTCAAAAATGCCAAGACTAGACCAAGGAGAAACTAGGACACTACTCTAGTAGCATACATTTAAAACTCACATGCAACACATCCAAATGTGATAGCTTACAACTCTCACAAGAATCAGAATGGAAGCATAACATAGTAATGGACATCATTATAACATAATCATCATAACATGGAAAGTACACTAATCGACATAGCATATCAGGATGAGCATAATATGAGATTCCATTTCAAATGCAATATCTACACAAAGCATAAAATGGTAACTAAAAGAATGTAAATGAAATCACTATCCCAAATGTGGATAGTTTACCATAGGTTACAAACTTCAATCATGAATCCCATACAAGTTGAGCCAACAAGTGACAAAAGTCCTCATTTACACATTTCTCAACAAAAAGTACAAGAAGGTCTACCATGCCACAAAATGAGAAATGGCCTTTGCACACTCTCCAAGCATGCATGCAAATCTAGCTAGCCCCAATGGTGGAGAGCATCACCCAACCATGTTGAACCCTCAAACCCACTCCTCTAAATTGAGAGAGAGAGACATTTGATTAGGAAACCATACACACACGTAATACAATTATGGGGAATGATACAAATCATGACATCACACATACCAAGAACATACACATTGCTTGCAAGTACACAATGTAATACAAGAGTTATGGCCTCCAACCAATAACACACAAGAAGATGTGGTAACAACCACTAAGATTAAGCAATGAGTTGGCACATCACAATCAAGAAAGAAATCACAAGGACAAATCAAGTACCAACAACCCAACAAAAATAGGAAATGAAGTAATAAGTATTGGGCATAGAGTGTCATCATTATCTTATGTGATTCCCTCAGGGCCTTTGGCACAAGTAATGGCATAAGTATTATCTTGTACAATTTCCTCATGCCCTTTAGTGCAAGTATATCATAGTACTAGTCTTGCATGATTCCATATAGGCCTTCCATGCAAGTACGATTATAGTGTACTCTCTTTTGTGATTCCCTTAGGGCCTTCAACACAAGGATGTTTAGTACTATCTAACACGAGTCCCTCAGGAACTTCAATGTAAACAACATTTTCAAGTTATTAGTTTAATTCATTTTAAAAATTTGAATCCCTAATTCATTTTACCCATACAGTACTTCATATTGGGACATCCCCAAGTTTGCAAGCATGGCATGGTTCCATTCTACTCCTAACATTAGTATCCAATCCTAACATTAGTATCCAATCCTAGATCCAAAAGTCAACCTTCACCCAAAAAGTCAAGACATGGAAAACGAGCTTAAATTTTGTGTTCCTCATATCCAAAAGGTCAAGAAAACATATAAAACATGAGACTCCTTGTCCCACAAAATACAATTAAAATACATGTCTTATATTTTTAATTTCGTAAATTCATGCTTCACACACAAGACATAAATCCAATTTCTAGGACGTAAATCATATTTTACAACCAATTAAGCTTGAGAATTTTTCAAAAACAAAAACTAATAAGTTCTCAAAAACAAACTATACCCTTATGATCCTAATGTACACAACACCACACTATTTGCATCACATAAGGAATTCAAGAAAGTTTGCCACGACTGTAAAAATGGATTTTTCAAAAATGAAATAACATAAATTAAAACTAAATAAATTAAATATATCCTAGTTTCAAATTCCAATTGAAACCTAAGAATAGATCACCATATGTTATCCACCTAATGTGGGCATGGTTGAGAGCATAAACAAGAATTTAAATAAAGGAATATCTTGATGTTGCAAATGCAATTTTCTCACATAAAGTTGAAGAGTTACTCTTTGCCTCCACACACACAAGAGACAAGCAAACCAACTTCTTTATTTATCCCAAGTGTGGAAATCCCCAAAGCAATCCAAATCCACTTCCAAATTGAGCCCAACAAGCAAGTAGAGGAAAGAGCAATTTCAAGCAAAGAGGAATCAATCATGAAAAATGAGCTATTTTTTTTTCTTTTTAACTTTTCAAAAATCCCTAAACCCCTTAAACCTTTTCTTTACGAACAAGATAATTTTACAAGTAGTTATTTCACAAATAGATATTTCTACTAAATTTTCCACAAGATATTTTCCAATTAGAATTCAACCTTAGGAAATATTAACTTTACTAAAATTTCTAATTAAATGTAATTTGATATTTCTTTTCCAAAAAGGTTAATGCATTAGATTTTACGCAAATGACTAAGGCATATAACCCAAACAATCTTTTAATTCACAAATTCATTTTGAAATATCACAATATCAAAAATGCACAGGGTCATTCCAAGATAGCAATTAAACATTTAACGTTCACACTTAAGCATATAGGTAAATTGCACACACCCTTAACAAGCAAAGCAAATGCGGAAATCAATTAAATGAAACAAACACATGTAAGGAGAACACACATGTTACAATTTTATTCACAACACATGGATCCAAAATTGACATATCACAAGATACGTCTCAAAATACAAATTAAGCGAGACAGGGAGATATACATAATATATTTTCCCAAACTAACCCATCTATTGGGGTAAAACCTATGCTTGCACACTCAAGGAAACACCAAACATAACTATTCTATATAAGATAGTCGAAGCATAATAAAAACACCCAACATGATATAATATGAATGAAATAACATCAATAAATTAAATCACTAAAAATCATTCAAAAGCCACATGATCCAAAAACATAAATGCAAACATTGATAATCAATAATACACATGGTGCTAAACTAGATAACATAATCAATCACATGTAATAGATATAGAGAAAACAATGAAACTGAAACACTAAATAGTCCAAACACAGATACTCACAACGTATGCATCCCATAATACATAGTCAAACACTAGATCCCAATACAAGACCATCGATAAAGTACATTGATGGCCACACAAAACCTCATTGATAAGTATAGTTTTAGAAACAAAATATATACAAGAAGTCATAAAAGGTGCATACACTTGAGGCCTTACACTCTAGTGTGCAATTGCATGATCTAAGGTCTTAATAAGGTTGGTAATTTGGATCATCTCCAAGTGAGCATATTCTTGCTAGATCTCTTCAAGGATGGTCACTTGGTCTTGAACAATAACAATGGGAAGAAGTGAGATTTTTCTCAACTCCTCTAAGATTTCCTTTAGCAAGTCTAGCCTCAACCCAGGACATAAGCGTAAAAATGCTAAGTATGACCTACCAACTTGACATAGAAAAACTTGAGGTCATATTTGTTTGGATTGAGAAGAACTGTGACAAAAGGATTTGTACTAATGCAATGCCTAAGAGATCCTAGGCTCACATTATTATGCATGTAGTTTTGTTCAGGCTATTGAATCTCTCCTGCTTCTAACATCTTGATCATTTCCACCAGAGTAGCGACAAGGGCCTTTGGGGTAGCTTGGTTTGGTTGTTTTGCATGTTTGAATTACCAACTTGAGGATGGTTTTGCTTATTGTGTTGGTTTGGTCACCTTGGGAAGGATGAATCACCCTCATTACTGGTTCATGCACAACTTGTGGTTGGGTTTATTATGAGGGGACTTGGTCATTTTGATAAATTATGTCAAGAGCACTATGGGCCTTAGCTAGGTCTCATTCCAATTTTTCTACCTTATCTTTGAGGTGGGTGGATCTTTCCCTTTATGACATATGTTCAATATCCTAGGGACGGATTTTTTATTAGATCATGTGGAAACATTGTAGAGGGGAATGTTTGGGTGTAATAATTATGGTCGACACCTCTTGGTTTTGAGTGATCCCCACATGGGGTTTACAAATGTTTTCATATCTGAGTTCATTCATAAGTTACCCTAGTGGTCATGTCAAGTACTATTTGAGTCCATATCTTTGTATCCATATCTATTGGAAATAGGGGCAAGGAAATCCCTAGGAGGGGTCTACCCCTAACATCTCCCAAATCTAGAGACATATTTGAGGGTACTGTAGGTACCATAAAATAAATGGAGAGTAAAGAGGGTGAAGGAAGATGAGGTGAAAGAGTGGATGGTGAAAGATTTATCACAATGATTTGTCCTCACCAAAATATGTATAATCTAAAATTGGCTCACATAGGATTGTTCTCATTGACAAGATGATTAAGCAATTCACTATTGCTCACATGGCAAAAGTTGGTTGAGTGGTGATGAAGAAGGTGGAATACCCTCTTCATGTGGAAGAAGTATGTGGATCAGAGGATGATTTTTTTGTTGGGATGTATTTTCTTTAGAAATGATGTTAATTATTCTTTAATTTGTGAGAGCCTCTAAACATGAAATTGCATGATCTAAGGCATTAATAAGGTTGGCAATCTCAATTTCCTCCAAGAAAGCATTTTCTTATTGGGTCTCTTCAAGGATGGTTAGTTGTTCTTGAATAATAGCAATAGCAGGAGGTAAGATTTCTCTCAACTCCTCTAATATTTCCTTTAGGAAGTCCAACCTCAACCTAAGACACATAAGTGTAAAAAGGTTAAGTGCAACCTACCAAGTTGACATAGAAAAACTGAAACTCATCTTTATTTGTTTAACTTAATATTTTGATTTGTTTCAATTGTCTAATATTGAAGCTAAGTGTTGATCACTTGTTTGATCTGATTAGACCTATTGGTTATGAGTTAAATGTTTGATATTCATTATGCAAAGTGTTGATCACTTGTGAGAATTTAAAATGTTGTTTGAATGTAAATGTTTTTTGTATTTTTAAATGTTTTGGTATTTTGAAATGTTTTAAATGAAAATAACATGAAACTAGATAAATGTGTTCTTTTTGGAGTCTTGATATTTTATGTGAACAAAACTAATTACTATAATTATGCTAAATCTACCCAATTTTTTTCTATTTAATTTTAGGGACTTTTGTAATGATTTATATTCACTTGTTCAAACTTGCACATGTAGCAATGGGGAAAAATGTATACTCCAACCACGAGGTTGTAGGTTGCTCTTATGCACCTACTATAAATACTCCTTGGTGCAAATGCCTTCAGAATTATCTCTTGAAGATAATTCACGAGCATCTAACAATGATGAAATCACATAAGGGTTTTATGGTAGATCATGAAGTTTATGAATAACTACCTACTTTTGGTTAAAAAGGCCTCCTACATGGATGCCCTAAAGGGTTTTGTAGCACCCCCTACACAATATAAATCAATAATCAGGCAAAATGGTTGAATCTTCAAATGCTTGGAAATAATATTTTTCGGTTAATGGTTCTTGTGTGAAAAGAACTGACCACATCCTTGAATTTAATTTTGACATGTATTTGGGTGTGGATATCTCAAAAAATGTTTAAAGCACCAAGAGTTAATCAAGTAGTTTCATGGGTTTTGGCCCAACCTAAAAGGTTTACATGAATGAGTGTCTAAAACATGGATGCATGTGGTCAAGCACCTTGTTGACTTGGCTCCCTATGTGCAGGCTTTCTTCATCATCTAATATGATTCAGAAGAAGATAAGTGTGTGATGATGAACTCAAGAATGTAGTTTTCGAACAAATATTTCTTATGTTTAAAGTCACGGTATCTATACTTTAACCCCAATAGAGATTAGTTTTCCATGATCCATGTTTGGGTACACCTCCCATATGTACCACTACAATTTTGGTGTAATTGTGGCCTATGCATAATTAGCAATTCACAAGGAAACTTTATGCAAGCTTCTGATGATACTAAATATCATCTCTAGACCACTTTTGCTAAAATTTATGTGGAAATGGATTTAGATAAGGGTCTTTTGGATCTATCTTCTTAAAAATAGGTGGATGGTGCTAGTCCTAGGTTATTGACTATGCTAATATCCTGCACCATAGATGTTTTGAGTATGGGCTTGTTGCTCATTGCCCTAAGAAGACTCCAAGTGAAAAGAAAAGTTCTTCAAATGGTACCTAGTGGCAAGGGGCTAAATGACAACATTTCTAGATTGGTCCATGCTTAGATCACAAGGAGGCTTCTCCTACCCAACCACCTTATGAGTAGATGGTTCAGATTTCTTCCCTAGTTTCTAGTCAAAGGGATGGCGGAGCATTGAATTTTAAAAATGGCATGAAATGTGAATCTCCTATTGTGGTCAAGAGGATATCCCCTCCTAAAAAAATCCAATGCCTTTTATATTCATAATGTAGAAGAATCGGTGGGCTTGGATGAGGAAGATTAGGTAATAGTGAAGAAGAAGAAATGCTCCTCCAAAAGAAGAGTGGATTCACTTTATATGATTCTATGATAGCATACTAAAAGGGAGCGATAGCTAGGGGATTTCTTTAGAGTTGTTTAGCTAGATGTTTTCATTAGCTTTGATTTGATTTTCCTATTTAGAGGAAAATGACCTTTCCTCCTGTTAAAAAGGTATGAAGCATTATTTTTTATTTATAGCATTCACTCATGGGAGTGGACCCCATGTCCACAACTGACCTATAAAAAAGTATACTAAATCTAAATAAAATGAGTCTCTTTTTGTATTTTTCATTGTTTTTAAAAAATGTAATTAACAAAATCTAATCTGAAAACTAAAAGCTCTTTGTGAAATAAAAATGATGAATGAGTCTCTTTCTTTTCCTTCTCTTTTTTGCGATGCAAAATAGAAGTCAAAGTTCTTATTTTTCAACCAAATAGAAACTTTCCTTTCCTTTCCTAAACAAAAATAATGCAAAGAAAATTAAGACTTTTATTCTTTTTTTGTACAATTTATAGTAAGCAAACAAAAGATAAAGAGGGGAAAGCAATGTTGAATTAACCTCTTTTTGATCAATGATACAAAAAATAGATAACAATTGTTTTAAACCCTTTTATGTGTGAATATTTTCTAATTGAAATACATAAATTGTTGATCTAAATCTCAAGATATTTCCCTTTTTATATGTTGGTCATGAAAACTTTCAACTAAATTTCTTTAACAAATATTGAAGAAAAGAGTGTAATGCTTTCAAATAGTGAATTCAAAAAATGCTTAGAAGCAATGATATGATTTTTCTAACCTAAAACTACAACTTCTAGGATGAATTTAACACTAAATTAAAATCTAATCTAATCTATCCTACAAACTACTATTTCGACACCTCTAAGTGGAAGCATAAATGTGTGTTCCACTTGTGGGACATTTCTAAAAAAGAGTCCTAAGAGGCAAAATCAACACCTTTAAATGAAGGTCCTTCATTTGAAGGTACAGGGCCTACAACATGTTGTGACACAACAAACAAAACTAATCTAAAACTAAAAGTACTCAAAATAAATCCATACCAAATTTTACTCAGGATTAGATATATTCAAAGCACAAAGAAAATTTGATGTTAGTTGTGTCTCCAAGAATCTAGTTGTTTAGTATCCTACTCCTTTTGGTAGCATTCTATTCATCAAGATGACCACTAGTTCACCAAGGTGAACTCATGGTTCAAGACCAAAAATAAATGTTTTTAATTAGAGAGAGGTTGTAGATGCTCTGCAGTTGACTTGGGTTAACCATTGGGTAACACATGGTAGATTTTGAGAGGGTAGCAAGGCATTTTCACCTTGAAAGAAAATTTTGAAGTTTGAGTTTTATTAATTTCATTCCTTTTAGGGTCATGAGCTAGATTAGCAAATCTTCATCAACTACCATGTATGTCTATTCATTTTTAGACACTTACAAATACGTGTCTATGGCAAAAATGGAGTGATCTTATGTGAAGTTGGGCTCATTATCCTAGCCTTTACGTATCCCTATACACACACATTTCCACATATTTAGCCCCCACCTTATCATCATATGCACATAATCCAATACATTTACACTATCCACACATTTACCACATTTATTCATACACATATCTAGAAATAGTTGTTATAAACCTAGAGCTAAATGTTTGCCTACCTAGGGTCATTTATAGGGTCACAAGGTCAACCCCATAGTCACAAACTTGACCCATTCTTTTCCAAAATTTAAAATTCAAATTTGGCCAAATGGGCCCCTTTATTTTCCTATCATGAGCTGACTAAGTACACATTTTACAAAATTTGATGATGAGTGCTAGTATTTAAAGCCATTCATTAGAATTAATTTTGAAGACATCTAGAATCCACAAGTTCTCTCCCATTCTAGACAATTAAAGGAGCAATCAATAGTGAAACATTTGGATTTAATGCACTAAAAAGAGTAGCGAACCTCCATACATCATTCTAGGGCTCTTTTGTGGTATCTTTGATCTTTTACATATATTTATAGGGGTTGACCTAGAAGAAGATGTCTCCTTACAACACAATGACAACCCTTCTGAGGTATTTCTAAATATTGTTAGTCATTAGGTGTGATAGAAGAGCATATCAAACAAAGGTCAATCAGAAGAAAAACAAAGCAAAAGTGTGAATTTGTGTAGTGTTGCTCATCTAGATGTAGATGTGGACTTAATCCTAGACATAGCAAAAATTTAATGTAGGACTTGAGACATTTCGTTGATAGAGAGATCACATTTCTCAGGCAAAATTGACAACTAGATTCTAGAATCTTCATCAAAGGTCTACATTCTTTAGTTATAGAGATAAGTACCCTTATCCATCATTTTTATTTTCCTAAAATAGTTGTTGCAGTAATCTAATTTATTAGTCCTAATTGTCATTATTTAATCTAGGCTGATTTGTGCTTAATTGATTGAATTTACTTTAACCAACCTAGGTTAACCACTAAGAAAAGTTTATTTTCCTTTACATTTTGGTGAACCTATATGATCGTACATGACCTAGCTTACTCTCATTCATATTAGGGTTTAATTTCTAGATATGATATACCACTAATATTTCTGATTCTTCAATTTGAAATTGAATTTTTGAGTTTATTTTCCAATCTTTTGTCTATGCCACAAGCTACTCGAGATCCTAATCTTCCATTACAGAGGAGTGCCCATCTAAATGCTAACATGACCCAAACCAATGAGAATGGAGTCTATTTTGATGCTGATAATGAGAACAATGAGAATTATGGCCATGATGCTCATGTGAACATTCAAGAATTTGCAAATAAACTAGCTAGTTTGGCTAATGTAGAAAATCCTAAACAACTAACTAGTGGATATATTTCATGATGTGTTTGCTAACAATCCATCTAGATTAGAGACTTTGCAAGTGGTATATGCTAAGATTACTTCATCTACTATGACTTGTGCATCTACTTCCACCCACACTTCTACCATTGATCCACCCTATAACATTATCACTTCCACCACCACTAAGTTCATCTTCGTAGAACCACTACTACTAGCCCCTCACCATTTAGTACCTATCCCTTTTCCACTTACCCTCCCCTCTATAGCCTAGATACTATATATACCTCTCCTAAGATACCCATTACTCACATGATGTACCACACCTCCATAGCTCTTTCATCCACCACTACCAAGCCTATCATTGCCCCATTTAGCCAAGCCACATCCATACACAACATTATATTCCATACCCTCAATACCCTTAAGTATATTACTTCCTCTATGCCATTATCCCAAGCTATTAGATCATTCACCCCTCTTATCTCTCACCTACACACACCATAGTGGTCCCCAACCCTCATTAGTCACTAAACCCTCAACCCTAGATGCACTATTTGATAAAGTAGAAAAGAGAGTGGATGCAAATCCAAATGGATAAGATAGTGACAAATTAATATGCATTACTATATTTTGATATTGTGAAATAGCCATTACCTATGGATTTTATGGCACCTCAATTTTCAATACATGATTGAAAAAATGACCTTAACACCCATGTAAGATCTTATGCAAATCCACATGTAAAATTCCTTTATGAGGACAAGTTGCTAACAAAGCTATTTTCAAATTTTAAAAGACTGTACTATTGATTGGTTCTTTTTGCTTCTTCAAGGATCTACGTATATTTATTTAATGATCTCACAAAAGTGTTCATAAATAAATTTGAAGTTAACATTGGCCTTGGAGTAACAATTTATGATTTATTTGAGTGTATCGAAGGATCAAATGAACACATTAGTGATTATGCTATCCAATTTTAGTCTATATCTTCCAAACTCAACACCCCCTTACATGATCTTGAGTTGCAAAACATCTTTGTCAAGGGACTACTTAAACCAATACAAGACAATGTTTATTCGAATATTTTTTCTTCTTTCATAGATTAGTGTGTAGATGTTAAAGCTATAGAATCAAAAATTTTAGCACAAAATATCTTTAAGTATGAATCTTTAAGTCAAAATGCTTCCCACCCTTCAAAACATAATAAGTCAAATAACTTTTCAAAGGGTAATTATATGAAGGAAAGTGTTCATCAAATTGCTAGCACTTCCACCTTTTCTTCATTCAAACCAAATGCATCTAGGAAGAGTACTAAGGTTGATGAATATATGGATGATGTTCTTCATAGCTTGTTGAGTGTTGATTTACTTACAATCCCTCTCATCCATCCATGAAATTCCAACAAACCACTTCCTACATCATATAATGATCAAGCATTTTGCAACTATCATTGTGTTAAAGGGAATTTTAACCCAAACTTATATAGATCTTAAACACAAGGTATAAAATGTCATTGACAACATTACAATCAAAGTTGAAGGGGTTAATGATAATGTAAATCCATCAATTGCACCCTCTAATAATTGATTACAAACATACACAAATCAATTTCCACATAATTTAAACAATTTCAAGGCACGCGATTATAATATTAATTATGTGGAAAATGAACACATACCACATGGTCATACATTTGTGGGAAATGTCAATTCTAATGCTACATCTTCCTCTCCTCCTACTTAACCATTAATTATATTTTTGATGAGGGGATCCCACAAAAGAATTATTATGGTCCATTATACATACTAGGAAATTTAAAATACTCATCACCTATCAAGTTCCTTATTGATCTTACATGCCAATATAGCATTTTTACTGAAGAAACATTGTTCAATGATCATATTATGCTTTGAAAATATGCAACATTTTTGGGTTTCACTAAAAATGACTAATATAATGTTAATAAACACAATAGGGTGCATTATTTCACAATTAATATTTGGCCCCAAAGAGCTACTAGTTTTATGTCATTTGATAGCATCCTCTAGTAGATTTAGTGTATTGTCTGGGTAACCATAGATTGAACATGTAACATAGGTTGATTTGTTTTGCATCAATGTGTTAAATTTATAAATGAAGGAAAAGTGGTAAAAATTGAAAGGGCTCATTACACTCCAATATTTGATGGTAGTCACTTTACATTAGACACATTTATGAATACACCACAATATGTGCCTTATGAAAGGCACACTATACTATACATGATTTATACAAGACACATTTTGATGAGTTATAAAGAATTCAACAAATGGGTAAATATTTCCCAAATCCAAAGGAACCTTAAGTTGCACAACCTACAATTAATAAGCATAAGGGATTTTCTATAAGCACACCTTCTAACAATCCTTATGAAGAAAAAATTACTCATGTACCAAGAAAGAAAGCAACAAAAGTTGCAAAGGTCAAACAAGTACGCAAGTTTCATGTGTAAAAGACTAAGTAGAAACCAAAGAAAGAAGTTGCACTGTACTAAAGTCTATATTTTCACACAACCACAAGTTAAGAAATAAGAACGGGTAAGAAAAATGATTCCTAATGTTATATCTATCAATCATGTGTTTATATCTAGCACAAATAAATATAAAGAAGAAACACATGTAATTGAAAAGTCAATCAAAGAAGAACAAGAAACAAAAGAATGTGAAGACAAATAAGAAATTTTTGTTGGCAAGATGAAGATGGTCTCTTAGATGATCCAAAACTTGTGGTGCTGAATGGGGCACCTAAAAAGTTTATTCAATAATTTGAGCATCACTATAGGGTAATCCATACATACCTATAGCTTGAATTCCACCTTTACCCTTTTTTTTCCTATTTTCTTTCTTACTTTGGACTTTTGTTATTATACCTTGTTGGTTGTGCTTTTCACACCAATTTCACCTTCTATATTTGGTTTCATACCTATTTTCCCCCACTTTGTGGATATTGTTATCTCTATTTTCTTTTGCTATTTGCATCCTCTTTATGCCTAGATTATAAGCTTACCTTTTCCTTTACTTTCATTTTCCCACTTGGGTTATCCAATTGCTCTTGTTTATCTTTTGTCTCTTATTCGATTATGCTTTTATGGCCTTTTACCTTCTATCATGTTGCTTTCCCATGTTGGCTTTTTTCTATCCATTTTATGTTATACTTATACTTGTTCCATGGTCTTTTACCATTGCCTACTTCCTATTTTAATCCCATATTGTTGTATCTTGCTTATTAGAACTTACATGTGGAAGCTACATTGATACATCATATATTTAGAGTCACTTTTTGAGCCTACCTGACTATATCATGCTTCTAGAGCTTACACTTTAATCCTACATTGGTGTATCATACATTAGAGTTACCCTTACTTTGAGGTGTCATGCCTTCTTCTATTCCACAATGAGCTTATATTGCCACATCTTTATATTGGCAGAATTATGTCTTACCTTCTCAACCCATGCTTTTATAGCCATACTTTTCACATTAGGGTTGCCATGCCTTCTCCCTTAAGATGTCTACCATATATTTCCTATTTATTAGGAGTGTCATATCATTTCCCATGCATTACATTTTTCCTATCTACATCCACTAGGGGCCTATCACCTTACACCACTATGTGCTCAAGCTCTTGGATGCCACATTAGAGGCATATGCTACTCTAGTGACCCACGTGCTTACATGGGTATTTTTGGCAATTGAGTGCCATATTACTATTTTATTTTCCAATGTTGGGGGCAACATTACATCTTAGAGTCCTATCTCCAACCCATATATGCTTATCATGCCTTATCATTCTATATATTACACATGCTTATGACACGATATATTCATTATTTCTATTACTTTACATGATTACATGCTCACATGCTTATATATAGATTACATTTTCTTTCATGTACAATTTTTCCTCTACTTCAATTCCTTGCATCATATAGATACCAACCAATTGAAGAGGGAATATATTGTCACTAACAATCTAATGTTGAGATTTTAGGTAGTGATATGTGCTACAGAGACTCATTACCATGACTAGATGGAGCATCATCACATGACATGCCTTGCACCCCATGCACCTTGTCATCTTATGGTCAATGAACCAAACACACCACCATTATTATCTTTTGAATAAGCAAAATTCCTAACTCTACTTATTTTTTATTTCTTAGATAGTTAAGCAAGCTCCTATTTTGTATTTCCATTTGTCAAACAAAATCTACTCATTGCATATTTATCTTTTGTTTTACATGTTTCTATGGAGAGTAGATATCAAAGCACAAACTTACATGATGACACCTTTCATATCCTTTAATGTCTGAATATTTACCTTACATGTATGTTTGTGAGTGCTACATAGTTTGTGATGTATGATCACTTTAGGATTTACATGTATGCACCTAAAAGTGGGGGCAAAATGTAATGGTGAAATTTGCATACCATGCCATTTCCTAGTTAGTTTTGTACATATTTTGAGAAAATGTCTTGATAATGTATATATCGATAAATGGAACAATCTTGTGTGAAGTTGGTCTCATTCCCCTAGACTTTACCTATATATATACGCACACATTCCCACATATTTAGCCCCCACATTATCCTCATATGCACATATTCCAATATAATCACCTTATCTACACATTTATCACATTTATTTGTACACCTATCTAGATATAGCTATTATACACCTAGATATGTATGTTTTCCCACTCAAGATCATTTATGCAGTTGTGGAGACAACCATACGATCACAAACTTGACCCCTGCCTTTCCAAAATTCAAATTTGTCCAACTAGTTCCCTCTATTTTCCCAAACTAAGCTAACTAAGTACATGTTTTGTAAAATTTGATGTTACATGATAGTATTTAAAGGCATTCATTAGCATCAATCGTAAAGACATCTAGAACCCATAAGTTCTCTCTCATTCTATAGAATTAAAGGAGAAATTAATAGTGAAACATTTGGATTGTTATGGACATCAATAGAAAATAATAGAAATACCCAACAATAAAAGAGAGATCTCATAACTCAATAAGAGAAATACTCAATTGTATTAAAAAATAGATTAAACCATTGAGGTAGGGAAACACCATACAATGCTCCTTGTTGGAAGGAAGCAACTTCATACTATATCTCATATGAGATCCAAACACATACCATATTATTGATATCCCACATGAGTCTCTTACCCCTATTACATGCTACTCAACTACCTACCATTACCACTTATTGGTAAATGGATTTGTCGTGTCAAATCTCAATAGTTATTGGGGTAAAATCCCTCCTCAAAATGGTGAGGTTGCCTTTATTGTAAATCAATGATTGTGTATAGCAGGAAAATATTGTACATCTCAAAAGTAATTTTTAGGGTTTTTAAGAATTTTAAATACAAATGAAAATTTTAGAAACATAGAGCACACATCACTTCATCAAATAGAAGATAGAGTTTAATGATGGTGAGTGGAGATAAGGTTTTAGCAAAGTGTGCAAATTTATAAAATAGAAGAACAAAGTTTGATAAATCACACAAACATAGTAATAATCTACTGATTTTGATGGAGGAACTCACAACAAATTTTAGAAATTGCAAAGGGAAATTTTAGGAAAAGTAGTTGCATCTAGCATGAGAAAAGATATATCCACAATCATATCTAACATAAGAAAAGATATAATAATATCACCACAAGAGATTTAGAATTTAGGTATAGTATTAGTATTTCCCCAAAAAACCTAAAGATTCAAAGTCTACTTCAAATACAACTTTGTAGGTAGTTTGTTCTAAGTTCCAATAACCCTTTACAATTACAAAATTTGAGTATTTATAACCAAAATTTCATAACTAATGAGCAATTACAAGAAATATAAATATACAATTGATATACATGAAACTTAATTTTTTAAAAAATATTTATGTTTAAACATTATGAATGAAAGAAATATGCAATCACTACTTCTAATCTTAAACTTGACAGCTTCATGATAGTTATAGGTTTCATGTTGTTGAGTCCTAGCTAGTACTTTCTCCATTGACATTGATGTCTTCAATGATCACAATATTATATAGGGAACTTTATTTCTTTTAGTAGTCCTAAAAGGGTATCAACATTTTATTGATTGTATTCGTATCTCGGTCGTCAACATATTTGGTGTAAAAGCAATAAGAAATGTATACACTTAAAATTTGATGTGCTTTTACTTGCCTCTTGATCACATCTATTCCAAATTATTTAAATAGAAATTTCATTCCTACCAATCTATTCAAAGAAGATGAATTAAAGTTAAGTGGTTGGCTTAGATCTTGATTAATTGCTTTGACCAAACATTGTTTAAGAGCATTAACATTATTGACAGTTTGGTCTTCCTTGATAATAATGCCGTATTGTTTTCTCAATTAAATTATGTGTATCCATTGTTATATCAACATACTCTCTATGAGAAACCTCCATTTTATTAATGCCCTCTTCCAGTAAACTAGTTCTCAATTTTATGATTTCTATCCATTCTTTTAACAGAAAAGAATTGACCCCGTCTAAGATGCCTTCATATCAAAACTAACCTTTGTCATGGCCTTAATTTGTGGAAGGCTATCTAAGTAGATTTGTAATTTTCCTTTAAATTGGTTCAATAAATCTTTAATCATATTAAAATCTTCTTTAACTCTATTATGAAAGTCTATGGCTTCATCAATCACTTTTGATCCATACATAAGCAAACCATTTAGCCATTGCTTAGTGGCACTTGTAATACATTTAATTTCTTCTATATGCAAAGTGTCTTCTTGGGAAACTGCAACTGGAGGGCCAATATGGTTGCTAGAGGACTATAGAGGTCCAACCAAATGCTTGATGTAGACAGTGGTGTAGGGGCACCCACAGGTCTTCATGTCTTCAAGGGGTCATAAGTTAACATTTTGTTTTATTTTGGTATTTTCATGTAATAAGTTCTTCAAAGACCATTCTTGTGTGTTGGAGGCTAATTTGAGTCGTTAGGTGTAAGTTGGAGTCTAGAGGAATATGAAAAGTCTCAATGTTGTGCAATGAAGGAATATGAGAAGTGTCAATAATATGAACCAATGTAACTAAAAATTGGTCATGAACCATTGGAACATGTTTTTTAAATGTTTAAAAGACCTTGTGTGGTTGAAATGAAGTTGGGTTGAAGAAGTTTGGAAGTTGAAACAATAAAATATCACTATTTTCTGCAATTTCCAACGTTCCAGTGCTGTTATTTGAGTTTGTACAAACTTTAGTTTTCATTTAATGACCTGAATATGGTGTGATTGAAAATATATTTGAGTCATCTTTCTAATTATTTTGGTTTGGTTGATTTTTGTCTTGTTTTGTGAAAGTTATGATCAAATTAGTGATTGTCACTTCCAGATTTTTACTATTTTTTCAGCACGAAATTTGTTTGGCATGGATTTGTATGACCTTGGATGAAAAAGGGAAGGCATTTCTATGATATATATATGAAATACATAACTTTTCCTTTTCGTTTGGAGTCATTTCATCAAGTTTTGCAAAAGTTAGAGCATTTTTGGTGATAACAGTTCTAAATCTTGCGTAGGGTTCCCAGTTTGGGACAGCCTTGTTTTGCCCTATTCCATACAAAACAACCCTAGCCCATTTTGAGACATGTTAAATAATGGCCAAATGGGTATCTAGAACTATGTTTACATTTTTTGTATCATCTATGTACTGAAAGTTATGACCAAATACTCAATTCACTGCCCCCATGTTTTATGCCTTAGAGATTGAAGGCTTGTGAGGAAAAACTCGCCATTGGATGTTTGAAATATTGAAAGATTTGTTGTTTGTGATTGTTTTGGAGTTGTCCACCCTTGCTCTGCATTAGGTAGTTAAATGCCTTACCTATTCTTTTAATTCTTGTTTCATCTTATGATATTTGTCCATTCTTGACACAAGAGTAGTGATAGTTGTTTGCATCTCATGAATTTCAACATATCTAGTTTGTTTTCCAAGGTTCTCCCTTGAGAGTTGATTCTCCAATGGTAATAATTCTTTGTCCTCTTTATCGACTATAAAAGTTGCAATCTTAGTAATTCTTGAACCTCGAGTATCCATAAAAATGGAAGAAATAATCCTAGGTTCCTTATTAGGAGGGGGCTTATCAATCATGGAATAAATAGATGAGAAATCATCATATATGGTTTCACAACATTTTTCCTCTTTATAATAGTAATATCTAGTCAAGTAGGAACCATGGCTAGAGTAGAATCGTCTTGTTGAGAAGTTTCCCCTTGAACTAAATCCCTTTGAATCATTTACTCAATATCTACATAGTTTGTTCAACCTCTTTCATTTGTTAATCTCCCTATTCCATATTCCCCCCTACATTTTGTAATATCTATTCCTCACCTTGTTCTATTTGGTCTTCATTCTACATAAGTGGATAAATAGACATAGATTTATAGGGAGTTCTCTCTGAGGATGGAGAAGGTAATGACTCATTAAGAGTGGGATCTTTAGGGTGTTGATCCCTTACAGGTGAGCTTGGTAGATCAATTACCTTTCCTTGAGGAACCTCCTATGTATGAGAAAGAGTAATTTAATATTGTAATAGGGAGCCATGAGAAAGGTGTACCAGAGAACGAAGAGAACTCTGAATGGGAGGTGGTAAAGGGATTTGGAGAGTAGCTTGTGCAAAAACTTGTAAAGAAGATTGAAATAGTGATTGAATTAGAATTTGTTCTTTTGAAGAGGCATGGGTCTCAATAGCCATTGGTTTGTCACATCTTGTTGCAGAAGTATCTCCAGTTCCTTGAACTTATATTTTGTGGTCTTCTTTCTTTGGAGTGTTTCTTCTCCAACTTCTTCCATATCTGCATCCATAACACTCAAATCAGAAATGGTTTATTTTATTACATCTTTCTTCTTCTCTCCAACCCAACTTTTCTTTTTAGAAGGCTCTTTGTAACCTTATTACTACCTCTTGTCGCCCTCTTGGTAGAAGCATCCAATTCTTTCTTCTTTTGGTGTAGCCATATCAAACTGTTCTTAATCACACTTCTGCTTATAACTTCTAAGGAACTTTATTTCCCTTGAGACCAATCAACAAGTGGGATAGGAAATTTGAAAATACCCCTCTTATTGTAAATATCACTTAAAATATTCCCATCATCTGATATTTCTTTGGGAACAATTGCAATTCCACATGCTTTGATTTGGAAGGATGTTAATCTAGAATAGATCTTCATCTTGCGTACATGTTCATCTTTATAATCTGCCCATAAGTCTTCCAAGGTGAATTTGTGTTTATGGGTGGAACCACCCAACTTCTCAATATTTCCTTAATGGTAAAAGGAAGATCTTTTATCATGTACATATAAGTTCAATTTAGATAGTACCATCTGATCTTTTGGCATGTAGTAAAGAAGAGCAAGCATATGAGCTGCTAGTGATGGGAAACTTCACACCAATTCTATGTTATTCATATAAAATCTTGTGTACCTCACACAATTGTCTTGTCAATTCCAAGAGTGACTTTGCCACTCACATATTTTGGCAATCTGTATGGACCACCTATGAATCTTCCAAGCCTAATATATATGAAAGTGTGTATTGTATGCACTAATTTCCCCACTCCACAGTTGTTGCATTAGCTTTTAGGGAAATGCACTTGTTGAGGTCACCTTCTCTGAATGAGGAAAAAGGCAAAAGCATCATTAACTCTTTTGAAATGTTTTTGATGTTATTTGAGCTCCAATTGGTGATAAAATTCATGAATTTTCTTATGACTTTCTCTAGCACCAAATATCCCAACTCTAGTGAGTCCGAGGAAAATTGCTCTTCTAGCCATTAAATATATAATTTACTGTCATGTAGAATTTTCTTGTCTTGAATCTCTGGGAGTTGTTTGTGAAGATTATTACCAAGGATGGTGGCCCAGTCAATTCTTTGTTTATCTTCCAATACAATTTTGATAAATTTGAATATCCATGGTTGGAACTCATGAGCATTAGGAAAATCCATTATCCTATTTCAAAGGGTTATTATATCATTGATTTATATATAAAAATCACTCCCTAAGAGTGTTTTGGGTAGCTTTGAAGTAGAAACTCTTGCTTTAATGAGCCAATTTTTGTTTAAAGCTCATAAACACAAATTTGGATCAAGGTTATAATATTTGAGTCCATCAACAATATTTAGCATTATGACTTCCTTATGATCAATAATTTGGAAAGTCTCCATAATACTTTCAGGGTTGAGGTTGAGAAACACTTCATTTGCAATCCCTATGATCATTTTTCTATGAGGATCATAGAACTTGGCACATACCATAATGAGCTCAGAATCAAACACTTCATTGAGTGTAGAGGCAATTTTGGAAGGTAGTGACACTCCTTTAAATTTGTACTTCCTCTCTTTTGACTCAATGGTGAAGTCATATGATATTTTTGGACGAAGGAGAGTAATGGAAGATTAGTTCAATTGCCTAAACAAATGTCTATCATATGCCCAATTTTCAAAACTACACAAGCTTGTGAGAATGTGGAAATGAGAAATAAAGAAGGAAAAATAAGTTTTGGTTGGGTAGGAGTCAGGATTCCATAAGTTGGTAAGTGGAATCTTAGGGTGGTGTAAAATGGTTGTAATTAGGAAAAACTTATCAATACATGTTCGAAGATGGTTTCTAGGGCACAAGATGGGAGATTTTGCATGCATAATAGTGAATCCTAGGGTTTATGGTTGAGAAATTTGGCAAATGAAGCACCTGTGTGAGATAGTAGAAAACATTAAATGAAAGATGTAAAAATTCCACGATGCAAGTAATTTAACATTAGTTTAGATATTTGACAATTTGAATTAAAACAAGATGATCATAGTGGAATACTTGGATTGCAAAAAATAATTGGAAAAACTTCGACAAAGTGCTCTAAAATACTCACATATGAATGAATTCAAGCATTTGATCCTTACCAAAATGTGGAAAGATCGATTGGTGATAAAATGAAGGTGATAATTTGCAAAATATGCTCGCTAGATGCAAAGGGTTTGTTTCTAGAGAGTTTAAATGTGTTTGCAAATGTGAAAATGGGTATAATACGTGAGTCTTATGAAATCCCAATTCACACATGTAGGCATCAAATGCTTTTTAGAGTTTGCCAGAAACCATGTTGTGGAAGGAGATAATGTCCATGGAAGTTGGGATGTTTTGTAAAAATAGAGTATAAAGCATTTGTAGAGAAATGGTACATGGAAGGAAGGAGTTCTTGGAAAGTTGATGCAACTACTTGGGAGTCCTACAACCCCATAAAGTGTTTCAATGTATAAATGTGTAAACCGAAAAGATACAAGAAGTTGGGAAATTGGGTGCGTATCCTTAGTAGTTTTACAATCCTACAAACCTAAGCTTGTAGAAAAGCAAAAGGCAAAAGGAAGGAATTGGGATATTTCTACTCTACCATGAGAAGTCCACAAACCCGCAAGGTTAGTATGTCCAAAATGAAACATGGTAGAAATGCATAAGTGTAGACATTCCTCGACATCTTCGCTTTTTGGTAAAATATAAAGGATTTGAGGGAATGCAATAAATGCAAGGTTGTGGGGAAATGGCCCTAATCGGGCAACTTCCTTAAAGAGGTAACTTTTGCACATTCTTATATGTATTAATACCATCTATGAAAATATGAGGATGACAAGGTTTCGTGCCAAAATTTCTTCTTTGTCATGATAACTCTGCATCTTTGTGAAATTTCCACAACTTATTTTTCTTGACTTATTCCTTTTCCTAACAACTTCAAATGACTTTCTCAACAATTCAAGGCTTATTTTATCATGACTAAGATACCTTTAACTCATGAGTAGGCTATACCAAAGGTCATGAAGTACAAGACAAAAGTAAATGACATTTTTACATTAGACACAAGGTTATTTGATGGAAAAAATTACCAAGAGCAGGATAACACCACTCACCCACACATGTGGGATAATTACTTCTATTCTAATTAACTAGTGGGATGATTTATACTCATATGCACCCCAATACATTATTTATTACTACATAATGCACTATAATACAATACCCTCAGGTACATTACATTTAACCCCCCTTAGATATGTTTTTCCCTTAAAACATGACAAGAAGTCAAAAAATAAAACTATTACAAATCAATAATATGGTGCCATGCTCTCTCATCTAACCAACCATATACAAATTTTGCTACAAGTTGTGCTTTATGGTATGTTGATCCCATCCTTGATCCATATCCATTCTGATTTCATTCACCACTATAAGAATTTCTCTTATGTGGCCATGTATATGCAAATCTTCTATGATGCCAATGGTTCTTATAGTTTTTCCTATCAGACCCTATAGAGCCATAGTGATTGGTCCTCAAATTCCATGTAGAATCATACCTCCATGATCCTTTCCTCTCACAATGATGTGGATGTTTATATGTTGTACCCCTTGCTATCTCTGGAACCTTCTTTGATTGTTCATCCTTTTGTGCCACTTGTTCTGTTGGCTCATGATGGGAAATAATCATTTCCTCTTTTTGCTTTATTTTTGCTTCTTCCTCTTCTTGCTATTTTTATTCCTAATATGTGTGAACTTGTTCTACCTTAACAATGCTTTGGTCTCCATTAAGTGTAATATCCTACAATGTAGCTTTTTTTCTTTTTATACCAAAGTTTTATAAATTTCTTTTGCACATTCATGTTGATTGTTCCCAAAGATCCTAACCAAGGATATTTAAGAACAATATCTAACCCATCCATATTCAAACCATAATAATTGGAATGCAAAACATATTTATCCATAGCGAGCTTCAAATCTTTAAAAAAATGAATATCTTTACCCTCTATTTGATTATCCTTGTTTCACTTTTCTTGTACTTGTAGTTGCTTAACTAAGTCCATGCTAATGAAATTATATTTGCTACTAGAGATCACAGAAATAATAATCATTATCTTTTGAATGCATCCATGAATTTAAAAAATATATTTTTTCTTTTCTTGGAGTAAAAATGCATGTACTTGCCGATAAGGGTGTGGTTTGGTGGTTAAGTCGCTCGGTTGTAGTGGCGGCCACCAGAGTTCAAACCCCCGCTGGGCCAACGAGCTTACAGGCTTTACGCCTTCGTTGGGACAATGTGCTCACGGGTTTGAAGTGTTCTTGCTAGGGGATGAGATCCCCCGTGTTGTGACCTCACCGGTTCATAGCTCTGGGCAAAAGCGTTACCATGGAGCCGGGGGGCGTGTCGCACTAGCATCACCGGTCACATTAAAAAGTTTACCAGGCACATTATCTTTAAAAAAATGCATGTACTTGTACCCTTCATTTTTTCTTCATCTCCTTTTCCTTTACCTTTGCCTTTGTTTCCTTCTTTTTTTCCTTCTCCTTCATCCTTAATTTTTCTTTCTTATCCTTAGCAGATATTTTTTCTTTTGGTACCCATCTATCTAAAAAAGATTGTTCCAATTCATCCAAAGAAAAATGTCTTTATACAATAGTTTCTACGATATTCGAGCTTTATCTTTTAAGTGGTAATGATAACATTCATTCCATAGTAGGTTGTGACCACAAGTTCTTTTAAATAGGAGCCACCATTCTAATACATTACCACTTCCAACTTGAGCTTAGAAAACTCCATGAAAACTAGGGCTTGAACAAATTACTTTGCAAGAAATCTTCTTTTCTACCACAAATCTAAAAAGAAAATAATGTAGAAAAATAGATTTAAATATTTCTATCCACTTGAAAAAAACAATGTGATTTCCTCACTTGGATTGCAAGATATGAATTTTTTCCCAAATGTGTGCATTAGTTTTTTTTGAAAAATTAAAATCACAGGGTCAACTTTAAATCACCATATCTCTCTCGATAATGATCCAAATCTTGATTGTAACCACTTTTCAGAAAGCTCTTGAAGCTTTCTTTCCAATGAATCCTGAATCACCTTTTTTGATGACCTTTGTGAGGAACACGACCCTATACAAGAAATTCAGCTCTAAATAGAAAAAATCAGCAACAAAAAATTCTTCCGACTTTGACCTAAAAAGAGCTTTGATACCAATTGTTATGAACTTCAATAGAAAATAATAGAAATACCCAACAATAAAAGAGAGATCTCATAGCTCAATAATATAAATACTCAAATGTATTAAGAAAATAGATCAAACCCTTAAGGTAGGGAAACACCATACAATGTTCTTTATTGAAAGGATGCCACTCCACACTATATCTCATATGAGATCCAAACATATACCATATTCTTGACATCTCATATGAGTCTCTTACCCTTATTATATACCACACAACTACCTACCATTACCACTTACCCACACATGTGGGGTAATTACTTCTATTCTAATTAACTAGTGGGATGACTTATAAAGCATATGCACCCCAATACATTATTTATTACTATTTAATACACTGTAATATTATTCCCCTACATACATTACATGGATTTAATGCACTAAAATCAATAATGAAACTACATACATAATTCTAGGGCCCTTGCTTATTGTATTTAATTTTTTTACACATATGTTTAGGGGTTGACCTAAGAGAACACGTCTCCTTGTGACACAACATCAATCCTTCCAAGGTATCTCTAAATATTATTAGTCATTAGATATCAGAGAAGAGCAAAGAAAACAAAGGTTAACTAAAAGAACAACTAAATAGAAGTGTGCACTTGTGTAAGGTTGAATCTATATGCATAGGATGAATCTACAATCATGGATCTAACCCAAACCATGAACTTGATCTTAGATAAAACAAAAATTTAGCACATGACCTGATGTGTTTCATTGACAACGAGATCACATTTCTTGAGTAGATAGCAATCAGATACTAAAATTTTCATCAAAGGTCTGCATTCTTTGGTTATAGATCTAAGCACCCCTATCCATCATATTTACTTTATTAAAATAGATGTTTTAATAATCTAATTTATCAATCCTTGCAATCATTATTTAATCTAGGTTGATTTGTGCTTAATTGATTGAATTTATTTTAATTAGCCTAGATTAACGACTAAGAAAATTTATTTTCCTTTACATTTCAATGAATTTGTTCAATCTTACATGACCTAGTTTTATTCTTATTCATATTAGGGTTTCTTTTTTAGATATGATATACCACTTATATTTCTAATTTTTTGATTTGAAATTGAACTTTTGAGCATTATTTTATGATCTTTTATTTATGCCATAAGCTACTCGAGATCTTAATCTTTCATTGCAAAGGAATGCTTATCTAAACCCTAACATGGATAAAACCAATGAGGATGAAGTCTATTTTGATGCTCATAATGTGAACAATGAGGATTATAACCATGACACTCATGTGAATAGTTAAGACATTGCAAATGAATTGGCTAGTTTGGTTAATGCAAAAAATCCTATACAACTAGAGGTTATGTTTCATGATGTGTTTTCTAACAAGACATTTGGATTAGAGACTTTGCAAGTGGTTTATGCTAATCAAGGATACTTCATCTATTGCGAGTAGTGCATCTACTTTGATCCATATTTCTACCATAGACCCATCGTATACCATTATCACGCCCACCACAACTACACATCCGCATAGTACCACTACTATTAGTACTCCACCATTTAATACCTATCCATTTTTTATGCAAGAACATCTGGGTCCAAGAGCAATCTTACATCACCCAAAAATTAAATAAAGGTCATTGAGAGGAGTTTTGGTTTTGTGTGTAGGTTTTTGGATAAATGGCATGATTGGTTGAGTGAAGGAGATCAGAGAACATTCCAACTCACTTCAACAACAAAAAAAATAGTTGCATCATCAATGGAAACCTATTTTGACTTTCATAGTAGTCTATTTCATCTTCAACAACAATACTATCATCTTTAACAACATTGTGTCTTTGGTAACACCCCATGACAACTTCATCTAGAAATATGACTTTGACAACAAGCGACTTTGGTAGCATCTAGGATGACTTTGACAATAAGGCATAAATGACAATTAGAAATAATGACTCATGATGATGTTGACTCCAAAGGAGATCTAGAATTATATTTTGTCTAAATTAACTCTATTTGTGTCCAACCTATCATTATGGGACATCGATTTTCTTCGTTGCATGTCTTCTTGCTGTCATTCACTTAACATTTTCCATGCATAAAAGTTCTAGGGTACATCCCATTACTATTTGGTGGTTGGTCATTCTTTTTCTTGGTCATGAATTTTCACTTTCTATTGCATGGTGACTACTCATATTCATGAGGGTAGGTGTTTCACTCATGGTGATATCTTCTAGTGGTCATGTAGGTCATTGGGGTTCTTGGCTACTAGTGAAAATGATTGGATCATTACCTAGGGTAGAGCTAAAGGATATTTGATCGAGAAAGGAAGAAAATTTGATGGGGTAGTTATAGTGTCAATGGAGAAAATAAAGATCATGAATTTTCTAGTAGAAGATATTTATAACCAAGAGGAAATAGTGTGGCTATTGAAGGTTCTTACAAGTAGAGGTATATGCATAGATCTATGGAAGGGCCTATAGAGGGATGAATCATGTCCATGTGTGGACTTGGGAAAAACTGCAACATTGATGGTTGTTGTTGTAAGCCATAGTTGGTAGGGCATGTAGGGTGGTGGTTGTGTGCATGAGATTAGGCTTCTTTTTAGCCTATTGTAAGCCTTGAAGGTAGATTTTATAAATGTAATGAAATAGCATTATTTTTTCTTTCACTCAAGGTGTGTGAGTTTTTCGTTGTTGTGAGTGGGTTCTAGGTTTAGGAATTCTTTCATTGGACCACCTTGTCTAGACTGCACTAAGTGATATTAGAGCAAGGCTTTCCTATGGATTTGTGTCTTGAGAGGCTCTATAAAATTTATTATAGGTGTGATAAAGTCTTGCAATTGCATAGATCAATGAGAGAAAATGTAACTATGTCTTAAATGGGACTATGTTTGAATGTCCTCCAACAAAATGCACTCAATAGAAGGAGTAGGAATGTCCTCCACTAAGTAGATAGTGGGTATAGGATGTTTTGAGAGTCTATGTCTTCTAATGAAGTGGCGAGTAATGTGTAAGTTAATTGAAGGGAAAATCAATTGTGGGTCAAAGTGTGTGTGAGAGTGGGTAAGAAGATGCATTCTAAAAGGAGAACTAAGGTGGTCTCATGGAGGCTTATGAAGTTTTCATTCATGGAGAGGAGAGAAAGAGATCATATGGAAATGGCTCTTGAGATGTTATAAATATTGAGAGCAAGTCTAGATGCTTTTCAGTAGTAGGAATTTGGTATTATAAGAGAAGGCCAAAGAAAAAAAAGGTGGTAGTAGAAGATACAGAGGTGCAATTTGTTAATCCAACATGCATAGAAGATCATCTCTCACCTACACAAGAGATGAATGTGATGGAGACTTTATTAGATAGACATGAGGGGAAATGATACTGTGTGTAGGTTATTGAAGAAGAGATCCTCATCATAGAGGATATGGGGAAACAACTTAACAAAGATAATACAATAGTGGTTTATCCTTTAGAGGATATGGAGGTGGTGATGAATGTGAAGTAGATGAATCCACAAGTAGAGGAAAAAAAAGAGTTGTAAAGACCTGAACAAGTGATGTTTGGGGAAGGTTTGAGTTTCTATGTAGTTATAGTATTGATGGTAGCATAGGGAGATGGAGAGAGGAGTGAAAATGAGATAATGGAGGAATTGATTCAGTCCATCATGTAGATAGAGTTGAGTTCAAAATAAGATTATTTATCTAAGTAAGAGGAATTGTTATGAAGAACTTTGAGTGGAGAGAGTGCAGTGGAAATATGTCCCTTAGAGGACATGAAGGGCTAGTGGTTGTGGTGCAAATTAGTTCACAAGAAGAATAGGAGGAGGAGGTGCTTATGGGAACTATTGCTTTCCATAATATTGTTTGTGTTGATTTGTGTACAAGAGAAGTAGTAAGTGGATAAATAAGGAAATAATTTTAGTGGAGCTAGATGGATGATGGTGGGCCAAATCCCATAAGAGGAATTAAAAGAGAGGAGAAACATTTGATGGAGGTCGTTAGGTAGTGGTGGATCAAAACACATAAGAGGAGATAAGGAGAACAAAATAAATTAGAGGAGGATGGACAATGGTGGATAGAGATCCATAAGGGGAATGAAAATGAATGACCAAACTTGGTGGAGGATGATATATAGCCTAGCCTAGAGCTAGAAGAGGCAAAAGAAGATGTTTATTTTGATGTACCTAAATTCAATGAAGGAGCATGTTGATATTGTGCACATTCCAAAAGAGTGGCTCTATTACTCAAATCTACTTTGTGAGAACCATGCTCACAAAACTTCTTACCGAATGAGTATGATGCAAGAGCATCTTGGCCCATGAGTAATCTTGCATCACCCAAAAATAGAATAAAGGTAGCTAAGAGGATTTTTGGTTTTGTGTATGGTTTTTTGAATAAATGGCATGCCTAGTTAAGTCCAAGAGGTCAAAAATATTCCAACTGACTTCGACAACAAAATAAAATATAGTTACATATTTGGCAGTGGCCTATTTTGACTTTGAAAATAGTCTGGTTCATCTTCAACAACACTGCCATCTTTGACAACATAGTGTCTTTGGAAACACCTTGTGATGATTTTGGCAATAAGTTAGAAATGATAGTTATCAGTGATGACTCATAATAATATTGAATCTAAAGAACATTTGGCATTGTCTTTTATCCTGATTGACTCAATTTATGTCTCCATTGTGTCATTATGGGTTGCACAACTTTCTGGGTTGTGTGTCTTCTTATTGGCACTTACTTAACACTTAACATGCATAAAAGTAGAGTGTTTAGGGTATAAAAGCACAAGGTTGGTGGTTTTAGTATTTTTGGTGGTTGTTTGTCTTCATATTGAGGCCATGCATTTCCTTTCTCATTTTAGGTAGTGCTAGGGTATAGCCCATTACCATTTGGTGGTTGCTCATTCTTTTTCCTAATCATGACAATTCACTTTTATGGAGTGGTAATTATTCATAATAGGGTAGGAATTTCACTCATGGAGCTATCTGCTTGCAACCATGCAGGTCTTTAGGGTTTTGGGAATATAATGAAAATGATTGAGCTATTACCCAATGTAGATCTAAAGGATATTTGATCAAGAAAGGAATAAAAAAGCTAGGGTAGTTACATTGATGATGGAGAAAGTAAATATCATCAATTTTCCTATTGAAGGTATTTAGAACCCAAGAGGAAATAGTCTAGAGTGTGGTCATTGAAGGTTCCTACAAGCAAAGGCTTATGCACAAATATGGGGAAGGGACTATAGAGGAATGAATCACATCCATGTGTGGACTTGGGCAACATTGTAGTGTTTATGGTTATTGTTGTAAGCCATATTTGGCAGGGCATGTAGGGTAGTTTCAATGTAATGAGATTGGGCTTATTTTTAGCCTATTGTAAGCCTTGAAGGCATATTTTTATTAATATAATAAAAATAGCAACATTTTTGCTTCCACTTGGTGTGTCCTATGCTATTTTTGTAGGTGGTTTCTAGGTGTAGTTTGTCTTTCTTTGGATCCCCTTTCCTAGAATGCAACACTTTTCTACTTACCCTGCCCTTTATGGCCTAGCTCTTGGATATATCCCTCTTAAGATACCCATTACTCACATGGTGCACCACACCTCCATGCCTCTTTTATCCACCACTACAGAGCCTACCATTATCCCATTTAGTCAAGATGCTTCCATACCCAACATTACATCCAATACCCTAAATACCTTTAAGTAGCTTACTTCATCCATGCCATTATCCCAAGCTATCATGCCATTCACCCCTCTTACCTCTCACACTTATGTTGACACACACCATAGTGGTCCCAACCCTCATTAGTCATTATTACCTAATCCACCCTAGATACACTATTTCATAAAATAATCAAGAATAAAATAGAGTGGATGTAAGGGCAAATGGACAAAATAGTGACAAATTTATAGATGATAGATATACACTACTTATTTTGATATTATATCCATTACCTATGGGTTTCATATCACATTAATTTTCAATGTATGTTCAAAAAGGTGACCTTAACACCCATCTAATATCATACACAACTACATGTGTAGAGCTCCTTTATGAGGGTAAGATGTTAATAAAGCTATTTCCACACTCTTTAAAGGACTATGCTATTGACTAGTTCTTTTTGCTTCCTCAAAGGTCTATACATTCACTTGATGATCTTCATAAAATGTTCCTAAAGTAATTTAATGCTAGAATGGGCCTTAGAGTAATAGTTTTCAATCTATTCAAGTGCGCCCAATGATAAAATGAACACATTAGTGATTATGTTATCCAGTTTCAGTCTTTATGTTCCAAACTCATCATCCCCTTACATGATCTTAAGTTATAAACCATATTTATTAAGGGACTACTTAAACTATAGAATCCAAATTGTTAGCATGAAATGCCTTTAAGTATGGATCTTCAAGTCAAAATTATTGAGTGGTTCTTTTTGTTAACAAAGTTACTTCCATTCATTCTTAAATATTATACTATCGGGTGGTTCTTTTTGCTTCCTCAAGGGTCTATACATTCATTCAATGATCTGACTAAAGTGTTCCTAAATTAATTCAAACTTAATATGGGCCTTAGAGTAACAATTGCTAATTTAAATTTGATTGTGTCCAAGGACCAAATGAATGCATTAAAGTGATTATGTTATTTGATTTTAGTCCTTGTGCTCAAAATTAATTACCCTCTTACATGATTTTGAAATTCAAAGCATATTTAATAAGGGGCTAATTAAACCAATATAAGACAATGTGTATCTAAAATGTTTTGTTTCTTTTATGAATTTGTGTGCACATGTCAAAACTGTAGAATCTAAATTGCTAGCACATAATGCCTTTTAAGTATGGTCTTCAAGTCAAAATATATTTTACCTTCAAAATATCAAAATTCAAACAATTTTCAAAGGTAATGATATTAAGGAAAATGTGAATCAAGTTGATACTACTTTTTTTCCTTCTTTAAAACAGAATTATTTTAGGAAGGTAATGAAGCTTCATGAATCTATGGATGATGTGCTTCAAAGCTTGTTGAGTGCTAATTTACTTACACTCCTCCTTGTCCATTCATTAGATCTGAACAAACCGCTTCCTAAATCATATAAAGATCAACCATTTTGCATTATCATCGAGTTAAAGGGCATTACACATAAACTTGTATAGGTCTTAAGCATAAGGTATAAGAGCTCATTGATAACAATATAATCAAGGTTGAAGGGGTTAATGATAATAGCGATCCATCATTTGCAACCCCTAATAGTAGATTGCAAATTTACACAAATCCATTCCACATCAATCACACAATGTTGAAGTACATGATATGAATAACAATGATGATAATGTGGAATACAAGGACATATAATATAAGCAAGTTTTTATGGGAAAATATGATTCTAGTGCTACATCTTCCTATCCTCCTATTTCACCTTTGATTACATTTTCTAATGAGGAGATACCATAAAATAATTACTATTGTCCATTATACATAGAAGGAAGTTTTAAAAAATCATCTCCTATGATGTTCCTTATTGAGGAAAACATGTCAACATAGAATGTACCAAAGAAGCATTATTCAATACTTAAATTAGGCATCAATAATATGCACATTTAGGGATCTCATTGAAGATGACTAATGAAATGTTTTTTTTATAGACAAAGTGAGGGGTAAGGTCCCTCACCCATTATATTAAAATATCAAGAATGTAATACAAAATCTAGTTGATATGAGACTAGAGCATAGATAAACATTATATGATAGATTGGACAATGCCATCAATTAACTACATATGCCTAGAACACTGAAAACCTTTGCATGACCAAAAAGACTCTGCTTATTACTAGTTGCATACATACTGATAATACATGTCGTGATGAGAATATAGAAATGATTTACCCTGATAAACCTAACTGTGGATACTAATAATGGTAGAATGAGTTGAAAGAAGAAAAAGACTACATTGTCCTAGATTTGTCCTCCCCCATTTTGGCATGGGAGTATAGGATCATTCAATGTGGGCTTGAGGCATTTTAAAACAAAGCTTTTTTTTGCTTCTGCATAGGAGTCCAAATTTTGTCTGCATCCCTTATATCATTTATTCATGGCTAAGAAACATCCTTGTCTTGGAGCGCCAATCTTTCTTGAGCCTCATTCTTCTTAAGAGATTTGACTAAGGAGGGAGTTACATCACCTAGGTTTGAGCAAGATAACATTGCTTTCGATGCCTTTTGTGAGTCTAAAAAAGTGTTGGGTACTATATCTGCGGTTGAAATTGAGAAATGGTAAGGGAGAGCATCTTTCCACCGTGAGGGTTGGAAAACTGATTTATGTCTACTACTAGAACAATCTATAGCAACATGACCTGTGTCAAAGCATTTGCGACAACAAAAAGGTAGCCCTTTGTAGCCTAGAAGTTGATCCCAAGAGAGATTTGCAAGTTTTAGGGTGATGTCCATAGGGAGATCCTTTGATATATCTAAATCAACCAAAATACAAGCATAAGTTGTATGTGTGAATGCTACAGTGACCTTGTCAATTTCCATAAAATTACTTAAGGATTTGCTGATGGCTTTGAAGCATGACTTGTGTAACATCAAAAATTGCATACCCTTGCAATTTCATGCTACGTTTTGCTCTCACTTTGGTGTCTACTCCCCTAGTATTTTCATAGGATCACTTTAGCCTTGCCTTAGCCTTTTTCCATAATCCACACGTGTTTTTGTGTTATGTTTGAGATTTAGTGCTTGTTTTCATCAATTTCTATTTTAGTGCCTTTCCTAAGGTGTTTCATGTGACTAGGAGTTGAAGTCATTTGGACCCTAGCACTTAGCATAGATGTCCACGCATTATGCTAGCATCCCACATCTATGTGGTGCCAAGTGACTATTTTTAGGCATTACTAGCCACCTTTTACGATGTAGGAGATTCTTTGTAACACCTATATGCTCTTGAAAGACCTTCTTTGACCCGCCTTCCTCATTTTTCCATCTCATTATTGCATTTTGAACAATTCTCTTCAATCTCAAGCAATCTTTGAACTCTCTTTGGTTCTCTTCTGTAACTCTTGAAATTTATGAAGTTATTATTATTGTGGTTTTCACAAGCAACATTCTTGGCATTCTCAAGGATTTTCATGGATGTACTATTTTATACAAGCTTATGTGAGATTTCTTGAGGGTTTGCAGCGTCTTTGTGGGGTTTCTTGGGACCATTACTTGCTGGGTTGTTCATCTTTAGCTGAGCAATTTGCATCCTTGCTTACAAGGTGATTGAGTTCCATTTACCCTCTTTCATTATTCATTTGTATCTAGTGTAATCTATTATTTTCTTGTTGCATCATGTGGTTTACCTCCATTTTCCTTTCTCTCCTCCAAACAATCACACTAGTTTGCTCTCAAGCTTGAGTAGATTAGTTTATTTTTACATTTACAAGTTGTTTAACATTGTTGTTATTCCTTCTAGACACACATAGAAAATAGAAGCACACAAGTTTATTCAAATATTTTCAATCTTAGCTTCTATGGAGGTAGAAATATCGAAACATGGGTTTGACCTAACGGAAAACTCCCAAAACAACCCCAACATTTTTCCTTTTCTTTGCAAGATCTAGATTTGAGGGAGAAGATCCATTCCCTTTGATGGTTTTGTGAATTCTTTCCTTAAATCTCTTTGTTTCTATTATTCTTTTTTGTTCCTTCAGGATCATATTGCTCATTTCTCTTTGATTTGAGTACATCTCTGTCACTTGGAAGCTCTTAGTGTCATGTTTCAATTTGTCCTATGTAGGACAAAAGACATAAAGTGCAACAAAGTTCTTGTTTTATGTTTTTCATATGGACTACAACATGATGTGTAGACATCTCCATAATGTGCTAACGTTCTTGGAATAGGGCTCCTCTATTTGATACCAGGTGCCTATTCATTTTCTCTTTTCTATTCTATCTTGAAATCCTAAAATTTTGTCTACAGTAATCTATTTTCAACATTTATCAGCATTCCTTCACACTTCAATTGGTTGGTATAGTTTCTATTTATACTTTTTAGCATCTAAAGGGACTAGTAATGTCAGTCTAATGAAAACCAGTAGCTAGGAAAACTAAAATAGTCTTGAGTGTAGTTGTAGTGAAAAATTCCTTTGACTAATACCTCTTGGTTGAAGAGTAATTTTTCCAGCCGATTTAGGAGACAAACCCATGTCGAAATGACATTAAAGGATTCTATGGAGGGTTTAAAATCTAGGCACCACCATGGTTTTAACATAAGAGTGTGCTATCCCCAAATCTAGAAATGATCACAAAGGATGGAGTCTCAATCCTTGATAGAGTTGAAAGTTGCATTGAAAAACCCCTGAGCACAAGGGTAGATTTCTAGATTGTTGATCATAAGTGGACACCAATGATTATATATTCATTTGTTGAGGTCTAAAAGTCTTGTCAGAGATGGTTGAATTGACCGATTATACCATGTGCAATAAAGAAACATTTTCCTTGAATCACTTCAGCTCCAAATTCTAGAATTGGTGAAATGGTTGTGTGGGGCATGGGGTAGATTTTTCCTTTTGTTCAAGCCAAGAACCCTTAAAACCCAAATTAGACTTGTTCTTGCCCAAGGAGAATGCCTTATCCAAAAATGTAGAAAAATTATGGGGCAAGGATAAAGAGAGGGCCCTAGTAGAGACTACAATAGCAAAAGAGGTCACATGATCAAAACCCATTTGTAAATTCTCCTTCCCTAGGCTCATTGTATCATGTTCAGAAAATGAGTGCTTGGGTGAGTGTTCAACAAAAGACAAGGGCACCATACCAAATAATAAAGATTCAAAGGAGAACCTTGAGTGAGTGAGAATCTTTGAACCAAATGATCCCATGTCTTTTGCAATATCAAGAGATGGGCCCACCCACACCATTATTGCCACCATTTATGGCACAGTTGGAGATGATCGAGTGCTTTAAACTTCAAAATAAATCCTTATCTAGACTTGTAGAAAGTAATATAGATGGAAAAACCTTTAGAGGAGGTGAAGAATAATCTTGGCTATTGCCTTTGGTCAAATCAAAGGAAGATACGGTTTTGGAGTAGTAGGAGTTGTTCAGGAGCACCATTTTTTGATGACTAATGAAATATTAATCAACACATTGGAATGCATTATTGCATAGTTAAGAGTTGGATCTAAGGAGTTACCAATTTTAGGTCATGTGATACCATCCTCTAATAGATTTGGTGTATTTCTTGGGATACCATGGTTTGAGCAATGTAAGAACATTCCTTTAGTTTTGCATCAATGTGAATTTTTTACATAAAGGAAAAGTAGTAGAGATTGAAAGGGCTCATTACAAGCCACCATCTAATTGCTTGTCATATTACATTAGAAACATTTGTTAAGACACCACAAGAGGTACCTTATGACAAAAATGATACTATACATGACTTCTATGAAATACATTATTGGAAAGGATTCAGAAGAGGTTAGCCAAAGATCATCCAAAACCAAAAGAGCCTCAATTTGCACAGCCAAATGTTAATATTCACAAAGGTCTTGATATATTCATGCCTTCCAGTGATCCACATAAGAAACAAATACTCATGTACTAAAGAAAATACAAAGAAAGAATAAAAAGGGATGCAAAAGAAATAAAAATAATACAAGTACCTAAATGGAAGCCAAAACAAGAAGTTGTGGTGCCTCAAATGCCTATCATTGCACCACAACCACACATTAGGAAACCATAATGGGTAAGGAAAGAAGTGCGTAATGTTATAACTATTGAACATGTGTTTCAAATAGTTTGAATAAATATCAAGAGGAAACAAGTCATTAAAAATGCAAGTAAAGAAGAGAAAAAATAAATTAACAAGAAGATAAATTGGATGATTTCTTTTGGCAAGATGAAGATGATCTCATGAATGAGCCACCACTTGTTGTAGCAAAAGTGACACCTAAGAAGAAATTTGTTCCATGATTTATGAGCATCACTAGAATGTATATTTGTATATACCTATAGCTTAGATTTGTTCTTCACCTCTTTCATTTTTCTATTTACCCTTATGCCTTGCCCTTTTTTATTATGCCTCATTTTTTGTTCTTTTCATGCTCATTTCACCTTCTATATTTGTTCACACACTTTTACCCCCACTCGAGGGACACTTTTATTTACATTATTCCTTATTACATCTATATTTCTCAAATACCTATTACATCCTTTTTCATAGACTTATTTGCTATACCTTTTGTCTTTTCCCTTTATTTCTCTACTAAGTTTTATCTGTTTATCTTTTTTCCACCTTTTGCATTTTTTATCCACACTTAGTTTTATGATTTTGCTTACCATGTTATATCCTCATTGGAGGACATCATGCCTTCCCTCTTTACACTTTACACCTTCATGGTTACATCTTTACATTAAGGGCATCATGCCTTCCCTTTATCACATCCTTGGCTTTCATAGCCATATCCTTACCATGTGTTCCTTATACACCAAGGGCATCATGCCTTTCCCCAAACATTAAGTTTTTCCTATGTACATCTACTAGGGACCTATTATCTTGCCTACACCATTGTGCACTTGTGTTCTTAGATGCCACATTGGGGGCATATGGTGCTCTAGTGCATTATATACTTACATGGGTGTTTTTGGCTACTAAGGGCCACAACACCATTTTATATTGCCCATGTTGGGGGCAACATCACATTCTAGATCCTATCTCTAGCCATATATGCTTATCATGCTTTCTCATTCTAGATGTTACACATATTCATCCCATGGCATATTCATTATCCACATGCTTACATGCTTACCTATAGATTACATTTACTTTTATGTATAGTTTTCCCTCTCCTTCAATTCCTTGCATCCTATGGATACAACCAATTGAAAGGGGGCATATATTGTAACTAATATTCCTATGTTGAACTTTTAGGTGGTGATAGGTGCTATAAAGACTCATTACCATGACCAGATGTAACATTATCACATGACATGCCTTGCACTTCATAAGCCTTGCCATTCCATGGTTACTACATGCCAAACACACCATTATCATTCTCTGAACAAGTAGAATTTTCTAATTTTACTCATTTCTTTTTGTTCCTATTTTCTAGACAATTGGCAAGTTCATATTTTTGTATAATTTTGACTTTTGAGATAAAAGTTGATTGTATACTATTTCTTTGTTTTGTGGATCCATATAGAGAGCACATACTAAAAGGACACACTTACATGATGACATTTTGTAGCATCCATTATTTTATATGGACCCCCTTTCATATACTTTGATGTTTGAATATTTACTTTGTTGAACACACCAGGATACTGAGAGGGGGGTGAATCAGTATCTAAACAAACTTCAACTTCTCTGGAGTAGATTAAAACTTAAGCATTACATCATTAACATAAGCATGAAAGATTAACACAATGCACATCAACACAAACACCAGATATATGTGGAAAACCCAAGAAGGGAAAAACCACGGTGAAAATTAACTCACAATATATGAAGCTCAAAATTACAACTTTGTTTAGGGCTACAACCCAAGGAAACTACTACTCCCTACTGACTTTGTTTTAGGGATACAACCCAAGGAAGCTACTATTCCCTACTAACTTTGTTTTAGGGCTACAACCCAAGGAAACTTCTACTCCCTGCTGACTTTGTTTTAGGGTTACAACCCAAGGAAGCTACTACTCCCTGAAAACTTTGCTTTAGGGTCACTCCCAAGGAAGCTACAACTCCCTGCAGACTTTGTTTTAGGGTCACTCCCAAGGAAGCAACTACTCCTTGAATTGAGAACACACTTAGAATAGATTATAGCATGACAATCTCTCTACTGCTTGAAAAACTGACAATGAAACTCACACCTTTGATGATTGCAATTCTACCTCTTCAAACTTCCTTCAGATGATCAAATCAGTTAGGCACACTCTACACTTGATCACTGTCACATATATGTCTTCAAGATGAATCAGGACAACATCTACAACTTCTGCTCTTTCTCCTTTAGTCGTACATCATAATGCATTCATTTTGCTCCTTATCTTACTTGCGAACCTTATTAATCACATTACGACCACGCTAGCCTAACTCAATTTGATTTACAATTTATACTTGATATTACATTGATTACATTTCTTGTTGGCCAGAGGCAACATGAAAAATACATTTACAAGTCGGCCAGGCAACACACAACATGAAACGTGTAGAGGACAAGTCCTAATCAAGACTACACGCTACACCAGCGGAAGACCCATGCCTTTCAGGCACCAAAACTTGCTTAACCAGGTCCAAAACATCCTTCATAGCATCAAACAACAAGGAATTACATCCGCACACTCCACTCATTTGAAAATAGGACAACCTTCAGCAAAGACATATGAAACTTGAAGCATAACAACCACAACAACTTGAAAACCTTGTGTGGTACTGGAAACAAGAAAGATCTTCATGAAACTCTTCCAGATATGTCTATAGGACTCATACAACATCTCTAAACACTTCTTTACCTTTGCACATTAAAGATTTTGTGCTACACATCTTCAACCATGAACTCTAAGAAAAATAAGTCATCTGAAACACACTGCAACATACCGTCATTGAAAAACTAAGCTTGCGAACCCCCAAGAGACTTGAAACTACAAGAGAGCATGTAATGCACATCCATAAACATGTCCATAAAACTATAAAGGCAGACATTCACATCCAAAGGAATGCAGAGCATTCCAACGGGCCTTCAACACAACCTTACTCTATTAGAACACATGTCGGTACTCTATCATGCATATCTTTCACAACGAAAGGACAAATGACATGAAACTATGCAATTATCACCTTCACAATACCTTGAACACAGTCCCAGAACCACATAGCCATAACTGCAAAATGTGGAGCATTCCATTACTGTATAGTAAATGTCTTCTTTAGAACCAACACCGTCTTCAAATTGTCAACTACAAAACACCCTTCAGGTTCTCCAAACACCATGAAACTTGGAATATACATACTTTGACACTATATGAAGCTATCTTCCAATCCACAGAGGCACAACATCAAAATAATGAAAATGTGGAGCAATCTCCTAGACAGTCTTCAAAGGCAGTCATCCTGTAGCAGAAACTGTCACCAACTTCTAGAGGCCAAACTTTCTTTGTATCAACACATGCATTCTTAGGGACAGTGAGAGAGATCATACAATATGCCTCAGGCCACCAGAACATCTTCTCAACATCAACAACACATCTGATCATCTTATTGCTTCTAATTCCCATATTAATGTGTCTTCTATAACTTCATACTGAACTCTGCATTGATTAAGGCATGGCATCCAACCATGAACTTTAGTAACCACATTATATTCAACATGACATCCAACCATGAACACCATCACACATCCATGATAGTGTTGACATCAATGACAACCTTGTGACAGTGTTGACATTAATGACAACGTTAGGAACCATATGTGTAACATACTTTACATGCACGTTTGTGAGTAATACATACTTTTAGATGCATGATCATTTAGGATTCACATGCACCTCAAAGTTGGGGTAAAATGTAATGGTGAAATTTGCATACCTATGCCATTTCCCATTTAGTTTTGTTTTCATTTTGAAGACATATCTAGATATACATACATATTGATAAATGTCACAATCTTGTGTGATGTTGGGCTCATTCCCCTAGCCTTTACCTGTCCATTTATGCACATATCTCAATGCACTTAGCCATCATCTTATCCTTATACACACATACTTCCATCAATTTGTGTTATCCTTGCATTTATCACATTCACCTATGCACCTACCTTCATATAGTTGTTAGGCACCCGAGTTTGATCATTTCATTACCCTAGGGTTATTTGAACTATGGTTGTGGGGTTGACCCTATGGTCACAAAATTGACCCTTTACTTTCCAAAATTCAAAATTGACCAACTGGCTCCCTTTATTTTTCTACCTCAAGCTGACCAAACACACATTTTGTAAAATTTAATGCTATGTGTTAGTATTTAAAGGCATTTAATTGCATTGATTTATCATTCTCAGAAATCAAAGCATCCTCTCTTATTCTAGAGCATTCAAGGATCAATCAATAGCCAAACATTTGGATTTGGTGCACTAAAACGAGTAACGAATCTACATACATCATCTTAGGCCCCTTTCTTCTTGTTTTCAAATCTTTGCACATATTTTCAAGGGTTGACCTAGGAGAACTTGTCTCCTTGCAATGAAATGACAACCCTTCTAAGGTATGTCTAAATATTTCCAGCCCTCAGATCGTTAGGAAGAATAGAGTAGACAAAGACTTATCAGGTGAATGATGAAGTAGAGTTGCACACTAAGTAGGGTCAAATCTAGAAGAACATGACATGATTGCAATTGTAGTATGACCCAAGTGGCCAGACTTGACCGTATATTGTATGGAGGATTGAAACAAAATCCATAACATTAATATGATAACTTTTATCGCATTTGGTCGCATTTTCAAGATAGATATTCTAAATGTTCCAAAATCTTTTATCAAGTGACAATCATTCTTCAATTAACCAGCTAAATACCTTAATCTTCCCTCATTACTGTTTTCAAATAACAAATACACTTACCTAAATTATCAATCATCAGCTATCATTTACTAATGTAAACTAATTTATATTTTTATATACATATAATTAAATTGACCTAAATTAACCCTAAGCAAAACCATAAACAAATGAAAAGAAAATTTGTAAGATGAAAGAATTTGATAAAGTCGTTTTATAACTATCTTTGTTTCGTTTTCTTTCCATAAAAGTTAACGCTTGTTTAAATATTTAAATATTTGTTATGACAATCTTTAAGATTCGCGATCGAACCGTATTCCGTTGACAATCAACAATACTTGATAAAATAAAAATAAATAAAATAATAATGATATACAAATAAATATAAGTTAGAATGCGGGGTCGTAATCACTTCACGGAGTGCCTCATAATTTAATCATTAGTTTAAATTATTTATATAATTGACTTTAATGGACATATGAGTGACTTTTAAGATTGTGCCCATTATTGGGATTTGATATCTGCCCATCATTAGTTCATAATATCAATATTATTAGTCCAAAATTAAACTTAGTTATTTCTTAGTCACTTTGGCATATTATTTTTTTATTTTTGCTTTTTTAATTTATGATTTAAAAAATGATTTCTAATTTAAATGTATGTTTTCTTATAATGTTGTAATTTATTATATAAAGATAGAGATGTCGATATTTATGTAATCTAGTTGTTTCCAAAAAAAAAAATTCTTAAATTTGAGCTTTCATCAAACCATTGCAATACCTTTTCATGTGATACCTCTTGCATTTAGATGATTTTAAAACCAAGTCGACATAATTGTATTCATTTTGGTGGATTGTAAATGATTTGGACACTTAGAATGCATAACTCTATAAGTGCTAACATTTTGATTTTGTGGTTATGTTGGTATTGTTTTCATCATCTTTAGAACATGTGGCAATAATGGAATAGTGTAACTTCTATCTAATCTTGCCATAAACATCTAGTGGTGTTTGGCTTGACATACTCCTTCACCTTGCTCATGTATTATACTATATAATACCATTCTTGTATAAGACACAACACATTGGAGACAATGAACATAGTTCAACCTAGTAGATAGGAAGATAACTTAGACATTCAATACATCTGACCTCTCATGTCATGTACAAGACTATTGTATAATAAATTCTTGCTTTACAGTTCTTGTTGAAGTGTCTAACTTGTTTTGTTATATATTTTTCCCTAGTATGTTTCCACTTTGATATAGTTCTCAGCCTCTATCATTCATGTTTATGCTTCCACCATAACACATTTAGGTTGCCAAGTGTGTATATCCACTAGGCACCATAGTGGCTCTTAGATCAATGGTATCAATAACACTTGGTTTCTTGTTCCATTAGTACTTTTGCCATCATCTACAAAACACGTGGTAGCAATGCAAAACTATAACTTCTCTCTAATCTTGTCATAAACATCTAGTGGTGTTTGGCTCGACATATTCAATTCTATATAGAATAGTGATAATTTTGGGTGACAACATAGAAGAATCTCATTAATAAAGCCAACATTCATCAAAATTGTAGGTAGTCTTGTGATTTCCTAATTGCTCCTTCACCCTTCTTATGTATTATACCGTACACTACCATTTTTTGTATAAGAACCAACATATCAGATAATAAACACATAGTTTAGCCTAGTAGATGGGAGGATATTATAGGCATTTGATACATCCAATCTATCAAATTATGTACAAGACCATTTCATAGTAAAATCTTGCATTATAGTTCTCATTGAATTGTCTAATTTATTATGTTATATATTTTTCCTATTAAGTTTGTAGTCTAATATAGTTCTTAGCCACCTTTATGCTTCCAACATAACAATTTAGTCCACTAAGTGTGCATATCGACTAGGTACCATCTTGGGGTCCTAAACTAGTAGTATCAAAGCCCATACACTTTGTGTGCATCTAGTGCTATTGAGGTCTACAATTATATTGCATCTTAGTTTGTATTCCCATCCATACAAGGTTGAACTATAGGAGTTGGTGTTCAATATTTGTGACCCTTCTATGTACCTTCCTCTCTAGTGAACCAAGATGGAAAAAATATTGTTAGAGATTGGTGCAGGAGCACCAAGAGGATCATGAAGATCCATGATTGTTTTTGCTTTGTTTCATGGTTGATCATGTTGTAGTAAGGTCTGGAAGACCATTCCTATGTTTTGTAATAAGGATCATGTCCAATAATGTCATGGCATAGTCATAAGCATCATGCATTGTTATGGGGCAGTCATGCATTGTAAGCCTTATTGGCATGTGTCAAGGAGTGTCATGCCTTGTCAAAGGCTCATCTATCTTGTAAGGGTGTTTAGGAGACTTGTTTACCATGTAAGACTACGATGCATATGCAAAACATTGTAATTAGTTGCAGAAGTTAACAAAACAGGGGCAGTTCGGTGGTTGTGGACAGTTTACCAGTCCCCCACCGATTCAAACTGCTCTCCAACTGCTCCAAACCATTGAGGTAGGCTTCATAAAGTCCTGCAAATGCCCATTGTAGGAGGATAAAGTAATTTGGTGAAGAAATCAACAAGTAACAATAATTTTTTGCCTGTGTATTCTGTGTTTTTCACTGTTTCTACACATGCCCTGCTTTTGTACGGAGGAGTCAAAGAAGACTATGATGGCGGATTGAAAGCAGGGTGACTCTAGAATGTTTTGCAATTTATTTGGGCTTTTGAAACATCTGTAGAAGGTAGTTATCTGCATTCTCCTAAATTCGTTTTGATAAACCCTCACCTAGGGTTTTCTGATAGAAAACTATGTATTTTGCACCATTCCACTGAATCAAACCCTCCTTGATTAGTGGAATGGATTCATTGATGTTTGTTTTAATGCTTTTCGAAGGTATTTTGGGCAGGAGTCTATTTTTGAAGGAGATTTCTTTGAAGTGACCTAGCAAAACCATGTGCTAGGCAGATGTAAAGAGGAACAATATAGTCCAAATCCATCATAGTCGACTGTGAAGTCACAAAATTGGTGTAATTCCCCATTTTTGCATGTGTCTAATGTGTCTAAGGTGTGCAGAAGGTTCTATGAGTCTTTGGAGGGGCGGTTGCTTTGCAAAATAGGCCTAATTGGCCATAGGCTACAAAGGGAGTAGTTATAGATTAGACCATATCGTCTAAAACAAGGTCAACCCAAATTGCCATATGTTGAAGGCAATCCAAAAGGGTAGCTTAGGATTGCCTAAGATCTAAGTTTGCAGGCCACTATAGGGAGTTGTTGTTGACTGTTTCCATTTGGAGGGCTACAAGGTTTAGGACAGTCTTATGAAGGAAGCGGGTTTGGTAGAGTTGCAAGACTATATTGGATAGATGGGACATGTTGTCCAAGTTGCCAAAAGACCTTGTAGATGTTTGCCCTTCCATGATTAAGTCACTTGAATGAGATCTCACTTGAGCCTTTGGTATGGGGTTGTGAACCAATTTATTGAGAGTTGATTAGATCCCCAAGAGCCTCTACATCATAGTGGTATCAGAGCCATCAAAGGTTTTGTCAGTTGGTTGTGTGTAAGACTTGGTATATGTCAGCAGAGGAGAGTGAAGGAGAGGCTAGCAACATGCCTCCAAAAGGGATGACCACTGAGGTGGTTAAGAAGTTCAAGGAGATGGAAGAGAAGATTAAGAGTGGAGTCAAGGAAGCACTCCAAGCTGAGTTGAAGGCACTGAGGATAGGGAAGATGATAGATGAAGGATCTGATGGAGAGGAAGAAAAAGAGGAGGAAGAAGAAGATCAAGAAGAGGCAGAGATACCTGCAGATCAGAAATATTTCCTTGAAGCCATCAAGGCAATTGGCAAAGATTCTTCAAAGGCTCAGATGGAGATTCTGATGTTTAGTGGCAAGATGAATGCTAATGAAGTTATGGAGTGGATTGAGGACCTAAATAACTACTTTGAATACAAAGAAGTTCCTGAGAACAAGAGGGTGAAGTTTGCAAAAACTAAACTCAAAGGTGGTGCCCTCACATGGTGGAATTACACCCAAGGTGAGAGGGTGAAGAGTGGGAAGAGCATGATCTCTTCATGGAGCAGAATGTTGGAAAGGATCAAGTCCCAATTCCTTCCATTAGACTATGAGGTGCAGATCTACAAGAAGATGCAAAACCTCAAACAAAGAGATTTGGATGTGGCCACCTACACCGAGGAGTTTCACAAGTTATCTCTTCGTTGTGGACATATGGAGGATGAAAAAGGTAAAGTGGCAAGGTACCTAAATGGTTTGAAATTTAGTATACAAGATGAAATCAGTATACTAACCCATGAAACATTGGACAAATGCTTTCAAATGGCATTGAGGGCTAAAGAGAAGTTGAAGAGGAAAGGTGAGCAACAAAATAGAGGAAGAGGTGGCAGAAATTTTAGAGGTAGGGGCAATTTTGGAGGCATAAATCAGTCCCAAAGAAGTCAAGGGGAATCTAGTTCCCAAGAACAAACTGGAGAATCAAGTTCTAGAGGAGGCTTTAGAGGAAGGAGACCCAATGGAAGGGGTAGATATGGTGGACTAGGGAGAGGTCCTAATGTCTTCACAAGGAGGTGCTACAATTGCAACCAAGTGGGACATCCAACCTTCAAATGTCCTGAGAAGCAAGCCTCAAGCTCTCATGGAGGAGAAAGAAGGAACCAGTCGATCCAAGAGGAAGATTACCAAAGTGTTAACTCCCCAATTGGAAGTGCAACCCTAGTCCATGATGGAGAAAACTTGATGATGAGGAGAACCATGTTGAAGGTACCTCAGACACAAGAACCGCCTCAGAGGAAGACATTGTTCAGGTCAACATGCAAGGCCTATGGTAAGATTTGCAAGGTAATTGTTGATTTAGGTTCAACTGAAAATTTAGTTTCCATTGAGAAGGTAGACAAGTTGAAATTGAAAAGACTTCCTCATGTTAGTCCTTATAAGGTGTCATGGTTGAATAAGGGGCAACAAGTTTTGGTAGATGAACAAACTTGGGTAGAGTTTGAGATAGGGGAATATAAGGACAAGATTTTGTGTGATATAATCCCCATGGATGCTTGTCATTTGCTATTAGGATGTCCATGGCAATATGATGTTCAATCCCAACATGATGGTAAATATAACTCCTTCATCATAACCAAGAATGGTAGGAAGTACAGGATGGATCCATTGCCAGATGAGAATGTAGAGAAGAGTGTTAGGTCAAGTGTCATGATTGTGAGTGGTAAAGAGTTTTTAGACACCCTTAAGGAGGAAGGAACCCAAGGGTATGCTCTAATTTTGAAGCCTAAAAACAGTCCTAATTTGCATGGTCCTAATGAGGAAGAGGTTCCCAAGGAGGTGCAACAATTGTTAGAGAAGTACAAAGGTATCATGGTAGAGGAGATGCCTAATGAATTGCCACCTATTAGGGACATAAGCCATCAAATTGACTTCATACTAAGGTCTAATTTGCCAAACAAAGTAGCCTACAAGATGACACCTTCTCAAAATGAAGACATTGCCAAGCAAGTGCAAGAATTATTGGATAAGGGTTTGGTGAGAAAGAGTTTTAGCCTATGTGCTGTCCCAATAGTCCTAGCCCCTAAAAAGGATGGTACATGGAGACTATGTACAGATTCTAGGGCTATTAACAAGATCACTATAAGATATAGGTTCCCCATGCCAAGGATTAAGGATTTAATTGACTGTTTGGGAGGGGCTAGATACTTCTCCAAGATTGATCTCAAGAGTGGGTATCATCAAATTAGGATAAAGCAAGGGGATGAATGGAAGACAACATTCAAAACAAATGAGGGTCTTTATGAGTGGTTGGTGATGCCATTTGGCCTATCCAATGTCCCAAGTACTTTTATGCGCCTTATGAATGAGGTGTTGCAAGATTTCATTGGCAAATGTTTTGTGGTGTACCTTGATGACATTCTTGTTTTCAGCAGGACCAAGGAAGAACATTTGCAGCACTTGGATCAAGTTTTGAAGAAGTTGCATGATGAGTAATTGATGATCAACATGGAGAAGAGTGTCTTCATGAAGGAAGAACTCACCTATCTTGGTTTTGTCATCTCCCAAGGCAATTTGAAGATGGATCCAGCAAAGGTAGAGGCTATTTTGTCATGGCCAACTCCTAAAACAATAGGTGATGTAAAAAGTTTTCATGGTTTGGCAACATTTTATAGGAAGTTTATAAGGGGTTTTAGTCATATTTGTGCACCTATTTTGGATACCATTAAAGGGGGGTAGAAATGTAAGTTTTCTTGGACAAAGGTAGCCAATGATTCTTTTGAAATTCTGAAACAAAAGGTAGCACAACAACCCATTCTTGTTTTGCCTGATTTTAATAAGTTGTTTGTGGTGGAGTGTGATGCTAGTAACCTTGCTATAGGGGCTGTCTTGAGTCAGGAGGGCAAACCAGTTGCCTTCTTTAGTGAAAAACTAAATGATGCTAAGATAAAGTATTCTACTTATGACTTGGAGTTGTATGCAATGCTGCAAGCTTTGAAAAAGTGGAGGCACTATCTTTTGCCTAAGGAGTTTATTGTTTATACTGACAACCATGCTCTTAGTTTTCTGAATTCACAGGAGAAACTCAATCACAGGCATATGAAGTGGGTTGAACAACTCCAAGCATACACCTTTTCCATCAAACACAAGAAGGGGCAGGCCAATAAAGTGGCAGATGCATTGAGTAGAAGGGTGTGAATGGTGCAAGAGATTTAGTTGCAAAGTGTGGGGATTGATGCTCTCAAACATATGTACAAAGATGATGAAGATTTCAAGGAGGTATATGGAGTTTGCTCTCAATTTTTGGACACTTATCATTCTAATTTTTCTGAGTTTTTGTTGCAGCAAGGGTTGTTGTTCAAAGGCAACCAATTATGTGTTCCTAGGTGTTCCATGAGGGAGAACATCATAAAGGAAAAACATTGTGGTGGACTAGGAGGTCACTTTGGGCTAGACAAAACATTGGATCAGGTGAAAAGGTTTTATTTTTGGCCTAAAATGCAATCAGACATTAGAAAATTTGTTGAATGTTGTAGTATTTGTCAAAGGGAAAAAGGTACTTCATCTAATGCTAGTCTATATCAGCCACTTCCTATTCCTCATAGGCCATGGGAAAGTATTAGCATGGATTTTGTCTTGGGTCTTCCTAGGACTCCAAGAGGTTTTGATAGCATATTTGTTGTGGTGGATAGATTTAGTAAGATGGCTCATTTCTTGCCATGTAAATGCACTAATGATGCTTCACACATTGCTGGTTTGTTCTTCAAAGAAATTGTTAGAATCCATGGTTTGCCTCTTAACATTGTGACTGACAGGGATCCAAAGTTTGTGGGCCACTTTTGGTGTACCTTGTGGAAGAAGTTGGGCACTCAATTGGCATTCACTTCAGCCCATCATCCTCATATTGATGGCCAAACTGAGCTGGTGAATAGGTCCTTGGGAAATCTTCTCAGATGTCTTACAAAGCAGCATGGAGAGGCATGGGATATGATCATTCCTCAAGTTGAATTTGCTCATAATGACTCCACCAATAGAAGCACAGGAAGAAGTCCCTTTGAGATTGTCTATGGGATTCACCCAAGAGGCATTCTTGAATTGAGAGATCTACATGGATTGGAGAGGAAGAGTGCTTAAGGTGAAGACTTTGCATTGGCCATGAAGGACATCCATGATAATGTAAGAGAGACTCTTCAAAGGAACAATGAGAAGTACAAGGAGAAAGCCAATAAGAGAAGGAGAGATGTGCAATACAAGGTTGGGGATTTGATTATGGCACATTTGAAGAAGGAAAGACTTCCAAAGGGGCAGCCAACCAAACTCCTCATGAAGAAGATAGGTCCTTGCCAGATTGTGCACAAGTTTGGGCCCAATGCCTATGAGATTGAGCTTCCTCAAGGCTTGGCCATATCTCCTATCTTTAATGTCTTAGATTTGTTTCCTTTTAGAGGTGGTAATGATATAGATTCAGAGGTAGATGTGACAACAGCAGGCAATGAAGAATGGGTTAAGGGTCTTCCACCCAATCAACCCTTGCAATTGGAATGCATCTTAGACACCAAAGTCTTGAAGAAGACTAGGAAGAAGATTTACAAGCGGTACCTTGTCAAATGGAGTGGCCTACCTGCTGAGGATGCCACTTGGATGACTGAAGATGACATTTTAAAACATGGAATCATTGTTGCTGATCTAGTTCCTCAAGGGACTTGAGTCTTCTTCCACCCTGGGGAGTATGGTGCAGGAGCACCAAGAAGATCATGAAGATCCATGATTGTTTTTTCTTTGTTTCATGGTTGATCATGTTGTAATAAGGTCTTGAAGACCATTCCTATGCTTTCTAATAAGGATCATGTCCAATAATGTGATGGGACAATCATAAGCATCATGCATTGTTATGGGGCAGTCATGCATTGTAAGCCTTATTGGCATGTGTCAAGGAGTGTCATGCCTTGTCAAAGGCTCATCTATCTTGTAAGGGTGTTTAGGAGACTTGTTTACCATGTAAGACTATGATGCATATGCAAAACATTGTAATTAGTTGTAGAAGTTAATAAAACAGGGGCAGTTCGGTGGTTGTGGATAGTTTACCAGTCCCCCACCGATTCAAACTTCCCTCCAACTGTTCCAAACCATCGAGGTAGGCTTCATAAAGTCCTGCAGATGTCCATTGTAGGAGGAGAAAGTAATTTGGTGAAGAAATCAATAAATAACAACAGTTTTCTGCCTGTGTATTCTGTGTTTTTCACTGTATCTGCACGTGCCCTGCTTTTATACGGAGGAGTCAAAGAAGACTATGATGGTGGCTTGAAAGCAAGGTGAGTTTGGAATGTTTTGTAGTTTATTTAGGCTTTTGAAACATCTGTAGAAGGTAGTTATCTGCATTCTCCTAAATTCGCTTTGATAAACCCTCACCTAAGGTTTTCTGATAGAAAACTATGTATTTTGCACCATTCCACTGAATCAAACCCTCCTTGATCAGTGGAATGGATTCATTGATGTTTGTTTTAATGCTTTTTGAAGGTATTTTGGGCAGGAGTCTATTTTTGAAGGAGATTTCTTGAAGTGACCTAGCAAAACCATGTGCTAGGCAGGTGTAAAGAGGAACAGTATAATCCAAATCCATCATAGGCAACTGTGGAGTCACAAAACTGGTGTAATTCCCCCTTTTTGCATGTGTCTAATGTGTCTAAGGTGTGCAGAAGGTTCTATGAGTCTTTGGAGGGGCAGTTGCTTTGCAAAACATGCCTAATTGGCCATAGGCTACAAAGGGAGTAGTTATAGGTTAGACCATATCGTCCAAAACAAGGTCAACCCAAATTGACATATGTTGAAGGCAATCCAAAAGGGTATCTTAGGATTGTCTAAGATCTAAGTTTGCAGGCCACTATAGGGAGTTATTGCTGACTATTTCCATTTGGAGGGCTACAAGGTTTAGGACAATCTTATGAAGGAAGTGGGTTTGGTAGAGTTGCAAGACTATATTGGATGGATGGGACATGTTGTCCAAGTTGCCAAAAGACCTTGTAGATGTCTGCCCTACCATGATTAAGTAACTTGAATGAGATCTCACTTGAGCCTTTGGTATGGGGTTGTGAACCAATTTGTTGAGAGTTGATTAGATCCCCAAGAGCCTCTACATTAGAGATACAGACTATAGATATGCTCTAGAGAATGAAAGAATATGTGTTATGAAGATAACGTTAAGATTTGGAACTGCAATATGCATGTGATAAAGAACTCATTATTGATCACTTTGCCTAGCTAATTGAGTGTGAGCAATATCCTTCCAAGAGTTCTACCTCCAAACCCATCAACAGTTTCATATCATACCAAGTATAATTAAATCTAGATGTCCCTATTTTTGAAGGTAAAATAAACACACATGCTTTAGATAACTAGCTTAATCTTCTCTACCCATACTTTATGGTAAATAAATTCTTTGATAGAGAAAATATTACCTATACCCTTCTAAAAGTTTCCTTATTCATCAAACAATAGTGACAAAATTACTACACATCCCATGAGAAGGACATTACATCACAATTTCTAGACACCTTAATGCTTTCATTGAATCCCTTAAAGAGACATATTACCAAATTGAGAACAATGATCAACACATCAAATTGCACAATTACATCAAACAAAGGATCAATTTGTGCAATAATACATTGATATCTTTCACTCTCTAGTTTCCAAGTTGTGCATTGAAGATACCTAGTAGAATTTCATTCTCAAGTATAGGTTAGGCCTAAAAATATACTTCTAATTGGACATAAATTTCATCTTCGTCTCCACTCTAGGAGAAGCTTATAGTTTTTCTTACAAATTTGAGGCCAAGGCCAAGTAGAAGACAAAGAAAGAGTTTTAGGACAAAGCAAAATAGAGAACACCAAGGGATAAACTTAATATAATTCTAAGCAAGGAAAATGAACTCTATAGTAAACTCAAAAGAAGGATACACCAATTAACAAGTAGTAGAAATAATTCAATATTAGAAAGTGGTGCATAATTCATAACATTGACAATCACTCAACTAAACAATGTCATGATAGAAAAGCCCTCATTGTGCATATGGGATCCACTAATACTACCATCATGACACCCAACAAATGAAATCAAATCATGGATGTAGAGCCTAACATCATGCTAGGTACCACAAAGATTGCCTTTTTCTCCAACACTAACTTAGTGGAAGCAGAGGGGTTGTTCAACTCTCAAATGTGGGTTAATGGACAACTAGTACACTTTATAGTCAACTTGACGAAAGTTAGAAAAACCTAATTTCTCCTAGATAAATTCATAGATTAAACTTTCCATTGACACCTCATCCTCAACCATACACCATTGGATGGTTTGGTTTATGTTTAGAGAAATTTATCACTCATCAAAGTCACTTGGAGTATAAATTAAGCCTTTCCAAGATGCAATCCTTTGCAATGTTGCACCACTAGAGGTATGTTATGTTTTAGTTGGGAAACCATATATATTTCATCGACATGCAACCTATGAATTAAACCTAGGAATTTTATCATAGATGTTGGTAAGAATATATAACATATACCAAAAGTAGTCCCCATGTTATTCATCAACACCAAACAATGAAAGAAGATAGTATGCTCCAATAGAAAGTTTATCCTTCTCATTGTCAGAAATGAAAGTAAGAACATTCTTGCAGCTGAAATTTGTACATCTCTCTCAACACAATCACACCAATAAAATAAGTGATGGATACCGAAAGTAGTCCCCATGTTATTCATCAACACCAAACAATGAAAGAAGATAGTATGCTCCAATAGAAAGTTTATCCTTCTCATGGTCAGAAATGAAAGTAAGAACATTCTTGCAGCTCAAATTTATACATCTCTCTCAACACAATCACACCAACAAAATAAGTGATGGATATGTACAAAGATCTCTTTTATCCACCAAATAGAGTGTCTTAACATTGTGTGATAAAGCATACATCAACTTGATACTAGGGCTACCTCTACCTAATACATCTCTATACTACATATCATTCCTCGAGCATGAATAGATCAAGGAAAAAATCCAAGAACTTGTGGACAAGGGACACATTAGGCCTAGATCGTTCCCTTGCAATTGCTCAATCATGTTTGTGCCAAACACATATGACACTTGGTTGCTATGTATCAATGGTAATGCACATAACAAGATCAGTTTGAAGAACCACTACCCTCTTCATTGGATAAATGATCTCTTGGACTAGCTTTATGGGGTAAAGTTCTTCACCAAAATTAATCTTTGTTAAGAAAAGTGTCTCAACCTTGCAACTTCGAAAGGTTACTATTCTTCTCAGTTTTGGTCTTTTCGAATACCCTTTATCTTGAAGAATGATCTAGAACTTTCAAAGTTTCCAAAAGGGCTAAAATGGCGGTGTTGGCACTCATTTTGACCTGGAGGCTGAGCTTGTTTGTTGGAGGATTTCTTCCTTCAAACCCTAGGTGTTCCTGTTCATCAGCAAGAGCTTGGTCTATCGGCGAAGGATTTTGTTGTTCTACTGATGGTGTTGGTCTTGCCGACAGGGGTAAGTCATGTATTCATCGGCAGGAGTGGGAGCTATCAGGTGAGCGGTCAGATGTTGGGCCGACAGTGTAGTGTCTGGCCGATAAGATTCATCGGCGTGTGTCTTACCGAGGAAAGTGGGGTTGACGTTTGGCATCGGTAAGACTACTGTGATCGGCCAATGTGTTTTGTGGTTCGCCGATAGAAGAAAGTCACCCCGATGGGGAATGCCATCGGGATGACTTTGTGTTCGGTTTGACCGACGGTGGAGTATGTAGGATTTGGCGATCGGCGAGACTTTGGCTGTCGGGCTAGCCATTGGAAGGTCCGCCGATGGAGTGTCTCTGGCCGACGAGGGTGTCATCGGCGTAGGTCACACCGAGAGGGGAGCATGGAGTGGCCATCGGCGTAACCTTTGACATCGGCGTAGGTATTTTGTTGCTCGCCGATGGTTTTGGTCTCACCGACAGACAAGGAATGTGAAATAGGCGTCGGCATAACCTTTGAGGTCGGCAGGAGATTTGTGGAGCTGGCCGATGGTTCTCCTCTGGCCGATGGGGATGTTGGTGACTTGTGGAGATGTTGCGATTGGCGAGACCACTGTGGTCGGCAGGAGATCTGTGGGGTAGGCCGATAGTGTATGTCATGGCGATGGGCTGTGGGCGAAGGGTTGTGTGTCGAGCGTGGCAAAAGCGCTCGACACCTATTATGTGTGCGGCCCCATTTTTTAAAACTAATGAAGGAGTCTCCTCACCGTGAATGTGGGATTATTCCCTTGTATATTTTGAACCCGCGGTTGAATGTGTTTTGGCGGGAAATCTTTTTTGTATGCAGCGACGGTTTTTTAGGCGACAACGGGTGGTTGAGACCCTTAATGGCGACTGTGCTGGGGCATGGGCGAATTGTTGCACAGTCAGGTACCGGATTTTTGACATGAAGACTTCCAGATAGTGGCGCGTGGCTCGAGGCCCCCCTTTGTCTGCTGCATTAACATTTTCAGAGCGCCATTCCTTCTGAGGACTGTATCTGTCAGATTTTTTGTTATAATCATGTAATTAATTGCTGTAGTACACTTTCTGGCTGTTATAAGCAGGAAGTGTTACTCATTTTGAGGTTGTTGAAAGTTGAACATTTTAGCTCTGTAACACAATACAGTTCGTTTTGGTTGCTCTGTACAGCTAAACCTGTGAGTTTATGTATCTCTTGTTGTACGTTTTGGCTTGAATCCACTGATTTCATGGTTAATCTTGTATGAATAATGCTATGTTTGCATGTGTTTCGTTAATTCTGTCTCCAGTATTGCATGTATCTTTCTTCTGAATCTGGATATTTGGGCAATATCTGAGACTCTAGAACATAGAATTCCTATGTTGAATGTCTGATCTTTTAACTTCTGTTCAAGGGGTAGATTAAACTGTTTTCAGGTTGAACATTGGGAAGGGTATACTGCAGTAGGGATGCCATAAGTAGAGATAACTTAACACTCTGTATTGGGAGATATCTGTAAGGCAGGTATCATATATATCCCCCTGAAATTCAGTTTTAGCTGTTCATGCTGATCATTCACAGGTGTATGTCTACTGACTCCAGGCCCTGGATAGGCACCAATCTTGCTTTGTGCTTGTGTTACAACCATGTCCAGCTTTGCATCCAAACTCAAAATCATAATCAAAATCTAAAACAACCATTAGGACATTAGAATTAGTTTTAGGATCCTCAGTCCTCTGTCTACAACTGCAAATAGGCCCAAAGCTAGCCCCTTTGCTCTTATCTTTCAGTTTTGGTCTACTTACAGGAGGACTTATCCGCTTTCTGACAGCATCCCAATCCTTGTATGCGTATCTCATGGATGTTGAGTAGGGAATACCCCCCTAGGTCTTGCAGAGCCTGAAGAAGAAGAGGAGATAAAATATAGAGTCTATCTCCTACACTGTTGGCCCCTGGCCTAGAGATCCTGTTGATCACTGATGGCTACCTTGTAGGGAAATCTGGGAATAAGCATCCAGTCTGGGAAAAAACCAACAGAAATTGGCGACTCCGCTGGGGAATTGAGAAGTAAAAGTACTATCTAATCATCTCCAGTAATATATCTGTGACCCATCCGAGTCACCAACAGAAATTGTGAAAGAACCCTGATTTACAAAAAGAAAACAGTTCCTAGTAATAGGTGGCGACTCCGAAGTAATCTCCCAACCGGTCAAAGTAAAATTTATATGTAGGGGAGAAGATCCCAACAAAATCCTTTATTTGAAGAGTTACCAGTAACAAGAAGAATGATGTACAGAAGAAAGGGAGCTGTCTCAATTAGTCATGAGGGTTCCCCAAGAAAAAATGATGATATGCAAGACAATCCAAGGTCTTCAGACAAGACAGCGCCCTACTTTTCAAATGCAGAAGCTGATATTCAGGGTGCATATGAGAGGCAACAGGGTGGTAACATGAGAATGAGGTCAGAGGTGTTCCAAGAACGCCCATTTCTAGACCCTAGTGAAAGGTTTGAAGAGGCCGAGTCTCTGAGGGATGATGAAGATGATGATCAGAATATGGTAAAACCATCCTCCTTTAGGCCCAGCGAGGAAGAACTAGCTGATGAAATTAGGAGCTTAAGGGCCGAGTTTGAATATCAGCAGGCAATATCAATCAGAGATGACTTGAGGAAGAAAGTGCAAGCTTTGAGGACTGCCCAGAATAATTCAATTCCTACCCTTGAGAATGCAAATGTGCAGAGACATCAACAAAGAAATGAAGTGCAACATCAGCATAATGATGAGAGACAAAATGTGAATGATGCTAGGATACCACTGAACAATGTGAGAAACCAGAATGTAAATAGAAATATTAATGTTAATCAGTTAAACAGACAGCCAATGCAGCTAGATAGATTCAGACAGCTGGTATTTGATGGTATTCCTGGGTATCCTAACCCCATTGATAAGCATCTGAGGCTACAAGTGCCTAAATTTTCAGGAAACAACACTGTGTCAGGAGAAGATCATCTAAAAGCCTTTCAAAATGTCATGGATAACTTTGAGGTTGAACATGAGGATGTTTTCATGAAGTCATTCATGCAATCCTTAATAGATGAGGCAAGAGAATGGTACAAGAATCTGCCTGACAGGAGTATTTCATCATGGGATGATTTTAAAAGGATGTTCAAGGAGCAATATGGTGACAAAACTGACCCTAGCTTTTTTGTAAATGAGTTCACCAGTATCACTAAAGGGTCAAATGAGCAGGTTGCAGATTTTAATGCAAGATTTACTAAAGTGTTAAACAAATTGCCACATCACATGAGGCCAAATGAACCAATGTGCATAATATTGTATATCAATGCCTTTGATGCAAAAACTGCATATGGATTAAGAGATAAAGGTCCTGCTACTCTCAGGGATGCTTTCAGAATTGCAGTGAATATTGAAAACAACAGGAAAGCATCGGGTAAGACAAATAGAAGAGATGATATAAAAATTCTGCAGAATCCAAACAAGCCTCAGAACACTCAAGGTAATACATCTGCCCCTGAAGATAAGATAGACAAATTGGCAAATGTTGTTAAGGACCTAAGCTATAGATTAGTTAGAAGTGAAAAAGGGATAGGTCCTGATAGGCAAGTCTATCAAAGGCAGGAAAAGAGGCCATCATTGCATGATATACCTTATAATACCAATTGGCATGATGGTAAGCCTATATTCCCACATAACAACACAAATCAAAGAGCTCAACATGTCAAAGAAACTCCCGATCCTCTAAAGAAAGCTGTAAATATTGTTGATGATGCTCCATGGTGTATAATTTGTCAGATGCCACATTCACAGTTACAGTGTATGATTGCTCAGTCCTTGTGTGATAATACTACATCTTGTAATGAATGCAATGAGCCACATTATGTGCAAGATGATGATGTAAATATGATGTCCATAAGCAATGGATACACTCTTTATGATGCTGATGAGAGTACAAATGATGGAACTCAGGGCTGCCAACAGTTCCCATATGATGAAGATGATGAAGTTAACTATGCCTATGCTCAGAACTCACACAATTTTCTGAGTAACTTACAACGACCTTCTGATGAGGAAATTAGGGCCTTCACAGCTGCAGCAGTTGCTCAAGTCAAGAGCAACTACAATCTCAGAGGTAAAAATCAGGTAAGCAGCCCACATCAGCCAAAAGATGTTACTATAGGACAGCCAGTGCATGGTAATAAGGGGATGGAATTACAAAAAAGGCAGTGGGTTAATAATAAACCGAATTTTAGACATAGAACAGGTCATGAATCCCAAGGACCAGAAAATAGAATCCCTCAGGCTGAAGATCAAGGTAAAGGTTCCCAAGACAAGAATGATGATCAGGGAACTATGAAAGTAAAAGCTAAATCAATGCAGGATAAAAACAAGATTGTGGAGCAAGCTACAACTGTTATACAAAATTATGTTCCATTTGATATAGCTCAAGTCCTCTCCCAGGTAAAAGTCTCTGTTCCACTTATGGAACTCATGAAAGTGGAAGAAATCAAGAATAGGACAATATCCCTAATTTCAGGGGTACCTTTTCAAGCTAAACAAAATGCTCAGACCCAGGGTGAGAAACATGTCATGTGTAATGAAGAAGATGAGGCTCCTGAAGTCTATTTAGGAGTGACTATGACAAAGTGTCCTTCACAAGTGGAACCATTTTATGTTTCCCTGGTTATAAATGGAAAAATAATCAGAAATTGTATGCTTGATTCTGGAGCATCTACAAATGTCATGCCTTTGGCCATCATGCAACAAGCTGGATTGAAAATTGACAATGCATGTGGAAAATGTTATGCTATGGATGCCAGAGAGGTACCAGTTATTGGAATCATGAAGGATGTAGATTTCAAACTGGCAGCATTTCCTGAGAAAAGATATAAAATGAATATAACAGTGGTTGACATCAAGCCACAGTATGGTATGTTGTTGTCAAGAAGATGGGCATCACTAATTGGTGGAAGTATGCAGCTGGACCTGTCATACGCCATGATTCCAATGAATGGCAGGGATGTTAAGCTAATCAGAGAACAAAGATCATCAGAGACAGTGGAGGACCAAGAAGCAGAGGAACATATATGCTTTGTAAACACTGACTGTGATAACTTCAAGGTTGTCTCAGATGATAGAGAAGATAAAAAGAAAAATGTCTGCATTGAAGAATTGGATCAGCAAGGTTTGTGGACCATGCTTTTTGATGGAGCTTGTGCAAAAGAAGGCTCTGGAGCTGGAGTTGTTTTCCTGTCTCCAACTGGTAAGCTCCTCAAATTCTCTTTCTTGCTGAGGTTTGTTTGCACAAACAACATTGCAGAATATGAGGCTTTACTCTTAGGCCTAAATATTGCTCTCAAACATGGAATCAAAATGCTAAGAGTATTTGGGGATTCTGAGCTGATTGTATCCCAAATTAGAGATAGGTATGCTTCAAAAAATAAAAGATTGAAACAATACAAGCATGCTGTTTGGGATACCATTGAACTATTTGATGCATTTTCAATAGGCTGGGTAGAGAGATCCAAGAATGTTATGGCTGATTTCTTAGCCAATGTTGCAATAAGGCCAGATGACATCACTCTGTCAGATGTTACAAATATAGAAGTTAAAATTAGGCCTGCAGTACCAGAAAACATATGCAGTTGGCAAGTGTTTAATGATGATAGGGACTTGTTAAAATTTTTGCACTGCATAGATGAATATGAGAATCAAGAAATTGATTTCCAAGCTTTTGTAGAGACTATAGATAGAAAAGAAACTCTTGTGGGAAAAGAGATAATTCAATTGAAGACTAATAAAATCCCCAGAGGATTAGTATCTTTGGAAAGAGTTTTTGACAGTAGAGATAAATTGGTCAGAAGGACATCTCCCACAAATAAGGAAGATTTAGAAGAGATAAATTTGGGGACATCTCAGGCCCCTCAGAAGGTATACATTGGTAAACAGCTCAAACCACACATTAGGAGTATGCTGATTGCATTACTGAAAAAGTATAAACATGTTTTTGCTTGGTCATATGAGGACCTAAAAGCCTATAGGGAAGATTTATTCCAGCATGAGATCCCATTGAAGCCTGGAGCTAAGCCATTTAGACAAAGGCAAAGACATATTAATCCTACCTTAGCTCCAAAGATGCAAGAAGAACTCAAAAGGCTGAGAGAAGCTGGAATAATTGTGCCAATCAGGCATTCAACTTGGGTGTCTAACCTTGTCCCAGTTAGAAAAAAGAATGGTGATATTAGGCTTTGTGTTGATTTCAGGAACTTGAATGTATCCTCTTTAAAGGATAACTATCCACTGCCTAATATGGAAGCTATGTTGCAGAGAGTGACTGGTTGTGAACTCTTATCCATGATGGATGGATTTTCAGGTTATAATCAGGTGAAGGTAAAGGAATCAGAACAGTATAAGACTGCCTTCACCACCCCATGGGGAACTTATGTATATGTTAGAATGCCGTTTGGGCTAACAAATGCAGGTGCTACATTTCAAAGGGCAATGGATGTTGCTTTTGCAGGGTTGATTGATTCAATCCTGGCTGTGTATCAAGATGATCTGACTGCTTATTCAAAGAAAGAAGAGCAACATTGTTTGCATCTAGAGCATATTTTCATAAGAGCACTAGAGTATGGTATTTTGTTTAAATCCAAAGAAGTGTGCCTTTGGGGTAGTTGAAGGAAAGCTCCTAGGGCACATTGTTTCCAAGGATGGAGTCAGGATAGATCCAGAGAGAGTGGCTGCTATTGACAGAATTCAAATGCCAAAAACTGTAAAAGGAGTTCAGTCCTTCTTTGGACAGATAAATTTTGTTAGGAGATTTGTTCCCAACTTTGCAGAAACCACAAGGAACATTTCCAAGATGATGAAGAAGGATGCAATTGTCCACTGGGAAAGTGAAGCAATAGAATCATTTTAGAGTATCAAAGAGGCAATCAAAATGGCCCCTATTCTTAAATCTCCTGATTTTTCTAGGCCATTCCAATTGTTTTCATTTGCTTCCTTTCACACTGTTGCTGCATGTTTGCTACAGAAAAATGAAGATGGTTTTGAACAGCCCATCGCTTTCTTCAGTATGTCCTTGCAGGCCTCTGAGTTGAAGTATGATATTATGGAAAAACAGGCATATGCACTAGTCAGAGCCATCAAAAGTTTCAGACCATACTTGGTAGGATCACATATAATTGCATATGTACCCCATGCAGCAGTCAAAGACATATTCACTCAGCAGGAAGTGACTGGAAGAAGGTGTAGATGGATAAACAAACTGCAGGAGTTCAACATAGAAATACAAATTACCAAGTTGGTAAGAGGACAAGGATTAGCCAAGATGATGGCACAGTCAAACTTGGAAGCATGCCAAGTTAATGCAGTCCAAAATGAGAGTGTAAATGTATCAGGATCTGAATGGTACAAGGATATTATCTACTACTTGCAAAATCTGAATTGTCCTTCCCATTTCAGTGACAGTCAAAAGAGGACTTTAAAGTTACATGCAATCAGGTATGTTATTGTTCAAGGTGAGCTATACTGGAAAAACCCTGATGGTGTGCTGCTGAGATGTGTGGATGAGGATATGGCTAACAATGTTTTGATTGATATGCATAAAGGATTGTGTGGTGGACATTATACTGCCCAAACAACAGCTCATAAAATTCTCAGAGCAGGATATTGGTGGCCCACTCTCTTTTCAGATGCACAAAGGTTAGTGAGGAAGTGTGACCCTTGCCAAAGATTTTCAGGAAAGTTGAAATATGATGGTGCTTTACCCCTCAGGACTGTAACTGTGGATGCTCCATTTCAGCAATGGGGAATTGACTTCATAGGGGAAATTGCAGACAAATCAAGTGGGGGACACAGTTGGATTTTGGTGGCAATAGATTACTTTACCAAATGGATTGAGGCCATTCCAACTAAGAGAGCTACAAGTAAGGTGGTGACAGATTTCATGCTAGAAAATATTATCATCAGGTTTGGAGTACCATTCAAGATAGTCACTGATAATGCTATGTGCTTCAGATCAGGTGAATTTGTTGATTTTTGCAATGGGTATGGGATAAATTTATCATATGCATCACCATATCACCCACAAGGGAATGGTCAAGCAGAATCAAGCAATAAAAGCATCATGAAAATTATGAAGAGGATACTGGACAAGAACAAGAGAGCTTAGGACTCAAAATTGAACTTAGCAATATGGGCTGACAGAGTGACAGTAAAAAAGGCTATTGGGATGTCACCCTTTGAGCTAGTATATGGTGCATCAGCCAGATTGCCCATAAACAATCTCCTACTAGTTTACAGATTCATTCAGGAAAATGATGAGGAGATTGAAGACTCCATGACAGAAAGAGTGAACCAGCTGGTTGCACTGGATGAAAACAGAAGGAAAGCCCACCAGATCAATCTCAAGAGACAACAAGAGGTGAAATATCAGTTTGACAGGAGAGCTACTAAAAGGAAATTTTAGGTCAATGATCTGGTGCTCATATGGAATGCAAAAGATCAGGACAAGGGTAAACATGGTAAATTCGAACCCTTATGGATGGGCCCATATCAGATTTGCAGCACTCATGGGGAGGATTCTTATTTCCTCCAGGCCCTAGATGGTGAAGTTCTGGAATTGCCTGTGCATGGCCAATTCCTTAAGTTCTATTTTGCATAGATGACTTGTCACTGTGCACATTTGTAAAAACATGTATATAGTGTAAATGTCTTGTGCAGTTCATGCTTTTTGTTTTTTTGCCTGGTCTGCCCAGAGATCTGGTTCTCGCTGTAGGTTTTCACCTGCACGTCCCCATTCGGAGCCAGTGTTGGCACTCGTTTTGACCTGGAGGCTGAGCTTGTTTGTTGGAGGGTTTCTTCCTTCAAACCCTAGGTGTTCCTGTTCATCGGCAAGAGCTTGGTCTATCGGCGAAGGATTTTGTTGTTCTACCGATGGTGTTGGTCTTGCCGACAGGGGTAAGTCATGTATTCATCGGCAGGAGTGGGAGCTATCGGGTGAGCGGTCAGATGTTGGGCCGACAGTGTAGTGTCTGGCCGATAAGATTCATCGGCGTGTGTCTTACCGAGGAAAGTGGGGTTGACATTTGGCATCGGTAAGACTACTGTGATCGGCCAATGTGTTTTGTGGTTCGCCGATAGAAGGAAGTCACCCCGATGGGGAATGCCATCGGGATGACTTTGTGTTCGGTTTGACCGACGGTGGAGTATGTAGGATTTGGCGATCGGCGAGACTTTGGCTGTCGGGCTAGCCGTTGGAAGGTCCGCCGATGGAGTGTCTCTGGCCGACGAGGGTGTCATCGGCGTAGGTCACACCGAGAGGGGAGCATGGAGTGGCCATCGGTGTAACCTTTGACATCGGCGTAGGTATTTTGTTGCTCGCCGATGGTTTTGGTCTCACCGACAGACAAGGAATGTGAAATAGGCGTCGGCATAACCTTTGAGGTCGGCAGGAGATTTGTGGAGCTGGCCGATGGTTCTCCTCTGGCCGATGGGGATGTTGGTGACTTGTGGAGATGTTGCGATCGGCGAGACCACTGTGGTCGGCAGGAGATCTGTGGGGTAGGCCGATAGTGTATGTCATGGCGATGGGCTGTGGGCGAAGGGTTGTGTGTCGAGCATGGCAAAAGCGCTCGACACCTATTATGTGTGCGGCCCCATTTTTTTAAACTAATGAAGGAGTCTCCTCACCGTGAATGTGGGATTATTCCCTTGTATATTTTGAACCCACGGTTGAACGTGTTTTGGCGGGAAATCTTTTTTGTATGCAGCGACAGTTTTTTAGGCGACAACGGGTGGTTGAGACCCTTAATGGCGACTGTGCTGGGGCATGGGCGAATTGTTGCACAGTCAGGTACCAGATTTTTGACATGAAGACTTCCAGATAGTGGCGCGTGGCTCGAGGCCCCCCTTTGTCTGCTGCATTAACATTTTCAGAGCGCCATTCCTTCTGAGGACTGTATCTGGCGGATTTTTTGTTATAATCATGTAATTAATTGCTGTAGTACACTTTCTGGCTGTTATAAGCAGGAAGTGTTACTCATTTTGAGGTTGTTGAAAGTTGAACATTTTGGCTCTGTAACACAATACAGTTCGTTTTGGTTGCTCTGTACAGCTAAACCTGTGAGTTTATGTATCTCTTGTTGTACGTTTTGGCTTGAATCCACTGATTTCATGGTTAATCTTGTATGAATAATGCTATGTTTGCATGTGTTTCGTTAATTCTGTCTCCAGTATTGCATGTATCTTTCTTCTGAATCTGGATATTTGGGCAATATCTGAGACTCTAGAACATAGAATTCCTATGTTGAATGTCTGATCTTTTAACTTCTGCTCAAGGGGTAGATTAAACTGTTTTTAGGTTGAACATTGGGAAGGGTATACTGTAGTAGGGATGCCATAAGTAGAGATAACTTAACACTCTGTATTGGGAGATATCTGTAAGGCAGGTATCATATATATCCCCCTGAAATTTAGTTTTAGCTGTTCATGCTGATCATTCACAGGTGTATGTCTACTGACTCCAGGCCCTGGATAGGCACCAATCTTGCTTTGTGCTTGTGTTACAACCATGTCCAGCTTTGCATCCAAACTCAAAATCATAATCAAAATCTAAAACAACCATTAGGACATTAGAATTAGTTTTAGGATCCTCAGTCCTCTGTCTACAACTGCAAATAGGCCCAAAGCTAGCCCCTTTGCTCTTATTTTTCAGTTTTGGTCTACTTACAGGAGGACTTATCTGCTTTCTGACAGCATCCCAATCCTTGTATGCGTATCTCATGGATGTTGAGTAGGGAATACCCCCCTAGGTCTTGCAGAGCCTGAAGAAGAAGAGGAGATAAAATATAGAGTCTATCTCCTACACTGTTGGCCCCTGGCCCAAAGATCCTGTTGATCACTGATGGCTACCTTGTAGGGAAATCTGGGAATAAGCATCCAGTCTGGGAAAAAACCAACAGGCGGGACTTACTATTTTTAGTAACTTTACATTTGACCTCGGATTGACCTAAAATTTTTTTCAGAAGGTACGAAATAACTAAGTAAACATCTCGGGTGAGTTTCGACTCAAGATCATACCTGGATCGCGAGATATTAAAGTTTTTATTTTTGAAATTGCTGAAAAAGTTTCAAACTCAATTTTGAGGCACTTAGAGGTCCCTAAATGCTCTGAAGATTGTTGTAACCAATGAAGTGGGTTACAGTGTGATATATCTCTTCACGAGCTTTCCAACGCATGAAACAGTTCTTCAATCGAACACCCGGATCAAAAGTTATGGTCTCTGGAAGTTGGACCTCTTGTTTTTGGGAAATGTAAAAATGTGTTGGACACAAAAGAGCTATAAAGGGGAGAGTTACATGTGTTGGTGTGTGGTTTGGCACATCACAAGGCATCTTTGATTGGAGATAATTTGGGTGCCACTTTTGGATGGTTTTGGCTCATGGTTTTGTAATTATAGTAGTATGTTTATTGTATTGTATCTCCTATATATTATGAGCTTGAGATGGAGGTTGTATGTAAGAGTCATATAGATGTTGAGTTAGCTCCTGGATCTTTGGTTGGTTATACTCCTGTGAAAGCTTGCTCTGCAAGTATATTGTAATCTTCTGATTCCTGAATGATATATTGGACGGATTTGGAGTGTGGGGTTTTTTACCTGAAAGGGTTTTCCCCACGTATATCTTGTGTTGTGAGTTTTGCATTTTGGTGCAGAAACACCTTGGGATTTCATGCCTCCATGAGGCAATTTTTTTAAATTATGCTTTAATATTATGTCTTTGATGTAATAAGGTCAATTAAGACCACTCTATATGTGTTTGGTCAATATTAGGTTGTTAGGTGGTTTATGAAGTCATAATGCAAAAACAAGTGCAAAATGGGAATATGAAGAGTCATCGGGGGTAGAAAGGCATTTAAATGGTTGATATTTCAAAAGTTAGTTAGGAATGGTTATTTTTGATTTATATATTCTTAAATAATCCTTGTTGAGGCAGAGAGAAGACATATGGTATGAAATTTGGTGTTGAACAATAGAAATATATTGTTTTTTCCTACATTTTCAAGTGTTTTCTTACTGTTACAGAGAATAGTACGGCTTGGTATGGCTTGTAAGTGATCATTTAATCATTTGGATTGATGAAGAATTTAATATTCTTTCATTTTCATTTGGTCTCATCATTTTTCATTAATATTTGAGCATTTGGCAACCATTTTTCTGAAACTGGGCAGAAAACCTCTTGTTTTTGGCATAGGAGATGCATAGGTGTTAGGGTTTGTAGAAAAGCTCTTGGGAAATATTTTGAAGGGATTGGAAATGTTTATTTAAGCTATTTGTGACATGTCTGAGCTATTTTCATGGAGGTTTGAGGTTGGGGTTTTGAAAACCTAGTTGTGAGCCATTCAAGCAAGCCTAATTAGGCCTCTTGCCAAGTGGGACAGTCAAATTTTGGCCTTGTTGTTCCTAAACAACCACACCTGCACTTTACGTATGTTGTGTAAGAGGATAATGGGTATCCAAAACAATTTTTAGTTCATGGGTTGGAGTCGTTTCCTTCAAATTATGTCGAAAATACCCCATTTATTATCCTAATTGGCCTAATGCTGAACTGTAACAGTCAATTTTAGAGGGTTTTGTTCCAAAACAACCCTATCCAAAATTTTAAGATGTTTCTAAAGGGCATAAAGGGTATCTAGAATGGTGTTTTCTTTATAGGTTTGAGGCCTTCTCTAAAAGTTATTGTGGAAAAACCTTGTTTGGAGTACTACTAGGGAAGTTGAAGAGTTTGTGAGAAAACCCACCAAGTTAAGGTTCCAAACTTGCAAAGTTTGTTCATTTGAGATTGTCTTATTAACCTCCACCCTACTCTACATCACATTGTAATGTTGTTATTACCTTTCTGTTAATGTGCATCTAATAACCTGTAACTGTAAAAGTTAAAATTTGCATAAATCTTTCCTCAGTAGATCAATGTAGGAAGTGTTTCCGCATACCTTGCTTCCTTTCAATCTTAAGTATGGGTATTTGTTAGATTTCTATTGAGACTACACACATATAGAAGATACATTCAAGGCTAGAGAAGGCATATTCAGATGGTTGGTTATTCACTTTAGATTGACCAATGCACCAACAACATCCATGTTGATGATGAATGACATTCTTTAGCCTTTCAACAACTCATTCATTAGTATATACCTTTATGACATCCTAATATTTAGAAAAACATGGGATAGACATCTATGCTACATTATGGCTATGTAGTGGTAGAGATCTATGAAGGGTTGGTCATGGGCAGATATGGTAGAGGGATATTAGGAGTAATTTATGGTGATTCTTAAAAATCTTTTGGAGATTCGACTCAAACATAATGGAGGAGGAAACAAGTAAGTTTTTTGATTCTGAAATATGATTATAGAAATAAAGATAGATTTGTTTCACCTTTCAAGAACGGATCTATCAATTGATTTAGATCTAATGTGACTAACAAGGGAGACACTTTTATTGAAAATGGGAGGTTTTGGAAAGAGGATGGTTACTCTTGGGGAAATTCCCAGATCTTCATTTTTAGAAGATTATCCAAGGGCTCAAGAGAGTGGGATGCAAAGAAATAAAGAGATGTTAGGAATGAATAATGAACCAAGCCCTAATGTTGATTTATTAGATATACCTTTAGCTAATAAGATAAATGATCTTAAAGATAAAGCTCTAATAGATAAATTTTGGAAGCTGTAACTATCCATATCTATGGTTTTGAAATAGATTGAGAAACACTGGGGTTCAGTTTTTGAAACTTGTTTTTTAGCAAAAGTTTCTTTTATTGTGGCTCTTTCAAGTGAGGATGCCAAAAATAAGATTCTTAATGAGGGATCTTGGTTTTTAAATGGGGCAGGTCTATAAATTTAGCCATGGAAACCAAAATTTTATCCTTGTTCCTCTCATATAAATCTTGTCCCTATTTGGATTAGGCTTATTAATCTTTTGAAAGAATATTTGGATCTAGATATGCTTATGAAAATTGGTAATGCCTTAGGAGTTTTTCAGAAATTTGATGAAAATATGGAGTCATAAGGTTTGGGTTTATTCTAGGATCAATGTGCTAGCATATATGTCAAAGAAATTTCCTGAATTGCTAAATCTAATCTTAGAGGGGTGTGTGTGCCATCAATTAGTTTATGTTGAGAACCCAAATCCCTATTTGTCACAAGTGTCTTAAAAGTAGATATATTATGAAAATTACCCTCACTCAAATATAACTTCATAAATTAAAGAATTAATTTTAGGGGAGAGAGTAGTGGATTCTGTAAAAGAAAAGGATGTGAAGGGTTTGACCTTTTACGAGGAGAAGAAGCAATATTTTAATCATCTTTCTGATTTGAGGGATGATAGGGTGAGAGGGAACTCCACTAAGGAACAAGTGGATATAATGGATGATAGCTTACCTTTGAAGACCATCAAGGAGCCCTTGAACAATGCAATTGATTGTTTAGGGGAAAATTGGATTTGTTAATGATCTAGATTTTAGATGTTTAAATCTGCCTCTCCACTATACATTGAAGGATCTAGGGTCGAGTGGTGAGCACTATCATACCCTAGGTCACTTGCAGATGTAGGGAAACTTGGATTAGGGAATTAATCATCAATTTTTCCTTCTCCTATGTCCAATTGACTATTAAAACCCTAATTATGCAAATACAACAACAAATTGATGAATTACGGAAAAAGCTCTTGCAGACAGGAGTAAAATACTAAATCACAAAATACCTATTTTTAGGGTTCTGAAGTGGAACAGTCAGGGACATTGGAGTGGGTGCCCAAGTCCAAGGTACCTACTTTTTTGGGGAATTTGGACCTCCTTTCGACACTGATCAGCCCTGTAACTTCTATTTCCTGAGATCTATCTATGGAGGACACTAGAGCAAGCACCCAAGTCCTAGAAGTGCTCTTGTGTCTGACTTTTCTTCAAATCCTGAATCCCTGATGCATGCCAAGCCTTCCTGCAACTCTACTTTTTCCAGATGCGACACCTGTAACCTACAATCACAAGACTTGGTTTGGGGGTTGTGGTGTTTATAGGTTTGCCTCAGTCAAACCCCTGAGGACACTTAAGTCTCCAAACACCGTTGTTAGATAAAGAGGGCATGAACTTGTGAGGCAGAGGCCAAAACTAAAGGAATCAATGATAAAAACACAATGATAAGTCACCTTGTAGTGAAGCTCTCATGGAGGAAGATGCTCTTCATGCCATGAGGAGATTGAAGCTCAAATATGCAAATATCAACACACAAAACACACAAGTCTGCTCTTGCAACAGAATAGAAATGTTGAATCATCTTGAGAACACAATAGCTTGCCAGTAATAATCTAGTTTACAAATAAATGCCTACACATGCTTATATATGTACCTACAAGCATTCTCGCCAAGATATTAAAAATCAAACTTTACCGTGTTGGCAAAATAACCTCCTAACGGTCGTAAACCAACACTCAGAAATTGGGGCTACCCAAAAATAGGGCAGGACTAGGGCGCGGGCACCCAAGTCCTCCCTCCCTATTTTAGGTAGGGTACAGCTCAAGGGGTCCACCTAGGTCCTATTTGTCATGGAACCTGTTGGATCTCAAAAATGCAGGTTGTGGATTCTAAGGGGATGCCAAGCCCTATGGTCAAATCCACAACATTTTTGAGCCAACAATTGGAGTTTGACCTCAACGGTCAACTTCTCCCTACGCTTTAGGTCCTGCTAAAACCTAGGCGGGTGAACCTTTAATTATCAAAACAGTTTGTATGATTAAATCGATGTTGGTTTGCTGCTAGTTTATCCAATTACAATGGCATACTTGTAAATCAGATGAGATATTGCAAACTATTTCTAAAGAAAGCAAATGATTTAATATAAATTCTAACAGAAATAAATAACAACTAATATGAAATGAATCTAAACTATAGCGATAAAATAGAGTAAAGATTTTAAATATAAAATGAATCAATAGTTAGACTGGTGCTTTGTCCATTTGGGCAACAGAGTCGGGATGTCAGAAACAAATAACTTGTATCAGGTAATAACTCGATCTGATTGGCACATATAACTATTTGTAGCTTGTACAAACGTGCAAGGAAGAAATTATTAATTCATTCTTAATAATCCAAAGGACATAATTGTATTAAAAGCAAAATATTAAAAGGATTTTAATCTTTCCAGAAAGAACCAATTGAACTTTGCAAAATAATAAATCAGATCAACTTTGGGGACAAATTAATAACCCTAATCAATTAATCCTACTTAGTAATCCATTCAACATTCTAAGATTACTATAATTGATGAGAAAGGATTTAATTCTCCTTGAGAAACCAATCAAATCAACTATACTGAATTAGCAAATGTAACCAGACAATTTGAACATATCTTTAACACATTCAAATTGAATAATCAGAAAATGAATGACATGGAGATAATTAAATTGATTGAATTAAAAACAACAAACAGATGATATCGTCACAATGTATTTCGAATTCGAATCCTCAACTGCTACCTCAGAATGTATCATGCACCATAGCCTTTCTCAGAATGAAATTGCATAGAAGGATCAAATTTGCATCAGGTTGAATCAAATCTAACCTAATCTAATCCTAAAATGTTTCAATTGTCTTTGTGTAAAAATCTCTATTTCTAATCTAATTCTAACCCCTTATTCCAGGTCCTGGGATCTCTATTTAAAGAGATACAACAAGCCTCCAACCCGTTACTTTCATTTTGCAGTTTAAATAACTGATATAACAGATATATGGTTTCACTTGATAAGAAAATAATTAATCATCCGGGAAAGTATTTAATCTTCACAACTGCATTCTTTCATCTCCGGCTTGAAACATTTTATCTTCTGTTAATTTGATCCTCTTCTTGAAATTACTTTATTATATTAATCATAATCTTGCAAAAACAAATCAAATAATTTATTAGATAAATCATTTAATTAAATATGCTTACCTTGTGAACGAAACATCCTTTGACGAATGCTTGATGTTTCCTTCATTAGTCACAATTTTCCCATTAATATGTATTTAGGGTTTAGTTTGCGGGAGATAATTAAATTTATCATTTGGTGTCACTTTATAAAACCCAAATGTTTAATTTTAATACCCCTTTTAGGGTTTTCCATAATTATTACATTTGATTCCATGGAAAATTTAAAATATTTGATTAGTAGGGTTTGATAAATTAAACATTTTAATTTGGCTTTTTGATCTTCAGATAATGATTTGCTCCATTATACTTCCCGGAGTATATTTCACTTTGGGTAAAAATATTCTCAATAATTTTCACCTTGTAACCCCTTAAGTGAAAAATACTTAGGTTTCCTGCCAAGATATTTTTAATATTTATCCCGATAATATTATCCCTTTTACATTATCAAAATAATTCCTTCCCTCTTTATATATTTTCACCTTTTATATTTATTCATCAAAATAATTAACTTTTTGGAGTGAAAATGTCCGCTACTCATCATGTGCATTTGCATATAAAATATACATTAGGTAAAATAATTACCTATCTAATCAATTCCTCCAGAAAAATATTTTCCCAATAAAATAATTATCCATTGGAAAATTATTTTGCTCTTTGTAATATTTTTAGAAAATATTCCTCATTTGGTATAGTTGCCAACTATAAAGTATAGTCAAATAATTTCACCTTTGTGGTTTCATTTACTCGTGAAGTAATAACTACTCACCTTTATAATCCATGGCTCATTCAATTTCTCCAGTAAAAGGTTTCACTTATTGGGAAAGTATTTTAGGGTTTGCCAATACTATGTTTCATCCTTCATTTAATTATCTCCAATATTAATCCCTTTTACCTTATTATTTCTCTTTAGTAGAAATATTCACCTGTGTACCCTTTATATTTAATTGATTAATTATATCCGGGAGATAAAATAATTAAGCAGTTTAATTCTTTTGGCACTTCTATGAAAACGAAATATTTCACTAAACTTTAATCAACATTCCATCTTTTAATTATATTTTTATCTTGACGTGAAAAATGATTAATCTTCTGTGAAAAATATTTCATATGGTGGTTTGAATTTTTAGGTTAAATATTTATCCCTTGGTTTATTTTCTCTGAAATATTTGATCTCTGACATTAAATAATATTTCACTCATTTTCCATCTTAAGATAATATTTATCTGCCCAGATTTCTTGGTGTAGAGAATTCACTCCTTAGGAAAATAATATTTGATAGGTTAACAAGTTGCTTAAAAGTGTTTTATTCCTCATATGCCTCTATGATAATTTTATTTGCTTTCATAGCTTACTTCATCGGCATTGGGGGAACTCAACAAATAATTCCACCGACATAATATAGCCTGGCAGATAAATATTTACTAACTAAGTTTAGGTTTTCACTACTATGTTTTCACTTTTGATTGGCAAAGAAAATATTTAGAATGAAAAATAATTTCCCCCCAAGATAATTTTTAACATAATGATTTTAATATATTTCCCCAAAAATATTTTGTATTTCCATCTCCACTGATTTTATGTAATACTTGGGGCCCACAATAATCGGCACATCAGGGAAACTTTTATAATCCTTCCACTGATATGGTATACTCCCAACGATGAAAATGTGAAATTTACATTTCACTTCCCTGTAGTCAAAAAAAGAAAATTATTTGCACATTGCTTTTATTTTCCCTTGCATTATCAAATCATAAATACCTTTATTCTATTCAACCAAAGTGATTCATTCTGCTCGGGGTATGGGGGAGACTGAGTATGGTGTCCCACTGACGCTGTAGAGTTTGCCCGATATTAAGGTTTTATATGTTTTCATATTTTCTCTGTATACATCATTGCTTTATATAGTCTCTTCAAATAACAAACCTTCTCTGATCTCGTAATAGAGATAACTAAACTAGATTTGAACAAACTTGGAAAAAAAATTGGCAGCCCTTTGATGTGGTAGCTTGGAGTGAGGATGTAAAAATGAATTGCTTTTGAGATGAAAAAACAAATGGGGTAATCACCAAAATCTGCTTTTGGGCACTCTGTAATGTGAGCAAAATAAGCCCAGTAGCCTCCAGAATTGGCTTGAAAAACTGATCAAAACTTTTCTCAGGTCTATGAAAATGCACAGACTTGTAGATTTTTGACCCGAGAATCCAATACAGCAAATGGTTCAGAATCAAGTTTTTAGGATTAAAAGATGCTAATAGTCAAAGTAGCTCACTCATCCTATTTTTCCAACTGTTTAAACTAAACTAAAACTTGCCAATTTGCCCCTTTAGAAAAATATCAAATCAGATTTTGGGGAACTACTGTCATGGGGACTAGTTTATTTAGGTTCCATGAACACATACTTAAAAGGGTTCTTCACAAGTCCTCTTCTTCATAAAAATATTAAAAATCAAAATTGACCATTTTGTAGCTGTTTTGGGAATGCAGTCAGAAAACTATGCAGAACTCATTTGGTTTTGATTTTGAAAAATTATCAAATGGTGTCCTGAAGCTTTGAAAATTTGCATGAAGACACATTAAGGTGGGGAGAATGAAGGGCACCAATTGGTTCATTGTGAGCATCATCTATTTGCAGGATATTAACCTCCAAAGTTGGCCTCCCTGACTGATTTTACACTGTGTAAACAACCAACTTTTCTAAAACCCTTCAACTTGACTCTTCAAAACTTGATCAAATCTGATCATAGGAAGCTAAAATTGGACATGTGTACTCATGTATGATGGGTAAGTAAGGTCACAAAGTGATTTTGCATGGAAATGAGCAGGCTCCAAAATGTAACTCTTCAAAGTAAAACCCTTGTGTCGATGTGCAGAGATGAATTTCTGGGTATTAAAATTGATTTTGCATACAAAAAGCCTGAAATATTTTGCAAAAAATAGTTGGAATTTTCAGTTCCAACAGAACCTAGGTCTCATTCTATTGGGATTCTAAAATATGAACTAAAATGTCCTAAATGCACTCTAAAGACCCGGGAGCTAAACCTTATGAGGGAAAAGCCCCTGAGGGGACATTTTCTGACATTGCATTGATACTGCTTATAATAGAATTAATGCAACTCCCCTAAATATTTCTTCAAATAAGGAACCTAGTGAAGAAGTGCTCAATTCCATTGATACTACTGATAATAGAATTAACATAGCTCTCCTAAATCTTACTTCAAATAAGGAACCTAGTGAAGAAGTGCTAAAGAGTTTGGTTGATGATTTTTTTGTAGAAAGTGGGAGGGGAATTTATAAAAGATGTTGTAGATGAAATAATGGTAGAGGAACTAAACCTAATCTCAAATGAGGAGCCTAATGAGGAGAATCTAAATAAATTGGCTAATGAGTTTTTGAAGAAAGAGGGAGATGAATTTATAGAAGAAGCTATAGATGACATAATGGTAGAAGACTTAGAGATGGGAAGTTATTTTGGGAAGCTCTCAATTTCTTAGACAAAAGTAGTGAGCAAATTTGAAAATTCCTTTTAGACTTAGCATAAGCCTAAGGGAAGAAAATCAAAACAAGTTAAAACTTAGGAAGAAGTTGTAGCTGGAATTCAATCTACTCTTGATAGAAACTTGAGATCTTCATTGAGGAGAGTTAGGAACTCTCCTCAAGAGCATTGATGGTCTTATCATGGAATGTTAGGGGCTTAAATGCCCCTAACAAGAGGTTCTTAATCAAGCATCATTTCAATTTATATAGTGTAGATATTCTACTTCTTCAAGAAACAAAATTAAATTCAGATAATGCTAAAAGCCTTTTTGATCAATGGTTCTCTTGGCGGAATTATTTTGTAGAATCAAGTGGAGCTACTAGTCATTTAGTTATTCTTTGTAATGCAATCATGGTAGGAGGGTCCAATGGAGGACTATCCGGTTGTGTATCCAACTCAGAACACAAACATATAAAACAAGAAGCACAACAAGATCAATGCAAGTTTGCCCTAGGAAAACCATCAAAGAGGGAAAAACCCAACCTCCAAAAGACCACATACTATTATTATTTAAACAAGTTACAATCTGCTGCAACAACGTATAAGTTAGGCCACAACCTAGTGACAATTAAAACATATAATATCCCTATCTTCAAACTCTATCTTGAACCTTCATACTCATGCTTATGCTCAAACCTCCCATCTCTATTAGAAATAATCTCTTGCTCCTTTGATGATCCCAAATGATCGTGAACAACCAATATATATATCAATCTCTAACCTCCTTACTAATCTATGTCGGCTACAAGGTGGCACAAAGTTCAATACTCCCTAAAATGTGTAGTCGACTAGTGTAATGCTAATTTCTTAATCAAAACCAAACCAAAACAAAATAAAATTGTGTGGTGCCTAATGTTTTCTCTGATGGGTTCAATAAGTCCTCACATGTCTTCCTTAATTATCACAAACTTCAAATTATTCGGTGCAAAAAGAAACTCTACAACTGTGACAGTTTGCTAATATGATATAGATTCACAAACATAAGTAAGTCATTACATGAATCCAATTCTCCTCAAATTGGAGATGACCTCCATATACTCATCTAGAAGTTATATGAAAACTACAAGACTCAAATGCAAAATGCGACATAATTCTGTGACTTCTTCTATAACTGACTAGTGAATCAAAACTATAAATTAACAAACCAAGTGGATGTTGGTGATGTAGGATTGCTCTCTTCCCCCAAGGATGTTCCTGCATTAGACACCCTGATTAAATTGAAAAGTGAGTCCCTCACTTTCTAGTGACTAGAGGGAAACCAAATTAGTTTACCTCAACCTTGGAAATGCAGCTAGAATCTTCCTTCGGCCTTCCTCTCCATTTCACCAAGTATTCCTCATATTGCCTATTTATGGTGCTTTTCTTGATTTTGCTATCTAATATTTCCTCAATCTCTTCTTTTGGTTGTGGTGGTATGGGGTTTTATCCAAAATCCTCTATACTACTTCTGTCTGAGTCCCCCTCATGATATTGATATAAGTCTACAATATTGAATACTAGAGATATACCCAATCTCTTTGGTAGATCTATCTCATATGTGTTTCCTGAGTCAAATCTTCTTATAATTCTAGAAGGACCAAAGTTCTTCATTTTCATCTTGTTATATGTTTCAACTAGATACCTCTCCTTTTTTAGGTATACCATCACTTCATCTCCTACTGCAAAGTCTTTGTGTCTTCTAGTTTTATTAGCCTTTTGTTTGTACTTCTCATTCATCTTCTTCAAGTGGTTTATTACCTTCTCATGCATCTTTTTCATGTGTTCAGTAAACTCTTCTACTTCTGCACTCCTCTTGTCTTCTTTACTGATGTATCTTAGTTTTGATACATTCTTTGGATTGTTTCCATTCACAATTTGGAAGGGTGTTTTTTGGTACTCCTATTTACTAAATTAATGTATACAAATTTTGCCTGCAACAAAACCATGTCCCAATTCCCCACCTTTTCTCCAACCAAGCATCTTAGTAAGTTACCCAAGATTTTGTTCACTAATTTTATTTTCCCATCAGTTTGCAAATGGTATGCTGAGCTGAAATTCAAGTTCATTTTCATCTTCTTTCATACAGTCCCCCACATGTATCCCACAAACTTAGTGTCTCTATCTGAAAGTATACTCTTTGGAAAACCATGCAATATTACTACCTCTCTAAAAAATAAATCTTCTGTGTACCACATCATTGCTTTTATTACATGGAGTGAAGTATGCCATCTTGGAAAACTTGTCTACTACTACCATGATTGAATCATTTCCTCTTTGTGTTCTTATAAGTCCTAATAAAAAATATACTTATGTCCTCCCATGGCTTTTTTGGCACCAATAGTGGTTGGTATAGCCCAACATTTTGATTGTTTCCTTTGGCAACACGGCAAGTCTTACAAACTTGAACAAATTTCCTCACATACTTTTATATTTGTGGACAAAAATAGTTCTCATTAATCAAGGCAGTTGTATTATCTATCCCAAAATGTCCACCAACCCTTTGCAATACCTCTTTCTAATCAGATTCTCTCTCATAGAGCTCCTAGGTATACACAATTGGTTTCTTTTGAATAACATCTCATTTTGAATCAAGTAACCCAACCACTGAATTCTATACATGCTTATTAGATCTTTACATGCCTTCCATACCTCCACAAAATTAGGATTAGTCTCATAAAAATGTTTTAACTCCTCAAAACCAACTACTTATACCCTCATTTTTGTTAGTAAATTTTGTCTTCTACTTAATGCATCAATAACCATGTTTGACTCACTGCTCCTATGTTTTAGCACAAACTCTACATAAATTATACCCACCACATATGTCTTTGATTTAATTTACCTTGATTGTTCAAGTATTATAGTGCTTGGTGATCAATGTACAACACAAATTCCTTGGGTAACAAGTAATGTCTCCACTTCTATAGTGCTTGTGTTATGGCATAGAACTCTTGGTCACAGATTGAATACCACTTCTCTGCATCATTCAACTTTTCACTAAAATAGGCAACTAGTCTTCCTTTTTGGCTCAATACTATCTCAATTGGATTCCCAATTGCATCACAGTCTACTTGGAATATCTTATTGAAATCTGGTAAGGCTAATACTAGCTATTCTTTTCTTTCTTCTTCAATAACTTAAAGATCCTATCAACCCTTGTAGTCCATTTGAATTCCCTCTTGTCTCTTGTCATTGTCTTAGTTAGTAGTGCACAAATACTACTTAAGTTTTGGATGAACTTTCTATAAAAAATGACCAATCCATGAAAATATCTTACCTCCCCTACATTTTTTGGTGTAGGCCACTCCACAATGGCTTTGACTTTCTCCAAATCAATCTTCAAACCTCAAGTTGAGAACACAAATCCCAAAAACACAAGCTCTTCCTTCATGAAAATACACTTTTTTATATTGATCAACAACTTTTGTTTTCTCAACCTTTGTAGTACTAGTATGATATGCTCCAAGTGTTCTCCTCTGGTCTTACTAAAAATTAGAATGTCATCCAAATAAACTATTACAAACTAACCTTTGAGAATTTCCTTAATACCTTATTCAGTAGTCACATAAATGTGCTTGGTGCATTGGTTAATCTAAAGGGTATAACAAGCCACTCATACAACCCCTCATTAGTCTTGAAAGCAGTCTTCCATTCATCACCTTCCCTTATCCTAATTTGGTGGTAGCTTCTCTTCAAATCAGTTTTGGTGAAGTAATTTTATTCACTTAAACAATCCATGATATCATCCATCCTTGGCAACATAAACCTATATCTCACAATGACCTTATTGATTGCTCTGGAGTCTATACACATCATCCACTAACCGTCCTTCTTGGGTGCTAGTATTGTGGATACTGCACATGGACTCAAACTCTCTCAGATCAAACCCTTCCTTAATAATTATTGTACATACCTATTTAACTCCTCATTCTCTACCAATGTCATTCTATGCGACACTTTGTTTGGTAAACTAGCTCCTAGAATCAGATCCATGTGGTGGTTGGTACTCCTTATTGGTGGAAACCTTTCTGGCATATTATCGGATATGATATCCTTGTATTATTTTAGTAATTCTAAAATTTCTTGTAGTGCTTCCTCATCACTTGTGGCATTACTTCATTTGTGGTACTGTACACCTTGGGAATTAGTGCAAAATAAACATTCTCATGCCTCAGTCTATCAAAAACTCCCTTCCATCTACCTAACATATCTTGGCATTGCTACAAACTTGATCTTCTTTATCCTTCAGTGGCATTAACCTACGTCTCTAACAATTCCTAGTTACAATATATGTGTTTTCTCTCCCATCATGTATAGCTTGCAGGTCAAACTTCATGGCTTCCCTAATAGTAGGTGACACACATCCATTGACATTACATGCACAAAACGTCATCATGATAACCTCCTATTTTGAAACTTACCCAACATTGTTTATTGACCATTATCTTATGTTCTCTCTTCAACCAAGAAATTGAGTAAGGGTTTGGGTGTTTCTACCTCTTCAAGTTTAAATTTTCAACCATTTCTTTTGATACCAAGTTATTTGTACTTTTGCTATCACTGATTACCTTGCAACACTTTCCTTCTAATTTGTACCTAGTTCTGAACAGGTTCTTCCTTTGTATTGGTCCTTCTCCCTTGGGATGCTCCATAAAATCCCTCTTCACCATAGTGATTCTCCGTGTTTAGGGTCATCTAATTTGTACTAATTTTGAGGTTCCTATTCTCCAAACGTAGCTCTATCACTATTTCTTGGGTACTTTCCTTGGTCTTGAAAACATTTAAACACTTTGTGTCCTTCTCTACACTTGAAGCATGTTTCCTTAAAGGCCCTCTTCTCATTTCTTCTATATCCCTCTCTTCCTATTTTGTATCCATTTCTAGGGTATGTATCTCCTCGTTTATCTCTATGGTAGTAGTTACTATCTTCCTAGCCTTTGCAATAAGTGTCATGACTTCTTTCTTTGTCGCGGTACACACCATTGGATTTGCAATAGAAATTATCAACTCTATTGTCTCCTTGGTAGGGTCTCTAATAGCTACACCATGATCTCTATCACCGGGGTATTCATCCTTTCCTCTCTGTCAGTTCTACCATTCCCAAACCTCATGTCTAACTTGTCTTCTACCTTGATCATAAATTGGTATGCTTCCTCTATGATGGTCAATCTAACTAGACTAAAATATTCTTAAATACTTTCCCTCAACCCATTGCTGTGTCTTGCAACCTTTTCTTTGTGTGTCTCATTATGTCCTATTTTGATGTTTAATTTATGAAATTACTTGATGTGTTGCTGGAGGAGTTGGTTTATGGTAGGATTTGTGGTGTGCATGGGTTTGGAAATGGTAGTAGAGGTGAGAGGAAGTGACATCTTCTAGGAGGCTTTGAGGTGACCATCAGGAAAAGTAAACTGTAGGGGACGCGAAGGGGAAACAAAATCATATTGATTTATGGGGTTCATAACCATTCTAGATGAAGTAGCATATACATTTTCATGTTATGATATGCTAATGGCCATATGTGAAGATGCATGTGTCTACATGAAGTAGCCATTAGAACTAAAAGTTGATTACTAGTAATGTTAGAATGGGAGTTTTGAGCCCCTCACAGTAGCTTTCCAATGGAGGTGCATCACTATGCACAATATGGGCAATACCACAAAGGACCATCAAGGTGACCAATTGGTTAGGAATAATAGGCAAAAGATATCAATTAAATGTAGATAAAAATTAAATAGATTAATGAAAATACATAGAAATAAAGTTCAGCGAGAGACAATTTTAATGTGGTTCACCCAAATTCAGACTACATCCACCAACAAAGAGTCCAATATTATTATCCAGCAAAAATAGAACCAATTACAACCAACAATATCTTGCAACTCAATATCGTTGCAAAATGCTACAATACAATATGAACGGAAACCCTAACCCTTGGCCTTTTCACCTTCTCCAGCCATTTTTATCAAGATTTATGTCGGTTACAAAAATAGGGTTTTATATTTTGACCAATAGAAAAAGAATTGTCAACACCTTTATAAAATCTTGCACTCCCTCGTTAAATACTTTGGGGGGAAACCGCACCAACAAAAGTGGGGAAAAATTTAATCTTTGAGTCTGATTGGGCTCCATTTAACAACAACCTCCCACTTGGAGACTGATCAAACTCCACACCATATCATCTCCCACTTGGAGACTGATCATAACACTGTTGTCCCTATAGATCCCATTGGAAATAAGCACCCTGGACCCTATTGTTCTAATTTTATTGTTTTCAATCTTGAAGGCCAACTGAAGCTGAAGAGGAGCTCAGCTTCTCCTTGTCACTACTTTCATAAACATATCTACTGGATTGTCATCTGTATGTATCTTTTCTAGCCTTAACTATCCATCCTCCAACACTAACCAAATGAAGTGATACCTTAGCTATATGTGTTTCATCTTTGAATGCAAGGCATAATTCTTTGCAATATGTATGACACTTTGGTTGTTCGTAAAAAAATAATTGTTAGTCTGTTGTTTTCCCAATTCTTCCATGAAAAATTGCAGCCATATCATCTTCTTGCTTGCATTTTTTGTAGCTACATACTTTGCCTCCATGGTGGATAAAGAAACCACCTTTTGCAACCTTGAGATCCAACTCACCGCTATCCCACCTACAATAAAGACATAACCTATAGTGCTTTGCCTTGTAGATCAATATCCCCTGCCAAATCTGAGTCCACATAACCTATTAAATTAGTATTAGAGCCCCCAAAACATAAATTTTTATTAGATGCACCTCTCAAATATCTAAGAATCCATTTTACCACATTCCAATGCTCCAATCCGGGATTACTCATATACCTGCTTACAACTCTTATGACATGTGCAATATCTAGTCTCGTGCACACCGTGGCATACATTAAACTTCCTACAGCTAAAGCATATGGTACCTTAGACATTTTTTCTTCCTCCTCTTGTGTCTTTGGACACATCTCCTTAGTCAATTTCAAATGACTAGGCAAAGGTGTGCTGACAACTTTTGTATTTTCCATATGGAATCTCTACAACACCTTTTCAACATAATCAGCTTGAGATAGAGTCAATTTTCTGTTCTTCCTATCTCTACAAATTCTCATACCAAGGATTTGTTTCGTTGCCCCCAAATCCTTCATAGCAAATGATTTTGCTAGTTGCTTTTTTAACTCACTTATGTGATCCATGTTCGACCCTGCTACAAGCATGTCATCAACATATAAACATAAAATAATGTAGTTGGCATTATCCAACCTCTTAAAATAAACACAATGGTCAAAATTACACCGGCTATAGCCTTGCTCAGCCATAAAACTATTAAATTTCAAGTACCATTTCCAAGGTTCTTGTTTCAAACCATATAAACTCTTCTTCAATCTGCACACCAGTTTCTCCTTACCTTTGACCTCAAGTCCTTGGGGCTATTCCATATATATCTCCTCCTCCAAATCACCATGGAGAAAGGTGGTTTTCACATCTAGCTATTCCAAATATAAATCTTTAGCAGCCACAATACTTAAAACAATACGAATAGAAGTCATCTTAACAACCGGAGAAAAAATCTCATCAAAATCAATGCCCTTTTTTTACAATTAACCTGGCTTTAAATCTGTTCTTACCTCCATCTTCCTCTTTCAGCCTATAAACCCATTTGTTTGGTAAAGCTTTTTTACCTATAGGCAACTTGCATAATTCCCAAGTCTGATTTTTCAGCAAAGAGTCCATTTCTTTTTCCATTGCATGCTCCCACTGAACCTTTGTATCCACCTACATAGCTTCATCATACCCTTCCGATTCACTAGCATTTGTTAACAAAATAGAATACAAAGAGGGAGAAAACCTTTCTGGAGGTCTACTTATCCTTGTTGACTATCTAACATTCACTGCAGTTTGTGGTATTTGTTGTTGTTGTTGTGGAGCATGAGGAACCACTGGAACATCACTATCTGGAGTATCATTCAACACCACAGAATCCTTTTCTTTCTTCTCATGCTGCTGCAACTAATCTTTGTACAACACCTTCTCATTGAATACAACATCCCTACTTCTCACAATTTTTAGATTTTCAAAATCCCAAAGCCTATAACCAAATTCATCAATGCCATATCCAATGAAGATACACTGTTTGATTTTGCATCCAAATTGGTTCTATTTCAAAATCTACATGTGTAAATGCTTCACATCCAAAGGTTTTGAGAAAAGAATAACTCACCTTCTTACCTATCCATGTTTCCTCTTGAATACCACAACCCAAACGAACTGAAGGACCTCTATTAATTAAATATACAACAGTATTGACAACCTCTGCCCACATGTTTAAAGGCAACCCAAAATGTAATCTTATGCTTCTTGCACACTCCATTATTGTCTTATTCATGTGCTTAGCCACTCCATTCTCCTGTGGAGTCCCTGGAACCATTTTCTACCTACAAATTCTATTAAAGGAACAATAATCCTCAAATTCTTTGCTGCAATACTCACCACCATTATCAGATCTGAGACATTTTAATCTTTTACCTGTCTCATTCCAAACCTTCCTTATTGCATCATCTATGAAAGTCACATAATACCAAGAGCCACCGAGAGAAGATACCTGAGCTGGTCCCCATACATCCATATGTACAAGCTCCAATTTTTCATCTTTCTTTTGCTTCCCATCCTTGAGAAAACTAACTCTCTTTTGTTTGTCATACACACAAATTTCACAAAAATCCATATTAATACATTTCAAACCTGGTAAAACTTTCTTAGAATGAAGTACCTTCATACCTTTTTCACTCATATGCCCAAGTCTGTTATGCCACAGTGTTGTCTCAGAACCTATAGCAACTGTTTCAATCTCTGCCTACGAACCTGCATCAACTATTCCTGAACCTGTTTGATTTTTCTCTACAACAACTAAAGTAGAAGGAAAAGTATGAATTGTACAAAGATATAAGGTGCCTACTTTCACACCTTTTTCTACTATTAAGGCACCTCTTGTAACCTTCCAATTTTTATCACTAAAAGTAATGATGCAACCTTCATCACCTAGATGCCCTGCTAAAATTAAATTCTTACTCAGTCTTGGAATGTGCCTTACCTCTTGTAGTAGCTAATGATTCCCATTCTGCAACTTAATCCTAATTCTTCCCTTTCCAACAATCTGATAGGGTTTGTTATCTCCCAAATAAACTAGCCCAAAATCCCCTTGGACATAATCAAGAAAATAAATTCTATGGGGCGTAGCATGAAATGAGGCCCCTGAATCTAAAACCCATGAATCATCAACATTATCTAGGGAAAGAATCAAAGCATCATCTTTAGATTTATTACTTACCACATTCACCTCCTTATTGCCTTCTTGTTTGTCTCCTTCTTTATTCTTCTAAGACCAATAATCTTTCTTCAGATCACCTGGGTAAGTGCAAGAAGATGGGGGGCCAAAAAGGGGTCTTAAGTGGCCACTTTTTTTCTGAAATCAGGAAATACTGGCCTTGGATGAGAAATTGAGCATAGTTACACTCAAAATTTAGAGATGCAACCAAAACAATGTTCGTAGTGCTCCGAGTCTACTTTCTAAACTACTATTTTGTTTTGAAAATGGCATAGATTAAGGGGTTCAAAAGAGGGAGCCACAGAAATTGGTGTTGTTTCTGTCAAAAAAACATAACATAGCATGTTTTGTGGCTCCCTCAAAAGGTCAACTTTTTTTTGGTATTTTTAAAATCGCTTCGGTGAGAAATTAGCTAATAGCATGTAGTTTATGCCCGATTTTTCTGATAATTTTTTGATGAATATTTGATTTTTTACTAATTTTTAAAGTGGACACATCCTAAAAAACAGAATTTTGGCCGTGCTACCCCTATAAATTTTGAAAACTAATTGAAAATCATTTTTTTATTTTTTTAATATTTGTAGAATGGAGTCTAGTTTCTAAATATGTAATTTTTTTGAAATTTGAATGAATAGTTATTTTACAATGAAAAAAAGACCAAACAGTGGTTTTTGCATAAAAACGGACACACAAACAAAAGAAATTAAAGATGAAAGGCTTAACATTGTTAAAATGTGAAAAAAATCACATCGTCAAATAGCTAAGAGAAAGCCTAACATTACCCATGTGTTCGATTTGTTCAACCTTGAAACACGTGCAAATCTGAGGGTTAGCACGAACGAAATTATGTGAAATTTTGAAGAATACAGAAAAACACGTCTGTGACTGTTCATAAGGCACTCCAAGCCTTTGGGTTGGAAATCCAAAGCAAATCCCAAGCCCAAGGCTTGGGATTCCCAAAGCAAGAAATAACGCGAGCGCGTTATAACGCGCTCGCGTTATAACGCGCTCGCGTTATTTATTGCCTTACATTTTTCCCGCATGTTCGACATAACGCGAGCGCGTTATAACGCGCTCGCGTTATGTCCCACTCAAATTTTTTTACACTCAAGGCTATTCATCATGAGGGTTAAGGCATAAAGGATAGAGTTGAAAGGTTTACGGATAAGGGATTAGCGTTTAAGGTATAGTATCGAGCCCGTTGAGGGTCTAGGAATAGGGATAGCGTTTAAGGTTTAGGGATGAGGGATGACAGATTACGGTTGAGGGTCGAGGGATCAAAGTTAAGGGTTGAGGGTTGAGGTTCAAGGGTCAAGGGTTTAGGGATAGGGTTTAGGGTCGAGGGATTAGGGTTAAAGTAGAGTGTGGAGGGTGTAAGGATTAGGGATAGGGTTGGAGGGTTTAGGGATAAGGGATTAGGGTTTAAGGTATAGTATCAAGTCTGTTGAGAGTTTAGGAATAGGGATAGCATTTAGGGATTAGGGATGAGGGATTATAGTTGAGGGATGATGGATTAGGGTTGAGGGTTGAGGGATTAGGGTTTAGGGATAAGGTTTAGGGTTGAGGGTTTAGGATTAGGGTTTAGGGTTGACGGATTAGCATTTAATGTCGAGGTTAGGGTTAGAGTGTTGAGGGTAGAGGGATTAGGGATAGGGTTTAGGGTTTAAGGTTTAAGGATTGAGGGTTGAGGCTTTAGGGATGAGGGTTTAAGGCTTAAGATATAGTGTCAAGTGTTGAGGGTGTAGGGATAGGGTTTAAGTTTTAAGGGTTAAGGGTTGAGGGATATGGATTAGGGTTTAAGGTATAGTGTTGAGGGTCGAGGGATCAGAGTTAAGGGTTGAGGGATTAGGGTTTGACGTTGAGGGTTGAGGGTTGAGGTTCGAGGGTCAAGGGTTTAGGGATAGGGTTGAGGGTCGAGGAATTAGGGTTAAAGTAGAGTGTGGATGGTATAAGGATTAGGGATAGGGTTGGAGGGTTTATGGATAAGGGATTAGGGTTTAAGGTATAGTATCGATTCTGTTGAGGGTGTAGGAATAGGGATAGCATTTAGGGTTTAGGGATGAAGGATTAGAGTTGGGGGATGACAGATTAGGGTTGAGGGTTGAGGGATTAGGGTTTAGGGATAAGGTTTAGGGTTGAGGGATGAGGGATTAGGGTTTAAGGTATAGTGTTGAGGGTTTAGGGATAGGGTTTAGGGTTGAGGGATTAGGATTTGACGTTGAGGGTTGAGGGTTGAGGTTCGAGGGTCAAGGGTTTAGGGATAGGGTTGAGGGTCGAGGAATTAGGGTTAAAGTAGAGTGTGGAGGGATGACGGATGATAGATTAGTGTTGAGGGTTGAGGGATTAGGGTTTGATGTTGAGGGTTGAGGGTTTAGGGTTAGGGTTGAGAGATGAGGGATCAGAGTTAAGGGTTGAGGGATTAGGGTTTGACGTCGAGGGCTGAGGTTCGAGGGTCAAGGGTTTAGGGATAGGGTTGAGGTTGAAGGGATTAGGGTTTAGGGATAAGGTTTAGGGTTAGGGTTGAGGGATTAGGGTTTAAGGTATAGTGTTGAGGGTTTAGGGATAGGGTTTAGGGTTGAGGGATTAGAGTGAAGGGTTGAGGGATTAGAATTTGGCGTTGAGGCTTTAGGGTTTAGGATCAGGGTTGAAGGTCGAGGGATTAGAGTTAAGGGTTGAGGGATTAGGGTTTGATGTTGAGGGTTGAGGGTTGAGGTTCGAGGGTCAAGGGTTTAGGGATAGGGTTGAGGGTCGAGGAATTAGGGTTAAAGTAGAGTGTGGAGGGATGACGGATGATAGATTAGGGTTGAGGGTTGAGGGATTAGGGTTTGATGTTGAGGGTTAAGGGTTTAGGGTTAGGGTTGAGGGATTAGGGTTTAAGGTATAGTGTTGAGGGTTTAGGGATAGGGTTTAGGGTTGAGGGATTAGAGTGAAGGGTTGAGGGATTAGAATTTGGCGTTGAGGGTTTAGGGTTTAAGGTATAGTGTTGAGGGTTTAGGGATAGGGTTTAGGGTTGAGGGATTAGGGTTTGACGTTGAGGGTTGAGGGTTGAGGTTCGAGGGTCAAGGGTTTAGGGATAGGGTTGAGGGTCGAGGAATTAGGGTTAAAGTAGAGTGTGGAGGGATGACGGATGATAGATTAGGGTTGAGGGTTGAGGGATTAGGGTTTGATGTTGAGGGTTGAGGGTTTAGGGTTAGGGTTGAGAGATGAGGGATCAGAGTTAAGGGTCGAGGGATTAGGGTTTGACGTCGAGGGCTGAGGTTCGAGGGTCAAGGGTTTAGGGATAGGGTTGAGGTTGAAGGGATTAGGGTTTAGGGACAAGGTTTAGGGTTAGGGTTGAGGGATTAGGGTTTAAGGTATAGTGTTGAGGGTTTAGGGATAGGGTTTAGGGTTGAGGGATTAGAGTGAAGGGTTGAGGGATTAGAATTTGGCGTTGAGGGTTTAGGGTTTAAGGTATAGTGTTGAGGGTTTAGGGATAGGGTTTAGGGTTGAGGGATTAGGGTTTGACGTTGAGGGTTGAGGGTTGAGGTTCGAGGGTCAAGGGTTTAGGGATAGGGTTGAGGGTCGAGGAATTAGGGTTAAAGTAGAGTGTGGAGGGATGACGGATGATAGATTAGGGTTGAGGGTTGAGGGATTAGGGTTTGATGTTGAGGGTTGAGGGTTTAGGGTTAGGGTTGAGAGATGAGGGATCAGAGTTAAGGGTCGAGGGATTAGGGTTTGACGTCGAGGGCTGAGGTTCGAGGGTCAAGGGTTTAGGGATAGGGTTGAGGTTGAAGGGATTAGGGTTTAGGGACAAGGTTTAGGGTTAGGGTTGAGGGATTAGGGTTTAAGGTATAGTGTTGAGGGTTTAGGGATAGGGTTTAGGGTTGAGGGATTAGAGTGAAGGGTTGAGGGATTAGAATTTGGCGTTGAGGGTTTAGGGATAGGGTTTAGGGTTGAGGGATTAGGGTTTGACGTTGAGGGTTGAGGGTTGAGGTTCGAGGGTCAAGGGTTTAGGGATAGGGTTGAGGGTCGAGGAATTAGGGTTAAAGTAGAGTGTGGAGGGATGACGGATGATAGATTAGGGTTGAGGGTTGAGGGATTAGGGTTTGATGTTGAGGGTTGAGGGTTTAGGGTTAGGGTTGAGAGATGAGGGATCAGAGTTAAGGGTCGAGGGATTAGGGTTTGACGTCGAGGGCTGAGGTTCGAGGGTCAAGGGTTTAGGGATAGGGTTGAGGTTGAAGGGATTAGGGTTTAGGGACAAGGTTTAGGGTTAGGGTTGAGGGATTAGGGTTTAAGGTATAGTGTTGAGGGTTTAGGGATAGGGTTTAGGGTTGAGGGATTAGAGTGAAGGGTTGAGGGATTAGAATTTGGCGTTGAGGGTTTAGGGTTTAAGGTATAGTGTTGAGGGTTTAGGGATAGGGTTTAGGGTTGAGGGATTAGGGTTTGACGTTGAGGGTTGAGGGTTGAGGTTCGAGGGTCAAGGGTTTAGGGATAGGGTTGAGGGTCGAGGAATTAGGGTTAAAGTAGAGTGTGGAGGGATGACGGATGATAGATTAGGGTTGAGGGTTGAGGGATTAGGGTTTGATGTTGAGGGTTGAGGGTTTAGGGTTAGGGTTGAGAGATGAGGGATCAGAGTTAAGGGTCGAGGGATTAGGGTTTGACGTCGAGGGCTGAGGTTCGAGGGTCAAGGGTTTAGGGATAGGGTTGAGGTTGAAGGGATTAGGGTTTAGGGACAAGGTTTAGGGTTAGGGTTGAGGGATTAGGGTTTAAGGTATAGTGTTGAGGGTTTAGGGATAGGGTTTAGGGTTGAGGGATTAGAGTGAAGGGTTGAGGGATTAGAATTTGGCGTTGAGGGTTTAGGGATAGGGTTTAGGGTTGAGGGATTAGGGTTTGACGTTGAGGGTTGAGGGTTGAGGTTCGAGGGTCAAGGGTTTAGGGATAGGGTTGAGGGTCGAGGAATTAGGGTTAAAGTAGAGTGTGGAGGGATGACGGATGATAGATTAGGGTTGAGGGTTGAGGGATTAGGGTTTGATGTTGAGGGTTGAGGGTTTAGGGTTAGGGTTGAGAGATGAGGGATCAGAGTTAAGGGTCGAGGGATTAGGGTTTGACGTCGAGGGCTGAGGTTCGAGGGTCAAGGGTTTAGGGATAGGGTTGAGGTTGAAGGGATTAGGGTTTAGGGACAAGGTTTAGGGTTAGGGTTGAGGGATTAGGGTTTAAGGTATAGTGTTGAGGGTTTAGGGATAGGGTTTAGGGTTGAGGGATTAGAGTGAAGGGTTGAGGGATTAGAATTTGGCGTTGAGGGTTTAGGGTTTAAGGTATAGTGTTGAGGGTTTAGGGATAGGGTTTAGGGTTGAGGGATTAGGGTTTGACGTTGAGGGTTGAGGGTTGAGGTTCGAGGGTCAAGGGTTTAGGGATAGGGTTGAGGGTCGAGGAATTAGGGTTAAAGTAGAGTGTGGAGGGATGACGGATGATAGATTAGGGTTGAGGGTTGAGGGATTAGGGTTTGATGTTGAGGGTTGAGGGTTTAGGGTTAGGGTTGAGAGATGAGGGATCAGAGTTAAGGGTCGAGGGATTAGGGTTTGACGTCGAGGGCTGAGGTTCGAGGGTCAAGGGTTTAGGGATAGGGTTGAGGTTGAAGGGATTAGGGTTTAGGGACAAGGTTTAGGGTTAGGGTTGAGGGATTAGGGTTTAAGGTATAGTGTTGAGGGTTTAGGGATAGGGTTTAGGGTTGAGGGATTAGAGTGAAGGGTTGAGGGATTAGAATTTGGCGTTGAGGGTTTAGGGATAGGGTTTAGGGTTGAGGGATTAGGGTTTGACGTTGAGGGTTGAGGGTTGAGGTTCGAGGGTCAAGGGTTTAGGGATAGGGTTGAGGGTCGAGGAATTAGGGTTAAAGTAGAGTGTGGAGGGATGACGGATGATAGATTAGGGTTGAGGGTTGAGGGATTAGGGTTTGATGTTGAGGGTTGAGGGTTTAGGGTTAGGGTTGAGAGATGAGGGATCAGAGTTAAGGGTCGAGGGATTAGGGTTTGACGTCGAGGGCTGAGGTTCGAGGGTCAAGGGTTTAGGGATAGGGTTGAGGTTGAAGGGATTAGGGTTTAGGGACAAGGTTTAGGGTTAGGGTTGAGGGATTAGGGTTTAAGGTATAGTGTTGAGGGTTTAGGGATAGGGTTTAGGGTTGAGGGATTAGAGTGAAGGGTTGAGGGATTAGAATTTGGCGTTGAGGGTTTAGGGTTTAAGGTATAGTGTTGAGGGTTTAGGGATAGGGTTTAGGGTTGAGGGATTAGGGTTTGACGTTGAGGGTTGAGGGTTGAGGTTCGAGGGTCAAGGGTTTAGGGATAGGGTTGAGGGTCGAGGAATTAGGGTTAAAGTAGAGTGTGGAGGGATGACGGATGATAGATTAGGGTTGAGGGTTGAGGGATTAGGGTTTGATGTTGAGGGTTGAGGGTTTAGGGTTAGGGTTGAGAGATGAGGGATCAGAGTTAAGGGTCGAGGGATTAGGGTTTGACGTCGAGGGCTGAGGTTCGAGGGTCAAGGGTTTAGGGATAGGGTTGAGGTTGAAGGGATTAGGGTTTAGGGACAAGGTTTAGGGTTAGGGTTGAGGGATTAGGGTTTAAGGTATAGTGTTGAGGGTTTAGGGATAGGGTTTAGGGTTGAGGGATTAGAGTGAAGGGTTGAGGGATTAGAATTTGGCGTTGAGGGTTTAGGGTTTAGGATCAGGGTTGAAGGTCGAGGGATTAGAGTTAAGGGTTGAGGGATTAGGGTTTGATGTTAAGGGTTAAGGTTCGAGGGTTTGATGTTGAGGGTTGAGGTACATTTCGGTGTGACATTTAAATTGTCTTGCCGATATACACTGTAAAGGTTATTTTGTGGACTTTCAAGGATTTTTTCACCTGTGTTAATGTTCAACTTGTTTCGCTCTGCATCAAGGGATTACGGTTTGACGTTGAGGGCTGAGGTTCGAGGGTCAAGGGTTTAGGGATAGGGTTGAGGTTGAAGGGATTAGGGTTTAGGGACAAGGTTGAGGTTGAGGGATTAGGATTTGACATTGAGGGTTGAGGGTCAAGGGATCAGAGTTGAGGGTTTAGGGTTTAGAGATCTATAGGAGGACAAAACGCGAGCGCGTTATAGCGCGAGCGCGTTATAACGCGAGCGCGTTATAACGCGCTCGCGTTTTGTAATTCTACTAAAACGGTAAAAAAGTGGTTACCCCCGTGATCCAGGCCCACATGCTCTGTTTTCTTACTGATTCTGCGCGTGCTCCGACAAAAAAGAAGTGCTTTCATGCTATTGGGAAGTTCACATGCACATTTGACACATTGTACCACCTTTGCATGATCTTTCCACCACCTTTTCTGCTTTGCCAACTTGAGAAGGAGGAAATAACATAGTTTTCAAACCAAATTTGATATATATCTATACAAGTTTCAATTTTTGTAGTATTGCAATGTTAATTTTGATTCAATTTTAAGAATTTAACATTGAAAAGGAAGCAAGTGGTGAAAAACTCAAATTGTTGAGGAGTTTGATGCAAGAAGATAAAAACACTACATAATTGGGTACTCTCTCCATTCAAATCTTCGTTTTTTAGGTATGTCAAGTCTTTACATGCATGTTCTTTACATTTTCCTTATTTTGGATTGAATTACTTTATCATGCATTATCATACATGTTTAAAATAGACACATTTCCAATCAAGAAAGCAACCTACAATCTCACATGATGCCATGTATATTTTCTACACTTGGGCTCTTTAATAATTATGTGTAATAAACAAACCTTAGTTCATACCATGATGTCAAACTATACAAGAATAAATCCTTACAACATAAAAAAAATACAATCCCACAATTATCATGTATTCATTTCTTAGGAACTAATATTGGTCTCTTTATCATGCTACAGACAAATTCTCCGTCATGCCGAGGAAACGATCAAGAATTAAACCAACACAGGAAGAGATAGAAGCTAAGAATGCAAAGAAAGCAATGGCTATGAGGGAACTTCGTGAGAAGAGGAAATTGGACACGATAAATGAAGACATACCAATTGAAGAGGAACCACAACCATCACAAAGAGATATGGTATTGGCGGCACAAAGAGAACGAATGCAAAAACTTCGTGGTACGAGAGATTTAAATACCATAGTTGGAGACACATCCTTTATCGCAAGACAACATGTAGGGACACCATCTACCACATCTCAAGTTGAGAGTACATCATCACTCACATGTGATGAAGGAGGTACGCCATCGTTCCCACCTCAACCTCAAGGTATGTCATCTATTCCATCTTCGATCGAAGGTATGCCATCTAACCCATCTCATTTAAATATTGATGAAATTCCTAATGTTGAGATGAATTTACCTAACTTGACACCACCTAGAATTTTGCATAGAAAGCCAAAGTATTTGATTGATATTGATGAGAATATTTTGCAGCCAATGGAAGGTAAGATTCCAAAACGCACTTGTAGAAGATATGCTAATAAGATTTGGAGATTGTTCTTTGAAAAGTTAAATGAGACTGCAAGATGTCAACTATTCGTTGAAATGATGCGAAGTATAAAGTATAGGTCTATCATGAAGATTCTTGGGTTGAGAACATCAGAGGCTTCAAGTGAAAAATCTATTGTCAAGAATCTAATGAGTGCGTATGAGAGTGTGGGTAACACCTCACGCACAAAAGATAGTAATGCAACACGGCGTGTGATTACATCGACTATAGTAAGTAGTCAAACGAGGAAAGCTCGTCTTATTAGAAAGACAAGTCAAAAATTGAGAATTAATAGGAAAACTTTATCAAGAGCCGTTGGAAGACGCCAAAGAATTGAGGACACTAATGCCAATGAATTATGGGCGTTCTCGGGGAGACTACCACGAAAAGATAAACCAATTGTTGAAGCATTGAGGTCACTAATTGAAGACTTTTGGAAGAATTACACAAGGGTATCTCCGAATCAAAGGGATGTGGTAAGAAGGAGAATTGGTAGTCAGAACCGCGAGCCACATCCAAAGCATTTTTTGGATGAGACTCAAACACAGTTTTATGGTAAATTTCTAGAGAAGTATCCTCAAATTAAAATTTGTCAAAGATATTTTGAAATGCTAAAACCTTTCTATGTTAAGATAAATCACACACGCACTACTTGTTGTTGTAGATTACATATTGAATTTTCTAACCATTTTGATGTTTATAGGTCTATATGTTTAGATATGCATACTAACAATGATTTGCAGGGTTGTGCCATATGTGCCCCACCAACATCTTCAAGAGATTTCATATCAAGAATTTTATGTGAAAGAGAGGAAGGTCAAATATTCTACAAGAAATTATGCTTGGATGGCACATGTCATCGTTGCGGTGGCTTGCAACATTTGCCAATATGTGAACATATGGAAATAACACATGCGGTTGGAAATGAACTAGTAGAATTTGGCAAGTATAAAACAGTGGCATACAATACAAAAGATGGTAAAGAAGCAAAGAGGTGTGAATTAGTTATTGAAAAGATTCCAGTGTATCAGTTTATGCCTATATTTCGTGACAGCATAGTGTATGAGTATGCAAGACATGCCCATAGAGCTCGATGGTTGGACTTGCAATTCAAGTTATGCAAGGACACATTTCCAGTTGGTAGCATTGTTTCAGTCGTCGACTTTGCAGAGAACTACAGTCTACAGCCACAGCGTGAGGTGCAATCACAATATTACAACTCCACACAGGTTTCTATATTTGTGCACATCGCATTCATTCATGCGAATGATAGTACAGAGGATGACAGAAAGATCATAAGGGAGTATCATTTCTATATTAGTGATGATCGCACGCATTCTACGGAGTTCGTGCAAGGTTGCTTTCAGGTGTTCTATAATGATTTGGCTAGAAGGGGCATATCGTTCAGTCAGCATATCATATGGTCGGATAATTGTGCATCACAATTCAAGAACTCGCGGAATTTCTATTGGCTGAGTAGGAGGCATAATTTTACAGGTATTCAACATATGTGGAACTTTTGTGAGGCCGGGCATGGAAAGGGGGAGCATGATGGTGCAGGAGCATGTATCAAAAGAGCCATAGCACGAGAAGAGTTAAAGTATAAAGACAATGCAAAGTTGACAGATGCAAAATCGATTGTCGAGTGGTGTAATGCTTCCATGGGTCCAGGTAATGAAGGTAAGTCTTTAGTTCGTAGATTTTTTTGGTTGATAGATGATACTAACATTGCACCATATGAGGATTGTTGTACACTGACAGGATCAAATGAGATGCACTCTTTCAGAAGTTCAATTGCAGGTTCATGGAGTATCCATACACGAAAGATGTCATGCTTTTGTTCTTCCTGTACAATTCAAGTCTGGGATGAGTGCGAGTCAAAGGAGTGGGTTGACGAATGGCAGTTAAGTTATCTTAGCCCACTTGACACGTATCGACCCCCGACGGCACTGGAACTAACACAGATGGAATCGTCAGTTGACTTTGACCACATATCAGATTTAGTTCAACCAGGTAATATAGGGCACATATATGCATCTAATTTCATCTAGTTCAACCAGGTAATGTCATCTTACTTTGTAGTGTTTTTGTAATGTTGACTAATTTCATCTAATTTGCTACACATATCAATGTAGGACACGTATATGCAGTTATTGCAGATGAAGATAATGAAGAGGGAACAGATTATTACTTATGCCGTTGTGTTGAGGCCAAAAAGAAATTGGAGGCCCCTGTTACAGATGGAGAAAACATCGAATACCCTACAGGATCAGTGGTTATTACTGGAACATGGCTTAGAAGGTACCCACATAAGAGTGTTAATATTTGGCTATTTCAGGACTTTGACATGCATCGAAAGATTCTTCATTACTCGAACCTTGTCGTGGCATCCAATGTTCATTTGATAAAGTATCGGGGTAGACCTTTGAACAAAATATTGTGGAAGGTGCGTGAGTCTGACCATGAAGCAATACTTGACACAATAAAGAGTAGAGCAGATCCAGATGGTTCATTGGATTAATTTGTAAGTATTCACATTGATTTTGTAAAGTTATGTTACATTGAGTTGTAAGTATGCACATTAATTTGTAAGGTTTGTCTTTTTTTATTTCCTCCTGCATTTTTACACATATGTACACATTTTTCCATCATCATGTTATGCATTTTTGGTGTCCTGCTCCTGATGCGACCAAACTCATAACTCACCCTACTAGACACCATTTGATGATCTCTCCAACACTCTGGATCCAGGGCGCCCAATCATGATGATGACCTATATACCATTCTCCCAAGGCGCTCATAATGAATGAATGATAAGGAGCGCCTTGACCTCTATAATAAAGGTGATTTTAAGTCACTTTGAGTCATTTGGGGTCAGTTTGAGTCTTTGAGTCATGTTGCAAAAAAGTGTCAATGTTGTCAAGTTGCACAAAGCAACCTTTGCATTTTTGGTGTCTTGCTCGTGATGCGACCAAACTGACTGTTCCAACGCATCCGAATGGGTACATTTATGCTAGGCATGGTCCTATTTCTCACCCAAACATGTCGAAACAGTCGGAGCTACATTGTACCGACGATATCCCTGAAGAGTCCAAAGTGCAAAAAGGCAGCAATCTTTGACGAGATGTTACTCGAAAATTGTGTCACTTAGAAACATTCCGTCTGAGGCAACGGGATCACGTAGAGTGCCTCTACAATAACCTCTCTCGGTTTTTTATAGCTCTGAGGCATTTGCCCGTGGTGAAAGGTTTTCTGTTGCCCCAAAAATCGTCAGAAGGAGGCAGTGTAAAGTTGCAAAGGGGTGTAACTTTCGTCCTGCTCCTGATGCGACCAAACTGACTGTTCCAACGCGTCCGAATGGGTACATTTATGCTAGGCATGGTCCTATTTCTCACCCAAACATGTCGAAACAGTCGGAGCTACATTGTACCGACGATATCCCTGAAGAGTCCAAAGTGCAAAAAGGCAGCAATCTTTGACGAGATGTTACTCGAAAATCGTGTCACTTAGAAACATTCCGTCTGAGGCAACGGGATCACGTAGAGTGCCTCTACAATAACCTCTCTCGGTTTTTTATAGCTCTGAGGCATTTGCCCGTGGTGAAAGGTTTTCTGTTGCCCCAAAAATCGTCAGAAGGAGGCAGTGTAAAGTTGCAAAGGGGTGTAACTTTCGTCCTGCTCCTGATGCGACCAAACTGACTGTTCCAACGCGTCCGAATGGGTACATTTATGCTAGGCATGGTCCTATTTCTCACCCAAACATGTCGAAACAGTCGGAGCTACATTGTACCGACGATATCCCTGAAGAGTCCAAAGTGCAAAAAGGCAGCAATCTTTGACGAGATGTTACTCGAAAATCGTGTCACTTAGAAACATTCCGTCTGAGGCAACGGGATCACGTAGAGTGCCTCTACAATAACCTCTCTCGGTTTTTTATAGCTCTGAGGCATTTGCCCGTGGTGAAAGGTTTTCTGTTGCCCCAAAAATCGTCAGAAGGAGGCAGTGTAAAGTTGCAAAGGGGTGTAACTTTCGTCCTGCTCCTGATGCGACCAAACTGACTGTTCCAACGCGTCCGAATGGGTACATTTATGCTAGGCATGGTCCTATTTCTCACCCAAACATGTCGAAACAGTCGGAGCTACATTGTACCGACGATATCCCTGAAGAGTCCAAAGTGCAAAAAGGCAGCAATCTTTGACGAGATGTTACTCGAAAATCGTGTCACTTAGAAACATTCCGTCTGAGGCAACGGGATCACGTAGAGTGCCTCTACAATAACCTCTCTCGGTTTTTTATAGCTCTGAGGCATTTGCCCGTGGTGAAAGGTTTTCTGTTGCCCCAAAAATCGTCAGAAGGAGGCAGTGTAAAGTTGCAAAGGGGTGTAACTTTCGTCCTGCTCCTGATGCGACCAAACTGACTGTTCCAACGCGTCCGAATGGGTACATTTATGCTAGGCATGGTCCTATTTCTCACCCAAACATGTCGAAACAGTCGGAGCTACATTGTACCGACGATATCCCTGAAGAGTCCAAAGTGCAAAAAGGCAGCAATCTTTGACGAGATGTTACTCGAAAATCGTGTCACTTAGAAACATTCCGTCTGAGGCAACGGGATCACGTAGAGTGCCTCTACAATAACCTCTCTCGGTTTTTTATAGCTCTGAGGCATTTGCCCGTGGTGAAAGGTTTTCTGTTGCCCCAAAAATCGTCAGAAGGAGGCAGTGTAAAGTTGCAAAGGGGTGTAACTTTCGTCCTGCTCCTGATGCGACCAAACTGACTGTTCCAACGCGTCCGAATGGGTACATTTATGCTAGGCATGGTCCTATTTCTCACCCAAACATGTCGAAACAGTCGGAGCTACATTGTACCGACGATATCCCTGAAGAGTCCAAAGTGCAAAAAGGCAGCAATCTTTGACGAGATGTTACTCAAAAATCGTGTCACTTAGAAACATTCCGTCTGAGGCAACGGGATCACGTAGAGTGCCTCTACAATAACCTCTCTCGGTTTTTTATAGCTCTGAGGCATTTGCCCATGGTGAAAGGTTTTCTGTTGCCCCAAAAATCGTCAGAAGGAGGCAGTGTAAAGTTGCAAAGGGGTGTAACTTTCGTCCTGCTCCTGATGCGACCAAACTGACTGTTCCAACGCGTCCGAATGGGTACATTTATGCTAGGCATGGTCCTATTTCTCACCCAAACATGTCGAAACAGTCGGAGCTACATTGTACCGACGATATCCATGAAGAGTCCAAAGTGCAAAAAGGCAGCAATCTTTGACGAGATGTTACTCAAAAATCGTGTCACTTAGAAACATTCCGTCTGAGGCAACGGGATCACGTAGAGTGCCTCTACAATAACCTCTCTCGGTTTTTTATAGCTCTGAGGCATTTGCCCGTGGTGAAAGGTTTTCTGTTGCCCCAAAAATCGTCAGAAGGAGGCAGTGTAAAGTTGCAAAGGGGTGTAACTTTCGTCCTGCCCCTGATGCGACCAAACTGACTGTTCCAACGCGTCCGAATGGGTACATTTATGCTAGGCATGGTCCTATTTCTCACCCAAACATGTCGAAACAGTCGGAGCTACATTGTACCGACGATATACCTGAAGAGTCCAAAGTGCAAAAAGGCAGCAATCTTTGATGAGATGTTACTCGAAAATCGTGTCACTTAGAAACATTCCGTCTGAGGCAACGGGATCACGTAGAGTGCCTCTACAATAACCTCTCTCGGTTTTTTATAGCTCTGAGGCATTTGCCCGTAGTGAAAGGTTTTCTGTTGCCCTAAAAATCGTCAGAAGGAGGCAGTGTAAAGTTGCAAAGGGGTGTAACTTTCGTCCTGCTCCTGATGCGACCAAACTGACTGTTCCAACGCGTCCGAATGGGTACATTTATGCTAGGTATGGTCCTATTTCTCACCCAAACATGTCGAAACAGTCGGAGCTACATTGTACCGACGATATCCCTGAAGAGTCCAAAGTGCAAAAAGGCAGCAATCTTTGACGAGATGTTACTCGAAAATCGTGTCACTTAGAAACATTCCGTCTGAGGCAACGGGATCACGTAGAGTGCCTCTACAATAACCTCTCTCGGTTTTTTATAGCTCTGAGGCATTTGCCCGTGGTGAAAGGTTTTCTGTTGCCCCAAAAATCGTCAGAAGGAGGCAGTGTAAAGTTGCAAAGGGGTGTAACTTTCGTCCTGCTCCTGATGCGACCAAACTGACTGTTCCAACGCGTCCGAATGGGTACATTTATGCTAGGCATGGTCCTATTTCTCACCCAAACATGTCGAAACAGTCGGAGCTACATTGTACCGACGATATCCCTGAAGAGTCCAAAGTGCAAAAAGGTAGCAATCTTTGACGAGATGTTACTCGAAAACCGTGTCACTTAGAAACATTCCGTCTGAGGCAACGGGATCACGTAGAGTGCCTCTACAATAACCTCTCTCGGTTTTTTATAGCTCTGAGGCATTTGCCCGTGGTGAAAGGTTTTCTGCTGCCCCAAAAATCGTCAGAAGGAGGCAGTGTATTAAGTCAGGATGAAAGCCTATTCACTCTAGGCGCCTGTTTTTGACCAAATCACACATGCGCCTTGAACAACTCTGTCTTCAAGGCGCTTTTCTCTAATCTCTGTAACTCTCCAAATCCACTAAGGCGCAAATTTTACCTCTTGGGCTCAAGATATAGGTTCTTCATCCAAGGCGCCAGAATGGTCCAAAGGCGCATTTCACCTCTAACCTCACCTCTGACCTTACTTGGAGGCGCTAAACCTCATCTCATTGCTCTCCTCCATTACAAGCGCTCACTTACCTCAATCTTGGGCGCATACCAACATCCCAACATCCAAATCACCTAGGCGCTCAAAACCTTCAAGACTCAAGGTGCATTTTATGATCAAACAAGGTATCTCCTGAACAAGGCGCTCATAGTCTCATCAGGGCGTTAATCATCATCATGAGCACTCATATTGTTCTAGGCGCACAGTTATCTCTGGAATGCTCAAGGCGCACATACCCTTCTCTAGGCTAGTTTACACTTATTCAAGGCGCTCATTCCAAACTTACATGAACTACTCATTACAAGACGCACAAACTAGATGATCCTAGGGCATAAGGGCGCTCATAGGAGTTGTTATGTGTCATTTTGGCCAAGGTTTTCTGGAGCAGTGAAGACATTAGGAAGGGGATGATCGTTTGGATAGTTTTGAATGCTTTATTTCTCCTTGTTTAAACTAGGCGCTCACTGAGGATTGGAGTAGCCTTTGCACCCTCACATCACGTTAATCGGCGTTTCAGAGGCAATCATAGTATAGGAAGATTTGCGCCTTGAAGAAGAGAGTTATCTGGTGAGTGCTTAGGAGTTCTGGCGCCTAGGGGAAAGGTCTAGGTAGAGCGCCTTCAGACTTTCACAGTGAAGTGCCTTAAGGAGTTGGATGATGTTTTTGCCTAGAGTGGAGATGATGTTTTTAGCGCCTTAAGGATGATGATGGAGCGCTTTGGAGTCAGGTTAGTCTGGAGCACCTTAAGAAGGTAAAGCACTTCAAATGTAAACACAAGTGTTTTGAGCGCCCTAATGAGAAGTTGTCTTGGCACCATAAGTTGTTCAAACGAAGATATGCGCCTTGGATAGTTGCAAAGACCTAATTTAGCGCCCAAGGTTGGAAGACTCTTTGTGAGCGCCCAGTGTTTGAAAGCTCTTTGTGTTTGGTGCATTAAAATGAATTTGGCACCTAAATAGTATTGAAACACTCAACTGAGCGCCTAAAGCCCATGACAGAAGTGATATGCGCCTTGATAGGAATATCATGGAAGATGAGTTTACTGAATGGCGCCTTGAATGACTTGGTTGATTAAGTGTTTTAGCACCTAGATATGGGATGAATCATTGAGCGCCTTTGGTTGAGATGATGTCAGCACCTTTGAGATTATAACACCTTGGAGTCAAGTTCGAAGGAGCACCTTGAAAAGGTAAAACACTTCAAATGTTTTCAAGGAATTGGAGAAGTCACTTAGTGCCTAGAATGAATTCCAGAGCAAGAGGGTTGGAGCGCCTTGAGCTTCAAGTCAGATATGCGCCTAGACCTCTACCCTTTAGCAAGTTGAAGCCCTCTGAGCCTTGACAACGTGAGAATGCCTTATAGTGAATATGCGCCTTGGGCAAGGTTGAATACAAAGTTGAGGAGTATATCATAATGAGTAAGTGCACTGTAGGGTTAGATGATAAAGACTAGTGCCTTGAGTGTCTTGGTCAAAATTTTGACGTGAGAAGTCTTGCAAGATCAAACCCTGGAGTGCGCCTTAGAGAGAACCTATTGATCCTTTGCTTTGACAAGATTTGGGCGCCAGAATGATCCTTAATAAATGGAATGTATCTACACCAATTTTGCGCCTTTAGGGAAGTGATGGTGGCCAGAATGATCCTTAATCTCATGTTTGTGCGCCTAGGTCTAGAAGCAAGATTTGAGCGCCTTAGGATAGGGTTTTTTGCACCTTGTCTTGGAGAGTGAATTTGCGCCTTGGATGATGTTGAAGCGCCTTGGGATGAAATGCGCCCAAACTTATAGAGGGCCTTCAGTGAGGGAGTTGAAGAGAGTGCTTAGAGGAAGGATAGCCTTAAGATCAAACTAAGTACTTAGAAACCTAAGATTAGCGCCTTATTTGAAGTTATACACCTATTCTGGCGCCAGAGAGTGAGTTTGAGTGTGAAGAAGTGAATGTCTGCGCCTTGAAGGGGATACAAAGGGAAGATGATGCACCTTGATGGGTTGATGATGGAAATTTGCGTTTTGGAGCTAAATGTGCGCCTTGAAGGAGATAGTGCATAGAGGTACAATGAATCTTCCGGAGAACATGGATAGACAACTAAGTCTCCAACTTGAGTCTTCTAAGTGAATTGGATAATGAAGAGAGTCTAGTCATTTTGGGCGCTAGTATCAGGATGAATCATCCAAAATGGGTGCCTAGAACTAGAAGGCGCCAATGCATGAGTTCAAGGATCCTCCATTGGAGCGCCTAGCCCAGATGGCTATAGATTGAAAGTTTTAAAGCTAAGTGATGTCTCTTACGTGAATTCCTAGCCCAGGTGCATGTGTTGGGAAAAACTCTCTGGCTCTGGCGCCTAGAATTGGGAGCTTTGTAAGATGCACCAATTGATGAAACATTTCTATTTTGCGCCTAGAATAGAACTCTCTCACATAGTTGAAATTGACTTGATAGAAGGAGATAAGTCTTAAGGACTAGTTTGGTGCCTCACTTGCCTATCTCACCTTTGAAATGTGCTTTGGTTGATGATCATCATTGATGGAACCTAGTGAAATGTAAAGCTATTTGCATCTCCAGAGGATCAAAATTGGATTAGGAGATCATCCTTGCAGTTGAGATTGACAGAGAAGTGTTAAAGGAATCACTTCAAATGGGCGCCTAAGCTAGTTGAGGCGCATATCAATTCCACTGTAACTCCAGACTGACGCTTAGGATCCAGTCATCTCCTAAGGCGCAGTTCCATTCACCCATGACCTCGCTTGGCGTCTAAAACTTGGAAACTCCTTTGGAAAGCTCCTGTTGCGCCTAGAAGATGAGTTTGGGATATCAACTTGCAAAAGGCTTAGAAACTCTTCAAAGATGTTAGGCACAATCCCATGGCACTGGAGCTCAGTTTTGGCGCCTTCAAGGAATAGCACATGAAGGAACTTGGGAGGTCAGGTGCTTGTAAAAGGGAACACCTTGGAACATCTTCCAGGGGTTGAAGTAGTAAGAAAACATCAAGTGAGTCTAGGCGCACTCCCTTGTGTGAACAGTTTAGCTCTGGCGCCTAGCCACAGAGTGAGCCAGAAGAAGTAGTTTGGACATTAGAAGATAGGCGCTCATTCTATAATGAAGCATTCCACCTTCCTAATCAACAAAGACTTGCAAGAATTGACAAAGGAAGCTAAGGCGCACCTTCTACTTGTTTCCACCTCCAGAATGCGCCTAACCTTGAAAGGGGGTTCAAAGATGTTTGTTAGACCTTTTCACTCAAGGCACTCACCTTAGGCGCACTTTCTAAGTCCTTGTCACCTCAAGGAAACACCTAGTTTGGAAGGCGCTTGCCCTGTTCTCCACTCCTTTCAATTGGCGCCTAGAACACAGAATGCATGAAAGGAGCGCCTAGACTCCAGAGGGCTGATTTGGGCGCCTAGCATTTAAAACACTTTCATAATGATGATGTTTTGGCGCCTACTCTTGGAAACAATCCAGAGCATCCATAAACTCTAATTGGCACCTAATGTTGACAAGGCGCAACTTCAGGAGGAGGTCACCTCAACTTGGCGCCCAAGTCAGAAAAACCTGTAAATCCTTCAAATATGCGCCTACCTTGTGAGGTGATGAGTTGAACATTCCAAATCTTCAAATGTTGCTCAAATAAGGAAGACATTGTAACATCAAGGCTTCAAGGCCTGTCCTTGTATTTCCATTGAATGAGTTGTACTTCGTGCTATTGAAAGCATTTTCCATGTAATAAGACATTGCAAGTTGATTGAATCAAGTAACAAGACAAGTACCCAACTCTAATGTTGTTTCATTCAAATAGTTATCTTGATGTATATCTTTATGTTATTGAAGTAGTTGATGAATTGTTAGCAAGTAAAAGTGTTTAAGTAAGGAAAATTTTTCGTAGAACTAGTTGGGTATCTTACACTTACACCATGCCTATCCATCAAACATCACAATGCAATCAAAATCCTAACAACATGCCCATGATCCAAGATCAAGTGCAATCATGCAAAGATATTATCAATCACAAGCCTATTAAGAATGAACTAGAGTCTTCTAGTACCATACTTTTCCATCAAACACCATCATGTAATCCATGGCCTATCAAGCCTATCAAAGAAAATGTAAACATCCTATGTAATACAATCAGACTTTAAATATTTGAAGTAGCCATCTACAAATATCCATTCAAAAGTGGATTTATAATGCAAGTATGGACGCCATCAATAAAAAAGATTTGTATTAACCAAATATCCATATACGCATACATCAATATCTGTCGATATAAGTATAACATATATACAAAATAGCCATATAGGCTTACAAGAATGCCATATAGGCATACAATGTCAACTATGTACAATACAAAATATATGTCCACAAATGCCATATAGGCATACAACAGAGGAACACAATAAAAAGTCATTCCCCTCTAGCTGGTGAAGAGAATAAATCACGAGCAGCCTTTGATCTTCTAGGGGATGGAGACATGCATGTGGGTGGTCTACTACGAACCCGAGGGCTACTTCTCCTATTTAGTTCTTCCTGCACCTTTACCTGTTACAAAAAAAAGTATAGATATTAATATATAGAAATTACATGTTATAAAAAAATGAAACATTTAACAAAATAATCACTTACCGCTAACATATAATCTGTCTGCTCGCTTGCCTCAGTAGCAGGAAAAGGCCCTGGTGATGTCATGTCCTATAGAAACCATCCAGATAGAAATTAAACTTCAAATCAATAATCTTTTGATTTTTCAAAAATAGACAACTATAACAATGAATGTAAATTGAAATTTACTAATCTGCCTCATACCCCTGTCAATGCCATAGAGCTATGAATCGCAGAGGCCACACCCTGCTCCATTGCCCTATGAACATGAGGAGGTGTATCCGCAGCCTGCATCATCTGGAAATAAAACAACATTATTCAATTACGAAAACTATAATAGTGATGCAAATCATGGCTCCTAACATACACACACGCTCATCTAAACATGGAAGTACACACAATAAAACACACAAATCACATACAAAAATTTAGTAAGTACAATTCATTCATTAAACTATTTATTTTATTACCTCCGTAAAGCTTTGAAGTCCACCACCGCTGGCAGGTGTTGCCATGAAATCTACAGTGTTAACCTATTCAACATCCAAAATCAGAAATTAGAATACCATTCATATAACGATGCTATTCACATGTAATATTTATAATTGTTTACTAGTTACATACCTCGACAGTAGATGATCTAGTGAAAAATGTAGGTGGAGAACCACTGAAAACTGCATCGACGCTATGACCCTGAAATTTCATTAAAATCATCAATTTAAATTAGTTAATCTTGTATTTCAAAAATAAAATTTAATAAATTAAATTCAATAAACTTGCTAATATTTACCTGAGTATCAAGGCCGAAAGTCTCACTCAGGAGGGTATCTGTCATCGCCATCTGCTCAGCTGCAGATGTAGCCTGTGCACCTGCGTCCTGACTGTCCATGGGGTCATAACCACAGGCTGACCCGCAAGCCTGGCAAGTATGCGGTGGGACCCTACTCCTCGCACTATCTCCCAACCCACTCTGTGTTGCAGGATCGGCATGCTCTATGATGCTCTGGGTCAAGGCACTAATCGACCTCAGTGTATCGACCTCAACACTCTCCTTCACAATGGAAGGAATAGAAACATGCTCGTGGGCTGGTCTGCTGATTACTCGTCTCACTACCCGCTGTGGGTCAAGACGTGCCCCTGGTCTATCCTGTGCTGAGCCCCCACCTCTACCCTGGAAGTCCCGCATATCAAAATAGTTTGGCACTTTATTGAGGACAAACTCGGAGTAGAGTTTCCTCAAAAAGTATTGCGGGACCTCATTGTTATTGCATGGAGGATGGTCAAAAACCATCCACCACCTCTGCCCGAAATTGTCCCTTATCGCTTGGTTGTTGCACCAATGGATAGGGAACCTCTTGCATGTAATGGGTGGAGGTTGATTTGTTTGTGGGTTTGTGAAAATTGAACACAAGTCTACTTTTGTAATTTGTAATTTTTTGACATCTTGATATGACAATTTATCTGCATAGTAATCTCTAAACTCTCTCTTTTTATCGGTCCAACTAGTTATTTGCTTGCTAATTGAATTTACATTTGATAACATAGACTCAAGAGATTCGGCAAGCGTGGACCTATGCAAGGTTGAAGTGGAAGGATCTTTCAACCTTGCAATTATATCTTCAATTTGTTTTTTATTGTTTTCAATTTCCCCCATTATATTATCTTGTGTTCCAGGGGCATGTCGAGGAATGAATGGAGGAGGTTGTTGTTCTGCAGGTATTTCTTCCTCAAGATTTTGTGGATTTTGAGGATTTTGAGGAGGAGGAGGAGGTGCATTAACATTTCCTACAATTAATAAAATATGCATCAAAAATCAACACAAAACCTACCTATTTAGGAAGAAATTCAAACAAAAAAACAAAGATAACTCACCCCTTTGGCGTGCTCGACGTCGCGGCGGCATTTTGGCGATGAATCGACAAATCTATTGTGTTGAATGGTGTTTTGTAGAACGCGAGCGCGTTTTTGAAGGGTTTTAAGCCGCGGCGGAGGAAAAACTCACAACGAAATAAGATAAAATGAAATGACAGCATTTTTTTTATATATATAAAGCGCTTTATAACGCGAGCGCGTTATAACGCGCTCGCGTTATAACGCGCTCGCGTTATGGCTCGGCAATGACGAGCCTTAGGCTTGTCATTGCCAAGCCATAACGCGAGCGCGTTATAACGCGCTCGCGTTATGCCTAAATTTTTTTTGAAAATTTTTTGGCCACTTTTTGGCCCCCCATCTTTTTGCACTTACCCACCTAGTTTCCCACAGTACCAACAATCCTTTTTTCCTCTAGATTGGGACCTCTTGTCCTTTGATTTCCCTCATGACTTCCCATGACCTCCAAAACCTTTTCCTCTCTCCTTTGATTTGCCCCTGCTTTCTGCATTCAAAACACTGTCGGATGTGGATCCACCTGAGCTTTTCCTATGAATTTCCTCACTAAGAATAAAACCAACAACATCATCAAATTTCAACGTATTCAAACCAGAAACAAAGTTACTAACTACCATTACTAAACTATTCCAACTTTCAAGCAAAGAACATAATATCAAGAGAGCTCTAACTTCATCAAAATTTACATTTACAGAAGTCAATTGACTGGTAACTGCGTTAAACTTATTTAAATGATCAGTAACCGATCCACCTTCTACCATTTTCATATTAAATAAATGCTTCATAAAAAACACCTTATTCAAAGCGGAAGGCTTTTCATATAACTTTGCTAATGTTTGCATTAACTCATCCATTGTCTTCACTTTTGAAATATTGAATGCCACTGATGGCGCCAGACAGAAATGAATGCTTCCCAGTGCCTTTCTGTCTAGAAGTTCCCAATCCTCATCAGTCATTGCTGCCCATTTATTGGCTTTTCCTTGCAACAACCTCCAAAAATCCTTCTGATAGAGATAATCCTCCATCTGCATCTTCCATAACTGATAGTTCTGCCCATTAAATTTATCTACTTTCAATTTACCCTCGTCTGCCATTACTCCCACTCAACTATGAGACCCCCACTCAACCGTGAGACCTTCCTGTAGAGGATAATCAAACACAAGCTAGCTTTGATACCACTTGTTAGGAATAGCAAGCAGAAGATATCAATTAAATGTAGATAAAGATTAAACAGATTAATGAAAATACAGAGAAATAAAATAGCGAGAGACAATTTTAACGTGGTTCACCCAAACTTAGGCTACATCCACCAACAAAGAGTCCAATATTATTATCCAGTAAAAATAGAACTGATTATAACCAACAATCTCTTGCAACTCAATACCACTGCAATATGCTACAATACAATATCAATGAAAACCCTAACCCTTGGCCTTTTTGCCTTCTCCAACTGTTTTTATCAAGACTTATGTTGGTTACAAAAATAGGGTTTTATATGTCATCCAATAGAAAAATAACTGTCGACGCCTTTATAAAATCCTACACTCCCCCATAAATACTTTGGGGGGAAACTGCACCGACAAAAGTAGGGAAAAATATAACCTTCAAGTCTAATTGGGCTCCATATAACAACATAGTTAGCGTGGAACTGTTGACCCTATTTCCGCAATTCAAAATTTAAACTTCTTGTGTCCTGTTGGTGCCTGAATTGACTGTCAGTTAATTGAGCAATTTTTCATGCAGGCACCTTCCCAAAAAATCTAAAAGGTTCTGAGTTTTGGCACCCCTTCAGTGTTTTGCAGCATCCGCATCATCTTTCTTGAGGAAGGGGTCATCATGTTTTGTCCATCGGCGATGGAGTTTGTGGTTCCATCGATGGTATTGGTCATGCCGATGAGGGTATCTCAGGTCTATCGGCGTAATGTTTGTCATCGATAGAGGATGTTTCTGCTTAGCCGATGGTTAAGGGTCTCGCCGACAGAGGATGTGTGTATCGGGGTGATCGGTTGTGTCGGCAGGAGGATTTTTGGTTGAGCCGACAGTGGAGGTTTCACCGACGAGGGTGTTTTGGTGGCCATCGGGGAGAGTTGGTCTATCGGCCAAGGAAGCTTTTGGGCTGGCCGATAGACTATGTCTGGCCGACAGAAGCAAGCGAAGGTGTCGTCGATATGACTTTTGCCTATCGGCGAGGGAGATTTGTGCTTTGCCGATGGGTCTTCTCTGGCCGATGTGGAAGTTGGAGGCTTTAGGGAGGTGTTCATCAGTGTGACTAAGGGTATCGGCTAGTGTTTTTTCAGTTGCTCCGATGATGTGTGTCTAGGCGATGGGAGCGAGGTGTTCGGTCATCGGAGTGACCTTGGCTATCGAGGGCAGTGCTTTGTGGTCCACCGATGGAGAGTGTTTGGCCGATTGAGGAGCAGAGTGTGGCTCGTTGGTGCGTCGGTATGACTTGACGTATCGGCAAGCGTCTTTTTTGTTGTGCCGATGGCGTGTGTCTCGCCGAAGACCTGAATATGGAGTTTGCGATGGTGTCGGCGAGACTATTGAGGTCGGTCAGAGGAGTTCCAGGTTGGCCGATGGGATTGGTCTGGCCGACAAGGGATTGCGATGGGCTTCATCGGTGTAACACATGAGGTCGGCCAGTGTTTTTTCAGTTGCTCTCATGGAGGGAGTTATGACGACGGAGGGTGTGTTTTGTTTGCCATCGGCGAGACCGTTGAGATCAGAAGGAGGTTTTTGGGGCAAGCCGATGGTGTAGATTTGGCCGATGGGCTTTTGGCGAAGGGTCGTGTGTCGAGCGTGGCAAAACGCTCGACACGTATTATGCATGTAGCTATGTTTATAAAGTGCTAGTGTGGTCTCGGCACTGTGCATGTGGGATTATTCCCCTGTGTAGTTTGAGCCTGCGAAGAGGGCATTTTGGCAGGAAACTTCCATTTGAACGCAGCGATAGTTTTCTCGATGGTTGCAGGTTGTTGGGCCATCAATGGCGACTGTAGCAGGAGTATGGGAGAAGGTACAAGTGATTAAACTGCCTGATTGTGAATGAAGACTCCCAGATGGTGGCGTAAGGCTCGAGGCCTCCCTTTTCTGCTGCATTGATGGCTTCTGAGCGCCATTCCCTCTAATGGATGTATCTGGCAGATTTTTGACTTCTGGCCATGTAATTAATTGCTAAATGTACACGGTTCTGTATAAATGGTTTTGGCTGTGTTACTTTTGAGAGGTTGGAGGTTTTTTGGGCTTTCGGCTCTGACTCTGAACATGAGGTGTTCACATTTTGAAAGGCATTTTTTGCTACAGCCTCGGTCCTTAGTCTGGTGTACTAATCTATCTTGGATTGTAAATGATGATTTTCTCTGTGATGACCTTCTATGCAGATTGATTTTAAATGAAAAACACCTGTCTGTGTATTGTTTCTGATTGTCTCCTGTATGTCATTTGTTTTCCTTTCAAACAAGGTTGTTAAGGACTTCCAAGTTTTTTAGTGTATGCATACTGTGTGTCTAATTTATTGCGTCTGCTCAAGGAGTGGTTAAATAGGCTTTTGATCAGATACAAAGGGAAATAGATTGCATCATAGGATCTGTTAAGCATGATCATTAATGATACTCTTTCTTGGACATGTTGCTGTTAGGCAGTAGCATTATTCTCAGGTCCTCTGGATATGAATTTATGTTGTCATGGGGAGACATTTACAGTCTTAGGTAAGACTCTGCTACCCAGATAAGGCACTGGTTTGGGAATTTGTCTGTTCAATGGGTCTAGGAAAGTCCCATCACTCCAAACACCATTTCAACCCATCTCATCACTTCCACCTGTTAGTTGTAGGATTAGGATTAGGAACCTCTACATGCTCTCATACCTAACCAGACATATGTCCAAGAATGCTGCCAATCTTGTGATTTGTTACACAAATCTTGGTCCTTACATGAGAGTATTTTGCTTGTTGCTGTCAAGTTAAATCCTTCTGTCATTGAGCTAGTCAAGGTTATACTTCTATCACGAAGGGACAACCCCCTTGGTGCGGCAGAACCAGAAGTGAAGGGGAGGAGCTCACGCAACCTCCTGTATTCAGTTGGCTGAATCTGCCTGTGCATTAGAACTGGCAAACCCTAATGCTGATTCAGAAGCAAAAACCAACATGTCCAAAAGACCAAGTCTGACCATGCATCAAATCCCGGTGCCAAGTCATCTTTTTAGTTACAATTCACCAATGTCGTACGTGTCAATCATGTCAGTAACTTGTTATCGAGATGTCATACGTTGTCATGTTCATTCTCTCTCTCCATTTAAGCTTTCCAAGTCAAATTTTACGTTGAAACAACTTAATAATTTTACGTCAACTTTTATTTTACACTAAGCTTGCGTCAACTTTTGTTTTTCGCAAAGTTCACATCAGTTTTTCTGCAAATCATGCGTTGGCTTTCTTTTTCCGCAAACTATGCGTCGACTTTTATTCTTCGTAAACCTTGCATCAACTTTTTCTTTTCGCTAAGTTTGCATTAACTTTTGAATTTGGCTAAGTTCACGCGCATTTTGACTTCTGCCTAACCAAAATTAAAGGGTGTAATTTTTCAAGTTTGAAGAGATAAAAAGAAGGAAATCCATTTTCACTTCTTACAAACAATATTACCCCCCCACTACTCCACGTCCACCAAATTCTCCTACATGCAAGGAAAGTGTTTTAATATTCTTGAAAGTGTCAATTATGCGCATGCAAATTGTTGTAACCGAATTTCTCAAGAAAATTTAATCTCCTGAATGCATTGATTGCAAGGTATTTTCCATTTATTTGTTGAAAAGGCCAATGACAAATTCAAGAAGTAGTTATTGTAACTACTCATATGCACATAATAGATTTGTTGGGAAGGTGTTATAAGATTTCAAGAACATGCAATTAACATATGCATGCCAAAAGCCCAAGAACTATGTCATTATCTCCTCTCAACATGCAACAGTTGAAATGCTCGGGTAGATACGAATGCAAATGTGTAAGCATAGACAAAACTCGTGAGATTTTTGGTAGACCACCCAAAGAAAATTATCTTGTGGACTATTTATCATATATGAGGAAGACCAATCTTGGATCAAAGGGGCTTACATATTTCAGTACTGTAATGCCAGAACCCATGACCATTGCCAGCATCCCGCTGCCAGCACCCAAATAAGGAGCTTTCGAAGAGGGTGGGAGAGCCCAACAACGATCACCAGTGTTGGGAGAGGCCAGAGGACATGGACACACCTCGTAATGTTTACAATATCGATGCTCAACACCCAGGCTCAGATGTTGCTGCTGAAACTGCTGTAGCCCTCGCAGCTACCTCCCTTGTCTTTAAGACAACATATCCTTCCTATTCTCGGGCTCTTATTGGAAGAGAAAAGCAGGTGTTCGATTTGGCCAACAAATATAGAGGAGCATACAGTGGCTCCCTCTCTTTTGTTGTTTGTCCATTTTATTGCTCCTATTCAGGGTATCAAGATGAGCTATTATGGGGAGCAGCTTGGTTGCAAAAAGCCATAGAGGATGCTTCATATGTCAATTATTTAGTATCAAATGCTCAGTCTTTTGGGGTCTCCAATTCGGGCTATATTCTCAGCTGGGATGACAAAAGCAGTGGAGCCAGACTTCTTTTAGCTGGTCAAGCTATTTTTAAAAAAGGTGGATTCCCTTCAGCAATTCAGTTCCCTGGGTGAAAATGTCATTTGTTCTCTTCAATCAACAAAATACAGTCTAGGTGGTCTTTTTCACGGTGATAATGATCAAGCCAATATGCAATACGTAACGTCCATGACTTTCCTGCTATTCACTTATGCCAAATACCTCAGCACTTCCAACAAAGTGGCACAGTGTGGAAGCACTTAATTGACTGCGGACTCCATTAGAAGCACTGCGAAGAAACAGATTGACTACATATTGGGAGGGAACCCCATGGGAATTTGATATATGGTGGGCTACGACACCAACGTTTCCACATCATATTCATCCCAGAGGATCTTCTTTGCCCTCGAAATCACAGCATCCTGCTAAGATAGAATGCAAGGATGGTTTTAGTGAAGGGTTGAATAACAATGGTCCCAACCTAAATGTTCTGGTTGGAGCAATTGTGGGAGGTCCTAACTTCAATGACTAGTTCAGGGATGATCAAAATGACCATTCACACTCAGAGCCTACTACTTATGTCAATGCTCCACTCGTTGGCTGCCTTGCTTATTTGGCTAACCCCATTTGACCCACTCCCACTTCCACTCCCCATTTTCTTTTGCTTTGTCCATACCTGCAACCAATGCAGATAAAAACTAAATTTGCATTCGTGTTGTAAATAAAACGTTGGAAACAGAGGAAGGTGTCCTCATTTGTTGTCTTGTGCAATGTTTGGTGCCATGCAGGATGCAATTAAAACAACAACTTGTATCCAGAGGCTGAATATATGTGTCCTAAGTGCCAAATTTACTTTCAGAACCAACAAAAAAAAATAGAGCAAGGATGAAGATAAAAAGTATGGTGATAAAAAAAATATGTGGAATTTGTGAAGGGATCTGCTCTTTTGATGAGATTTGGGTTGGTTATGATATATGTGAAGGCTACATTTACTAAATCATGAAGTATAAAATCCTACAAATGCCCATTATGCAGTAGCAAGAAAGCTCTCCAGTGAATGCTCCATAATAATAGTTGCAATTTCGTTGAAGTTTTGAAAATGCTTTAGAATTTTGTTTTGTTTTGGTAACACTACAGTATTCTCTTACCAAGTAAATTTCAAAATATAAGATGGTTCAATGATAGTTTGGGATAGAAGTTTTATAATTGAGTTTTGTGAGAATGGAGATGTCATACAAAATTGCAATGTGTTACACCTCAAAGACTCTACGAATTGGACTTTATGAAGAGGGTACACATAATGTTGATGATATACCTATTAATAGCATGATAATTGATGCTCTAAGAGATAGCATCATTATGAGGAAAACTTTAGATTATTCTCAGTGTCAGAAACATCTTCATGAAGCATTTTCATCAATTCAACAGGTTATCAAAATTGTATAGCATAGAATATAGGGTTTAGTGATTGACTCATACCATGAAATGGATCACCAAATCAAATAGAGATAGGATATATGAAGTAAGTGGAAAATGCAGTATCTCCTTCAACTAGCTCTCTCTGCATAATGCTTTGAGATTAAAACGAGAAATTGATGGCAATAGAATTCTATAGCTATGATCAGAGTGGGGAAATGTGCAACTATTTTCTTCATCCAAGCTTTGTATGTGCGAACACAGGAGTCTAAGATTCAGGTATTCTAAGATTCAGAGGGTTTGTCAAGATCTGGCAAGGTTTAATTGTCAAAAACGAGCAGATGAAGATAGAAAGGACTTAGCAAAGTTCACAACTCACAATTTGCAAGTGTTAGCTTGCCTTTTTGGAAAAGTGACTTTTGTCACTTATTATAATAAAAAGTTAGAAAATGAACTTTATTTCTGGAAAAGTGATGTAAATTATAACCAAAATAAGGTTCATTATATTTTTGTATTTCAAAAAGGTAGTTACTAGGTAGTTGTGAGGTAGTTACAAAGTGGTTACTAGGTGGTTATGGAAAAAAGCCTATAAATATGAGGCTATTTTAAATGTAAAAGGGGGGACTCTTTAGAGAGAACTTTTAAGGGGGAGCTTAGGAAGAAACTTCTTGGAATATTTTTGGTCTTACACGTTGTATAGTTTACTTTGGAATTTTATAATTTGGAAAAGATAATGAAGAATGCATTTCAGTTCGCATGTTCTTGATGTATTTCTGAGTTATGATTACTAGTTTCTCGTATGTCAAATTGGTGATCGCTCTATGTATTTGTGTAAATCAAAGTTATCCATTGAAGCATGCAATTGGGGTGATGAAGCACAATCATGTCTCGGTATCCTGATTTGAAAGTGTTAAGATAAATTATCTCTTCGTATGTTGAGATTTGCCATCTTTCTTCATCATTGTTGCACATATGTCATGAAATTCATCATGGAGTTTAGGAAAGTGGTTTCTAGCTTTGTGGTGAAACCCCCTCGTACTTTTCAATAAGATTGTGAATATCCTATTGGTTTTCGTACGTCTACCACAAGGGTTTCTACATGCCCAATTCTCATGTTATTTTGCTTTTCTTCCTTTTGTACTTTCAGGATAAAAGTACACAAAAACCACAAATACCCCCTATCATACAAGGGAGCTGCCCCTCTCAAACACAGAGGAAAGTTGTTAGTCCAGTAACAACTTCTCCAACTGTTGGGACAATTTAGTCACTGCTCTAAGGGCAACGGGTCATTTTCAAAGGTTATTTCGCGGTGACAAATCTGTTTACCAACAGGAATGAAGGGCCTCAACTAGAGGAACAATGACACTGGGTATGTTCTCATTATCTATGTGATCTTGGTAGTCAACCAAGTGATGGTCTAATTCTAGAATTTGCTCCTAGGGAACGCTACCTAGTGTGGCCTCATGGTTAAAGGCTAGATGTTTCAACATCATAAAAACTAGTCACTAGAAGAGTCACAAAAGAAGATAAAGATGAAAGAGTTGTTGTAGGATCACAAGAGAAGTTTGTGAAATTAGATTTCAATCTAATAGGAGTGTTAGAGGCACAAGAGTAGGCCATTACAACATGTCTCAAACTTCTACAAACAATGTAATTAGAATTACATGATTGTGTGGTGAAGCTTATAAATAGAGTTCAACAAGTCACAATGCACAACCAATTGTGATGAGAGAGTTTGTTATGTTTAATGTTGAAAAAGGTGTTTAAATGTGCAAAGATAAATATTTTTATATGTTTAAGTGTTAAAAGCATCAGGTTCACCAAAATGTAGAAGAGGAAAAATTATACTTGAACTAAGAGGTATTAATCGAAGGAACTTTTCACTACAACTACACTTATGACTATTTTAGTTTTCTACTCCCTATTGATATTCAATAGATAAACATTATTAGTTCCTCAAAGTGCTAAGAATGTAAATAGAAACTATGCTAGTTAATTGAAAGGTAGAAGAATGTTGATAAAATATGAAATATAGAATGCTAGAGACAAAACTTGAATATTTTGATGATAGAATAGAAAATAGAAAATTAACAGGAACCTAGTATCAGATGGGGGAGCTCATTGCTAGGGAAACTAGTGTGTCACATGGACATATACACATTGCACTATAGTCCAGAACGTATGGAAAATAGAAAACTTCAACTCTATTTCACTCTATTTCACCTATCCTACAAAACATGAAATGAAACAAGATACCAGTAGCTTCCAGGTGATAAAAATATGTTGGACTTGAAAAGATGCAAACAATGTAATTCAAAAATAATGACATAAATGAGGAAATAGGGGAAGATAATTTACAAAACCAACGATGTAGATGGAACTTCTCCCTTAAATCTGGAACCTACAAGAAGAAGGAAAGTTGGGGTTGTTTTGGGGGTTTGCCTTTAGGTCAAACCCCTATTTTGGTATTTCTACCTCCACAACAACCAAAATTGAAAATATTGGAATAAACATGTGTGCTATTATATTCTAAGTGTGTATAGAATGAATAATAGCAGTGAAAAATAGATTGCAAATATGAAATGAAACTAATCTACTCGACCATGATAGAAAGCTAGTGAGATATTTGAAAGAGAGAAAGGAAATGGAGGAAACCCACACAAATGCAATAAACACAAGAATGGATTACACTACACATATAAACAACAAATAAGAGTCGAATGGAACTCAATCACCTTTTAAATGAGAAGATGCAAACTACCCAACTAGAGATGGAGAGCCCAACAAGTAGTGGTCCCAAGAAAACCCATGAAAATATCTCAAATCCACAAGAAATCTCACATGAGCTTGAATGAAACAAGAGAGCCACAAGAATTATTGAGAATGTAATCATGAAGCTATTTGTGAGCATAATAATATCAATAACTTTATATATTTTCTAAGAGTTGCAGAAGGAGAGCCAAAGGACAATTCAAAAGATTTTTATAGATTGTTAAAAGATTGCAAAATAATTCACTTTGAAAATGAAAGAATGAGAGGGAAATAGAGACGGCAGGTCAAAGGTGGTCATTTAGGAGTGTAGAGGCATTATGTGGAATCTTTCACATCATAAGAGGTGGTAAGTAATGCCCAGGAAATGGTAACTTGGAACCACATGGGCTTGGGATGCTCGCATGATGCATGGACATATACACTAAGTGCTAGTGTCTGAGTGAATTTAGTTCCTAGTTTAATAGAACACCTCATGATAATGAGAGAATCGAGGCACTAAAAACAATTTAACAAAAACAAACACAAAGGATAAACCACAACACAAACACAACTTGTGTGGGTTATGAAAAAGGATAAGGTAGGGCCAAAATGATCCTAGGAACATACTAGGGGAGCAAACACCAAAATGAGTGCAAAATGTAGTTTGAAATTGAAAGGGCATGCAATTTTTGACGTTACAGTAAGTATCACTCCTCTCTATCTGTCTCAATCTATTAATTCCCCCTTCTCCTCTCCTCTCCACTATCCCACTTCCTCCTTCCTCTTCTCACTATTGACCTCTCATCCCTCCATCCTCACCATGTCATGTTTCTTCTTCCCCTTCATCCGACCCCATTCCCATTCCCAGTTATCCATATGCTCAATTTCCTCCTCTCCATTTTCACACCCGCAATTTCATACTATTGGAGCTCCTCAAGTTCCCTAGTAGCAAGTTCATACCACTACCTTCTCCATTCTAGTACCTATTTAAATACTACTATCCTTAGTACTCCTTTCCAGTTGGCCACATCCATCAATTCTCATCAACTAGAGGCTATCATCTCCTTGCCTTCCAAGCACCTATTCCACCACCTCTCAAAGCCTTAGATTCTCAACAACCTTCCCCCTCAAGCATTGTATAGCCCCTATTCCCCAAACATTCTCTTTCTATTTCTACCTATCAAGTAACCTTAATAATAATAATACATCCTTGAGGCTGCTCAATTATCTCAAGGAATGATGGTGATAAGGGATCATGCCCTTTATCAATAGTATATGAGCCAAACCTATGCTATCATGTAGTAGAAGTAGGATAAAAGAAAGAGAAAGAAAAATATTGCTCCTACCACCAAAAGGTAAAGGACAAAATATGACCCAATGCAATATGCTATGAATTTTGCTCAATTTACTCCCCTAGTAGACAAACCCAAAGGACAAATGTGGATCACCAACTACTAGATGAAGGAAATCAACATTAGCATGAAAGATGTAGGGGATGAAAATAGGGTAGAGTTCCTATAGGAAGGCACCAAGGTAGTTGGTACCTCTCTAATTACATTAGAGAGGAAATTTAAGAAGAAAGGCACCAAAATTAATGCAAAAAAATAAACAATCAAGGTTGCAGAAATCAAGATAAAGGCACTCAAAACCAAGTATGCATAGTGGTTGAGAAGGCCATTGAGGTTGAGGACACTTGGGTTGAGTAATCCAGGAAATAGTTGGTAGATGCCTAGGCTCAAATAACACAAGTAAGAATGGAGTTGGCTACCGCTAAGAGCTAGATGGTCATAGATAAGTCCATCATTGATATGTTGCATAAGTAGATTAAAGACCTAAAGGCTTAGCTTACCTAAGAGCAAGCCAATTTTGGTGCCTTCACATGAGAAGTTGCAACTATGAAGCAAAAGTTGAGTGCTTAGGACCATCAATTAACATAGATAAAAACCTAGAGGGAGAACCAAGTGAAGACAATCAAGGTTGTAATGGACAAACAAGAGGACCTAAAGGCCATGCTAGATGTGGCAAATGAAGAAATCAAATAACTGTAGGCTAAGGTTGAGGACTTAAAGTTGTCTAGCAATCCCCTTGAGCTCATCAAAGCTCTAAGGAAGTCCTACTATAAGGAGATCAAAGAGTTAGTAGCATCCTTCACAGTGGTGCTTCAATTCTTGGAGTTCATGAGGGTGCTACTTGACATGGTGAGGAAAGAGGTTGACTCCACATATGCTACAATCTCTTTGATTATGGATGATGCACACACTTGGATCCCATGACTCCACACTACAAGCATGGATAATTTGGTAGAAACTATCATCACCAACAAAACTACTACAACCTAAAAGGAAAATAATGTCCTAGATAAGGATAGAATCAACCAAGAGTACAAAGCACAACTTGAGGAAGTGGTGCTCTTTATCTAGGGAATTTAGGCCCAAATCCAATTGTTGACATGGTAGGGGTTTCCCTCTCCATTTGATGAAGATAACAAGATGCCTCCACAAAATCATTTTTAGGAGAAAATAAGGAAGAAAGGGCAAGATGAGTATGAGCTAGATAGACTATTCCCTACATCTACCATTAAACAAATTCTAGAAACCCTCAATCCACAAGCTAAATTAGGGACATTAATGTAAATAACAATTACTAAAGCATAGGATGTATCATATGAGCAGACCATGAATTTGGAACAATGGTGCCAACTACTTCAGAGGATCAACTTACCCAAGAACAAAGAATGGGTAGTACTCATGGCCTCACTTGATCATCTATAAGGTAGGTATCCTCTTTGTGATTCAAAATTTTGAAAATTTGGCTATTTTAAATGACTCTATCCAAATGGATAATCTAGGTTTGCATTCTTCTACCATGCCAAAGAACCCCCAAGATTCACCAAAACTAGAGTGAATCCTTCACTGCATGTGGTAGATTCACTCTGCCTTGTTCATGTTTAAATAATATTGTCCCATGGGGTGACAACATAACAGTGTGTCCCACTTTTTTGCATAAGTGGGACGTGCAAAATAAACATTTTTTAGCATTTTTTAATTTGTTTCAATTATAGGGAACAAATAGTCAAGAATTTAAGGATGATGTAAACTAATGAGTTTTATAATTTTATATGTAGATTCAAGCCATAATTTTTATAATTTTTAAAGAATTATTTCTATCATTTTTTATTTTTTTAATAAATTTCTATTTTTCTATTATTTTTTATTGGGTAACATTATTCTATAATGTATAACTTTCACTAAAAATAAAAAATTTCCATGATTTATTGGAATTAGAACATTAACTCCACTATCTAGTGCATGGATATTTTTTTGGTAATTTTTATTAAATATTTTATTTATTATTATGTTTTGAATTAGTACTAACAAAAATTTCAGACTTATATTATTCCATAATGCATTCCTCTTAGTATATATCAAAAATATATATTTTTCTTTGAAACAAGGATATATATGTGGAGTGTAGTGCATTTTTGGATATTTTTCTAACAATGTTTGTTATTTTTCCTAGTGTATTGAATAGAGGTCATTATTTTTCGTAATGGACCAACATTCATTATAAAGAAATTAAAAAATATAATATTAAATAAAACATGATACATATTATAATTTTTGGAAAGGTAATACTAAGGTCTACATACTTACAAAATGACATTTCCAAATGACTTCATTTGATCCCCCAAAAGGTGAAGCAAAATTATCTTTTTGTCAGTATTTTGATAGGTATAGAGGAGACTCTATCTTGGGTTTGATTTAATCGTAGGGGTTCTATCCAAGGGGATTTGATCTAACCCCCTTCAGTAAAAACCTATTAGATGGAAGCCTTCTAGGCTTAAATCATCAATTTTTCTAAAAATATGTGATTTTAGCCAAAAATCAAGATGTTGGACCACAAGTGGGACACACTATTGTGGGATGACCCCGTGACATTGGTGGGTCATCTGTACCCTTCCAATTTTGTAGTTTTTCAATATTTTTGGTGTTGTCTAATAAAAAGTTCAAGTATCAACACACATGCTCCATTGGATGAGCCAAATTAGATTGAGATCTAAAGGTTCATGGGGCTTCTTGATGTTATAAAAAAAGATCTAGACATGAAACCCTACCATTGGTCCACATTGGCTATTGAGTTCCTTTTCATTTGCAATGATATCTATGTTGGTGGGGCCCACTCATCTTAATAGTTTCTAGCTTGTTAGTCATATTATAACTAACTTCTGGCACACTCCTAAGAGTTCCTATAAGTTGAAGTGAAGATTCATCTCCAGAATACCATGTGCCATCTAACCTACCATCACAAATGCATCCAACAACCCATGAGATTTGTAACCACTCCAACATTTATGCCATCTCCATAGATCTAGAGTAGTTTGGGTGGGAATCTATTGCATTCCAAATTTAAATTCTTCATAAAAACTAATCTAATATTCAAGGCTAGTGGACTTCTATCCTTCATGACACATAGTGATGAGAATTCACCTACTTAGAGCTCCAAGGTGTGGTATTGCATGGTAGATTTAAATTTAATATGTACTCATGGCCTATGTAGTAGAATCCAACCACCAGTAGGATACTTAAAGGCACTACATTCATAGAGATGTGACCATCTCTTCAAAGGCCTATAAAATTAAAACTCTTAATTTTGGGGGAAATATCATTATGGATTTGCGGAATTCCCGCTATAAATACTAGACTATGTGCCTCTTACTAGTTTAGATGTAGGTTTTCTATAGGTAATCTATTGAGCCTGATGTGTAAGCCAAATCTCAAGGTAGGTGATGTATAACTAAGCTTTTAAGACTAATGTCTAATCCTAGTCTTGACCTTCTTACAATTACACAAGGGAGCCTTTATACATGTTTTTAGAGGTGGTTGAATTATATGTAATGATCAAGTTGCCTTGTGATCATGAATATAAGAAGTTGTTCCAAAAAATTTGATTCTTATTGTGCTTCCTTATTGACAATTGTATTTGTCTTCTTCTCTATTGATTATTGTGTCATGAGCTACTAATCTCTACTCTAAATGCAAGAACATAACCATCTAACATGAGCCTTAAATTTGCATTATTTTCTTTCTACATTCTCTCTCCCCTTTCCTCACACTACTCTAGGCTTAGCTTAGGATAGTTAAGGATTTGGCGTTCTAATCCTAAAGATTGACCTATTGATCACATCCCACATTACCTAGTCTTTCCAAGTGTTGGTATTCATGTGTAGCACATTGTTCATGAAACAAGACCTCTAGACCTATAAACAAGTATAATTGAGAAAAACCCAATACTCATATGAAGATATAGAGGCATAAGAAGCTAGACTACAAATTAACATATGTAGAATAAATCCTATGGCCCAAAGTTATAGGAAAACATGAAACAACTACTTGCCTCAATCCAAAGTAACATTTTCAAGTGATCTATTCACTTTTTCTCTAATAATGTAGAGACTATCTAGCTAAAAAATAAAGATGCTCATAATTATAGGCATGTGCATGAAATCACTATTGCTAAAGAAGCAAGGATAAAATTAAGTTTGGTGCCTTTATTATGAATCAAATAGATCACTCTCTAACATATATAAATTGTGTCGATTAACACTACCATAGTTGCATTTATCATTTAGGCCAATATCACATGGTTCATCATAAGATAGGTTAGCAGACATATTCCAACACGTGTTGGTAGACAAGGAGCCAAAAAATAGATCATATCAAATTACAGTCACCGCAGGCATTAGGAAGGACTTTGTGAAAATATTTGATGGAGTGTGGTATCTTTTGAGGGATGATGAGACACAAAGATATATAAAAGGACACCCCCCTACATCTCTAGAAGCTATATTAGCATCCAACTATACTTTAGGTAGAGAGAGAGGGGAGCAAGAGTACAAATAGAAGAGAAGTGGAGGAAAATATATGAATGTAATATATAGGAGTATCACCCAAGAATATGTGATGGATATATCTATGCTTGTAGTATAAAATGTAGATTGTATAAGGAACATATGATATGATTATATGAATAGACTAATCTTATGGTCTATATGAATGTGTAACATATTTTGTAATATTTTTGTTGTGTATATGTTTATCTACTACAACTATTCTGGTTTCCTTGTTATTGCATTGCACCAGGGTTAATTTTTTTACATAATTAATCTAGACCTCGGGGCTATATTTTATTGTCAACATTTGGTTCCATTTCCAAGACCCCAATTTTTTGGTGCATAGAAAGAAAACCATATAATTAAGAAGAGAAGTTCACAATGAAAAATACTGCCGAGGAAAGGCGTATCAATGGTAGTTATTATAGTAGTTGAGATGTGCGGTAGTGCATACTAGGTGGTAACCTTTGGTGAGGGGTTAGGCACATAGGGTGTGAAAATAGAATGAGGGAAGATCTAAAAGGATGTTACTATTGAGATAAATATATTTTTACACTTGGGATGGATAAAAAGAGATTAAGGACAGATAAAAATTAATTAAAATTTTAATGGAAAAGAGAGATAGCAAGAAAGAAAGAGAACTTGTTGAAATTAAGATGGGATTGGAAGAGAGATAGAAGATGATAATGGATAAGAATAAGATCTAAGAAGAAAGAAGGGATAAATAGATCGACCTAGGAAAGAGAAAAAAGGTACTAGAAAAGGAGAGAAGTGTAAGAGGCATCTAGAGAGTGCACCAAGAGGTTTGTAACTAAAGAAAACTCTAGAACAAAGGTAGGAGGATGCTCGATGGGCATGGAGCTCAGTAATATTGAAGAACTAGAGTTTTTTATAACCCTAATTAGAATTGCAAAAGAAAATCTGACCAAAATGATGAAATAGTTAAAAGAATATGAGGCATCAACAAGTATGAATGATTTTCAACCTTGGATGAAATAAATTGTAGTTGTGGTGGAAAAGGAGAGGCTTAAAATCAACTATGCTTAGCCTATATGATGGAGAACCCAAGGTTCATTTACCAATGAAGATTCTAACTGGTTCCAAACTATGCTAATAATAAATGATGGGTTTGAGGATTTGGCAGCCCTAATCTCTAAACATAGCACACTCAACCTCTATAATGACCATTGGAGTACCAAAATAAGTAGGTGTGATGATATACAAAGAAGGGAATAAATTAATAAGTTATTATTTGGTAAAGATGATGAAAGAGGGAAGGAAATGACAAAAAAATATTAGTAAAATTTTTGAATTTACCATGGAAACCTTAGAATTATTGGGAGATAACCCACCCAATCCTTAGGAAGAAGAAAAATTAGGTGCTAATAAAATAATCAATCAACAAATGAAGACTTACCAAAAGATACATCCCCCAAGCTAAAGAGACACTATGACGAAATGAATCCCCTAGACTAAGAGTCACCCCCTACCATATAAAACAACAAAAAGTCTCTAAAGAGAACATAAGTAGTGAATCCTTGCTTAGGCTAGGGTAAGCAAGAGCAAGAAGTAGTTGTCTAAAATATTTTGAAGAAATATTTGGTAGTGAATTCTTTGATATCTAATTGCCTAGATATAAAGGTAGAGAAAGGAGACGAGCAAAGCACAAAAAGAGTGGAATCGGACAAAATAAACTTGAAAAAAAGGGAAAGGAGAAATAATAATAGAAAATAAATCAGAAAGATGAATAATCCCTAAACCATAAAAGATAAATTAAAAATACCTCCAACTCCTACAAATATGGCCACAAAGAGAACTAAGCTTCTTGTATTTGGGAAAGATACCAGGGATGTTGGTGAAAACTTATTTATGTTGGAATCCCATTAGAGTAGAAATAGCATTGATGATGACCAGACTAAGTTATATGAATTTTTGGAAAGCCTCAAGGATGAATCCCTAAGGTGTTACATCAAAGAATGCCCTACACATGATAAAAAGTGGGAAGATTTGAATAAATTATTTTTGATAACTTTTACTCTCCTGATGCTCCAACGGAAAATGTAAGAAAAACAAGGGAAATGATGAAAATAAATGAATAAGTAAAAGAGTATGACTAATGTTTCAAAAGCACGGTTAGGAAATTGGAAGTACCATTAACAAAAAAACAAAGAGCCGAGTGGTTTATATCAAGATAACACCCCCAGATCAAAGTTCTAGTAGATGGGAAAATATTCTCTACATACAAGGAAGTAGTAGAATTAGCTATTAGAGTGGAATCTCAATCATGAAGAAGAGAAAATGACTCGTCAAGGAAAGATGAAATTAAAAAATTGAAACTAGAATTGGAAAAGTTAAAGGTAAAATAGGAAATTCTAGCAAAACGTGAGAAGAGTGAGACTTCTCCCCTATCTAGGAGGACCAATATTTTGTGTACCCAATATAGTAAAGAGAGAAACTTAAGGAATGAATTCCCAATGGTAGAAGGCATAAGAAGAGCTTCCACATTAAGGGTGGAATTTGAGAGAACCCTTGGAAAGATAGTAAGTGTATACTATGGAATATGTAGACAATGGGATAAACATCAGACAAATAATTGTCCTATGTTACTTAATGAGGAAAATGGATATCAATAATGGTTCATGGAATGAAAATATAAGAGCCTTTCATAGATAGAGGCATGGCCAGAACACAAGGATTGGCCATAGGAGCATTAAATGGGTATCCAACACATGGTTACCAAGAACCACAATGGAGAAGAAACCAAAGACAAATTAACAATATAAACCATGCTATACCACGAATCCAAGATGCATATCCTTCCATAAGTTCTAGTAATGACTATTCTCAAGGAGGTGGTAGAGGAATCTACCACAACAATTTAATAGAGGTGGATTTGGAAGAGGAAGAGGTCAAAGACCAACATGCTACTACTATGGTAAATAGGGACACTATGCTATCAAATGTAGAAGTAGAAAAGAAGAAAATTCAATTTATGGATTTTTATAGTGATAGCTCACATGGTGCTTTTGTTTTTCCTAAGGATACACAATTCTATAGAAATAGACCAGCACTTAGAACAAAGAGTGAGGAACTATTAGGCTTAAATGCGTCACTCAATGCTAAAGTACTTATGAGAATACAAAAAATGAAGGACAAGGCATCAAATGACGCAAGAAAATAGATGTAGGAAACAATTATGAATTAGGGTAAACCTCATTAACAAAATAAGAAATATTGAAAAAGGAATACAAGGAGAAAAAGGAAAAAATAGAAGAAAATGCATTGAGGAGTTCAAGAGAAAGGAAAACAGAGTTACAATGATTACCCAAAGAGGAATATATACTAGAAGAGTCTAATGAAAGTGATGAAGAAAAAATACTTAGATAAATAAGAACATGATTTAGTAGTTAGGAAATCACAAAATTAATTCAAAAAATACAAAAGCAAGAAGAAAACAAGAAAGGTAATTTCTTAGAAAAAGAGGCACTGAACTTAAAAGAATTGGCTAATCTAATAGAAGAAGAGATTTTATTAGAAAAACTCAAATAATTTAAAAAAAAATGGAACAAAAAGAGCATAAAACAAAGAAGAAGACCTCAAGTCAAGACCTTGGAAAAAACACAAAAAAAGGAAAAAATAACAAGTCCTATAAATGTGAAAGAATAGTAATAAAATATCTATTAAACTTGGGAGATGACATAAACATTATATGGAAAGATGTACATGGGAGGCATTCAGTGATCTAGAACTTCACAAAACACCATATGAAATTTCTTTAGCCAATTAAAGTCCCATATGCCCTATTGGAACATGGAGAGATGTTCAAGTAGATTTTATGGAAATTAAAAAAAAAGATTTTAAGGTCATAGAAATGCATAAAGGAACTCAATATATACTCAATATCATATTGGACATAGAGGTTTGTAGATAATAATGGAATATTCGATGGAGAAACAGAAGAACTTATACTACAAGTAAATGGATAAAATAGTATGTATGCCTTTCAATGAAGGTATGAAAAGAGTGTATGTAGAGGAAATATATACCTTAGATGAAGAAAATTTTGAAGATGAAACTAATGACATTATATATGATTGGAAGAATACCTAGAAAGTATTTTGATGGAGAACCTTATTCAGAAGGAGAAATATTCATAGAAAGTATTGATTTCTCAACTTACATAGAATATATGGTAGAATCTTGGGTGTGTTGCAAATATGTGCCTGATGTGTTGTCATTGATGTCAACATATCTTTCTGACAGAAATAGTGAAGACAATGCAGAGGAGTAATTAGTATTTCCAGTAAGGTGAAGATTAGAGTATGTGGAGTAAAGGGTTTGTATAGGATTGTCTGTTGTTGCTCCAGTTGAGATTTGAGAGGTCCGCATGAAGATTTGGCAAAGTTATGGCCTTCTGAATAGAACAGGTTTCTGTAGTTGTTCAATGATGACAGAGTGGCAAGAAGTTGGTCCGGATTGGCTGGTATGAGCATATTGTGATCTACGGATCTAAAGGCATGTCTGGGATGTTGGTGTGTTCCCTCAACTCGAGTGGTTCATGGTTTGGAGGTCTGGAAGCAATCTTTCTAGTGTGACAGTCATGACAGTGTGTGTTCTTGAGGTTCAGTGTGAAGATGGAAGTGATTCTAGTGATGAGAAGTAGTGTGGTTGTTCCTGTTGACTTCATTGTGCTTGTGGTGGTCTTTGGATCATGTGGCTGTTGTGTTGGTGGTCTGCATTGACAAAGGCGCTTGTGATTGAAGTTTTCCTCTTGGTTGTTGCTATTCTTCCCAGTCTTGGCCGACTGGATGCCTAATGTGTGTTGTGGATGATCTAAGCAAAGTTGTATGGAGCGTGGCGTGTTGATCGAGGAAGATTTGGGTCCTAGCCGTGTTTGGCCGACAACGTAGTAATTCACATATAGTAATTTGTATTGCAATTGTAATTATTTGTAATGTTTGTAAGGCTAACTTTGATGTTCATTCCAAAGTCGATGTCATGTATAAATAAGTGAATCGAAGTCGTGGAAAAGTGTGAATTAGAGCGAATATGTGAGTGTAGCGTGTTAGGGTTAGCTAGCATAAGATATCAATTAAATGCAAATAAAGATTAAACAGAGGAATGGAAATACACAGAAATAATAACAGCGAGAGACAAGTTTTAACGTGGTTCACCCAAACTCGGGCTACATCCACCAAACAGAGAGTCTAATATTATTATCCAGTAAATCAAATCAATTATAACCAGCAATCCCTGCAACTCAATACCGCTGCACATGCTACAATACAATATCAATGAAAACCCTAACCCTTAGTGGCTTTTATCAAGCTTTTTGTTGGTTACAAAAATAGGGTTTTTTTATGTCGATCCATGAAAAATAACTCCTGGTGCCTTTATAAAATAATGAAAAACCATGTGAGGTTTCAGGGGATTTGCTCCTCGACCCTGCCTTATATCGCGACAGGGAGCGCACCAGGGGCATTGCCCCTGGACCTTGCAAGGGGCGCTGCCTCTTAACCCCATCTTGGGGGCGTTATCCCCAAACCACCGCAAGGGGCGCTGCCTCTTAACCCCATCTTGGGGGTGTTATCCCCAAACCACCGCAAGGGGCGCTGCCCCTTGACCCCGTAGGAATTTGGGGGGAAACTGCGCCGATAAAAGTGGGGAAAATTTAACCTCTGAGTCTGATTAGGCTCCATATAACATAGCGAAGAAGTGTTCGGGGATAGAGCAAAGATGTGTTTGGAGCTTAAAAGGAACTAATATTTGGCATGGTGAAGATGCTATTTCTCAGTTAAATCTTTCTGTGTAAAACTTAAATTTCTTGTAGGTAGTGAGCCTCTCTTTTGAGCAGTGAGCTCTGGGCATTGAGTCCGAAGGCAAGTGCCTTCTCATTCCTTTTTAAGTAGTTTTAACAGGGTACGAATCTTGTGGGTTAACCCCTATCGTGGTTTTTCCTTTAACCAGGTTTCCATGTCAAAAATCTTGGTGCCAAGTGTGTTATATATGTTTATGCTCTTGTGTTATTGATTCATGCTTTGATGATAATATCATTAATTTGTTTGTAAGTGATAAAGAAGATTAATTCCACACGAAGGTTAAGTTTTTGTGAAAATTGATTCACCCCCACCCCCCCCCCCCCCCCCTTCTCAATTGTCTGCGCTATTTCCAATAGGGTGTGGGATGAACTAGAAAATCATAAAAGAAAGATACTTGGATTAAGGAAACTTTTTATGGCCTAAAAAGTGTCCAAAACAATACAACAAATGACAAAAGAAATAAACATATTGCAAATCAAAATATTGTATTGCATACAAACACAAAGTTCACATACAAAGTCACCACATTACTCAAGAGTACGAGATTTGTTGACTTATCTCCAAGCCATGAAAAAAAATTTGTGAATGAAGATTTTAGAATGAAATATTTAGATGATACATTAGTATTAAGTGCCACAAGGTGGTGGAACACTCATAAGTGAAAAACTAACTTATAAGGCCTTGATAATTCTAAGTAAGAACAAATATTTGGAAGAAGAGGAAGATATCGGTGACATAATAAAGTATGATGGGACTAGAGATCCACAAAATCACATAAATAACTAAACAAGTATAAAATAGAATAGGAGAGATAAATGAAATATTAAAATACAATTATTTTATTGGACCTTAGCCCCTATTGCAAGAGCATGGTACATACATCAAGAGCATGGTACATAGTAGATAAATCTGAATATAAATAATGTATTAAGAAAATTGAAGAAATAATAACCTTATTGGTAGAATAGGTGATATGAAAATTTGAGAGAAAGAAGGTAGCGGTGGTACCTCACAATGAGGAAGACAAATAGAAAATGATTGAATGGATACCATAGATAATTAAAATACCATAGAAAGCATGTTATTCAATCAAGGAAGGAGGAAAATATTCCGTAGAAGAAGAAAAAGAGGACCCTAAGAATCTAGATGTACAAATAGGTGAAGATGAGAGAGAGGTGGTAGATAAAAATGAAGATAAAATTCAATTCTTTTACAAAAATTTAAAAATAAAAGGATAATATGTACCTAAGGAAGGTGAACCAAAACTAGCTAAAACTGCAGACTATTGGGGTGAAGAAGAAATACTAAAAAACAATAGAAAAATTCAAGGAATATGAAGATATATTTCTAAGAACTTTCACATAGTTAAAAAGCATAAAAGAAGAAGCTAGCCTAATGAGGATTCAATCAAAGGATAATGCCAAACCACAAAAGGAAATACCTTACTAGTTAAATCTAATCTAAAAGTAAAAGTAAAAAATGAAATAGATAGAATGCTTGTCGTAGGAATTATTAAATTGGTAGAGAATGTAGAATGGATTAGTCCCACAATAGTATAGAATAAACAACTAGAGAGATAAGGATATGTGTAGAACTATAGGAATTAAACAAAGCATGCATTTATGATCCATTGCCAACCACCTTTACATAAGAAGTACTAGAAAGTGTTGTTGGTAGAGAAGTATAGTCATTTAATGATGGATTCTAAAGGTATCATCAAGTGAAGATTAATGAAGAAGATTAGTTGAAGACTGCATTTTCCATTGAATGGGGACCCTTCATGTACATTATATAATTCCATTTGGACTAAAGAATGAACCTATAGTTTTTAGTAGAATTATGGTAAATGCATTTGTGAATTTATTAATGACTTATTAGAAGTATACATAGATGACTGGATAGTTTATGGAATGTTGAAATATCATATCTAGGAACTAAATTTGATTTTTGCAATATGCCACAACCCCATGATAGCACTAAATCTAAAGAAATGCATATTTGCTACCCCATTTGGCATTCTACTAGGACATATTATCTATAAAGAAGGGATGAAAGTGGACATATTACTATAATTTTAAATTTACCTGCTCCAAAGAATGTAGCAAGAATAATTTTTTTTTGGCATACATTGGTTACCACCACAAGTTCATTAAAAACTATGCAACTATTTCTGGACCAATTGAAGAACTTTGTAGAAGAAAAACAATAAGAAATTTGAGTGGATAGGTAAGTGTTTAAAATCATTTGATATACTAAAAAATAAGATAAGCAAAAGCTCCCATATTGATATTTTGAGATTGGACACAACCATTTCACATACATGTAGATGCATCCAGTATAGTAATAGGTGCAATATTAACACAACTAAGAGGAAGGAAAGATCATCTAGTTTCATTTACAAGTAGGAAGCTTGTGATAGCTGAGAGAAGCTATACTACAATTGAGAGATAAGCTCTAGCAATGGTTTTTTCTCTACAAAAAAATAGACACTATCTTTTGGCAACACCATTTGTTTTCTACACTGATCATGAACCACTCAAATATTTGATGAATACACTAGTTATACATGGCCACATATGTAGATGGATCATGTTATGCCAAGAATTTAATTTTGTAATTATGATGAAGTGAGGTAAAGCTAATTAAGAACTAGATTGTATATCTAAGATTGAAAATGGAGAAGAGGGAGGTAAAATGATGATTTTCTAGGAGTAAACCTATTCAAAATAAATGTGGTACCAAATGAATTGAAAGATATTGCTAAATTATTATCTACTGGCAACTTTTTAAATAACTATAGTAGAGAAGAAAAGAGGAGGCCTACCACAAAATCTCTCCCATACACTATAATCAATCAAGAACTATACATTTTAGGAAAATATGAAATTTTGGATAGGGAGGTCATGGAACATGAAAAAGAGAACATCCTACAAGAAGCTCATGAAGGCATTTTTGGTGGACATAATTCTACTGACAATATAGAAAGGAAGGTTTTACTAGTGGAACTTTAGTGGCCTACGTTATTTAAAGATGTTAATAAGTATACAAAAAAATGTTATTACAATCAATATTGGCTATGTCACCATTTGAAAAATAGGCTATTGATTTCATAGGTCCAATCAATCCCTTTGCTTATAAGACCTATGCACACTTTAATATAACTAGTATTGAATATCTGACTAGGTCCTAGGTAGAGGTAGAACAAACAAATGATTGCATTACACAAATTGTAACAAAGTTTATATATGAGAATATCATTACAAGGTTTGGATGCCCATTGAACATTACAAGTGACCAAGGAAAACATTTTATCTATAGAACAATTAAGGAACTCCTAGATATTGTGGGCCTAGTGCACAACCTATAAAAGTTTAACAAAGTATTATCCATTTTAGTTAGTTTATGGATTGGGTGCAACATTACTAATACAATACATAGCTCTTAATTTAAGATTAGCAATAACCACATGATTAAATGAAGAAGAATCTCTAAAAGGAACATTGATAGAATTGGAGAAGCTAAGTGAAAACTAGTTAACTGTGGCGTATAAACAAACATAAGAAATAAGAAAATAAAAGGCATGATCACAACATTAAAACTAAAAATCTAGAACCAAGACATACAAAATTATTATATGACAATAAATTTTAGAAACTAGGCAAGTTGAAGGTACATTGGTTTGGACCTTACCACATAGACCATATACAGACAATCAGAGTGGTAAAATTAAAAACTTTTACAAATGAACTATTAGATGGGTATCTTAATGGAGCTTTATTGAAGCCTTACTATGATGAAAATTAAACCATAAGCCAAAAATATTTAGAATATATTTTATATTATGTACCATAGTATATTAGTACTTAAGAAATAAAGAAAATTACTATCAAATAGAAATACAAAGCAATCAAAGAGTCAAATGATGCTAACTTAATCCATGGCATTAGCAAAATGGTCAAACAAATATAAAAGAGGTAAAGCCATGGAAAGCACATTAGCACCTCAACTCATGAATACCAAAGATATTAAGAGACCAATAACCATTTCCATGGAAGACCATGGAGAATGACCTAGAAGGGGCATTCTCAAATCTTCCCAGTAATGTCATATATGCTGAAGATGTCAGAAAATATATTCACGTGGAACTAATAGAGGTCAACCATGTAGAGTTTGGGAAATAAAATCAATCTCTTAGAAATCTTATAACAAGTGAATTATGTGTGCCAAACAAGAATATCGAGAGGTTGAAACTAGATATTTTGAAAATTTCCCAAATTTCAACAAATCTCAGCAATGACCACAAATGGATCCAATTAGCATTGAGCCACATCCACAAAGAATTCATGTATCTAGGTACTCCATTTTTTATCACCAAAGAGGTAATCAAAAGAGTGACAAGGCTATGCAATAAAGGAGAAAAATCCAAAGAAAGTAGATAATAAATCCATCACAAAATTTACAGGAGCTACATTTGATTGATGGTTCCTTGTCATCAACAAAATTTGTGACCTAGGAGTAAGGTATGCCACAAAATACATTTCTTATAAAAATTTCCATACCAAAAGAGAATATTTTACTACATCAACTTGTGTCCACACCGCATATGAAATATGTTAGACACACAGGACAACTGAAAGGGGGGGTGAATCAATTGTGTATTAAAACATCAAACCCTCATTAACATTCAACCCTTAATAAGATTTAGCATGAATATAAACAAATAGAACAACATCACATCAAAACACCATGCACAATAGAACACCAGATTTACGTGGAAAACCCAAGAAGGGAAAAACCATGGTGAGGATTAGCTCACAATATAAATGAATAGAAACACCAAATACAATAGGCTCACTAACGGAAGGCTCACTACCCAAAGAACTCACAATCTAAAAAGAAAGAAGGGCTCATTGCTAGATTAGAAAGAAGAAAGAAGAAGACTGTTACAGAGAGAGCTCTATCTCAGAGTAACAAGAGGATCCACCACAACAACTCTACACCATCCACAACCTTTAGCTCACTGCCTTCAGTAACTTAAGGTACATTGAAATGTAGACACCTTCTACTCACTACTTCTGATAGCCTTAATTGTTAAAGCTCACACTCATATCACAACACTTGATTACATTTTGCACCATAAAACCCCACACCTCTTCTCCAATAATTTACCTTGCATTTATATCATCTGCAAATTGAAAAACATCTTGAAGTCGGCTACAATGAAACATATGCACCTCAAATGTGCAAACACTAAATAGGTCAGCACCAAACACCTCTACGGTGGAAAGAAGTGAAGGTAGACCACATCAAGGGTTAACTAGGACCTAAATCTACACCGACACACTACACCATGCTTCCACAAGTAATGAAGGACATCCACAATTAGCACTAACATGCCAGGTCGACCAAACCTGCATTAATGCCCTTCATGCTTCACCAGGTCCAGAAACAACTCATAGACCACATAACAACATCACACAACATTCTGGAATATTCCAACACCAACATAATATCCAACAACACTGCCACAACCATATACAACTAAAGAACACAACCATCATGTGTAACCAGTCAAATTGCTACAGACAACAACTCATGAATCCAACCTTGCAGAGCATCTGAACATGAACCACTCCAAGGGAAGATAGATACAAATGATATTAGAACATTCCCAAATCCACAAGACAAGAAACCTCAACACAGAGAAATGTGGAGCAATTCCATTTCTCCCATGCAACCTGCTTCACAATCCACACACTACTGAACACAAATTCTTCTGTCGTATGATCTAGAACCTGAAACTCTGGATATAACACCTTTGAACACCTATGATCAACATATCCAAACTGCACAAGCATAACTTCAAGAATAAAGAAATGGGGAGCACAATACAGAACACCTGTCTGTCACACTGCACACTCTTTATTTAAATTTTCTCAAAAGCACTTGGAAGCTAAGCACCAAAAACACTTTCTCAATACAATCACAACATCTACAATACCTTATCAGCATCTCAACCATACTAGAGGTTGACATCCACAAGCACTTACTCATCATAGCTACACTAGAGGTTGACATAAATGACAACATAGTGCAACACTTACCAACATAGTGCATCCTTTTCTCTCACACTTTCTCTCTCTCCTTGCTCCATGGTATAACCAACATCTCTCCCTTATCAAACTATGGTTTTTCAACCAACTCTCTCCCAACATGTATATCTCCCCCTTTGTGATGTAGGAGCATCCCTAGTTCAAGACCAATATTGCATCAACCAAAAACATTTGCATTTCAGTTTATTTCTTTTCTTTTCTAGTTCAATTCAGGTAGTTTAGTTAGTAGCAGTTTCTGTATTTTGGTCCACATTCTACCGCAGTGGCATTTTAGACCTTGCGGAGCTGGACTTAGCATATGCATTCATTCATCCACATGATATCTAGAAAGTTAGAGCATTTGGATCAGGTACTGAAAAGATATTGCCATCAGAAGATTGACTGTTTTCCCAAAACAGAGGATCCTGACAGTCTCAAATAATCGGCTAAAGGAGAAGATTCACGGAGCATTTCCTGACTTGTGAAGCCTAATGACACATCATTCGTTGATCCTTAGTTTTTGGCTAACCTTCCCTGAGATCTGCACACCATTCCATTCATTGGCGGAGGAATTCTATTCATTTAGGTCCGACCTATCCGTGTACACACATTACAACTCTTCATTGAAGTTTGTGATCTTTCTTGGCCGATGCGGAGGAATCTTTGGTTCTGGAGATGATATATATTTATGTAATAGATGCTTAGGAAAGTAGTTATCAAGTTCATGATATAGAGATAGCTGATAGTTTAGATTTTGTGCGAAGGAGCTTCAAAGTTATATCTTGTGCATATCCTGATATTCTGTAATCAGGCCCGTGAGCCCTAATTGTAAGCCTGCATGTTGCCGATTGATTTGTATTTGAATTCTATGATATCCTGAATGATTGAATCTGCATTTACATCATATCTTTGAGTTATTTCGGTTGTGTTACTCTTGCTGCATGGTCTGGACAGTTCATTCTGTGAACCCTCCTACCGTGACTGCACCAAGTGGTATTAGAGCGAAAGTTTGAATATTTGGGGGTGAATTGAGTAAACTTAGCGAAGGAATTCTATAAGATCTTGCTATGGACAGTGTTGGAACCTTCAAATTTTTTCAAAATTTGAAGGTCCCATGATGAAAAAATCAATTTCAACACTCAGAAATGCACCTGAAAAAAATGCCTCAGTGACCTACTTTGGAGGGTCATAATTCAGAGCCTATTCAGTTTCATGCCAAATCACTTTCCAAGCATGTTTAAATACCATATGTTAGTGTGCATATCTGATTTTAGCCTCCCATGATAAGATTTGACTGGGTTTTCAAGCATCAAGTTGGAAGGTTTTGGAAAGGTTTGTTGTTTGCACAGTGTGAAGTCTGCTCGGGAGGTCAATTATGAAGGTCAATATCTAGCAGCTGGATGATGTTCATGACAAACTAGATAGTGTTCTAGATTTACCCTATGATAATCTACTTCCATGTCAATTTTCAAAATCCCAGCATCTCATTTGCTATTTTTTCAAAATCAAAAGCAAATGCAGTTTGTCTTGATTTCACAGTTGCATTTTTAAGAGGTCAACTTTGACCTTCAATATTTTGTGAAGGAATATGACTAGTGAAGAATCCTCTTGCACACATACTCAGTGGACCTAGATGAGCTAATCCCCCAGGTTACAGCTTCCCAAAATCAAAGTTGATATTTTTTCAAAATGACAAGTTGGTGAGCCCTAATTAGGTTTTAACAAGTACAGTTGTAGAAAAGGCTGAAAGAGCTACTTTGAACGATAATATCTTGCACCTCAGGATACATTTTTCTGAACCATCTATTGCACTAAATTATTGAATCAAATGTCTACATGCCTGTGCATTTTCATGACTCTAGGAGACAATTTGATCAGTTTTTCAAGGCGATTCTGGAGGCTACTTGGCTTGTTTTGCTCACAATACAAAATGCCAGAAAGAGGATTTTGATGACTACCCATTTGAATTTTTCACTTCAGAAGCACATTAGAGTGGTCCTAGATCAATTCAGGACAAAATTTTGTTTCAAACTGATTATTTTTTTTAGCCGGGCCCACAAGGGGACCCGACTTGTGTCACACTATAGTTGTTTGTGGGACAATGAACTGAACAAAATCTGCTTTGGAGGTTGTGGAAATTTGTAGGCCTTGTGTGAAATAGGACTCTGATGGAAGGACATATGCAATCAACTATTGTTTGAAGTTACTTGTGAGGTTGTGCCATATTTATGATTACAATCTACACTCTGCATTTGGTAATTAGTTTCTCGATTTAAAGCCTCTTCTAGTCCAAGCTATGAATAAAATAATGAAGTCAAATCCTGCACTGTATGTATTAAGGGAGCAAATAAGAAAAGGTCTACATCTTTACTCTTCTGAGCCAACATAACCATACTTGTCGTCTCAAAATCATGGAGAAAAGTACAAATCGTGAAGTACTTCAATGCAGTGTATACGGTACGACAATACATTCTTATTACTATGGGACTTGCACCAAACTTCAGATTTACATGTGAAGATCATGGGAGGTAAAGCGCATAAAGAATGGCGGAAATGAAGGAAATGGAGGTAGCAAATGGATGGGATCCGATGCAAAGTGCACTTGCAAAGATTATCGGAGAGACATTATCATGTCAGAATGACGAGCCCATGGGTCACTTCGATATACTGAAGGCAAAAGGCATCAAAAATACTTTTGTTCTCAAGTAAGAATAGTAGGGGGACATTGCAAAGTCCTTCATTTTCCTTCTCCCTGGTGGTGCCTGCATGAACATTTAGGTTTCAAGCATTTTAAATATGCAGGCACCTTCCATAAAATTCATAAAAATTCTAACACTTTCAGCCTCTGTAATAGAAAAATGCAAAAATCTGTTGTATGCATTTCACTTTGTATATACAAGGGTTTTTGTATATACATGCAAGTCAAATATGCATTGGTGGGTCAGAAAACTTTATTGCCCTTTGAAAAATTGAGTTTAGATGCATTTCTGGTTGTATATCGGGTTCTAAAAGGTGTGTATACAAAGGGGGAATCTTTCACAGATTCCTGGGAATATTCTCGCTTTGTATATCAGGTCATATACAAGCAAGATATACAAGGAGGTGCAAATATACATTTGCTACAGTGGCGAAGCAGAGATGCATGTGGTGGGGCCCGTGGATATACAAGGTGGAATGTATATGCAATATACATTCGGGCGCACATACAATGGTTAAATACATTGCAGGAATATTCTGGAGAAGATTCCTTGTTTGTATGTGCAAGGGAATGTACATTGAAATTTATACAAAGGCTCACGACATGCAAAGTGAACAGTGCAAAGGATAGAGAAAATGGTCGGGCCCACCGGTTGTATACGAAGGTAGTTGTATGTATGCCGATGTACATTCAAAGCATACAAGTGAAGTGATGCATTCTGGACCCGATGAAGATTTCAAGTTGCTTCATAAACATTTGGGGTTTGTGGCGTGCATGTATATGGCATTTGTACATGCTGATATACAAAGGGTGAGGTACAAGCCAGATTTCAAGGCGGATGCAATGTGTTTTATATTTTTTAAAATCCGTGGCTTGTATCTAAATTGTATGTATATGTGCATATACAAAGAAGATATGCAAGGAAAGATGATGCAAAGCAGACCCAATAGTTGATTTTCAATTTGTTCTATGATGTTTTGGTGTCCGCCTTGTATGAAGGGTGACTGTATGTATATACAGTCCCACATGCATTTTCAGATGCAAATGGAAAAAGCACATTAGTTCATCGACGAGAGGCTGCACATCGGCGGATGCTCCCAGGGTTGTTCCGATGGCCGATGGAGATGAAAATACCAAGCGATAGAAACATGAAGTGCCTACATGGCACAATATCACTGGTTCGCGACTTTTCAGGGATGTTTTGGGCCGTTTGATCTCAGCAATTGGGAGGAGATCGACGGCCTTGTTTTGAACCTGTAGTGATGGTTTTTCCTAAGCATGTGTGACCATTTTTGAGCGGGAAAATCTCCAGATGCATCTACTGTTGCATCCCGTGGGTAGCTGAAGTATTGATGGAGGTTGTGGAGAGAAGTATGGGTCGAGTTGACAAGTTCAACCACCCGATTTAGGAAGAGGATCTCCATGCAGCGATACTTTTCCTGAACATACCTGCTCCCTCCTCCTTGTCCCTCTATTGCATTAACTATTTTGAGCGCCATTTCTCATGTGTTGTATCTGGCAAAATTTGACTTGCCGTGTAATTAATTTGATGAGTATATAGTCTTGGTATAAAAGCCAAACTGTGTTACTCATTGTGTTGTTGGAAATTGGACAATCTTTTGGTGCTGTGACATAATAAAACTTCATTGGTGACTCTGTCTTTGTGGTCTTGTAAGTTTATGAGTCTCATGTTGTATGTTTCACGCGTGAGTTCACTGGTTTCATGCTGTTTTATATGAGAAATGCTCTATGCATGTGTTTAATCATTTGTCTCCAAGCTGTGGGCATAGTTTATTTTGAATCAAGATAACTAAGGGTTGTCAAGGTTAAGGAATATAGTTTCTCTATATTGAATGTTTAATCTTCTACTTTTGTTCAAGGAACAAATTAAATGTTTCAGGTTAATCATTGAGAAAATGTGCTGCAGTAGGGATACCATTAAGTATGAATGATTAAGCACCTAATTGTTGGGAAGTATCTGTAAGGCAGATATTAGAAATCCCCTTGATTTCCAGTCTTTGATGAACGTTCACGCTAGCCATTCACATGTGTATGTCTATTGACTCCAAGCCCTAGATAGGCACCAATCCAGTCTTGTATTGAGGTCACAACCAAAGTCCTAGTTTTGCATCCAAATATAAATCAAACTTAAACCTTAAATCAAATCATTAGGACTTTAGAAGTAGTTTTAGGACTGAAATCCTCTATCTACAACTGAATATAGGCCCAAAGCTAGGCCCTTTGCACTTATCTCACAGTTTTGGTCTGCATAAGAGAGGATTTATCTACTTTATGTCAACATCCTAGCTAATACAAAAATGCATTTCATAGATGTTGAGTAGGGAATACCCCCCTTGGTTCTGCAGAGCCTAAAGAAGAAGAGATATTTATAGAGTCTATCTCCTATACTGTTGGCCCTTGGCCAGGAATCCTGTTGATCAATGATGGCTATTTTGTAGGGATTACTGGGAATAAGCATCCAGTCTGGGAAAATAACCAACAGATTTTGGCGACTCTGCTGGGGAAAATCAATGTCATATCTGTGAAAGTTTGAGTCTAAAAGATTGAAAAATCAGACCTGGAGGTGCTTTGTTGCAGCAAAGGAAAAAGTTGTATGTGTGACTCTACTGTGGGAGAACCTAGAAAGAAATCAATTTTCAGCTTCTGCCTATTTGAAGCTTATTCCTCTGCCAAGGAGGTGGCGACTCTACATATAAAGAAGCTAATAAGAGGACACTAGAGGTGTTAAATTTGCCGTTGCTGTGACATATCCAAGTATTTTCATAAATTTTAAAAGACTCCCTATTTGGTGAAACAATACTAGTTAAAAGGCAACTGTTAGTGAAAGATTGAATACTTTTGTGAGGACCTAGTCTGCAATTCAAAAGAAGTATGCAATATTGTTTAAAAGACTCATTTGGATGACTTTAGGAAAGCTAAAATAGCAGTCTGAATTTTAAGGGCCTAAAGTCATCGTAAAAGAAAATCTGAGTTGAAAAGGGGGTTGCAAAAACATAAAAGATGTATTATCAGCCCATACACCCTTGTGAGATGTCAAATGCAAAAATGTATAATAATCGGTCCCAACCATGTAGTAAAAGAAGTTTCAGCATTGATAGATATAAGCCCATAGACTTTGATGGCATTTGTGGTTATCCAAATGCTTTTCCATCTAAAATCAGAAAGTATTTGCCCAAATTCAATGGTGCAAAGGATGAATTAGCTGAGAAACACTTGCATCAGTTTATAAATGTGATAGATGATTTTGAGATTGACCATGAAGATGTAGTTATGAGATTATTTGTTCAATCTCTAGATGAAGATGCAAGGGACTGGTTCTCCTATCTTCCAGCTTACTCTGTCGGCTCTTGGCATGATTTTAAATCTGCATTTCTAGGACAATTTGGTGAAAGAATATCCGAATATGCAGTTATTAGTGATTTTATGTATATCCCTATTGAAGAAGATGAGTTGATCCCAGCTTTTAACCTCAGATTTATGAAGGCATTGAATAGAATTCCAAAATGCATGAGACCAAATGATGCACTGTGCCTAGTTGTCTATTTGGGAGCATTTGATAGGAAAATGAGCTATAGATTGAGGGACAAGGAGCCCACCACATTGCATCAAGCACATTAGTTTGCAATAGATATTGAAAATAATTGGAGGTATGGGATTCAAAAGGGTTATTTCTCTAAAAAATTTTGCTGCCCTAAGGCCACCAATGTTGATGAGGGGTATAGTTTGAATGTTAGAGTTGAATGTCAAAGTACTCACACCCCTGATGTCCCAGTTTTTGCATCATTCCAAGTTGATGATGTTTCTGTTATAGAGGAGGATGTCCTGATTTGCCCAGCAATTGAAGTTGATTGTAATGATTTTTCAAGTGATATTTACATACTAGTTCTCAGCAAAGAGCATTCATGTTTAAATGATCCAGTTGTGCAAAGTTGTAATCATGTGGATCAACAGTCAATATCAGTTTCATCAAGAAGCATTAGAGGGCTGGAAAATGATGTAGATAGTTCAACTTCAGAGTGCATTGAAGTAGCAAAAATCTTGTATGTGGGGCAATCAGATGTTAAAGATGATATCCATGATCAATTCATGGATCAGGTTTGTTCTTCTTATGACTCTGAATTTGATAATGATGAAAAAGAGGTGGATTGTCATGAAGAAGAAATAGAGGCCTTTGCAGTAAGTATGAATCCCCTCTATGATGAGCCTGCAGATGCATTTGACATTGTGAGTCCTGACCTTCATTGGCACAGAATTAACCCTCTTTTTGAGGATGATGATGAATATGAGGAGATAGCTGGCATAGGTGTTGTGTTAGTTTGTGAAGAGGGGACTTATGAGTCAGAATCAGATATCTTCGGCTCTTGTGAAGATAATATGGATTTGCAAACTGTGGATAATTTTATGGATCAACTGGATGAGTGCCTGGTAATGTGCAACAACCAGGTAGATGATGAGGAGTGCCAAGAGCAATATGATGTACTGTTTGAGGAATATAACATACATATGTTACCTAATGCTGAAGAATATTATAATGTGTATGGTTATATGTCTAATTATGAAATCTAGAGTGACAGATGCAGTATTGACAGTGGCAAGTTTTCAAAAATGGTAAAGCAGGTAATTAACAAGATCAGCTTGTGGGCAGATTGTGTTGATGTTTTCAGTTGTGGTTGGGGTTATTCAAAGTGGAATCAGGCATTTGATAGAAAAAAGTTATGGTTCTTCATTTTTGGCTGCCCAGGGCCGCCAAATAATATTTGAAAATATATGATTTGTGATGTAGGTTGGTCCATGTTTGACTATGTTGCCCAATGGATAAGGCCCAATCTGCAAAACCAGAGATTCCTGAAGTTCTCGCCATGCCTGCAAGAGGCATGCATCCCCATATGGAGCCAGTGGTGGTGCCTGCATGAACATTTAGGTTTCAAGCATTTTAATATGCAGGCACCTTCCATAAAATTCATAAAAATTCTAACACTTTCGGCCTCTGCAATAGAAAAATGCAAAAATCTGTTGTATGCATGTCACTTTGTATATACAAGGGTGTTTGTATATACATGCAAGTCAAATATGCATTGGCGGGTCAGAAAACTTTATCGCCCTTTGAAAAATTGAGTTTAGATGCATTTCTGGTTGTATATCGGGTTCTAAAAGGTGCGTATATAAAGGGGGAATCTTTCACAGATTCTTGGGAATATTCTTGCTTTGTATATCAGGTCATATACAAGCAAGATATACAAGGAGGTACAAATATACATTTGCTACAGTGGCGAAGCAGAGATGCATGTGGTGGGGCCCGTGGATATACAAGGTGGAATGTATATGCAATATACATTCGGGCGCACATACAATGGTTAAATACATTGCAGGAATATTCTAGAGAAGATTCCTTGTTTGTATGTGCAAGGGAATGTACATTGAAATTTATACAAAGGCTCGCGACATGCAAAGTGAACAGTGCAAAGGATAGAGAAAATGGCCAGGCCCACCGGTTGTATATGAAGGTAGTTGTATGTATGCTGATGTACATTCAAAGCATACAAGTGAAGTGATGCATTTTGGACCCGATGAAGATTTCAAGTTGCTTCATAAACATTTGGGGTTCGTGGCATGCATGTATATGGCGTTTGTACATGTCAATATACAAAGGGTGAGGTACAAGCTGGATTTCAAGGTGGATGCAATGTGTTTTATATTTTTTGAAATCTGTGGCTTGTATCTAAATTGTATGTATATGTGCATATACAAAGAAGATATGCAAGGAAAGATGATGCAAAGCAGACCCGATAGTTGATTTTCAATTTGTTCTATGATGTTTTGGTGTCCGCCTTGTATGAAGGTTGACTGTATGTACATACAGTCCCACATGCATTTTTAGATGCAAAAGGAAAAAGCACATTAGTTCATCGGCGAGAGGCTGCACATCGGCGGATGCTCCCAGGGTTGTTCCGATGGCCGATGGAGATGAAAATACCAAGCGATAGAAACATGAAGTGCCTACATGGCACAATATCACTGGTTTGCAACTTTTCAGGGATGTTTTGGGCCGTTTGATCTCAGCGATTGGGAGGAGATCGACGGCCTTGTTTTGAACCTGCAGCGATGGTTTTTCCTAAGCATGTGCGGCCATTTTTGAGCGGGAAAATCTCCAGATGCATCTGCCGTTGCATCCCGCGGGTAGTTGAAGTATTGATGGTGGTTGTGGAGAGAAGTATGGGTCGAGTTGACAAGTTCAACCACCTGATTTAGGAAGAGGATCTCCATGCGGTGACACTTTTCCCGAACATACCTGCTCCCTCCTCCTTGTCCCTTTGCTGCATTAACTATTTTGAGCGTCATTTCTCATGTGTTGTATCTGGCAAAATTTTGACTTGCCGTGTAATTAATTTGATGAGTACACAGTCTTGGTATAAAAGCCAAACTGTGTTACTCATTGTGTTGTTGGAAATTGGACAATCTTTTGGTGCTGTGACATAATACAACTTCATTGGTGACTCTGTCTTTGCGGTCTTGTAAGTTTATGAGTCTCATGTTGTATGTTTCACGCGTGAGTTCACTGGTTTCATGCTGTTTTATATGAGAAATGCTCTATGCATGTGTTTAATCATTTGTCTCCAAGCTGTGGGCATAGTTTCTTTTGAATCAAGATAACTAAGGGTTGTCAAGGTTTAGGAATATAGTTTCTCTATATTGAATGTTTAATCTTCTACTTTTGTTCAAGGAACAAATTAAATGTTTCAGGTTAATTATTGAGAAAATGTGCTACAGTAGGGATACCATTAAGTATGAATGATTAAGCACCTAATTGTTGGGAAGTATCTGTAAGGCAGATATTAGAAATCCCCTTGATTTCTAGTCTTTGATGAACGTTCACGCTGGCCATTCACATGTGTATGTCTATTGACTCCGAGCCCTAGATAGGCACTGATTTAGTCTTGTATTGAGGTCACAACCAAAGTCCTAGTTTTTCATCTAAATATAAATCAAACTTAAACCTAAAATCAAATCATTAGGACTTTAGAAGTAGGTTTAGGACTGAAATCCTCTGTCTACAACTGAATATAGGCCCAAAGCTAGCCCCTTTGCACTTATCTCACAGTGTTGGTCTGCATAAGAGAGGATTTATCTGCTTTATGTCAACATCCTAGCTAATACAAAAATGCATTTCATAGATGTTGAGTAGGGAATACCCCCCTTGGTTCTGCAGAGCCTAAAGAAGAAGAGGAGATATTTATAGAGTCTATCTCCTATACTATTGGCCCCTGGCCCAGGAATCCTGTTGATCAATGATGGCTATTTTGTAGGGATTACTAGGAATAAGCATCCAGTCTGGGAAAATAACCAACACTCCCCACAACAATAACAGAAGTACTGCACAATACATGTGATTTTTTGATGATAGTGATGAGAATGAAGCAATAGGATTGGGGACACCATCATCTATTTCGATGTTTTTTTCCTTTGAGAGCACCTACAACAATGGTGATAGCAGTGATGTCGATGAGAATGGATGATCCTTTGAATCAGTTGTGAGAGCATCTGGAAGGTTTGATGAAAGATCTTTTAGATGAGGAATTGCAAGAGCCCCAAGCAAATTTGGATAATGAAATCAATAGTACGAGAGCAATATTAGATAAAAGTTTTGTATCTATATCATATGTGATAGCCTTAAATACACTTTCCTCCATCATTACCTCACACGCACAAGAAGATGCATTAGCAAGCAATATACACAAAGATAAATCATTGACAAGACACGTAGTTGTATGACAAAAATTCTTCAAAGAAAAGTAGTTGAGTGAAATGCCCGCAAGAACAGTCGTTTCATGGAGTGCAATCATTGCTGCATATGTGCAGAATGGGCAAGACATGGAAGCTTTGGAACTCTTTGCTCAGATGCAACCAACTAATGTCACACCCAACTCTGTCATTATGGTCAGTGTGCTCTAGGCATGTGCCCATTTAGGAGATTTGGAGCAAGGAAAGCAAATCCATGATTATATCATCCAAAGTGGACTAAAGTTGGACATTTTGTGGAGAATTCCCTTATTGCTATATATGTTAAATATGAGAATTTGGAGCTTGCAAGTGAGTTATTTGGGTGCATGTCTAAAAGAGATCTGGTTTCATGGAATGCTATGATCATTGGGTATGCTGAGACTAGACATGCCAATGAGGCCTAAGCGATATTTAATCAAATGCAATGATTAGGTGTAACACCTGACTCCATCACTGTGGCGAGTTTGCTCCAGGCATGTGCCCGTGAAGGCAAATTGCAATAGGACATGTATGCAAAACATGAAAGTGTAGAGAAGGCACATGAAGCTAGATTTCACAAACTTTGCCAGCAAACTCAAAACAAGAACTTTGTAGAAGGTTACAGCTAGGATAAAGATGAAAACATATAAAACCCTAATATCAGGAAATTAGAATGACTAAAAATAAGTCTCTCCGATATACCAATGGGTGGGCCTGGAAGCCAGAATCAATATACATTGTTGAAGATACGAAATATACTAAATGGAAATATATTTAGCATATCGGAGAGGCTTCAGGATATCAGAGAGAGTGAATTCCTAGTCTCTTTGAAATTCCTAAAGGAATGAAAAGTATTGCAAAGCAAAAATCTATCCAGATGAATAATGGAGTAATGAAAAAATTATAAACATTATCAAAGGAAAAGTGAATATTGGCAAGAAAGAAATTTCAAATGAACATTGCCATAGTGCAAATAAAAATTTAAAATAAAATGTGACCATAGTGAAATATAATGTAAATTTCACCCTTTCATAAAAGGATTACATCAGGAGGTGGTTGCCGGTAAAATACTCGGGTAAACAGATTTCACGCAGAAGTGAAATGAAGGTGAGAAAGATTTAATCAAACATTAAGGAAAATTAAAATGCGAAGCAGATGAAATATTTCACAGAAGTGAGAAATAGATTTAAAAGAAAGATCAAAATGCCAGGCAGAAATATTTCATGGCTAAAAAAGCTAAGCAAATATTTGCAAACCAGATGAGTAATTATTTTACCAAATGGATATTTTGCATATGATGGCCAGTGAAACAAGAAGGGGTAATCATTTTTCACCCAAATAAATATGTTCATCAAATAAAGGTGAAAATACACATAGAGAAAATAATCGAGAAATGGAATTAAGATTAAAGTATTTAGAAATACTTTATTTCTCATAGGAATGCCGAGACAAGTTGAGTTAATTAATTATTCTATCTACAGAAAATAATTAATTAAATGAAGAGCTACACCAGAAGGACGTGTAAAGGGTCATAATCCTAAAAATGAAAAATATATATGAGAGATAAAAATTGAAGATGAAGAGGAATCAGTAGAAGATGGGAGAGGAAGCAAGAATAATCAGAGCAATCAACAGTCAGTAGGATTAATATATCAGTTAATGGAGACTTCCAAGCATAAAATATAAAATCTTATAAAGTAATTCAATAGAGAGGAATCTTATAATCTGATGTCCAACATTTGGTGTTCAATTATTTGTCAAAATTAATTCATAAGTGTTATTTGTGTTGTCTCCAGAATGGTTTTCCTTTGTTATTTAAATTAATATATCAAGGATATGTTTTTAATTTATCAAGGCACATTTGCTGCTTCTATGTGATTTGCTTGACTGGTTTCTATGAGAAGTTGATTTAAGTCCTTCTAGGTGATTTATGTTTATTGGTCTCTGCCAGGAGTTAAAACCCTTTAAATAAATCATCTCAGTTGGTTTCCTTCCTATAAGAATTAAAATCCTTTCAATTGATCACAGTAACCTAGGAAAATATCATTGGGATTTGGTAAGAAGAGCCTGGTGACCTACAACCTTGCATGTTTATACAAGATATAAACATTTGAAAAGTTCCAAATTATTTTGAGTTAAGCCAAGAGGGAGGATACATCTATCATACACATCCTGACTCCATTGCCCCAAAATAGATAAAGCACTGGTCATTACAAAATAACATTTTGAAACCTTTCACATTTTCAAATCTCAAACTTTAGTATTAGGAATTGCTTACATCCTTACATCTATCTCTCATCTACACATGCCAATGTGAGTAGATCACTAAGGCCACATAAATCTGCATTAGCTATCAAGGTACACCCGCCTAGGTTTGGTAGAACCTAAAGAGAAGGGGGCTTCCAATCATATTAAACTTGTTTTGTTAGCCAAAAGCATTAAGAGAGAGTGTCATCCTACTAAGGTTAACAAATTGCATTTTTTAGACCTAACAGAAATGGTGACTCTACTGGGGACAATTTCAAAAAAATTGGTTTTAACCTATCCATTCACAGAGTCAAGAATTGAAAAAATATAACTCTGCTGGCAAGAAGGACCCGGAAAGATGAAAGCATTCCTCTTTTGATGAGAGGTGGCGACTCTAAAAAAGAACTTGATGAAGAATATCAATACATCTTGTAATAATACCATTTACAGTCAAAATAAATATGTCATAATAAGAAAGGAGGCTTGAGCTGTTAAAGGAAGGGAAAAAAGTGATTCAAGAATTGCAACAATTGAGAGCCAAACTTGCTTCAAATCAATCATAGCATATACAAGTGCATCATGATACAATCAAAAATCCTGGCAATGGGAGTGGTTCACATCATACACAGTAGGACATTTTTATACCACAATCCCCAAATCAAATAGATGCTTATTCTGTCTCACCTGGTCAAAGATTAGTGGGCTACCAAGATCATGTATACAATAAGTATGTTGGGCATTATCAATGTCAAGACCTGCACTAGAGTAGTCAGCAATATCAGCCATATCCACAGAGAAAAGTGTATGTCTGAGACATTGATAAACCATTCAACTTCAATAATATCCAAGGTTACCCAAATCGTTATCTCGTTGAGCTCATAAAACATATGCCTACATTTCTTGAAGAAGTACATGAATTGGCTCATAGGCATGTACAACTATTTTGGGATTTTATTGAGGACTTTTAGATTTATCTAGAAGATGTCATTATGAAATGCTTTGTAAGATCGTTGGGGAATTATGCAAGAGAATGGTGTAAAAACTTACCCGTGTAAAGTGTATCTTCATGGGAAGATTTTAAGAGGTTATTTCTGAGTCAGTTTGATGACAATTATGAGGATTTTAAACAAGACTTGGAGCCTCAACATATTCCAACAAACAATGAAATGACATATGATACATTAAAAGATGAGAGTAGTCTTCAAAGTGTGGATGTTCCTATTGTCCCAGCCCACCCACCTCAATACCTGAATCAACAGTGTGATGAAGAAGAAGATGAGTATTTGCATATTCAAGAAAAAGGTCAAACACACAATGAAGAAGAAATATGCACACCTGATTATGGTATACATAATAATTTGAGTGCGTTTCATGATCAAACAATAGAGGTGCAGCCATTTATGCTAGAAGCTGAAACACAAAGGGACTACGTGCCTTGCAATAATAAAGGGAGTACTGATTGCGATCAATCTATAGAGGATGGGTATGTAAGTGAAAATGTTTGTTATGACAACCTTGTGGACTTTAACTTGCAACTAAGTGGTGCTTATAGAGTTTATGAGGAAGAGACAATGGAAGATACAGAAGAGGAAGTATGTTCCCTTAGCACCGAGCAAGTTTCAGACCTATTGACCATTGAATATCAGAAATGTACACACAAGAATGATGCTGAAATTTTATGCCCAACATACATATGCTTTGATAGTGAAGATACTTTGTCTCAGAGGGATGATAAAATTCATGATGAGTATGAAAATTTATCTCCAAAATTACATTCTTATGAAATAGAGATAGCTGGTGGTTGTGAATTTCATTGCAGCAGTTCTCTAGAAATGCATACTCTTGTTAAATCTTGGGGTATTGATGATTCCAATATGTTAAATCTGTAAATTGTTGATTCTGATGATAGAGTTTTAAGGTTATAACCATGTGGACAAGCTACATGTGATGCTGAAAATAGTATTGATATTTTTGGATTTGATGTGTCATTAGATGGTGCCAACATTGAGGAAAATAAATGTCAAATGCAGTTTAATTTTTTTTGCTTCCCAATTCAGATAGAGAGCCATCCTTTGGTGGATGATAACAAATGTAATCACACAAGAGATCACATAAAGATTAGGTCTGGCCTGTCACATAAAAATGAGGTTTTTCAAATTATGTGTGGTTTTCAGATACCTAATAATGAAGAATGCTCTGGTAATATTGAGCATGGTAGATTTATCATAGATATGAATAGATTCAACCAAGTAGATTTTAATAAAATTCTTAGATTGGTTTCACTATAGCGTAATGAAAACCAAGTGTATGACAGAGGGAAATACGGGCTTTACTTTTTCTAGTGGCTTTGTGCCATCAACCATGGTGTGGTTTTTCAAACCATATCAGTTTAGGGTAGAAGTAACATTTGGACTCTATTTCCCAATGGAGTTGGCACTTGGTCTGCTCCCCCAGAGATCTGGAATCCTGCTATGCCCACAAGGGGCATACATCCCCAAGCAAGAGCCAATGTTGGAACCTTCAAGTTTTTGCAAAATTTGAAGGTTCCATGATGAAAAAATCAATTTCAGCACTCAGAAATGCACCCAAAAAAACTGCCTCAGTGACCTACTTTGGAGGGTCATAATTCGGAGCCTATTCAATTTTATGCCAAATCACTTGAAAAGCATGTTTACATACCGTATGTTAGTGTGCATATCTGATTTCAGCCTCCCATGATCAGATTTGACTGGGTTTTCAAGCATCAAGTTGGAAGGTTTTGGAAAGGTTTGTTGTTTGCATAGTGTGAAATCTGCCTGAGAGGTCAATTTTGAAGGTCAATATCTAGCAACTGGATGATGTTCATGACAAAATAGTTGGTGTTCCAGATTTACCCTATGATAATCTACTTGTATGCCAGTTTTTAAAACCCCAACATCTCATTTGCTATTTTTTCAAAATCAAAAGCAAATGCAGTTTGTCCTGATTTCACAGACTTTGACCTTAAATATTTTGTGAAGGAAGATGATTGGTGAAGAATCCTCTTATACACATACTCATTGGACCTCGATGAGCTAATCCCTAGGTTGCAGCATCCCATAATCAAATTTGATATTTTTTCAAAATGACAAGTTGGTGAGCCCTAATTAGGTTTTAACAAGTACAGTTGCAGAAAAGGCTGAAAGAGCTACTTTGAACAATAATATCTTACACCTCATGATGCATTTTGTTGAACCATTTGTTGCACTGAATTCTTGAATCAAATGTCTACATCCCTCTACATTTTCATGACTCCAGGAGACAATTTGATCAGCTTTTCAAGGTGATTCTGGAGGCTACTTGACTTGTTTTGCTCACAATACAAAATGCCAGAAAGAGGATTTTGATGACAACCCATTTCAATTATTCACTTCAGAAGCACATTAGTGTGGTCCCAGATTAATTTAGGACAAAAATTTGTTTCAAACCAATTTTTTTTTAGTCGGGCCCATAAGGGGACCCGACTTGTGTCACCCTATCGTTGTTTGTGGGGCAATGAACTAAACAAAATTTGCTTTGGAGGTTGTGGAAATTTGTAGGCCTTGTGTGAAATAGGACTCTGATGGAAGGACATATGCAATCAACTATTGTTTGAAGTTACTTGTGAGGTTGTGCCATATTTATGATTACAATCTACACTCTGCATTTGGTAATTAGTTTCTCGGTTTAAAGCCTCTTCTAGCCCAAGCTATGGATAAAATAATGAAGTCAAATCCTACACTGTATGTATTAACAGAGCAAATAAGAAAAGTTCTACAATTTTACTCTTCTGAGCCAACATAACCATACTTGTCGTCTCAAAATCATGGAGAAATGTGCAAATCGTGAAGTACTTCAATGCAGCGTATACGATACGACAATTCATTCTTATTACTATGAGACTTGCACCAAACTTCAGATTTACCTGTGAAGATCATGGGAGGCAAAGTGCATAAAGAATGGTAAAAATGAAGGAAATGGAGGTAGAAAATGGATGGGATCTGATGCAAAGTGCACTTGCAAAGATTGTTAGAGGGACATTAGCATGTTGGAATGATGAGCCTATGGATCTCTTCGATATACCGAAGGCAGAAGGCATCGAAAAGACTTTTGTTCTCAAGTAAGAATAGTAGGGGGACATTGTAGATTCCTTCATTTTCCTTCTCCCCACAACAATAATGAAAGTGCTGCACAATACATGTGATTTTTCTATGATAGTGATGAGAATGAAGCAATAGGATTGGGGACACCATCATCTATTTTGATGTTTTTTCCTCTGAGAGCACCTACAACAATGATGATAGTAGTGATGTCGATGAGAATGGATGATCCTCTAGATCAGTTGTGAGAGCATTTTGAAGGTTTGATGAAAGATCTTTTAGATGAGGAATTGCACAAGCCCCAAGCAAATCTGGATAATGAAATCAACAATACGAGAGGAATATTAGATAAAAGTTCTGCATCTATGTCATATGTGATATCCTTAAATACACATTCTTCCATCATTACCTCGCATGCATAGGAAGATGCATTAGAAAGTAATATACACAAAGATAAATCATTGACAAGACATGGAGCTGTATGACAAAAATTCTTCAAAGAAAAGTAGCTAAATGAAATGCCTGCAAGAATAGTGATTTCATGGAGTGCAATCATTGTTGCATATGCGCAGAATGGGCAAGACATGGAAGCTTTGGAACTCTTTGCTTAGATGCAACTAGCTAATGTCACACCCAACTCTGTCACTATGGTTAGTGTGCTCCAAGCATGTGCCCATTTAGGAGATTTGGACCAAGGAAAGCAAATCCATGATTATATCATCCAAAGTGGACTGAAGTTAGACATTTTGTTGAGAATTCCTTTATTGCTATATATGTTAAATATTGTAATTTGGAGCTTGCAAGTGAGTTGTTTGGGTGCATGTCTAAAAGAGATCTAGTTTTGTGGAATGGTATGATCGCTGGGTATGCTGAGACTGGATGTGCCAATGAGGCCTTAGCGATATTTAATCAAATGCAATAATCAGGTGTAACACCTGACTCCATCAATGTGGCGAGTCTACTTTAGGCATGTGCTCGTGAAGGCAAATTGCAACAGTACATGTATGCAAAATGTGAAAGTGTAGAGAAGGCACAGGAAGCTGGATTTGACAACCTTGCCAGCACACTGGAAACATAAGCTTTGCAAAAGGTTGTAGTTAGGGAAAAGATGAAAACATATGAAACCCTAATATCAGGCAATCAGAATGACTAAAAATGAGTCTCTTTGATACACCGACAGGTGGGCTCGAAAGCCAGAATCAATATACATTACTGAAGATACAAAATATACTAAATGGACATATATTCAGCATATCGGAGAGGCTTCAGGATATCGGAGAGAGTGAATTCCTAGTCTCTTTGAAATTCCTAAAGGCATGAAAAGTATTGCAAAGCAAAAATCTATCTAGATGAATAATGGAGTAATAAAAAATTATAAACATTATCAAAGGAGAAGTAAATATTGGTGAGAAAGAAATTTCAAATGAACATTTCCATAGTGCAAATAACAATTTAAAATAAAATGTGACCATAGTGAAATATAATGTAAATTTCACCCTTTCATAAAAGGATTGCATCAGGAGGTGGTTGCTGGTAAAATACTTGGGTAAACGGATTTCACGTAGAAGTGAAATGAAGGTGAGAAAGATTTAATCAAACATTAAGGAAAATTAAAATGTGAAGCAGATGAAATATTTCACGGAAGTGAAATAGATTTAAAAGAAAGATCAAAATGCAAGGAGGAAATATTTCATAGGTCAAGAAGTTGAGCAAATATTTGCAAACCAGATGAGTAATTATTTTACCAAATGGATATTTTGCATATGATGGCCAGTGAAACAAGAAGGGGTAATCATTTTTCACCCAAATAAATATGCTCATCAAATAAAGGTGAAAATACACGTAGAGAAAATAATCAAGAAATGGAATTAATATTAAAGTATTTAGAAATACTTTATTTCTCATAGGAATGCCAAGACAAGTTGATTTAATTAATTATTTTATCTACAAAAAATAATTAATTAAATAAAGAGTTGCACCTGACGGACGTGTAAAGGGTCATAACCCTAAAAATGCAAAATATATATGAGAGATAAAAATCAAAGATGAAGAGGAATCAATAGAAGATGGGAGAGGAAGCAGGAATAATCAGAGCAAACAGCAGTTAGTAGGATTAATATATCAGTCAATGGAGACTTCCAAGCATAAAATGTAAAATCTTATAAAGTAATTCAACAGAGAGGAATCTTATAATCTGATGTCCAACATTTGGTGTTCAATTATTTGTCAAAATTAATCATAAGTGTTATCTATGCTATCTCCAGAATAGTTTTCCTTTGTTATTTAAATTAATATATCAAGGATGTGTTTAATTTATCAGGGCACATTTGCTGCTTTTGTGTGATTTGCTTGACTGGTTTCTATGAGAAGTTAATTTAAGTCCTTCTAGGTGATTTATGTTTATTGGTCTATGCGAGGAGTTAAAACCCTTTAAATAAATCATCTCGGTTGGTTTCTTTCCTATAATAATTAAAATCCTTTCAATTGATCATAGTAGCCTGGGAAAATATCATTAAGATTTGGTAAGAAGAGCCTGGTGACCTACAACCTTGTGCATTTATACAAGGTATAAACATTTGAAAAGTGCTAAATAATTTGAGTTAAGCCAAGAGGGAGGATACATCTATCATACACATCCTGACTCCATTGCTCCAAAATAGATAAAGCGCTGGTCATTACAAAATAACATTTCAAAACCTTTCACATTTTCAAATCTCAAACTTTAGTATTAGGAATTGCTTACAACCTTACATCTATCTCTCATCTACATGCCAATGTGAGTAGATCACTAAGGTCACATAAATCTGCATTAGCTATCAAGGTACACTCGCCTAGGTCTTGCAAAACCTAAAGAGAAGGGGGCTTCCAATCATATTAGCTTTGTTTCGTTAGCCAAAAGCGTTAAGAGAGCTTGACATCCTCTTAAGGTTAGAAACCTACATTTTTGAGACCTAATAGATAGATCACCGATCTGAGGCAAGTTACTTGTATCGCAATTAATTGCCGATTGTGAGGCAGTTGTCACCTTGTAGCCCGATCGCCAAATTTGAGGCAGTTTGCACTTGATCCTAGGAAGATGCCACCGAGGAGAGTCCCTGTTGTTGGAACAATGGTTGGTAGAATGGATGAGATGATGGAAATGATGAAAATAATGAGAATTCGATTGGATGCTGTTGAGGAAGATAGGCGAAGAGGATTGACACCGAGACCTAATGTTGAAAGTGATGATGAAGAGGAATTTCAATTTGTTGAACAAATTGGCAAAACCCTAGGAGATGATGATGAAGAAGAATCAGATCAAGTCAAGATGTTGTGAGCTATTTCAAAGATCAGAAAGAGACCTAGAGTGATGTACCTAATTACCCTGGCAATTTGAACCCTGAAGAGTTGATTGACTAGATAAATGACATGGAAGAATACTTTAAATATGAAGAAGTTGAAGCCCTGGAGAAGGTGAAATTTGCAAAGACAAAGTTGAAAGGACATGCTGCTGTATGGTGGAAAGAAGTTTAGTTAGATAGAAATAGAAGAGGAAAAGAAAAGATTACAAAGTGGGATAGAATGGTGACAAAATTGAAGAACCAATTTATACTTGCTAACTATGAGTTGGGGCTGTTGAAGAGGTTGTAGAACCTGAAACAAAAGGAGAAATTTGTGAAGGAGTTTACTGAAGAATTTCATAAGATGATCATAAGGATAGGACATAGTGAAGAAATCAAGGAGAAAGTGGCTAGATACATCAATGGACTGAGATTGAACATTCAAGAGGAACTAAGCTTGGTAAGGATGACATCTTTTGAGGAAGTGTACCAGTTTGCCCTGAAAGTTGAAGAGAAGTTAAACAAGAGGCATGATCAGAGACAGAGAGGTAGAGGAGGTAAATTTTAGAGAGGTAGGATATTTTCTAGAGGAGATAGGTCATATGCAGAGTAGAACAAACAAGAGAACACATTCAAGAAGGAGGACAAAGATAACAATGCATACCAAAGTGATGACAAAAATTTCTACCGCAGAGGGAACCCTAGCCCATATCAGAATGAAGGATACATAAGAGAAGGAAGAGGACCTGATAGGAGAACATTCAGAGGAACCTATTTCAAGTGTGAAGGTGAAGGACATAGAGCATTTGAATGTAACCAAAGGAGTACAAGAAAGAGAACAGAGAACAGTGGAAGAGGAGCCTATGTGGAAGAGGAACCTGTTGGATCACCTAGTTCAGTTGGTAAACCTGAGAAAGGAGAATCTCTTGTGATGAGGAGAGCATTATTTCAAGTAGAGACAAATGAGGAACCTCTACAAAGGAAAAGTTTGTTCAGAACCAGATGCAAATCCAGAGGTAAAACTTGTAAAGTTGTTATTGATAGTGGTAGTTCAGATAACCTAGTTTTAGAGGAGATGGTGACTGAGCTAAAGTTGGAAAGATTGAAACACCCCAAGCCCTATCTGATAGCATGGATTCAGGATAATCATAAGGTACTGGTGAGTGAACAATGTTTGGTGAAATTCCATATTGGATCTTATCATGATGAAGTCTTGTCTGATATTATGCCTATGGATGTTTGTCATATTTTGTTGGGTAGACCTTGGCAGTATGATAGAAAAGATATACATGATGGAAGAAACAATACATACACTATAATAGAAAATGGGAAGAGAATTACTTTGATTCCTTTGGAAGATGATCCTAAGAGTGAAGTATGTGGGAATGCTAGAATTTGTTTGCTAGATGGAAGAAAATTTTTGGATGGTTTGAGACATGAGAATATGTGTTATGCTTTGATTCCTAAGAAGCCTAAAACATTAAAGAAGGAAACTGAAGAATCACAATCAGAGGAGATAACTGAGTTGCTAACAGTGTATGAAGACATCATATCAAACAATGTACCTAAAGGATTACCACCAAGCAGGAGTATCAGTCATCACATGGATCTTATACCTAGTGCAAGTTTGCCTAACAAACCAACACATAGAATGACACTGACAGAGAATGAGGAATTAAATAGACAGATACAAGAATTGTTGAGGAAAGGTTTGATCAGAGAAAGTTTGAGCCCTTGTACAGTACCTGAAGTGTTAGCACAAAAGAAAGATGGAGAATGGAGAATGTGTACAGACTCTAGAGCAATAAACAAGATCAGAGTTAAGTATATATTTCCTTTACCTAGGATGGATGATATCATGGATTGTTTGAGTGGAGCAAGATATTTCACAAAGATAGATTTCAAGAGTGGATACCATCAGATCAGAATTAGAGAAGGAGATGAATGGAAGACTGCTTTTAAGACAAATGAAGGATTGTATGAGTGGTTAGTGATGCCGTTTGGATTGACAAATGCACCTAGTACTTTCATGAGATTGATGAATGAAGTTTTGAAGAAATTCTTGGGTAAGTTTGTTATTGTATATTTGGATGACATTTTGATTTTTAGTAAGACAAAGGACGAACATTTGCAGCACCTTAGACAAGTTTTACAGAGGTTGAGAGAGGAGAAATTGCTGATAAACATCAAGAAATGTAGTTTCATGAAGGAAGAATTGGTTTATTTGGGATTTATGATTTCTGCGGAAGGATTGAAGATGGACCCTAAGAAAGTGAGCAATTGTTGAATGGCCTACACTAGAGAGCATTGGAGAAGTCAGATCATTTCATGGATTAGATAGTTTTTATCAGAAGTTCATCATAAATTTTACTTTAGTTTGTAACCCTATGACAGAGACAATGAGAGGTGACATAAAAGATTTCAAGTGAACATCAGGAGAAGATAAAAGTTTTGAGTTGTTGAAGTAGAAAGTAACAGAGCAACTTGTTTTGGCATTACTGGATCTCAATAAGGTATTTCAAGTTGATTGTGATGCAAGTGGGAATACAATTGGAGCAGTGTTAAGCCAAGAAGGTAGACATGTAGCATATTTCAATGAAAATTTGAAAGATGCGAGGAGAAGATATTCAGTTTATGATCAAGAGTTCTATGCTATAATTCAAGCCTTGAAGAAGTGGAGACATTACTTGTTGCCCAAGGAGTTTGTGTTGTATACAGATAATCAAACTTTACAATATTTAAACAGTCAAGGTAAGTTGAATCAGAGACATATGCGATGGGTAGAGTTAATGCAGAGTTATACTTTTGTGTTGAAGCATAGGAGTGGAAAATCAAACAAAGTTGCAGATGCATTGAGCAAGAGAAGGAACTTGTTGACAGAGAGGAGAGTTGAAGTGTTGGGTTTTGATGAGTTGAAGCATATATATGAGGGAGACACTGATTTTGCAGAACCTTGGAAAGCATGTAAGGAACCTGTTGTGACAGAGAGAAGTAAGTGGTTGGACTATTTCATTCAAGAAGATATGTTGTTTAAAGGAAGTTAGTTGTGCATACCTAAGAGTTCAATGAGGGATAATCTAATTAAGGAGAAGCATAGTGGCGGATTGGCAGGACATTTTGGCATTGATAGGACAGTGGCTTTGGTAAGTGAACATTACTTTTGGCATCATATACATAAGGATGTTAGGAAATTTGTGCAGAGTTGTAGAGTTTGCCAAGTTGCAAAAGGGAGTAGTCAGAATACTAGATTGTATAAACCTTTGATAGTACCAGAGAGACCTTGGGAAGATAGAAGTATGGATTTTGTAATGGAATTGCCTAAGACACAGAGAGGACATGATTCAATATTTGTAGTGGTGGATAGATTTTCAAATATGGCACATTTCATACCTTGTAAGAAGATAACTGATGCAGTGCATGTAGCTGACCTATTTTTCAAGGAAATTGTGAGATTGCGTGGATTACCTAAGAGAGTAGTACCAGATAGAGATACAAAGTTTGTTGGATACTTTTGGAAGAGACTTTGGAAGAAGATGAAGATTGATTTGAAGTTCAGTTCAACATTTCATCCATAGACTGATGGACAGACAGAAGTAGTGAATAGGAGTTTGGGAAACTTGTTGAGATGTTTGGTTGGAGAGAAGGCAAGAAGTTGGGATTTGATCCTTTCACAAGTAGAGTTTGCATATAATAATTTAGTGAATAGGAGTACTGAAAGAACACCTTTTGAGTTTGTTACCAGAGTACACCCTAGAGGAGTTGTAGAGTTGAGAGATATCAGTATGGCAGAAAAGAGAAGTGCAGAAGCAGAAGAGTTTATAGAACATATGGAGACAATGCATAATCAGGTAAAGAAGCATTTGGAGGATATGAATAGAAAATATAAGGAAGAAGAAGATGAGAAGAGAAGACACAAAGAATTTGCAGTTGGAGATGAAGTGATGGTATACTTGAGAAAAGAAAGATTTCTAGTTGGAACATATAATAAGTTGAAGATGAAGAACTTTGGACCTTGTAGGATACTCAGGAAGTTTGATTCAGGAAATGCATATGAAGTGGAATTACCGAAGACATTGGGTATATCACCTATTTTCAACATTGCATACCTATATCAGTATCATGAAATAGAGTTTAGTGACAACATTGAAGAAGACTTGAAGTAGTTACCACAACAAGCACTGGAGCATATTGAAGACATTTTGGACAACAGAGTTGGACACAACACTAGAGGAAGACAATACAAAGAATACCTTGTGAAGTGGAAAGGCAGAGGAAGAAGATTGATCTTGGATTTCTCAGGCTGAGGTAGACTGTCTTGGTTTTCCCCTAGCCCCAGCAAAGTGAGGGACTCACTTTTTCAATAACCCTGGATGTCTGAAGCAGGAGCATCCCTAGTCAAGAGTAATCTTACATCAACCAAAAACATTTGCATTTCAATTTGTTTATTTTCTTTTCTAGTTCAATTCAGGCAGTTCAGTTAGTAGCAGTTTCTATATTTTGGTCCGCATTCTACCACAGTGGCATTTTAGACCTTTCGGAGCTGGACTTAACATATGCATTCATTCATCCACATCATATCCAAAAATTTAGAGCATTTAGATAAGGTACTAGAAAGATATCACCATAAAAAGATTGACTATTTTCTCAGAACAGAGCATCCTGACAGTCTCAGACAATCAGCTAAAGGAGAAGATTCACAGAGCATTTCTTGACTTGTGAAGCCTAATGACACATCATTCATTGATCCTTGGTTTGTGGTTGACCTTCCCTGAGATCCACACACCATTCCATTCATTGGCAGAGGAATTCTATTCATTTAGGTCTGACCTATCCATGTACACACGTTACAACTCTTCATTGAAGTTTGTGATCTTCCTTGGCCGACGCAGAGGAATCTTTGGTTCCGAAGATGATATATATTTATGTAATAGATGCCTAGGAAAGAAGCTATCAAGTTCATGATATAGAGATAGATGTTAGTTTAGATTTTGTGTGAAGGAGCTTCAAACATATATCTTGTGCATATCTTGATATTTTGTAATCAGGCCTGTGAGCCCTAATTATAAGTCTGCATATTGCCGACCGATTTGTATTTGAATTCTATGATACATTGAATGATTGAATCTGCATTTACATCATATCTTTGAGTTGTTTCCATTGTGTTACTCTTTCTACATAGTTTGGATAATTCATTCTGTGAACCCTCCTACCGTGACTACACCACTTTGACATCAATGGCAAAGGACAATATCTGCAACCAACTCTTTTCCTTCTTATCTCCCACTTTGACGGCATTAACAAAGGGCAACACTTACTATCTCTCTCTCCCCTAAGGGGCAACACTTATAACCAACTCATCTCTTTCCACACAAATGACAACACTTTCTCCCCCCGACTGTACCAACCAAAATCCACCACTACCTGCTCCCCCTAAGAGGTAGCCTACATCAGCCCAGAACAAAGAATGAATCTTGAATTGCTTCACTAGACTAATGTACAATCTTATGCATCTAGTTGAAATAAGGAGGGGCAATAACCCTAACTTCTGCCAGAGATACTCAAATGTATCTTTTGGAAGAGCCTTTGTGAAAATATCTGCAACTTGGTCTTTTGTAGGCACATACTCCAACTTCACTTCATTCTCTGCAACCTTCTCTAAATTAGAAAGTGATATCGAATTGAGATATTCTTTGTCCTTGGATGCATTACCGAATTCTTTGAAATGTTGATAGCACTTGTATTATCACACAAAATAGAAGTAGGTTCATCATATGATACTTTGATATTCTTCAATGTTTGCTTCATCCATAACACCTTTGTGCAGCAAGATGCTAGAACAATATATTATGCCTCTGCAATAGATAATGACACTGAATCCTACTTTTCGCTTAGCCAAGAAACCAATATGTTTCCAAGAAAGAAAGAACCTCCACTTGTACACAACCTACCCAATATATAGTAGTATAAGAACTCAAAGAGAAATTAGTATCCTTTGGATACCATAGGCCATAGTCTGGAGTGCCCTACAAATATTTGAATATCCTCTTGACTGCTGCCACATGTGATTCTCTAGGATCTTCTTGAAATCTAGCCACAAGACAAATTACATGCATGATATCTGGTCTAGTAGCAATTAGGTATAGCAGTTCACCAATCATTGATCTATACTTGCTCTGATATGTCTTAGGAAATTCATCATTCTTTCTTAACTTACAACCAATAAACATAGGAGTACATACCAATTTAGAGTCTTCCATTCCAAACTTCTTCAACATTTCCTTGACATATTTTAATTGTGAAATGAATATACCTTTTTATGTTTGACTGATTTGTAGCCCAAGGAAGAAATTCATCTCCCCAAACATTTACATTTCAAACTCATTTTGCATCTCTTCGACAAATTTCTTACACATTGCCTCGTTTCCTCCAAAGATTATGTCATCAACATACACAACCACAATCAAAATTTGATCTTTCTCAACTTTGAAGTAAATATTGCTATCTGCGGTACCTTTATTGAATCCCTACTGCAACAAGTACCTATCCAATCTTGCATACCAACCTCTAGGAGCCTATTTGAGTCCATATAATGTCTTCTTCAATCTACAGAGCATATTAGGATCATCTGATAACTAAAATCCTTCCAGTTGTTCAATGTATACCTCTTATTCCAACTCTCCATTCGAGAATGCAGACTTCACATCCATCTGATAAACTTTGAAGTCCGTATGTGTTACAAAGGCCAAAAACATTCTAATGGCCTCCATTCTTGCCACCAGAGCAAATGTTTCCTCATAATCTATTCCTTCCACTTGTGAGTAGCCCTTACACACAAGCCTAGCCTTATTTCTAACAACTTCTCCATTCTCATTCAATTTGTTCCAGAACACCCATTTAGTTCCTATCACATTCTTTTTTATTGGTCTTGAGACTAGTTCCCAAGTTTGATTCTTCTCAATCTGCATTAGCTTTGATCCAATATTTATCTTTGCATGCTTCAATCACTGTCTTAGGTTCTACTTTAGAAAGTAAGCACAAATTTACCCGTTCTTCTATCACAACAACTTTTCTTCTTGTCAATACACCTTTGTTCTTATCTCCAATGATTCGATCCTCAGAATGATTCTTCTGCACATACTTAGGAGTCTTAGGATTCCTTTCTGGAGCTTCTTCTTCTTCTTCAAATTGCAACTCCTTTTCCTTTTCTTCTTATTTTTCTTCTTCTCTGCAAGAAGACTCGTCAGATTCATATCCTTCTATTAGCACTGAGCTTTGATGTGGTTCTTCATCCACTTTGACACTTGCACTTTCAACTATCTTCTTTAGCCTCTTGTTGTAGCATTTGTAAGCCTTTCTCTTTGTAGAATATCCAAGGAAGATTCCTGATCTTGCATCAAACTTTCCCAAGTTTTCTTCATCTTTCCTAATATAAAATTTACTTACAAACACTCTAAAATATTTAACAGTAGGAGTTCTTCCATACCATAGCTCATAGGGAGTCTTTGAATTGTTTACTCTTGCTTGCACTTTGTTTAGTATGTAAACTACAATGTGAATAGCTTCTCTCCAATAGACATCTGGTAGATTTGCTTCTTTCATCATTGTCCTTTCTACTTCCTAAATTGTCCTATTCTTCCTTTCCACAACTCCATTCCTCTGAGGAGTCCTAGGAGCTGACAAATGCTTTTTAATTCCATGATCTCCACAAAAACTATTAAACTCATTGGAGGTGAACTCACCACCTCTGTTAGACCTCAAGCACTTGATTTTCACATCTATTTCATTCTCAACTAATACAAAGACACTAGATGAAGGAATGACTCAACAATAGGCCATCAAAGGGTGATACAAAACATGAAGCATGTAGGGGAAATACTACTGTTCCAATAACCAGTCTTCTAGGCATTCAACTTCCTAAGCCAAAGTACTCATCATAGGACAGGATATCAGATGAGTTACTTTCTTGAGGGTAGACATTCACAATGTTTCAAGACAACTAAGACAACCTTCCCAAACCATTGAATAGGGTCTTGCATCTAGAGAAAAGGTACTTGCTTCATAAACCCTTGAACTCTTAGTAGTCCTGTTTCAGGGAACATTAGTGAATATCTTTTGACAGAAGCCTTTCTCCAAAAATCTCAAACCAGTGCCAGATACCCTTTATGGAGACACATAATAAATGTTAAAATGACCTTGGGTTTCTTTGGAAGGTGTGCCCTAAAAATAGATTGGTAAGTCTGGCCAGAGCCCTAATTAGGCCTATTTTCCAAAGAGACTACCCCTAAATGACTTCACAGAACAAAACAAACCATTGGAACATGTTAGTTAGGTGCCAAAACTAGAGATTTAATAGGTTTCATGTTTCTACAATTGATTGTACGGTCTTAAGAGATTGGGGTTACTTCAAATGGCTTAACACATGGGTTTGTCAAGCCAAATTCAATCAAACTCTACAACAACTTGTTCCCTTGCATGAAATATCAAACAAGGAACTAAAACATATCTATCGCATGCCATTCCATTGGTTATATGAATCTAAGATTAATGGAATGGCTTAGGGCTCCATCGTTTCCTTCACAAACCCTAGCTCAGGGCTTTCAGACCAGTTCCAGAAAAATGACTTATAACTTCCTATAGAATTAATGAAAATGCTTCAAACAAAGGTCAAATGAGACACCATTCAATGCTCTTTCAAATTTGATAAGTCTCAGGCCTTGACTGTTTCGTACCAGAGAAAAGGACGGTCTGAAACAACGAAAAAACTCTAGAAAATACAGGAAAAGGAACTAAGTTTGTATTTCTTCCTTGAAAATATTCAACTCCATCCCCTGCATGATGTGTGAGAGGTATTTTATAAATTTCATCATTATCAAGCAGTTTGAGTCGAATTGGTAAATGAAAACGAACTCTCTCCTTCTCATTCTCCACATGGCCACACCTCATACTAAGCTTGTGAAACTCCTCAGTATAGGTGGCTATGTCCATGTACTGTTGCTTCAAGTTCTGTAGCCTCCTAAACACTTGCACCTCATGATCTACAGGAAGAAATTGTGTCTTCAATTTGCTTACCATTCTTTCCCATGAAGTCACCATGTTCTTACGCTCTTTCACTCTTTCTCCTTAGTAATAATTCCACCAAGTCAAAGCAACCCCATTCAATTTGGTCTTGGCAAACTTAACCTTTTTGCTATCTGCCATCTCCTTGTATTCAAAGTAGTTGTTCATGGCATCCACCCACTCTAGTAATGCCTCAGCATTCATTTTCTCCCCATACATTGGTATATCTATCTTCACTTCAGTGGCTTCTTGTTTTATGGTTTTCAAGGCTCCAATGAACCTTCTCTCTTTAGGAGGCATTTCTTCTTCAGGATGGTCTTCCTCTCCATCCTCTTCCTCCTCTACTAAGGTACTCTCTTCCTCAGTGGTCATTCTCCTCTTCTCTAAGGCCTCTACCTTATCTCTCAAGGCCTTCAACTCCCTTGCAACTGAAGACCCACCTTTTGGAGGCATTGTCACACACCTCAACTTCACAATTTCTCTTTACAACTTTCCCAATCAAACTTGCTTTGATACCACTATGATGCAGAGACACTAGATGAAGGAATGACTCAATAATAGGCCATCAAAGGGTGATACAAAACATGAATCATGTAGGGGAAATACTGCTGTTCCAATAACCAGTCTTCTAGGCATTCAACTTCCTAAGCCAAAGTACTCATCATAGGACAGGATATCAGATGAGTTGATTTCTTGAGGGTAGACATTCACAATGTTTCAAGACAACTAAGACAACCTTACCAAACCATTGAATAGGGTCTTACATCTAGAGAAAATGTACTTGCTTCATAAACCCCTCGAACTCTTAGTAGTCCTGTTTTAGGGAACAACAATGAAAATCGTTTGACAGAGGCCTTTCTCCAAAAATATCAAACTAGTGTTAGATACCCTTTATGGAGAAACATAACATATGTTAAAATGACCTTGGGTTTCTTTGGAAGGTGTGCCCTAAAAATGGACTGGTAAGTCTAGCCAGAGCCCTAATTAGGCCTATTTTCCAAAGAGACTGCCCCTAAATGACTTCACAGAAGAAAACAAACTATTGGAACATGTTAGTTAGGTGCCAAAACCAAAAACTCAATAGGTTTCATGTTTCTACAATTCACTGTACGGTCTTAAGAGACTAGGGTCACTTCAAATGGCTTAACACATGGGTTTGTCAAGCCAAATTCAATCAAACTCTACAACAACTTGGTCCCCTGCATGAAATATCAAACAAGCAACTAAAACATATCTATCACATGCCATTCCATTGGTTCTATGAATCTGAGATCAGTGGAATGGCTTAGGGCTCCATCGTTTCCTTCATAAACCCTAGTTCAGGGCTTTCAGACCAGTTCTAGAAAAATGACTTGTAACTTCCTACAAAATTAATGAAAATGCTTCAAACAAAGTTCAAATGATAGACCATTCAATGCTCTTTCACATTTGATAAGTCTTAGGCCTTGACTATTGCGTACCAGAGAAAAGTACGGTCTGAAACAGGGAAAAAACTCCAAAAAATGCAGAAAAGGGAACTGAGTTTTTATTTCTTCCTTGAAAATCTTCAACTTCATCCCCTGCACGATGTGTGAGAGGCATTTTATACATGCCATCATCATTATTAAGCAGTTTGGGTCGAATTGGTAACTAAAAACAACCTCTGCAACCTCCAAACTGCTCATTATCACCTTCTCATTAATGCATACTATGTGTTTTGTTTACAATATGGACAATTCCTCCACAAGACTACTTCAAACTCCACTAAAGCAATGCCAACATGCCATGAATGACTCCAAACATGAATTCCACTCCATTTTCACACATGTGTAGGGTTTGACCATAGTTGACCAACTAGGTCCTAATTGCGTACATGTAAACAATTGGCACCAAGGCCTTACAAGATGATTGCAAGTGGCTTCAACATTCTTCAAGGTGGTCACAAGACCTTATTACAATTCAACAAGATGGTATTCAAGACCTTATTACATCTTAAATGGAAAACCAAAACATAGCAAGAAAAAGGACTCATGATAGGCCTCTTGGACCTATAGGTGCCCCTGCACCGTGCTTTCGGGGAGAGAAGAATGTCAAGTCCCCTTTGAGATGAGCTCTTCAAGAGATACCCCATGCTATTTGATATCATTCTTAGACATCCAGGTGGCATCTTCTGTAGGTAGGTCTTGCCATTGGATGAGATACTCTTTGTAGGTCTTCCTCCTAGTCTTCTTCACCTCCTTTGTATCTTGGATACACTCAAGCTTCATGGGTTGGCTAGGTGGCAACTCCTTCACCCAATCCTCACCCTCATCTGCTGTGACACTTGCATTAGAATTAGCATTCACAGAGCCTTTGTATGGATACAAATCAGATACACTAAAGATTGGAGAGATGGCTACCCCAGGGGGTAACTCAATCTCATAAGCATTCTGCCCAAATTTATGGACCACCCTGCAAGGTCCTATCTTCTTCATCATTAGTTTGGTATACTTGCCTTTAGGAAGCCATTCTTTCTTTAGATGTGCTAACACCAAATCACCAACCTTGAATTAAAGGTCTCTCTTCTTCAAATCTGCTCTTTCCTTGTACTTGTCTACACTCTCTTGAAGAGTTTCTCTCACTTGCTGATGTATGTCCCTAATTGCAACAACAAAATCTTCCCCTTGAGCACTTCTCCTATCCATTCCTTGTAGATCTCTCAACTCGTATACACCTCTAGGATGCATTCCATAAACCACTTCAAAAGGGCTCTTCCCAATACTCCTATTCATGGAGTCATTGTATGCAAACTCTGCTTGGGGTAAAATCAGATCCCAAACCTGTCCATGCTCCTTTGTTAGACACATCAAAAGGTTTCCCAATGACCTATTGACTACTTTAGTTTGTCCATCCATTTGAGGATGTTATGCAGAGCTATAGAACACCTTTGTGCCTAGTTTCTTCCACAAGGTCCTCCAAAAATGTCCTATGAACTTGGAATCCCTATCAGAGACAATATTCAAAGGCAAACCATGTATTCTCACTATCTCCTTAAAGAATAAGCCTGCAATATGAGATGCATCATTGGTGGTTTTGCAAGGAAGAAAATGTGCCATCTTACTAAACCGGTCAACAACTACAAAAACACTATCAAAACCCCTTTGTGTTCTAGGCAACCCCATCACAAAATCCATACTTACACTCTCCCAAGGCCTATTGGGAATGGGAAGTGGTTGATAAAGCCCTGCATTTGATGAAGTTCCTTTGGCTCTTTGACATATGGTGTAGCCCTCAACATATTTTCTGACATCCACTTGCATTTTTGGCCAATAATAGAACCTCCTAACCTGATCCAAAGTCTTGTCAAGCCCAAAATGACCTCCAAGACTCCCACTATGCTTCTCCTTTATAAGATTCTCTCTTATTGAACATCTAGGGACACATAACTGACTCCTTTTGAAAAGAAAACCATTATGAAGTAAAAAATTAGAGTATTCACTGTGATAAGTGTTCAAAAACTGATTGCAAACCTCATAAATCTCCTTGAAGTTAGCATCATCATGGTACATGTCTTTGAGTGCATCTATCCCCATGCTTTGAAGTTGCATTTCCTACACCACAAGTGCCCTCCTACTAAGTGCATCTGCCACCTTATTGGCTTGGCCTTTCTTATGCTTTATGGTGAAGGTATAGGCTTGTAGAAACTCCACCCATTTCATGTGTCTATGATTGAGTTTATCCTACCCATTCAAGAAACTTAGAGCATGATTTTCAGTAAAAACAACAAATTCCTTGGGTAACAAGTAGTGCCTCCATTTATTAAGTGCTTGAACCATAGCATACAATTCTAGATCATATGATGAATACTTTTTCTTTGCCTCATTGAGCCTTTCACTAAAAAATGCTACTGGTCTACCTTCTTGGCTTAAAACAGCCCCTATTGCTTGGTTACTAGCATCACACTCAATGGTAAAAACCTTATTAAAATTAGGGAGCACAAGTATAGGTTGTTGGGCTACTCTTTTCTTCAAATATTCAAACCCTTTATCAGCTTCATTAGTCCAAGAAAACTTACACTTATTGCCTCCTTTGATAGTGTCAAGGATTGGTGCACATATGTGGCTGAAGTTCTTTATGAATTTCCTATAAAAGCTTGCAAGTCCATGGAAGCTCCTCACATACCCCACTGATCTTGGAGTTGGCCAACTGAGAATGGCATCTACCTTTGAAGGATCCATTTTCAAACTTCCCTTGGAAATGACAAAGCTAGGGTACACCAACTCTTCTTTCATGAAATCACACTTATCCAAGTTTATCATCAATTTATCCTCATGTAGTCTCCTTAGTACCATGTCAAGGTGCCTCAAATGTTCTTCTTTGGACCTGCTAAAAACAAGAATGTCATCCAGATAAACCACAACAAACTTTCCAATGAAAGGTTTCAATACCTCATTCATTAGGTGCATGAAAGTACTAAGTGCATTGGACAACCCAAAGGGCATCACCAACCATTCATAGAGGCCCTCATTGGTCTTAAACACTGTCTTCCATTCATCTCCCTCTCTAATCCTTATCTGATGATAACCACTTTTCAAATCAATCTTTGAGAAGTAGCATGCTCCCCCCAAACAGTCCATGAGATCTTCTATCCTAGGCATAAGAAATCTATACCAGATTGTTATCTTTTGTTGATGGCTCTAGAATCAGTGCAAAGCCTCTATTTTCCATCCTTCTTGGGTGCTAAGACAGTAGGTACAACACATGGGCTCAAGCTCTTCCTCACTAGGCCTTTGTCTATCAACTCTTGCACTTGTTTTGCAATCTCCTCATTTTGGGCTGGTGTCATCTTGTAGGCAGCCTTATTAGGCAATGCAACCCCTCATATCAAGTCAATATGATGACTGATATCTCTGATAGGAGGCAGATAATTAGGAAAATCATCCACTATAATGTCCTTATACTTCTCCAACAAGTTTTGGACTTCACTCGGAATAGATTCTCTCTTGTTTGTGGACAAAACAGACCTACACTTTGGTTTAACAATCAAGGCAAATCCTAGACCCCCTTCTTCTTTCAAGGTTTGCAAAAACTCCTTTTCACCTACCACCATGACACTAGAACCCACTTGTTTATCTAAGCCTTCATCCGGTAAAGGATTCAAGGTAAAAGACTCACCATTCTTTGTGATAGTATAGGTATTTTTCTGCCCATCATGTTGTTCATTGAGATCATACTACCATGGACATCCTAGGAGCATATGGCAAGCATCCATGGGGATTACATCACATAGTACTCTATCCCTATACCCTCCAATTTGAAAATCTACCCAAGATTGCTCATTTACAAGTACTTGCTGACCCTTATTTAACCAAGACACGTTTTAAGGGTTAGAATGAGGGATTCTCTTCAATCCTAACTTCTCAACCATTTCTAATGATACTAAGTTATCTGTGGATCCTGAATCAACTATGACTTTACATACCTTTCCACCAGATTTCCAAGAAGTTCTGAAAAGTGACTTCCTTTGTGGTGGCTCCTTAGCACTTGGCACCTTCAAGAGAGTTCTCATCATTAGGCTCTCTCAATACTTTGGATCTATAGGCTTAGGTGGTGTGTTGACACTTTGACAATCCTCTTCTTGTACCAACTGATTTCTTCTTTCTCCTCCATGGGAACTAGAGCCTTGCTTCTCTGGACATTTGAAGGCTGGGTGTCCCACTTGGTTGCAGTTATAGCATCTTCCTATGAAGGTGTTAGAACCCCTTCCTGGACCACCAAATCTTCCTCTCCCATTTAGTCTTCTTCCTCTAAAACTTCCTCTACTACTTGAGTCTCCACTTTGTTCATTTTGACTAGACTCTCCTTGCTGCCTTTGGGACTGATTTCTACCACCAAAACTGCCTCTTCCTCTGAACTTTCTGTCTCTTCCTCTATTTTGATGATCACCCTTCCTCTTCAACTTCTCTTCTGCCTTACATGCCACTTGGAAGCACTATTCTACTGTCTTAGGGGTCACTACCCTCATCTCATCTTGGATTGTGAACGTTAGGCCATTCAAATACCTAGCCACTCTCTCCTTCTCATTCTCCACATGGCCACACCTCATACTAAGCTTGTGAACTCCTCAGTATAGGTGGCTATGTCCATGTCCTTTTGCTTCAAATTCTGCAGCCTCCTAAACACTTGCACCTCATGATTTGCAGGAAGAAATTGTGTCTTCAATTTCCTTACCATTCTTTCCCATGAAGTCACCATGTTCTTACCCTCTTTCACTCTCTCTCCTTGGTAGTAATTCCACCAAGTCAAAGCAACCCAATTCAATTTGGTCTTGGCAAACTTAACCTTTTTGTTATCTACCATTTCCTTGTATTTAAAGTAGTTGTTCATGGCATCCACCCACTCTAGTAATGCCTTAGCATTCATTTTCCCCCCATACATTGGTATATCTATCTTCACTTCAGTGGCTTCTACTTTTATGGTTTTCAAGGCTCCAATGAACCTTCTCTCTTTAGAAGGCATTTCTTCTTCAGGATGGTCTTCCTCACCATCTTCTTCCTCCTCTACTAAGGTACTCTCTTCCTCAGTGGTCATTCTCCTCTTCTCTAAGGCCTCTACCTTATCTCTCAAGGCCTTCAACTCCCTTGCAACTGAAGACCCACCTTTTGGAGGCATCATCACACACCTCAACTTCACAATTTCTCTTTACAACTTTCCCAATCAAACCTGCTTTGATACCACTATGATGCAGAGACACTAGATGAAGGAATGACTCAACAATAGGCCATCAAAGGGTGATACAAAACATGAAGCATGTAGGGGAAATACTGTTGTTCCAATAACTAGTCTTCTAGGCATTCAACTTCCTAAGCCAAAGTACTCATCATAGGATAGGATATCAGATGAGTTGATTTCTTGAGGGTAGACATTCACAATGTTTCAAGACAACTAAGACAACCTTCCCAAACCATTGAATAGGGTCTTGCATCTAGAGAAAATGTACTTGCTTCATAAACCCCTCGAACTCCTAGTAGTCCTGTTTTAGGGAACAACAGTGAATATCTTTTGACAGAGGCCTTTCTCCAAAAATCTCAAACTAGTGCTAGATACCCTTTATGGAGAAACATAACATATGTTAAAATGACCTTAGGTTGCTTTGGAAGGTGTGCCCTAAAAATGGACTGGTAAGTCTGGCCAGAGCCCTAATTAGGCCTATTTTCCAAAGAGACTGCCCCTAAATGACTTCACAGAACAAACCAAACTATTGTAACATGTTAGTTAGATGCCAAAACTAAAGACTCAATAGGTTTCATGTTTCTACAATCGACTGTATGGTGTTAAGAGACTAGGGTCACTTCAAATGGCTTAACACATGGGTTTGTCAAGCCAAATTCAATCAAACTCTGCAACAACTTGTTCCCCTACATAAAATATCAAACAAGCAACTAAAACATATCTATCACATGCCATTCCACTAGTCCTATGAATTTGAGATCAATGGAATGGCTTAGGGCTCCATCGTTTCCTTCACAAACCCTAGTTCAGGGCTTTCAGACCAGTTCTAGAAAAATGACTTGTAACTTCCTACAAAATTAATGAAAAAGCTTCAAACAAAGTTCAAATGATATACCATTCAATGCTCTTTCACATTTGATAAGTCTCAGGCCTTGACTGTTCCGTACCAGAGAAAAGCACGGTCTGAAACAAGGAAAAAACTCCAGAAAATGTAGGAAAGGGAACTGAGTTTGTATTTCTTCCTTGAAAATCTTCAACTTCATCCCCTGCATGATGTGTGAGAGGCATTTTATACATGTCATCATAATTATCAAGCAGTTTGGGTCAAATTGGTAACTAAAAACCAACTGTACAACCTCCAAACTGGTCATTATCACCTTCTCATTAATGCATATTATGTGTTTTATTTACAATATGGACAATTCCTCCACAAGACTACTTCAAAATCCACTAAAGCAATTCCAACATGCCATGAATGACTCCAAACATGAATTCCACTCCATTTTCACGCCTGTGGAGGGTTTGACCATAGTTGACCAACTAGGTCCTAATTGCCTACATGTAAACAATTGGCACCAAGGCCTTACAAGGTGATTGCAAGTGGCTTCAACATGCTTCAAGGTGGTCACAAGACCTTATTACAATTCAAAAAGATAGTCTTAAATAACTTATTACATCTTAAATGGAAAACCAAAACATAGCAAGAAAAAGGACTCATGATAGGCCTCTTGGATCTATAGGTACCCTTGCATCATCAACCATAGCTTTAAATGCTTTAAACTTATCTAGAGCTTTTGATTTTTTTGAGAAAGGTTACCCTAGTTATTTTAGAGTAATCATCAATTAATAACATGAAATACCTGTCACCTTGAAAGCTTCTTGTTCTTGTGGGTCCACATAGGTCTGTATGCACCAACTCCAAAGGTCCTGCAGTAGAATATTCTTTGATTTTGAACCTCTTTCTTGTTTTCTTTCCAACCTGATATTCCTTACAAATTGCATTGACATGCTTTATAATTCTTGACAGATCTCTCACAACTTGAGTAGAACCGATCCTCACTAGGCTATCAAAATTGATGTGACACATTCTTCTATGCCATAGCCACCTTTCATTGATTTGAGTCAAAGAACTTACCATTAGCACCTTTGAGCTGATAAACATTTCCTTCTGTCCTTGTTCCTGCAGTAACAAGAGTTCTGGAGCTTTCTTTTCTGATCTCACAACCATCATCCTAAAACACAAGGTTATATCCTCTACTACACATTTGTCCTACACTTAGAAGATTATACTAGAGACCCTTGACATAAAGAACATCATCTGTTTTATGCTTGTCTTCAAAACTAATTGAACCTTTTCCACAAATCTTAGCAAATGTATCATCTCCAAAATTAACAAGACCACCTTCAAACTTCTCAAGTATAACAAACTTACTCTTATCACCTATCATATGATTTGAGCATCCACTATCAATTATCTAGTATTTTTTCTCCTCTCTTGCATGAAAAGCAGTCAACATAGTTCCTTTGATATTGTGACCTACTTCCAGAGCAATTTCCTTCATACATATTTCAGAGTCACTAGAATTAGTTCCAACATTCAAATCCATGAACAAGCATTCATCACTTTCATCATCTGGGTAGTCAGACTCATCATCAGATATGCTAGCATCTTCTTTAACATAATAACTCTTCTTGACAGATTTTCCATTGTTATCCTTGTATTTGTCATTTGGGACTTTGGCTAGACATGTTGAAGCATAATGACCTATCTTTCCACAGTTAAAACATTTGAAAGATAACTTACCTCTGTATTTTCCAGTGCCTTTATTCAGTCTTCTTACAAATTTGCTTCCACTTCATCAAGATCATATGGATTTGATTCATCATTCTTTTCTATCTTGCTAACCTTAAAAGCAATCTCTTTTCTTGAATTATCTTGACCAAACTCTCTTAGTTCAAAAGTAGTTAAAGCACCAAACAATTGATCCCTAGTATACTGATCCAAATTTTGAGCCTCTTCAATAGCAAAAACTTTAACACTATAAGATTTAGGAAGAGTTATTAGTACCTTCTTTACCACTTCATTTTCCTCCAGCTTTCCACCAAAACCATTGATGGAATTGACAACTTCATCCACTCTATGCATGTAGCTTGCAATATCTTCATCCTCTAACATCTTTAGGGTTTCAAACTTGGTCTTCAAATTCTACATCTTTGCTTGCTTGACCTTGACATCTCCTTCATAGATACTTTCCATCTTCTACCAGATCTCTTGAGCAATTTTGTAGCTTATCACCTTCACAAGTTTTGAATCAGAAAGACCACTCAGAAGAACAAATTCCTTGCCTTACCATTGTTCTCATAGTCCTTGATCTCATCATCACTTGTCGGACTACCAGTAGGCATAGTATATCCATTTTCAACTGAATTCCATACACTGAACCTTAATGAGACAAGAAAGCCTTCCATCCTGATCTTCCAGAATGCTTAATTTGTTCCATCAAACAAGGGAGCCTTGACACCTTTCCTGTGTTCCATCTGGATATACCTCAAGTGGTTAAGCTTCTTCCAAGGAACCTAGCTTTGATACCAATTGTTAGACACATAGGACAACTGAGAGGGGGGTGAATCATTTGTACATTAAAACATCAAACCCTCATTAACATTCAACCCTTAATCAGATTTAGCATGAAAATAAATAAATGGAACAACAACACATCAAAACACCATGCACAATAGAACACCAAATTTATGTGGAAAACCCAAGAAGGGAAAAACCACGGTGAGGATTAGCTCACAATACAAATGAATAGCAATAACAAATAAAATAGGCTCACTGTCGGAGGGCTCACTACCCAAAGGACTCATTGTCCAAAAAGAAAGAAGGGCTCACTGCCAGATTAGAAAGAAGAAAGAAGAAGACTATTATAGAGAGAACTCTATCTCAGAGTAATAGGAGGATCCGCCATAACAACTCTACGCCATCCACAACCTTCAGCTCACTGCCTTCAGTAACTTCAGGTACACTGAAATGTAGACACCTTCTGCTCACTACTTCCGGTAGCTTTAATCGTTAAATCTCTCACTCAGATCACAACACTTGATTACATTTTGCACCACAATACCCCACACCTCTTCTCCAACAATTTACCTTGCATTTATACCATTCGCAACTTGAAAAACATCTTCAAGTCGGATACAATGAAACGTATGCACCTCAAACGTGAAAACACCAAATAGGTTAGCACCAAACACCTCCATGGTGGAAAGAAGTGAAGGAAGACCACACCAAGGGTTAACCAGGACCCAAATCTACACTGACATGCTACACCACGCTTTCACAAGCAACAAAGCATATCTACAATTAGCGCTAACATGCCAGGTCGACCAAACCTGCATTAATGCCCTTCACACTTCACTAGGTCTGGAAACAACTCGTGGACCACATAATAGTATCACACAACATTTTGGAATATTCCAACACCAACATAATATCTAACAACACTGCCGCAACCACATACAACTGAAGAACACAACCATCCTGTGTAACCAGTCAAACTGCCATAGACAACAACTCATGAATCCAACCTTGTGAAGCATCTGAACATGAACCACTCTAAGGGAAGATATATACATACAATATTAGACCATTCCCAAATCTGTAAGACAAGAAACCTCAACATGGAGAAATGTGGAGCAATTCTATTTCTTCCATGCAACTTCCTTCATAGTTCACACACTGGTGAACACAACTTCTTCTGTCGTATGATCCAGAACCTGAAACTCTAGATATAGCACCTCTGAACACCTTTGATCAACATATCCAAACCACACAAGCATAACTTCAAGACTGAAGAAATGTGGAGCACAATACAGAACACTTGTCTGTCACACTGTACACTCTTTATTCAAATTTTCTCAAAAGCACTTGGAAGCTAAGCACCAAAAACTCTTTCTCAATACAATCACAACATTTGCAATACCTTATCAGCATCTCAACCATACTAGAGGTTGACATCCACAAGCACTTACTCATCATGGCTACACTATAGGTTGACATCAATGACAACATAGTGCAACACTTACCAACAAAATAGTCACTAATGGAAAAGAATACGATCTTTGCAAAATCCTAAGGGATAAACTAATGGATAATATAGAGAAAACAAAGAAAAGTCACCATGAATTTAGGTATGCCTGATTGATAATTTATCTAGCATTATATTTTATAAGAGAATTAACTAGAATTCACAAATGCACATGGAAATTAGATACCTCTGTCACAAACCAAATCAAGGAGAACATAGATGGATTTATAGATACAACTATTTGTAGATGTGGCTATGAATAATTATTATCCAAATTCCAAGAAAGAATGTAGCAAAGAGAGAAGTTGAGCCATAGAGTTGCACAAATATTAGAGAATGATGTGGTCTTTGTCATAGACAAAGACCACATTCATCGATAATCCATGGAGCCATGCACTTTCTTAGTGCCATTGCTTCCATATGAATAAAATGATCAATGTAAGGCCACTCCCCTTCCTCATGATCACATCTTATTTTGAGTATGCTAATATACTTTGTTATGATCATAGCCTATGTAGACATTGATACTATGCTTAGAATATAGTAATTGATTACCCATTTTGATGATGAATTGGTTAACTAATGATTATGGACTTGTTTACATTATCTATATTCAGGTATAGAATTCATTTTTACCTTGTCTCTATAGATTAATTTTAGAATGGACCTAATTGCGCAATGATGAATCTTAGTGTAATTGGATAAATGCTACGTGTTTTATGTGATTTTGTATTAATATGATTTAGATGATGGATTAAACGTGTTATTTGATTTTTCATTGAATCATGATAGTGTTGTTAATTATGATGTATCTATGTTGTGTATATTAATTTAATTGTAAATATTACTTCAACTATTATCTTGTATATATTGACATTTGTGTGCAAGTGTGTAGGCTAAATTCTATGACCAATAGAAAATTAGGGAGGTTCTCAAGAAACTACTGTTGTGATTCCTGTGTGTACATAAGCCTTATTCTAAGAAGGGATTAAGGTCTTCTTGTGTGAATGTGTTGTGTATAGGATTTTATAGATTAATTTTTTTATTCTATTTTTATGATTTCAAGTTGGTGTTTGGTTAGGTTTCCTTAAGTGTCAAATCTCGGATTTGAACTTAAGGGAAAATTTTTAAGGTCTTTTAATGTTATTTTCATTATTATTTGAGTAAAATTAAACCTCTAAAGTGATGACCTATGAGATGGGTCCATGTTTGAGTGTTTAAAATGTATTTTGGAGGTGTCTAGAGCCTTGAAAAGTGTCTTGGAAGATAAATGGCGAGATTTTAGAGGTAAATATGATTTTAGGTTGCAAAGTCAAACTTTACCATAGGTTCATTATATCTAGACATTTGTCATTTATTTAAACTTTTTCTTGAAGCCTTGTATGGGGTTGGGCCTTTCTATTTTTATGATTGTTATTTTGGAGTATCAAGGGTTTTTTGTGAAAGAGGAGATTGGAGTAAGAGCTTGAGAGACAGGAGAAGAGGTGAGCTTGAAGAACTTGGATCAAAGGATTCCTCAACCTAGTTGAAGAATTGAGGTAGGCTCTTTAGCCATTTTGGAATGTGTATTGGAGTGTTTGTTGATAAAATAAAAATGTTGGAAAACTTGCTATTTTTATGAACACTCTTGATTTTTGTTGCAAACCCCTTTGTGTATTGTTCATTTTGTGATGAGGTTGTGTTGGGTGTGGATCTTCCTATTTGAGTAAAGAGTCACCCATGTATTGTGGTTGAGAGAAGTGTGGACCCTCTCTTGGGGAAACATTTTATTGTATGGTGTTTTGGCATGAGTGCCTTTGTGTATGGTGATTGGATTGTGGAGAAAGATTGAATAATTTTATGGGTTATTTGTGTTATGCTAGATATGTGATTTGAGTGAAGGAGCATTGTGATGTTTGAGAGAGTTGTGCAATTCTTGATTATGAGGAGATAGAGATTTTTGTTATATTTTTACTCTTTCCCCAAGAGGTTAGTGAGTCCCTTTGACTCCCCTTGTTATGGATCTTGAGAAGATCCATTTGTGTGTGTTAGCCAATGGGTAGTTTGTAGATTTGTGAGTGCTTCTGTGTGTCTTGTGTTGTGAAAACCAATTTCTTGTGAGCCTCCTAGCTTAGGGGTGGACTTTCTTGCAAGTCCTATGGTTGGGAGGTGAGCTAGGCTTGGTCATGTGAGGCTTTGTGGCTATTTGTGTTGCAAATCTAAACTTTTCGATAGAGGGAATCTTTATAGAGAAGATATGATAAACATTTCTTTTATGTCATTTTAAAAATGCTCTTTGTTGATGGGTTGTGTATTTTATTACCCATTTGGGTTGGTATATTTGATTGCCAAAAGAGATGAGCATAGTTGAAGTTGGAAATATTCTTATTATTATATTTATCATTTAAAGAGAAAGAGAATTTTCATATTTTGTATACCTACAATAGCTAAAAGAAATTGTTTTCATTTTATAATTTTTTTCCTGAGTTGTGTGTTTGTATGAGAAAGGAATTAGAAAACTAAATTTTTGGTTAATTATCTTTTCTATTTACGTAGATGGAAATGAAAGTAAAAACTAGTTTTAGAGATTAAAAAAAATAATCTAGCTTGTTTTAGATTGTATAATTTATTGTGTAAAGGAGCAACAATTAGATCATTTTATAGATATTCTTATCAATGTGGTTAAGCTGTCTCTTTTTCTAATGAATTTATATATGCAAAAATGGGGAAAAATAGATTCAGAGTTTATATACATCGTTGTATGTCTTATTTGACACATAATTACAAATTAAAAAAATACATATATTTTTGTACTTATGTATATGTGAGCATGATATATATGCATGAATGTTTGGTTTAGAAATATACATAAATATATTCTATATATTTATAAATTTTGTATGATGTAGTTGCAAATACATTGAAAAATGATTTTGTGTGCATATATACATATTTTCCTATTGACTTAATAGATTTTCTTAGTTCAAACAATGCAATCAAGAAAAAAATCAAAAATAAAATGTTGCGTTCTATTTTATTTTATTTTCTCGTACATTTCCAAATTTTCATAATAAATTACAAACTATTCACACAATAAGATTTTTGGGATACTCATTTATGAATGAAATGTAGTGTGCTAACTGACTTTTAGCAAATTATATATATCTGCATATAGTTAGCCATTAAGGTTGTTGCCCCCTTTATAATCCTCTTCTATTTTAAAAAAAATTTATTTAATTAAAAAAATATAGATATTAAAAGTTTTAAAGACAATTCCTTGTAACAATTTTTTAAAAATATATATTTAATATTATTAATTTTTTCAATTCAGAAATGGTATAACTTGTACAATATCAAGGCCTATATTCTTAAAAAATAGAAATAAACCCTTACATTTATATTATATTAAATTTATTTGGGTCTAAAACACAAACTCTAAAATACCAATAATTCATTTTGTATTTATCTGCTTCAGAGAGTTCATGGGTTTCAAAAAATGTATTCATCTTCCCCCTCTTAAATATTTGTAAAATGCATGTTCTATTTATCTGAATACAACTACTTTATAAAATGTAGTCTAAACCTTGTATATCTAGATCTATAAAAGAAACCCCCCTTCTTGGAACAACCCAAGTGACCAAACTAGAAAAATAGACTCCTTGCCCTTTCGTGTGTTGCATGCAACTGGTAAATATTTAAGACATTTGTAGGAGTCTCCATGGCTTGTAATCTACCTGTAGAAGCAACACAAGGAATATGGATATGAAATACTTAAAAAATCATAGATGTGGAAATCCATGAGGGAAGGAAACCCTCATGCCAAATCCCAAGGATTCTTTCCATTTCTCATTCCTTTCAAACTTGTAGCAAGAAAAAGTTATAAAGAGAGTAAAATTTGGTAGAAACATGAGAATGAAAAAAAATTAAAAAATTAAACCTTATATATGCCCTTTTCTTTGCCCTTCTTTTTAGGAAATTTAATATTGTTTCTTTAAAGTTAAGTTTTATTTTAACTATGTGTTTTGTCAATGCTTCTTTATATTTAATTTTTTATTATAGGTAAATTAAATGTTGCCTTAATATATTTAACTGTCAATGTTATTTACCTATTTTTTATATAGGTGACAAGCTTTTGACCGGAGCTATAAATCGGTGAGGCCACAACACGAGAGATCTCATCCCCAGGCATGAATGCCCTGGCATGAACACTCTTAGCATGAACACTTGCATTAACATTGGTGGTTCAAACCTGTGAGCTCATTGGCCCAACGAGGGACTAAGTTGTGAGCTTATTGGCCCAGTAGGGGCCTTGCGAGGAAGCAAGGACTGTGACCTTTTTGGCTTAACAGGGATTTGAACCTTGGTGGCATGGATAACAATGTCATGCTTTAACTAGATGCACATTGTGCCATGAATGACAACCTCAATGTTATTTACTTAGTGTTATGGAAATTGTATTTAAAATAATTTTCTAAAATTAAATTTATTTAGTGTAGTGGATGTTTTAAATTTATTTATTTTTAAGTTAATTACTATTATGTTAGGGTGTCTTATAAGAAAACATTTGATGATGTCTAGTGTTAATGAAAACTATTAGATAAAATGAGAAATGAATAATTACATTGAGAGGTGTTCTATAGTGGTAGGGAAGAGATGAAAGATTTAGATTCCCGTATACAAAAATCCAATAAACAAAAATTCAAAAATTCAAAAACTAATTTAAATAAAAATATTAATATTTTTTTGCCGGGATCCACATCAATGGAGAATGTGAAACAAATGGGCATTTTAATTGCTTCTTGATAAATTTAATATATGAAAGAAAATAAGTCAGGTGAGCATATCAAATTACAAGATTTGAGGTGAGCTGAAGGGGAGTACAAATAGAAAACAAAAGAATCACCTTCCCAGGAATCAATCCAAGGCACATGGATGTTGGCAGAGGGCATGGAGCCTGAATTTTACCATGCCATAGCATTTTCTTAAAAGTTCATGTAGCCTTTCCAAAAAAAGAAAGGGGTTTTTTTTAAATTGTAGGTGGAAGAGGAGCACGACCTCTTCTGCTTGAAGCGCAACTCCCTCTTCTCTTAGCATTGCACTCTCGAATGCCTTCACTTTGCAAAACAATCTACCTAAAAGTTTTCCTTGGGAAGCCATTGTTGGATGTTAGGGTTCCTCAATTACCATCCACAAATGTTTCAGGGTTAGTAGTTTGTGATAAAATATTATTTCTGTTGCCATTTGTATGTTGTCCTTTGAGTTTTAGTTTGAAAAAGGAGGTGATTTTAATGTCCATTTCAAATGTATTGCAAAAATAATGTAATGTGGATTATTATATCATATCCATTTTGAGTTGTAGAATTTAAATTTAAATGTATTGTGTAAATAATATAATAAAAATAGAATAATGTATTATAAATTATTATATTAAATTATGTAATTTTCAAGTATCACGATTCTTAATTATTATCAAAATGAATATGTAAGATGAAGTGCAAAAAGTGAATTATTTTTGAACTATTTCTGAAAATTTCTCATTCACTCTTATTCAATATAAATATATATACATATCAATTTAAAATTAGATAAAATGGTTTATATATTTAACTGAACAAATGATCTATCACAGAAATCAATTGAATGGTATGCTTAAAACACTTCTAAAGTAAATTTAACTAAATCATATATATATATATATAGGGGACCTGTAGATGGCTCACAACTAAAAGAAGAAACAGGGAGTGACTTCACAGACTTCACACAAGGCGCTCGAACAATCCACCACCCCGGGAAGCATCAATGTTGATTTGGAAGAAGAGGTGAACCAAGACAATGAACTGCTCAGGAATCTTGCGGCCTTTGGGAGATTTGTAGGCACTAAGTGAGAAAGGGATGAGATCACTTCATGGGCTTGGGAGAATTGGAAGAAAGACTTTGTGCTGAAATTTTTGCCTAAAGGCTTCTTTGCAATTATCTTCACCAACTAGGAAGATCGTGACACCATTCTCTCCAAGATCTGGCACATGGGAGTATATACCCTTCTCTTGAAGAAGTGGCACCCAAATTTTGATCCAACATAGGCCAATTCCAACACTTGCGAATAATGGGTGTGCCTTTACAATCTTTCGATCGAGTTCTGGACAAGGGAGAGCCTAAGGAAGGTCGGTGATGCCCTAGGCATGTTTGTAAAATTAGACTAGGATATTATGAATGGTAGCTCTTACATTTATGCTTGACTAAAAGTTGCATACATTTCAAATATCCTGTTGGAGATTTCCCTCTCCATGAGAGCAGGAGCATGGATACAATAGTTAGAAATTGAAGAAAAGAATTTTTTCTGCCTGAATTGCTTGCAAAGGAACCACAACACAACTTCATGCGTTTGACCATCACTTGAGCCTAAAGAATGGAGGATGGTCCATAATAATAATGAGGTGCTAGAAATTCCTACTACAAATTAGTTGGATTCACTGTCTGATCAAGATATCAGCCTCCCAGGGCATGAACCAGGCACAAACCCAGAAGTGGAGGCTGTCAACATTTTACTTGACCAAGAAGCATAGCCTTGGCTAACTGAGGAGGAAGCCACCAATTCGTCAAGTGATGAATCCCTTGTGGAGGACAATCTTGACATTCTGGAGAACTGCTACATACACCAAATTGCATCCTAGATCGACAAACTGAATGTCCATCTGAGGAGGAAAAGAGGAAGGCAGATGAACAAGGAAAAAATAAAAATAGATGTGGTGGCTCAGGGACAGACTTCCATTAACACCTTTCTTAATCACAAGGGAGGATGCTCCTCCCTTGGGGAGCCGTGAGGGTCTCTACTTGGAATGTTAGGGGCTTAAATAGCCCTAACAAATGACACTTGATTAAGCATCAAATCAAGCTACTAAAAAGTGACTTCATTTTGTTTCAGGAAACAAAACTCAAAGAGGAAGAGGCGAAGGTGTTTTTATCCCATTGCAATAGTTGGAAGGGGCATTTCACTCTAGCTATGGGTGCCTCTAGTGGTCTTGGATTCATTTGGAAATCAAATGGGATAAAAATTGATGTGATAAAAGGAGATTCAAACTAGACGGTGGCTAGATCACAATGTCTTCAATCAGGGCTAGTCTTCCACATAATCAACATTTCTAGGCCAATGAAAAATGGAGGATAAAAAGAAACTCTAGGAATCAGTGAAAAATTTTGTTTCCACTTCTGACATAAATTTTTTAATCATCGGAGGGGATTTCAACATTGTTCTATCGAATGAGGAAAAAGAGGAGGCAGATCCCATGTTAGCAAGGTGTAACGAGACTTTCAAGAATTTGTCAACAACCTCAATCTCATGGATTCAGCCCCAAAAAATGGCTCCTTCACATGAACAAATCAAAGACAAGGCTTCACCAATATCATGGAAACGCTCGATAGGTTCCTCCTAAACACCACATGGATTGAGGAATCCTTCCTGCTGGAATCCAACATTGTGCCTTTATTTGGTTCCGATCATTATCCGGTAACTCTCTCCATTATAAATGACCAAGCCCCAAAAAGATGCCCCTTCAAATTTGAGAACATGTGGCTCCGCCACGAATCCCTTCCAAAACTAATGAAAAAATGATGGACAGATTCTTAGATCTAGAAGGGTTCCAAAATGTTCATGATGGAGAAAAGACTTATTGCTATCAAAAATCACCCAAAGGAATCGAATCTCTCCACTTTCAAAAATATCTTCAAAGAAAAGGGAAGATTTGAAGCGGCCATTATTTCAATAAATGAATCCATTCTGTTTAATGGAATGGGACCGACAGAGTTTAAAATTGAAAAGGAATTGCTCCAAGACCATCAAGAAATCCTTAGACGTGAAGAGATCTATTGGGGGTCCAAATCCAAGGAAACCTGGCTCCAAAGCAAAGATCTAAACACCAAGTTCTTTCACAATTCAACCAAGGCCTAAAGAATATACGAAAAAGTTTCTCAATTGAAGCTCAAAAATGGAGATTCTATCACAGACCCATTGTTAATCCAAAAGGATGCGGAAGATCACTTCAAAAATCTCCTTGCATGCATGGATGCCTCAAATTTACAGAGCCAAAATTACTTTCTAAATCTCACACTAGAGCTGATAAAAGAGGAAGACAATGAGATGCTATGCAGAAGCACAACATTGGAAGAAGTCAAAAGTGTTGTTTTCCAAATGCAAGAAGACAAGGCACAAGGGCCTGATGGTTTTCCTGCATGTTTCTTCCTACATTTTTGGGATATGTTGGGCAAGGATGTTTGGGAGATGGTGGAGGAGTCCAAAATCTTAGGGAAAATTGTGAAGGACATCAACACAATGCTAATCGCCCTAATCTTGAAAGTAAATAATGTGGAGGCCCTCACTGAATTTCAGCCAATCTCCCTCTACAACCTAATTTATAAAATTATCTCAAGGGTGATGGCAAATAGACTGAAGAGCATTCTCCCAAAAATTATCTCAGAAGATTGATGTGGTTTCACCCCTAGGCACTCCATCACAAAGAACATTATTATATCACATGAAGCTATTCACTCCATACACACCTCAAATCAGTCATGCATGGTTATCAAACTTGCTATAAGCAAACCTTATGATCAAGTTGATTAGAGGTTCCTTATGTCTATCATGAAGAAATTGAGGTTTTGTAATAAATAGCTTACTTGGGTGTTTAACTACATCTGCACAGTAAAATATTTTGTGCTAGTTAACAGCAACCCAGTGGGTTTTTTTAAACCTACGTGGGGTCTCCGTTAGGGGGACCCCCTCTCACCTTTCCTATTTGTAATAATGCCAGATGCACTTGGCCAAGCGATCAAAGTGTAGGCTAGGGATAACAACTGGAAAGGCATTCATGTAGCATACAATCTCCCTGCCTTTACTCATCAGCAATTCATGGATGATACAATCCTTTATGGGGAGTCTTGCATCGAGGAAGCCCAACATATCAAAAGCACCTTGGACAACTACACACACACCTCTATTTAGTGTATCAATAATAGGAAATCTTGCATCTATTTCTTCAACACTAAGTGTAGCGTGAAGAAGAGAATCGTGGACATTCTAGAGTTCAACACTGAAACTCTGCTAGGTAAATACCTAGGGGTACCCTATTCAAAGAAGCCATTGTTGAAATACACCAGACAACTAAGAGGGGGGGTGAATCAGTTGTCTCCAAAACTTTGACCACTTATGAGAATTAACACATCACACACTTATTTTTTGTTATTCAGATTTAATCATGAAAGCATGAAATCAGAGACTTAAGCACAATCACACATTCAACACATAAAACACCATATTTTTTACATGGAAAAACCTAAATAGGGAAAAACCATGGTGAGTGTTAGCTCACAATATAATATGTAATAACAATACCAAAAATTATAGGCTCACTGCCCAAAATACTCACTACAAATGTTAGGGCTCACTGCCAAGGGGTGGCTTACTGCCAAGATTGGTGAACTGATTTGATAGCATCTACTTCATGCCTGAGTTCAGTTCCATTGAAGCACAATATAACACCTCTACTATGCTCTTCTTACATCTTTGCACCTATCTTATCATTTTTGCACTTACACACCTTTTTCGCAACCACATTACATGCTTTTATACAATTCATCAACCTTGGAATGTACATCAAGGTCGGTGTTACATTCATCAACCATTGGAACAATCTCCAATGTTGGCATTACAAACATACATAGAAATAGGTCTGGACCTAAACAAAACTAGCTAAAGAAAAGATGTATGTGGATCACGTTACACCTTAGCTAGGACTCAAAATCAATCTTCCATGTGACAACATGCTTCCACAATCTTCAATGCATCTCCACAAGTAGTGAAAACAACCAATTCAACCAAGACTGGTGTTAACACTAAGTCTTCTAAGAACAATCTTCATCCATGATCCAAATTTCTCTTTGCAGACCAATCCAAAGGTAGGAACATGATCAGGAGACATCCACAAGCACATTGTAATCACCAAGAGCATCCATACAACCTCTAACCAATTTGTCAAGAAGATTCTTCAAACTGAAGCACATAAACACCACTGTCAACTGCTATCATAAAGAAAAGATCTCTTACAGACCACCAAAACATGAACCATTCTAGTTGAAGGCACTTATCATCATTAAAAACTTGATTCTAGAACCGCAGACTGAAATACTTAACTGCGAAGGAATGCAGAGCATAATACATTCTCCCTGTCACCACCAAATATATAGGAAAATTGGTTTTCACTCTAGTGAACATAACTCACTCAATTCTTCATACCGGAGGCTTAAACTTGGAACATAGCATCTTTGGATATGCCTCTAAATAACTTCCAATCTACAGACAAAGATACTCATTCTACAGAAAATGTGGAGCAATTAACTGGATTGTTCTGTTGTCTCAGGAATACTTATTTTCTTCAATACTTAACTCATTACAAGAAAGCATCAAAACAAGAGCATAGTTGACACCAATGGCAACACAGATATGTTGACATCAATGACAACATCAGTTAGTCACATACTTGCAACAACCATGTGAACCAATCTCTGGGAGCAAATGATTGAAAAATGCTACAGCATGGCCTCGACATGGAAAGGAAAATGGATCTCTATGGCTGGGAAAATAACCATGATTAAGGTAGTACTACTGGCAATACCAATCTATCTACTATCAAGCACATAGATCATGGGCAAAAAAAATAGGATACTAGAAGGCATTTTCAAGAAATTCATTTGGGAAGGGTCGAAAGAAACCAAGCGCATTCCACTAATTAGCTGGGAGATAGCCTGCAAGAGTAAAGATGATGGAGGTCTGGGCATCAGGAAAATTAAATTCCAAAGTCTTTCCCTTGGAGCCAAGATGGTTTGGAAATTATATAGGGAATCAAATGCCCGCTGGTGTAAACTCCTGCAACACAAATACTTGGATAGTGTGGATCCCCTCCTCATCCTTACAACACCCAAACCCTCGAAGGGCTCATATATATATGGAACTTTCTAACCCAATGCAGGTCAATCATCACGGATCATCTTTCTTGGACCATTAATAATGGATGTACAACCAGGTTTTGGGAAGATTCTTGGAATGCTTTTCCCCCATTGGCAAATGATCCAAGACTACATGACATCATGGCACTTCTCTCCAGCACATGGGGCATGAAAGTTACTTATTACATCTCTCCTCTCCAAACCGATGCAGACGTCTGACAATAGAAGGAATTTAACAATATCCCAATGCCAGAAGAACAAAAGGCCCTTCTCAAATAAATACTTTTTGAGAGGAAGCTCTTTATGAATTTGAAAGAGGACTGCTTGATCTGGATAGGGGCAAAGTTAGGAGAATATACGGCTAAGATGGGATATAAAATCCAATGTCCCATACTAGGGAAATACGATTGGCCGACAGAGCTTTGCTGGAGCAAGTGGTGCCTCCCCAAAGTTGGTGCTTTCGCCTGGATGACACTCCATAAAAGAATTTTGATGGGAGACAAATTAAAGAAAATAGGGATATTGGGTTTGTCTAGGTGTGTACTTTGCAAAAAGGATGAGGAAATGGTGGATCTCCTACTGCTCAACTGTGATTTCTCCAAGGAATGTTGGGTATGGCTACTTAACAATTTGGGGTGGATAGGCACTCTACTGGCAAATCTCTTGGACCTCTTTCACTCATGGCCAAGAATCAGGAATTCCCTCTGGGATGGTATTTGGATTGCTTCCCCCTCTTTGGTAATTTGGATCCTATGGAGGGAACATAACAATAGAATTTTCAGGGAAACAAAACTTACAGCTGTGGAGGTCCAAAAGAAGATTGAAGTGAGTATTTGTGAAACAGTTATGGCAAAACAAGGACACTCAAATCCAAAGCCTTTCACAAGTTGGGATGACTCAATCATGAAAAAATGGAAGTTACTAAAGGCTTCCCCTTTCTACTCTGTAAGTGGTCTGCACACAACCAAGAGGATTAAAAGAGCTAAAGTAAAATGGAACCCTCCTCCCACATGCAGACTAAAACTAAATTTTGATGGAGCCTCCAAAGGAAACCCTAGAATTTTAGGTGCAAGCTGCATTCTTAGAGATGATCAGGGAAACCTTATCTAGGCATTGTCCAAGCGATTAGCAGAGGGAACAAATAGCGAGGCTGAATTCCAAGCCCTCTTGGTTGGCCTACGAAGTGTAGGGAAAATAAGATCTCAAGTCTGGACATTGAAGGTGACTCACAGATTTGTCAATGCCATCACAACAAGGAAAATTTTGAACTGGAAACTTAAGAATATTGTGGAATCCATTTGGAATTTCTTGTTCGCCATTGCAGATTACACTATCACTCACTGTTATAGAGAGGCGAACAAGGAAGCAAATCATCTAGTAATTTTTTCCTGCATGCAGGCTGCTTCCAAGGTCTTTGGCTCTTCTTTGCATCTTTGGGGATGTCAGATCTCTCGCACTTTCAAAGACACTGATGATTGGGCACCCCTGTCCCAATAGGGCATGCTCTTTTCTACATATTTTTTTCTCATGGGAACGGTTCCCTTAACCGCATTTATACATCAATACTTTTCTACATATTTTTTTTCTCATGGGAACGGTTCCCTTAACTGCATTTATACATCAATATATATATTGATGTATAAATGCAGTTAAGGGAACCGTTCCCATGAGAAAAAAAATATGTAGAAAAGAGCATGCCCTGTTGGGACAGGGGTGCCCAATCATTCTTCTCATAAATTTAAACCAGAAACACAAAGGGAAATTTATTAGATCTTAGAGAAATCTAAAATCTATTAATCTCTTGAAATTTGGAAATTCAGATCTGTACCAAAACTCCATTAATCATTACACCTACAAAAGAATAATGAATTCAATAAATAGAATAGACAAAAAAATGCTTAGAAATATACCTTAATTATACTTAGATTTCTTTTTCTAATTTAGTGTAAGGTAGTTTCCTTAAAAGCAGTTGACTTATCTCAGTAATAATAGTAGTTGTTTTAATTTAAATTTAATTCAATAAAAGCAATCATGCACAATAAGTTAAGATTTAATTTTTAAGGAAATTATTAAGTTTTACATTATACAATTTTTTAAAAACTATAAAAAATCTTTTAAAAAAAGTAAAGAGAAAAATAATGGCTAAACAAGAGACGCAATGTGTCATGTTCTTGCCTCTATGTGTTGAATGTTGTTGTAGTATATTGTCAAAAAGGAAAACCTGATGAGATGAGAACAACTCACACAAGGAATGATTTCATATGTCCAATTTAGTCCGCGAACCATCAAAGAGAAGATTGAGAACAGAGGAAAAAGCATAAGATGAAAAATGTGCAATGGAATCTTGGATACAAGATACTTTGAACAGATTATTTCATTATGTATTAAGCACCATAGTTCTTTTCACATTCCTGAAATGACTTGAGATGATGTTTATTCTGAACTCAGTTACTTTAGGATTTTCCTATAGCATAGAGCCGGGTGTTTTTTTGTTGCATTTCTTGAAAGATTGACATCACAACAGACAAATGTTACTTGGTATTAATATTGAGTCTTTTGGATACCTGTTGGCACATATCATCTCTGTGTTGAGGCTTGAATGCACTTCTCTGTTGTTACTGAGACATGTAGCTACCTATATGCACACACCAAAAATCCAAGATGTCTCTCTTGGCACAGAATATGGGGTCAAAGATTAAGCATTACCATCAATTGGCTAAATTAATTAAATCAGGAAAGTGTTGACTAGTGCAAAGGAAGAAAGAAAGAAACTGATGAAAAAAATAGGTCAGTTGGACTTTGAGTACATGAGTTCTTAGCAAATCAGGAGTGCATATGAGGATTCAAATGAGCAAAAATGTCTAAAGAATCAAAAGAACTGAACAGTTGGTATATAGTAAACCATATAAATTTACAATACAAAGCAATTCTGTAAAAGTAAGGGTCCATGCTGAAACAAGGACTGCTGATAGAGGGAAAAGAATGGTACCAATGGAGAACAAGGGTTTGTTTTCTATCAGTGTTATTTTTTAACATAAGAAACATATGCTATTTTTAGATATTAAGGATCTTAGTATTCATTAGGAATGTCAGTTAAATAATGAATCTTTTAATCATGTGAGTTTCAAAGTATCTCTACAAGTACATTGCAAGGTAAAGCGCTGAACAACACTAGACTTATTTAAATTTATTAAGTAGAATTAATTTAGACTGCTATATAATGCACTCAGATCTACTAGAACATGATAGGATCAATTAAAGTTTGAAGTTATATGTGGTAGAAATTCCTGATTCTAGATTTTGGTCAAGTAAAAGTTAAAATAATGAATCAGATAGGCCTAAACACATAGTTGCAAGGTAAATCCATTTTAGGACTATGGATTGCATTCCTATTGCCGTATTGACAATTTCTGGTGATTGCATTTATTATTTATATATAATATAGTTTTTTTTATTCATTTACTTGCGTATCCCAATTTGATCGGTGTCCCAGTTCATGTCCCTGAACCCATATTGGTCACCCGTGTCTCCTTGTAACTTTGCATTAAACAGGTTAAACTCACATTTGATTTTCTATGACACTCTGATCACGGAAGGCTTTAGCAAGCTTTCAAGTATATACAAACCTAAGTGGCATCAATACGTATAGAGTACAGATGAGAGTAGGGAATACAATAGATTGGAAATCCTTCAAACGGTTTTACTAGAACACATCAAATGTTTATCTATCTATATATGCATATGTGCACATACATAAAAAACCAAAAAAGATATGAAACATGCAAAATCTAAAGTAGCAGTCATCAATTTGGGAACATAGAAAAGTGAGATTTTTGATTAGTATCAGGCTTTGGACATAATATGTAGACAATCTGTAATGCCCCTCACTTTTGGTTTGTGATAGATGATATTTTCATATTTCCTATGATAGTTCTGGTATAGTTGATAGTCTAATATTGGTTAATTACAATTTCGAAACATTTGGACTAGTATGTTATGGTTTATGTTCTCTTTGATCATGATGGACATATTTGATGATTATAGATTTATGTTATTCTGAGTTAATGTGTTATTCGATCATGATTATGATGCATTATTGGTAATGGATATAGTTATTTAATGATGTGTTTACATGAACGGAACAGTGTCACATTACTTGTGTCCGAGTACCCTGCCACGCTGCGACTTCCGTTCATTATGTCTATGACTACATGTTTATATATGTATATGTACAACCTCGTTGTTTGATTGCAAGATGCAGGTACCGGGCATTGACTCCACCTGAACTACCAGGTCTGAGCGTGCCCTAGCTAATGGAGTTGTTGATTGGAGTTAGCATAAGGTTCCTTACTCAGTCAACATCCTCAAAGAAGATGAGTTCTCAGTATTGTATCCTGTCATCACCGTCAGTTGGACTACTTGTCGTTATCCTGTCGTCATGTCCTGTGGCTTTACATGGGGTCAGGTATCATCCTGTAATTTTGGTTCATCCAATTTAAGTGTTGATTTAAACTTGGTTAGTACTTTATTAAAAATAAGGTTAAAATTAAGCTAACGTTAAATAAACATGTGCTAGGGAAATTATGTGTTGTGATTATTTATAAACAATTTAATTGTGTGATAATTGGTAAAATTAACAGGAATTAGTAAATAAATAAATAAAATTAGATAAACGATTAAATGAAATATTAAATTACAAGCTGTAAGCGGATTAACTTAAACAGAAAACAAAATGCATGAGTAAAGGTGAATAAATAACTATAATGTTGATAAAGTAAATTTATAGTAACAACGATAATATCTCAAGGTTAAAAAAAAAATTATTATTTAGGGTTGTCGCTTTATACCACATATTCATTATTTTGGGGATGAGCAAACTTAATGCCGTATGCCGACAATTGCAAATTTGGAGGTTGGGGAATCCCTTGGTATAGTTAATTTTGAGTCCCACGAGAGAGTGGGTTATTAGGAAAAGAGAGGCATGGTTTTGCATTTACTCGAGGAGTCCAATCCTAGTTTTGAGAAAGTGGGATGTCGGGAAGAGAGGATGTCCCCGGCATTTATCCGGGGAGCTGAGTCCTGGTTTGGGGAAGAAAAGAGATTTCTGGAAGAGAAGGGAAGGGGGTTTGCATTGCTGGAGAGGAAAGGAGATTTTGGAATAAGCTTAACAAACTTCAGGTATGCAACTGTGTACGTTTTATGCCTATTGCCTATGAAATTTAATAGAAATTAGATTAATTGTGTTTTCCTCCATAGATGGGATTTATTCAGATTTTGGTGTTAAATTCTTAAAGGCAGACTTGAAATTCTCGTGACCTCCAACCTATCTTTGATTTTGAAACCTGTCACAAATTTCCCATTTTGCTTTAGATTCAATGGAATATAATTTATTTCCCATTCACCACATCCGTGCATTCATCACAGTTTTAATTATGTTTTAATGTCAAGTTTAGACTACCCTAAAATAGCCTACATTGTCATAAAGGTTGCAGAATTTGCCTTACTCTTGCCTTTTTGCATTTGTTTAAACGCTCTAAGGTTTTGCTTGCAAATCTGTCTTGTGTGTGTACCCTGCAATCAATTTATCTAACCGTTTGTGCGCATCTGGCAACCATAACATTGGAATCATTCTACTATCCTGTGATCATCATTGTCGTGCATTTTGCAATCACTTGCACATATCCTGCAATCATTCTTTTGGCATTGTGTGAGGAGGGTAGATATATTGTAATATATGATATTTTTTCCCCCCTATTGATAATGCTTGGCCAGTGTGTACAATACTTTATGAATATGCATTAATCCCTTTGACTATATTTAATAATATACACTAGCCAACATAACTGCCATATATCACAAACAAATGAGCGCATCACATAATGCAAAGATTGCATCACTCCATCAGCATAACTTTAATTTTCAAATTTTGGCTTCAAATTATCAAATTTCAGTGCCCAAAAAATCAGACATATCCACATAGAAGGACGTCCTTATCCTCTATCTTTTATCGATCTCCTTAGTCATTCAACTCCATCATTTGGTCATTATCAATATAACTTCACCTGTTAGTGAGGCAACATTTTGTGATGGACAATTTTGATGCACCCAACTTATCACTCTTTGGCTCGCGTGCTCAGGCGGAGAGAATGTGGCAAAAGTTGCGTAGTCTGACTTTTCTCTCGCTGACTGCTCTTGCTTAATAGTTTCCAAAGTATTTTTAACGAATCCATTCTGTGAAATCCTGTAACCATTGTATTCAAAGACATCTCTTGCTGCGTTTTGTCAAACAGTGCATGTGTCTTGCCAATGCTTCTACTTTTGCATACATGTTGTTCTGAGCATTCCCAACCATATCTTCTAGAAAGGTTACCTTTATCCTTATGCATTAATGGATGTCATTTGCTGTTCTAAACGACCCACGGCGCTGGCAGAAGGTGTGGGATTTGGCGTTCAAGCTTCCAGATGCACTTGCACTTTAAAACAAATTCATTTTTGTATAGATCCGGCGACTGCTGTCCTCATAATTTGCTTGTAGAATGGACAATGGCATGTACAGTTTAAAAAGATTCCAAATACTAAGGTGTGCATGACTAAAGTGGACGTTAAATTAAAATTTAAAAAAATTAAAAAAAAATTTAGTCAATATATATTAAACTACCCTTGTAAGTGGGAGTGCACCGAGCTCTCCTGAGTTGTAGCCCCATTCACCAGTCATCTTTTCATTCGATCCTTTATCTCTAATGCTCATAGTCCATATTATTTTATGCACAGTATGAAATAAATTGAAGTATACCTCTGTCGACTATTTTCCTCGTCCAAACCTATTTCATCTAAGCCATGCAAGAATCAACATCTTAGTAAATGGTATTTATGTGTCTCCTTGCCCTATCTGCAAATTGAGAGCTTAACCCCAACCACCTGCTGCACCACGATGAGAGTTTTAGTTACCCTGCTATTTAGGGTTTCAAGAAACAACACACGCATATTGTATGATGGTTAGTTTTAACAAAATTACCAGCTAGTTAAGAAATTGATTGGTTAATTGGATTATGTATAAGATTGTGGTTTGAATGTGTTAAAAGAAGGTAAATTTTTATTCACTGCTTCCCTGGTAAGAGCTTAAAGAAAAAGAAAAGAAAAACTTTCAATATGTATGTAGGAATTAATATCCAAGTATAATATATACATGGTGAATCTAACTACCTTTGAAAACAAAATAGAAATCGATATTGTAATTGATAAATGTTGATGTATTTCTTCTAAAATGATTAAATGGGTATTTTATGTAGATAAAATTAATTTACTAGTAATGACATTAGTAATTATAATTAGTTTATTAAAAATTAGTATAGTAAAGTTATTTGATTCTTTTAGATTAAATTAAATATGAATCCATGCATAGTTAAGTTATACAATTTGTTAGATGAGTAGTGGGAGTATATCTATATATATGTATATATATGATGGGATTATCAAATTATGAAATAAAAGAAATGTAGTTGTAGATTAATACACAAGTTTATCAACTTTTTGATATGATGATTATGTAATTGGCATTGATTTAACTATAATGTTTTGTTAATTGAAATTTAATAAATAGGTTTGGATTTATAAATGTTGTAATTAGTATCTGACCTATAAGTATTCATAAATTGACGTTTTCGTAGAAGCAATTAAAATTGTTCTTTTCACCTTTAAGTTAAATAGGTTATTACAATAGTTAGGGGTTTTATATGGTTATAAAATAAATAGGAACCCTCAAGTTATCTGCAAGAATTGAATTAGATCACATTGTAATTATTTAATTTATTGTTTTCTAACAATGACAATAGTGGTTTACTTTAGTTAGGTTAATAATATTTGTATCTTTGTAAATCAATTAAGTAATTATTTTAATAAGTATTTGCATGTAGTTAACTTTATTGTAATTATAGATTTATTCTGTAATAAGAATTCAATCAGATGATAAGCTACATTTTAATGTTAATATACTATCGGAATAACTTAGTTAAATTGCAATCTGCTATAGTGGGTTAAGAAGGCATAACTTTAATTATAAGTGTGATTGATTGCTCGTAATATGTCTAGTAAATCCCAACTGGGTCATGAACTAGTTCATAGAGTCTTTTGATCTTGTATCTACCTATGTGGTTAGTTCCAGAGGCATAGATTATAACGTTTGTCCTCATGTACATGGTATGTTGTGAATGCCTTATGGTGTGATAATTAAATCCTTCATGGATGTTGCAAGTATTTATTTGTTTGAGTATGTTATAAGATATCATGTTGGTTAAGACCATGGGGACACATTGTCATCTGTAAAGAAGCAATTTCTCATGTGCTACTTCATCTGGAAGCCATGGATAATGTATTGAGAGTATGTCCTTGTGATTATGCCATAGTTTGCAAGAGGGTTAATGCCTTGCAATGTGTATGTAAGTTTATTGTTATGATGACTTATGCATGGCTTGATGGATGGGGTTTCCTAGGTGCAGATAGGGGAGTGGCTTCTAATGTGGGGCCAGTGCCCAAAGTGGCCGCCAGGGTAACCCATTGGAAGTTGGTAATCAAGTGATAACCTAATAATTAGTCTAGGGGATTGGGTAGTTTTCACACTAACAAGATAATTGGATGCCTCACTCATGCCTGTAGTGCTCGTTCAGGCTAAGGATGAGATGAGAAGGCCGTGGTTGGCAAAATTGACTTCCTTGTCCTCATGAAAGGAATGTTGATTCCGCATGTGTCACCCTATGGGGCTGGTGCCTAGAGAGGCTACCAGAGTAACCATAGATGGGGGCCAGCTTCTGGTGATAGATAGCCTGGGTAACCCATGTAAGGACCATGCGATGACACTCTCCTTACTGCAGCCTAGCATTCCCTAGTTGTACTCTCCCCATTTGTTGAGTGTTTGCCTCTGGAAGTACTGATGTGTTGTTTGTGATATTGACTTGTGATGTTGGAGTCATGTGTTGTCTTATAGCCTACTATCTACTTGACTGTATGTCGTAGTGGGAACCTTATGTTAACTCCTAGCTCGGGGGGTGGACCTCAGGGTTCCACATGGTCGGGTGGAAGAGCTTTATCCATTGGTTTTCTCCCTTGCCGTTGTTCGTGAGTGAGGATAAGATATCTTGTGTATCAGACATCAGATCTTGTACTTGTTTATTAAGACAGTTGTTATGCTCATGTACTAGTCTGTGTATCAGTTGATTCATAATGTATGTATTCAGATGTAATCAGGATAGTGAGAATGTAAACTACATAATGATGTACTCATATGTATGAACTTTGAATATGAACATGTAATCTTGATCAAGTTGATTATCTAACTGATGTCATGAAATGGAGATGTATATGTATAATCATTAGTGTAATAGATTTAGAATGTTCTGCCAATGTTAGTTAGAACGCATGTAACTTATGTTGATTAATTTGTCAAGTGATGCAACCATGGGACCTTAGAAGACAAGTTGTTAGTTAATGTTGTGTATGGATTTGCTAAACATTACTTTGTTATCTTATACAAAAAAAAAATATTCTGCACTGCATAGCATTGATGTGTTGTCCTCTAAGGTGTTCATTGTGGGGCATCACATTTGGTATCAGAGCCAAGTTTAAACATTGGGCACCTTGGTTATATTTGAGCCCATCATGTAACCTAGTGCTTAAACTCTGTAGAACGATTTAACTCATGTTGCGACCCTTTTCTTAATGTAATAATTTGCCCTTTTGTGTGAAGGGTAGATGCCTAGACGTAGGGGCCAAGGTCGAGGTAGAGGTAGGGGTCGTGGGAGAGGTGGTGGCAGAATTCCTCCCCCCAGTTCTCCTCATGGGAGTGGCCATGAAGGCGGGGGTCAGAACATGGAGGGTCAGGGTCAGCCTGATGGAGCCCCGTTGAGACAGATTTTTGAGGAGGCCCTTGTCCGTTTAGGCCCCAGACAGGTGGGTGAACAACCCAAAGGAGGTCAGGAGGTAGACTAGCCAAGTCCTAGAGAGAGAGAGAGGTCTCCCAGGCGTAGGGAGTTGACAGCTGAGCAGGAGGCCACATTAGCCAGCCATATGAGGGATTTACTGAGAGCACGCCCTCCCACCTTTGATGGAGCTGGTAGAGGACTTGAGGCAGAGACCTAGTTATTGGACTTAGACAGGTGTTTTGCCATGCATCCGTATGGCAGCAATACAAAGGCTAGGTGTGCTATTTTGCATCTCTGAGGGTTTGCTTTGACTTGGTGGGGGCTAGAGGAGCAGAAGCTGCATTTGGACATTAGTACTGTGTCTTGGGAGTTGTTTGTAGAGAGATTCAGAGGCCGCTTTCTTTCTGACCATTGGAGGCAGCGTCAAGCAGATGAGTTTCATGAGCTAAGGCAGTTGGCCATGACAGTTGAGCAGTATGAGCGCAAATTTTATGAGCTCAAACAGTATGCAGGTATCGGGGATGATGAGTCTATGTTGGTGCAACATTTTATCAGGGGCTTGAATGCCCAGATTAGTGGAGGGGTTCGTGTATTCGAACCTAAGACTATGGAGGTTGCCATGGAGAAAGCCCGGCTAGTGGAGGAGAATTTAGCTATGGGCCTCGGCGGGCATATAGGTGTGCACATTGGCAGGGCACCTTTGTTGAGATATGGTTCTCGAGGTGGTCACACTCAGGCATCAGGTTCTCATGCACCCTCAAAGGGTGGTCGGTAGCAACAGTATTCGCAGTCCAAATCGAAGAATTCTCAGCATCAGCAAGGTAATAGGTTTCAAAATAAGAAAGACTGGTCTAGGCAGCACAATAAGCGCAACCGTTTTGATCAGCCAGCTTAGAGTATGCACTCTGTAGTAAGCAGAGGCAGTTTCCAGTAGTCTAGTACTTTCCAGGGTGACAGAGGTTTTGGTAGAGGCACTGGGTGCTTCTCTTGCGGCCAACAGGGCCATATTGCCAAACAGTGCCGGCAGAAGGGTGCATCAGGATTTGGACATCGACCGGCGGCATCTGAGCCAATGGTTGGTGATGCAGGCAGGTCACACCGAGTCTTTGCAGCGGTGGATGACCGGAAGGCAGAGCATTAGGGCACCATGGTGGAGACTTCTGGTCGCGTGCGAGGTATTGGTTTTTCTATTCTATTTGATTCCGGTGCATCTGATTCATTTATATCTCCTTCCCTTGTGGAGCGTTGTGGCTTAGTGGCAACAAAGCAAGATGATAGGTGGCAGGTTGAGTTAGCCTCTGGAGCAAGGATAGTAGTTGAGTCTCTAGTTTTAGGGTGTGACTTGATGATTGGCTCTCTATCTACTTCTGTGGACCTTCGCATTTTACCCCTGGGTTCATATGACATAGTTTTGGGGATGGATTGGTTGGAGGCCCATCAGGCAGTGATAGATTGTCAGCATAAGTCTGTTAGATGTGTGGATGATTCTAGTGCTGAGGTTGAGGTTGTAGGAGTTCAGTGACCTATTTCCCTACATATGATCTCTGCTATGCAACTCAAGAGATGCATGTGTCAAGGATGTCAACTTTTTGCAGTGACTGTTGGTGATTTGGAGATGGAGGAGAGTCAAGAGGCATCTCTTGATGATCACCCACTCTTGAGGGAGTATGCGGATGTTTTTCCTTCTGATATTCCAGGGATGCCACCTAAGCGTGACATCGATTTTAGGATTGATCTGATTCTCGATGCAGAGCCTATCTCACGACCTCCATACAGGATGACCACTCAGGAGCTCAAGGAGCTTCGACTGCAGTTGGAGGAGCTATTAACCAAAGGGTTCATTTGAGCTAGTGTTTCTCCTTGGGGAGCACCTGTGATCTTTGTGAAGAAGAATGGATCTCTACGGCTATGTATCGACTATCGGTAGCTCAACAAGGTAACAGTGAGAAATAGGTATCCCTTGCCTCGGATCGATGATTTGTTTGATCAAATCAAAGGAGCTAAGGTATTCTCTAAAATTGACCTTAAGTCAGGATATCACCAGCTGCGGATATTTGAGGCAGATATTCACAAAACATCATTTCGCACTCGTTATGGACATTATGAGTTCACAGTGGTACCATTCAGGTTGACGAATGCACCTTCAGTTTTCATGAGCTTAATGAATGGTGTGTTTCGCACTTATTGCGACTAATTTGTCCTTGTATTTCTTGATGATATATTGATCTATTTGAGGACTATGGAGGAACATGAGGAGCAATTGCGTCAAGTGTTGCAGTGTCTAAGAGAAAATTAGCTTTATGCAAATTTATCAAAATGTGCATTCTTCTAGATAGAGGTTAAGTAGTTAGGTCATGTCATCTCTGGAGATGGTATTGCGGTGGATCCCTCAAAGGTCCAAGCTATTATGGACTGACCTACACCCACTAATGTTTCTGAGGTCCGTAGTTTTATGGGGTTGGCAGGTTACTATCGTCGCTTCGTCATGGGGTTTTCGAGAATCGCTCACCCTATTACTTCTCTTCAGAGGAAAGGGAAGAAGTTTATTTGGTCAGAGCAGTGTCAGGAAGCCTTTCAGAATCTTAATGAACAGCTGACCAGTGCACCTATATTAGTAGTTCCTGATCCTGATAGGGACTTTGTTGTTTGTACCGATGCTTCCTTGGAGGGTTTGGGAGCAGTTCTGATGCAGGATGGTCGCGTGATTACCTATGAGTCTCACAAACTCAAGGATCACGAATTGAACTATCCCACTCATGACCTGGAGTTAGCAGCGGTTGTGCATGCCTTGGTGAGATGGAGGCATTTTCTGTAAGGGCATCGGTTTGAGCTGCACAGTGATCATCGTAGTTTGCAATATATTTTCATGCAGCCAAACTTGAATGCAAGGCAAAGGCGTTGGATGGAGTTCTTGTGCAAATATGACTTCGAGGTCAGATATATTCAGGGCAAGGAGAATGTGGTAGCAGATGCTCTTAGTCGTCGGAGGCATGAGATCTCAGCAGTTTCTCTTACAATTAATTTGAGAGGACATATTCTTGCTGCTCTTCCTACTGACAGTTGGTGCCAGGAGGTGAGATCTGAGATTGAGTCTGGTAGACTTTTAGCGGGTAGGTTCTCCGATTACTCTTTTGAGTCAGATGGTCTTTTGCGATAGTTGGGTTGTATCTATGTTCCTAATTCTGAGGGTCTTCGCACCCTAGTTTTGTCTGAGGCACATCGGGCACCCTATTCTACTCATCTGGGTGTCAAGAAGATGCATGCAGATCTGCATCAACTGTACTTTTGGAGTGGTATGAAGCAGGATATCGCTGATTTTGTGTCGAGATGTCTTGAGTGTCAGAGAGTGAAGGCGGAGCACCAACACCCTGCAGGTCTTTTGCAGCCTCATTTGATTCCAGAGTGGAAGTGTGATATCATTTCGATAGACTTCATTGTTGGTTTGCCGGTGTCCTCTCGGTGACACGATGCTATCATGGTCACTGTGGATAGGTTGATGAAGGTAGCTCACTTTTCTCCTGTCCGTGCTTCTTACAATGCCTCTACGGTGGCTCGAGTGTTCATGGAGGACATCGTCAGACTTCATGGGATTCCTCATAGGATCATCTCTGATAGGGATCCAGTGTTCACTTCCGCCCTTTGGACTTCCTTACAGCATGCCTTGGGGACACAGCTAAACTTTAGTTCAGCTTATCATCCTAAGACTGATGGTCAGATTGAGAGGGTTAATCAGGTTCTCGAGGATATGTTGAGGATGTATGTTATGGATTGACAGAACCATTGGGAGGACTACCTCTACCTGGTGGAGTTTGCCTATAATAATGGTTATCATAGTTCTATTGGCATGTCTCCCTTTCAGGCCTTGTATGGTCGTCCTTGTAGGACCCCCTTGAGTTGGGATCATTTGGAGGATAGAGTTCTTTTGGGTCCAGATATGTTTAGAGATATGGAGCAGTAGGTTGAGAGGATTAGAGAGCATTTGGTGGTAGCTCAGGATAGGCAGAAAAAGTATGCAGATGCTCATAGGATCAATCGTCAGTTTTCTGTTGGAGATCAGGTGTTCTTGCATGTGTGACCGCGAAAGAGTCCAATCTGCTATGGGAAGGGCTCTAAGCTAGCACCGCGCTTTGTTGGACCTTTTGAGTTGTTGGAGATGATTGGTCTAGTTGCTTATCGTCTTGCTTTGCCGCCTAGCCTTTCATGCATCCATGATGTGTTTCATGTTTATGTACTTAGACCTTACTATCTGGATATTGCTCATGTTCTTGATTGGACTGCTCTACAGGTAGAGGACGGGCAGTTGGCTTTGGAGCCCGTAGGCATTCTTCAGCACAGGAGACTCGCTCTCAGGGGCAGAGATGTGGAGCAGGTCAGGGTCCAATGGGACCCTAATGATGAGACCTCCACTACCTGGGAGGATGCTACCAGGATGAGGGATGTTGTGCTGCATTTGCTTCCTGCAAGATGAACATGAAGGTGATTGTAAACAGTTTTTTTATTGGACAAAATAAGCGATAGGGAGGAGACACTATAGCCTTTATGAAGAAGATAAATTTGTTTGTTGTATTTTTTGTTTACAACTAAGAAGTTGCAAGAAGAGAAAGGGTGTACCTTAGTATATTGGCATAATGTGTTCATTCTTTAGGGCAACATGCCTTAATGATGACATTAGACTTATTCAATGTAAATTGTCCTTTTTTGCTGAAGTCTCATAACATGAAGATTACTGCTGATTTATCTTTGAGGTACTTGTCATAGCTGATCTATTGCAGGTTTGGCAGTAGCATCTGGATGATATTGTTGGCACAAGACCAATGTATTGTCTATTTGTTGTCCGTTGTTAGAATAGTCTTGAGATAGTGCGAGTAGATATAGGTGACCTATTCATTACATCTATCACACTGGGCAGTTTCATTGTCAAGTGCTCCATAGGAATCAAATTTATAATTGCATTTTGAGCAAAACGCATGGAAAGGACTGGAAAATGCATTGGCTATTTTCAATGTTCCTTGTACCTGCAATACATTTGGAAGTATTGTTTGGTTAGGAAGATATTTTTTTTGTTAATTTTGTTTTAGATTTGCCAGGGAAAAAATTGGAGATTTCAAGAGTTGTTACCTCAAATGTTGAGTGCACCAAACTGTTTAAGTGATCCAAGGTCCTTTTGTCATTTAATACATCGATATATGTTGACTGAAAAGTGTGAAGCATGTTGTCTTTGGCATTGATCCGTTTGACAATATTTTTGAAAAGGATAGGTGTAAATTTGTTCCTTCGGAGCTGTTCTTCCATTTTTTTAAAAAATGGTCCTCAAAATTCTGGTGCATCTGCAGCTGTAGGTGTAAATAGTGTTAAGAAATGAAACTGTAGAAGAGTAATGAATGTTAATTGGAAAGTAGGTTCAAGAACTAGAAACAATTTAAACAAGAAAGGAGACAGTTGAAGCATAAACAAGTACATGTACCTCTTGCATTTGGAACATGTTGTCCACTTTAAATTCCTAATTTTTGCTTTATTTTGAAGCTTTACTCAGACAAAGACCTTTTATTTTGGCATTTCTATTTAAGAAAAAAATCAATTTGAAGTGGTCACCTATTTATGAAGAGATACATTACTCTATGTTTTAAAAATATTAAACCCAGTGAATTGTTGACTTATGCGCAATTGCTAGTGATAGTATCCTCAGGGTTCTAATACCATGTTATCTATGGGAACAAAATACTGCTGAAAAGAGAGACATAAGACTAAGTGATCTAAATTAAGTCTATACTCAAATTAACATCATGCTTATCCCGTTGCAATTAACTGGTGTTATGAAATCTTTAGAATTTTACTTAGACACATGACATCAGACCATCGTTCATTCTTGCATGCATTCCATCTGGTAGGTTGTCTGCCTTAGCCATGCATGCATTCCAAAAACTTGTGTACATGTCACAAATAACCCTACTAGAGGAGCTTCATTGGCCATAGTTAAAATCTATGTGAAATTGCAAGATATGAGGTGAGTTGAAGGGGAGCGTCGACAAAAAACAAAATAATCAGCTACCAAAGAATTGCCTGGTTGTGATGTCAGGAGAAATGTTATGGGACTCCTAATTTTTAGCTACATGTATAATTTTAATTCAACTGCATGGAGTGCTATCTATAAACATAAACGTAATGATGATTTTAAAATCAAGGCAGGTTATGATTCACAAGTCCAAATTGGATGGGCGTCAACTTGGGTATGCATCCTTTGCATATTTATAATTATGGTTGTGGTTCTTCTCTACACTGCTAGGTCATAAAGGGGCAGTAAATTCATCCTCTAGTTTACATAACTATAAGTAGGTTCTAACCTGCTATTTGTTACAGGTGGGCAAAGAGGAGGCAGGTGCTAAAAGGGCACCAAGGAAAGTCAAATTTTAGGTCATGTTGTAGGTTCTAGAAGATGACATAAAATCATCTGCAGTGCTATTTAGAATTAAAAAAAGATGGGATTTGTTACTTATGTTAACATAGGCTACAGAATTGTAGAACCTCAAGGGGAAAAACATCTTTACCTAAAAATTCCCAGTGGAAGCTGCTTTAGATGAGGATTTCTAGAGATAGGTAGGATGGGGCACTAAAGATTTGCAACAGCTCTAGAGTATTTATCCTTGGTAAAATGTAAATTGTTTCTTGAGCACCCATTATCTCTTCCTTGTCTAAAATTTTTGTTTGAATTACCATCTCCCTAAATTTTTCCATAGATTTTGAAGCACTAAAGATTTTGGGGTTATATGTAAATGTGGGAATAGTGATTTTGTTTCAATTTTTTTTAACACCCTTTTGTTTGCAGATTTGTGAGTAATTTGGATGGCATGTCCTTGCTTGAAATTACATTTATCTCTTCCCTTACATCGGTAAGCTCGTCTATTCCACTTGAATCTTTTTTCAGGGTGGCAATAGCTGATAACCCTAAACCTCCATTGCTTTTTCCAGCGGTGTTAGAGAAATATTAGGTTTTTTGTGAAAATTTTTGAATGTGAAAGACCCTAGTTGGCACACCTATGAAGCTTTGCAGCATTGCATTTGAGGAACATTTGATTTGAGTTTATGGCTGTGTTGTGGTTGTGGATTAAAATTAAAAATAAGAGATTTCTGAAAGCCTTGAGGATCCGAATGCCTTACAACATTTTTATTGCAGCAATAGCTCACGACGGTTACATTCTGTCCAGCTCTTTTCAAGTTAGATCTATTTTGTGTGAAGTTTGCTTGAAAATGAATGGTTTTTTAACAATTTTAAATTAGATTTAAGTTTTTGTTTTCCGTTCAAATTAATGGAGTTTGTTAACGAATGTGTTCGGTTGGAGAGGTGTAGAGGTAGTCATCGGCATATCAGGAGAGTAGTTGAGAGTCTCGCCGATGGGCAAAGTGTTGCCGATAAGCGAAAGTCAAAGTTGACGTCAAGAGTTGGTCCATCGGGGTATCAGAAGGAGAGGAAAAGATCCCACCGATGATCTAAGTCTTACCAAAAAGTGAGTTCGAAGGTTCATCAAAGTGACAAAACCATCGAGTTGATAAGAGTTGGCTCCGTCGATAGGCACATGTCTTACCAGACAAGAGATAAGTATCCACTAAATCCTTAAGTATGAAGGTCCTGCCAAATATTAACAAGGCTTCAGATATTCAAGCCACACCACCAAAAGATACTCCTCTCCACAACATGAATGACCCCACACATAGCAACCCTCTCCAGTATCTTGTGAAATAGAGACCAGGAAACATGAAATACAAAACTAGACCATACAAAACTTTTTTAATGCCTTATGGGTATCAAACTTGTAGAAAAAGGCCACCTAAATCTTTAATGCATTGGCGAGGTTGCCAGAGTTTCAAGCCATCCATCAGGTATGATTTAAAATAGCAATGGAAAGAAACAACAATATGTTTAAAAAAATTCAAATTTGGTCTGCACAGCTATTGTACACGGATTCTACCCACAGTGAAAACATTTATCAAATAGAATTCCATACACAAGCTTACCACAGATGTAGCTTCATAGGATTCAAACAAAATCTTCACCCGATGCCCACTCTCGCTCTCTGAGTCCAAACAAATTGATAAACAGATATCCAAAACCCATACAAATTACCTCCGATGAAGAAATGAGCTATACAAGATATTAAAAATCATTAATTAAATTGTCCAAAACCTATACAAATTACCTCCCATCAAGAAATGACCTGTACAACATGATTCAAATTCATTAATTAAATTGCAATGAAATAAATTCAACAAGCCTACCTGCGCCGTCACTTTGCACCACTTGACCTGTCCTCAATGAAATGACTATTAATAATTTTTTGAAATAAAAAATTTAATTTTTGCACTTACTGTTTGAACCAGCAACGAATAGGAAAGAACATAAATTAAATTTTCCCATTAAATAATTAGCTTAAAAAATCAAAGACTTTAATATTTTGCCCTGATTTTTCTATTTTGCATGCCTATTGGTTAAAAAAAATGAATTATTGCACCCAACAGATGCATTATTAATCCTGCCGAAGGTAGGTACTAATAAAAGAAAGCATATCAAAACCAAGTCATAATCCTAAATTCTAATCACATTGAAAATTAAAAATGAAAAAATGAAATACAAATTCATAATTTTTTCAAAATAAAAAAGATGAAGAAAGAATAATATATATTTAAAAAAAAAAGCAAGGAGAACTTTAAAATAAAAAGGGAAACAATCAATTTTTTTAGTAAGACAAGAAATAAAAAACAATGGTTAAAAATAAAAGAAAGCATATCAAAAGCAAGTCATAATCCTATTCAATTTGCTTACAAATATTTAAAAAGTTAGGGAAAACTACAAAATAAAAAGGGAAACATCAATATTTTTTTATTTTTAGTAAGACAAAAAAATCTCAAGATCTTTAACTATGTAAAATAAAAATTTCTAATTTTAAAAAAATGAAAAAATAATAATATATATTTTTAAAAAATATTATAAAAAGCAAACTAAAACTTTAAACTAAAAAGGGAAACATCAATATTTTTAATAAGACAAGAAAGGAAAACAATGGTTAAAAATAAAAGAAAGCATGTCAAAAGAAAGTCATAATCTATTTAATTTGAAAATTAAAAATCAAAGACAAGAAATAAAAATGTGTATTTTTTAAAAAATGAAAAAAGAATATCCTTAAAAAGTCTTTATAAAGCAAGAAAAAATGTAAAATAATCAATATTTGTTAATAGGACAAGAAAAATTACATATATTTAACTATATAAATATTCAATGATTGAATAGATGAATGAATCCTATGATCTTCTATAGCATGCAGTTATTTATTTTGTTATAGCTAGGGGCTTAGACTAACTATTCTTACAAGATAAACATTTAAATCATTTAAAGCACATATTTAAATACAATACTTAATATTAATAGAAAAATATTATGAATCTTGATCATCTAAGTACCCCAAATAAGAATCTTAAACAATTTAATACAATATATGTAGCTTTTCCATAACATTTAACTTAACTTATTTTACAAAAATCTCTATAAGAGAAACATGAGACAACCCTAAATTCTTATATCCATACCAGCGATTATATGTAAGAAAGACCTGTTGATAACTGAGAGGGAGGGGTGAATCAGTTATCCTAATTATTTCTTCTTTTGAACTTTCTTATTAATCAAAGCAACATTGAATCAAACAACCAAACATTACCATGAAATAAGAAACACATGACACAATATTTTTGACGTGGAAACCTGGTTAAGGGAGAAAACCACGGGGTGATTAACCCAAAGATTATTCTCTGTTAAAAGAATAAGGAATTACAAAATGGCACTTGCCAATTAGGGCTCACTGCCCGAGCACACTGCTCACAAAGAGGCCCACTGCCTACAAGGAGACACACTGTCTACAAAGTGATAAGAATCACAGTCTTGAACTGATTGGAAGCATCTACATATGCTGGAGTTCAGTTCCGGTTAGGCTCAGTACACTGATCTGCTGCACTTCATCTTTCCTCTGTTCTTTATTCTGCTATCCTTTCACATACCGGATCTTTCTTACTACTTCTGCTCTGTTCTGCACTTATTCGCATACACCATCACATTATTACAATTTTCACAACTAAATCCATCCTCTATATATATCCGCACTAGTGATTTCATTATCTTTCTAGTCGGCACTCGGAATAATCTATCTTCTCACAAACTCTGTTTTGTCGGCTGAATCCTTGCATATCAAGTAATGCAGATCAAGCATATACTTGTAGATATCATTAATCATGTCGGCCAAACATGATTCATGCCTTCACAACCTTTACCATCAACAGTAACACATCCGAAAAATAGTCTGATACTCTGTCAGTCAGTTCTTCCTCTGTTCTCACTGTCTCTCAGGAATCCGGTACTCAACTATTCATATCTTTTTCTTTGTTCATCACCGGAGGCTAAATCCTTGGAATATACTACTCAAGGTAGTCCTCTTGACTTCCCCAAATCCGCACTACACCAAGACACTTCCTCTGAGAGATCCGGACCAATCTGTCGGACCTTGCCACATGCTCTGTTCTTGTTCACCGGATCACAACAATCTTCATTCTGACTTCCGGTAGAGACACATCATGACTTGCGGATATGTGGGATGACCTTTGTTGCCATCAATGACAACAACCATGAATCCATATAGTGTCTCTTGCCAACAATCTCCCCCTTTGGCATTGATGGCAACACTTAGTGAAAAATGACTAAGTGTTTACACTATGCTCCCCCTTGGCTGATGCTCTATCTTTATATACAATTTCTGGAACTCCCCCTTAGTTGGATTCCTCATTTTTCACTGCTCCTCACTCCCCCTTTGACATCAATGGCAAAGGGTAGGGTCCGCACACCAAAATTTTCAAAAATTTTCTATACATAGCCGCATATTTACATACTCACATATACTGAAGAATGTCTGCAAAAGATGTCTTCAGTTGGATCAGTTCTGTAGCCCAACTTTGCTTCATTCTATCCAAAATTGAAATGTGACCACTCAACAAAAATGCAAATGCATCTGCCCTTTTTAGATCTTTCGGATCACTTGTCTGGGCTGTGATTTGAGCTTCTGCTATGGCCTCATGCATGGCCTCTAGCTTAGGGACAATTAACCCCCTGAGCTCACTCAACCTGCTTATTCTATTTTTCCTTTCCTTCTCCAATTTCTTGATTTCACTCAAGACTGCAATAGTCTGACATTCTTGATTTGTTATAGAGGAAGAAAGAGGATCAAAACTTTGAGACAAGCTGAGTAGTGTGTCCTCTTGCTCTTTTATTTTCTTCTCAATGTCCACTGTTACCTTGGACTAGGAGATACAAAATTTGTATATTTCACCGCCATCCTTAAGAGCATTTTCTAAGCTCTTTATCCCAATGTTCATGTTTCTCCTATCATTAATGATCAAACCCTGAACCTCGGAGAACCTTTTATCCAAAAACTCCTTCCGGACCTTTTCTTCAGCTGATTTTTCTAGAGATTCAAAATGTGTACTAACACTGCTGACTAAGGTTTTGAGATTACCGGAAGAGGAGGCTGTGGGATCCTTCTGAAAAGATGGCATGATCTTTTCCAGCACTCCAGATGCTACCTCCATAAGCGCACAGTCTTCCATGTGAGATTTCAGTAGTTTCTCTTTGACTTTCTTATTTGCAAATGAGGCTATTTTCATTGTTTGTACCGGTGACAAAGAGTCAAAATCTAATGGTCCTTTTAGCAGGTCCGGTTCATCAATTTCTATAGTGGCTTTTGTCAAGAATTCTTGAACAGTTTGTGCAGTGTCTCTTGCCGGAGACAGATGTTTCTTCTCTTCTGCAGTTTTGTCCTTTGGAATCTTTTCTCCTTCCTTACTCTTACCACTTTGAGTTGTGGTTTTCTCTGTTGGGGTCTTCTCTTTCTCTGCATCCTTGGTGCTGTCAACCTCTTTTTCATTAACTGCTACTTCTTTCTCCTGTAGTTTCTCTTCTTCTTGGGATCTGGAGACTGTAGGGGAAACCGGAGGAGAGATGTTAGTCTGTTCAAGGGCCACTTCTTCCGGAGCAGATGATTCCAAGTCCACAGCTGTTTCTGCACCTAAGTCCTCTACAACAGGAAGATTAAACCTTCTGAAGGTTTTCCGGAGAATCTCTTCAGTGTCCTTGGCTACCTTGTCGGTCTCACCAAGCATAAGCTGATTCATCCTTGCTTTGCTCTTGAATTCATCCTTGCAGTCTTTGAAAACCATGTTCATTGTTTTGTGATCAATTGAAGGATATAGCTGAATAGCTATCTGTTCCCTGATCTCAAGGTCTTTTGCCATGGCATTGTTCTTTCTTATCTCTAATTCCATCTCTAGGCTCTTTGGGATTTCAGAGATAATCTCAATAAAAGCTTTATTGTAGATGTTCAAGTACCTTATTATAGCTTCTTGCAGGATCTTTTGATTTGCCTCGTTGTAGTCATCATAAAATTCAGCCACCGGTTGAAGGTTCCCATCCACAGTGACTGATTTGACTACACTGTCTAGGGATAGAGTGGGCTTTTTAGCAAATTCTTCTGCCATTTCTTCCTTGTCTTGGCTTGTGGAGGGTTTCCCGGATCCTTTCTTCTTCTGCTTCTTTATTTCTTTTACTCCCTCATCTGACTCAGTTTCCTCTTCATCCTTTTGGCTTTCATAAGCCCTTGTGGCTTTTGTCTTAGATCTTTTACCGGATGCCTGGACTTCCGGTTTTGAACTTTTGGTTGTGGGAGGTGCAGATCTTTTTGATGATCTGGTCCGGGTGGAAGTTTCAACCGGAACACTTTCTTTACTTTTCTTTTCTGCCTCTTTCTTTTCTTCCTCAGATTTTCTTCTCTTTTCCCGGCTGGCATCAAGTGCCTCTTTTGAGATGCCTAGGCCTTGAGCAATGTGCTCAACTTCTTTTCTCACCTTCCTCTTTATCTCAGGTTCCCTGAGTTCTACATGTATCTTTACACTCAGCTCTTCAAAGGTTCCAAACCTTTCTGCCTTTGGATCTTTGGGCTGACTTAGCATGTGTTGAACATGCAGCTCCACTATTTGTTCATCCACTTCATACCCCATGGGCATGATCCAGACAGTCCTTGGCTCCACTGCCTCCATTAGGCACTGATCAGTGTCCACCATAAAGCACACTGAGTCTTTGTATTTTTCAACAAGAGACTGGGGAATTCTTTCTCTTGCTTGCATCATGCTTTGGAAGTTTTTGAAGTATCCCCATAGGGCTGTATTTCTTGCTTTGGCATCCCCAAGCCCATGTAGATAGTCTCTTATCTGGACTGCAACAGGTTTGTCATTCTGCCATGCCCATCCACTTGATCCGGGCAGCTCATTCATGAAGTAGAAAAATAGACATAATATAAGAGTACCATACTTAAAGGAATTCTTTTTGTCCTTCTTGATTTTCTGTATATTTTCCATTAATTGGCTTAAGAGCAGTTTGCAGAGATCATATTCTGCATTCTTCCTTAGCATTTCATAGGCAGTATACACTGCAGTTCCGGATACAGAATTCTCCCTGCTGGAGTGATAGATCTTGTATCCTATTATCATGGACGCATACTTGATATCCGGATCAGAAATATCTTCAATGGTCATTGCCCTCTTATCAAATTTTGATCCGGTGGCCTCAGTTACAATGTTATTTTTGACAGATTTGAGGATAGGTATCCCTCCGGAAGAGTATAGACCAGTTACTGCTCTAATTGCCTCTTTTGTGATCTTGCAGGGTCTATCCAGCCATAGGAAGTTGTCATGCATCCTGCTCAGTACATACCGGACCCATTCATCTTCTTCAAAGCAGGGGAAATGAATGAATTGATCAAATTGTTTCTTCTGGATACCCTTATACTCTGGTTTAAGCTCAAAAGCATTGTTTATCAGTTGTTTGTGATAGAGATCTCTCAATTTGAATTCCCCAAATTCCTCAATGCTTGCATGTATGTAAACCCTAATGTCTTCTGTGTGTAAAACTCCGTGAGGAACACTGGAAAATGCTCCTAAGGGATCTACCTCCAATGACTTGTATGGATGTTTCTTAAATTCAGGTCGGGGCCTATCTGAGATTTTTACTATATTTGGAGTAGCCATTTCTTCAAAAGATTTGTAGCAAGATATCGAAAGTGGAAAATACCTTTTGCGTCTTCGGTTGCACGGAGTAGTTGGATTGATTTCTGTATGTAATGACTTCGGCAGGAGATCTTCGGTAAACTTGATGAATTTTGTTGCAGAGCTCCGCTTTTAGCTTCTTCTTGGATGTGGAATGATCAAGTGATTGTTGAGAAATCCCTTATATCATTTCGCAAACCCTAATATCTGTTTGCAATAAATGCTCCACCTATATTATTCCGGTTTGCCTTGTCCGGATAGCTTGGAGTATCCCGGATCAGTCCTGATCTATGAACATCATGCGGATCTTTCAATCATGAATAAATCGAGATGACACATTACAAGAACATCCCAAACATTCTGTCCAGTCCGTAGAGTAAAATAATGTACTTCCGGATCTCTCCGGACCCTTTTGTAGTCCTCTGTCATTCCGGAGCATCTCCCGGAACAGGTCTTTACTTGATCGATCACAACTTCTTTACATCTTCATGCGGACCTCTGAAATCTTGTCTGGATCATCTCAGGACTTGTATCTTCAAACCCTTTACTCCGCATCCTGTGTCACATCCAGCACCACTTGATTGGCTGGGGGAACAGGATTTTCTTTGAGTCTCCCCCTGAGCCAGAGCTCACTTTTTAATTTCCGGAAGAAATATCAGCACCAGAGTCTGGTGCGGATCCAACCTCTACATTCTCTGAACTTTTCTTCACCCAAATCTTGTTCATCTGATTCCTAACTTCATCCACATTCATCTTTTGTTTACCCTTGTCTTGATTCTGATTGTATACCGGACCTCTTTTGTCCTGATTCTTGCTTCTGCAGACTTTTGCACTATGACCAGACCTATTACAGATTTGGCAAATAACATTTCTTTGCATATTTGACTGATAACCTCTTGATATGCATTGATTAGCCATATGACCTACTCTATTGCATGCAAAGCATCTACCATTGAATGATTTGTTTATTTGCATATTTTTGCATTCATGAGACTTGTGTCCATACCTTTTGCAGTTAAAGCACTGTCCGGAGAAGGATGAATTAGTCTGATTCATTCTCTTCCTGCACTGATTAGCTTTGTGACCAAAGTGATTGCAGCTGTGGCAGTATCCATTGAAGGATGGATATCTTTGAGCATTGGGCTGTCTTACCGGAGGTCTTCTAGGCCTATTCCTTGGATTTTCTAATCCAAGATTCTTTTGACCGGATCCGGAGCTTTCTCCTTTCTCATATCCCAAACCATACTTGTCATCTGTCCTCTTTTGACTTCCAAGAAGTACTTCAAGTTGGGCAGAACTTATCTTGAATTTTTCTTTATATTCATTTGCTGTTTGAAGATCTCTTTTGAGAGAGACAATTTGATCCTCAAGTTTTTCTTCATTATCTTTGGCATCTTCAAGATCAGATTCAAGATGTCTGATGATCCTATCCATCTGGTGGCATTCTTCTGATTTCTCTTTAAGAGATTGTCTTAGATTGTCTTCAGCTTTTCTTTTTTCTTCAATCTCTTGAGTAAACTTTATAGTTCTTGATTCCATTTCATGTCTTAACATAATGACTTCTTTTGATAACTTTTCACATAACTTGGTTTTCTCAGTCAATTCTTCATTTGTATTGCTTTCTTCACTTTGTCTTGCCAATTGTTGGAGCAGCTCCTTTCTCTTTTTCATAGAGAGACTTAATTTGTCCTTTAATTCTCTCATGAATTCATCAGCTTGTTTGAGTCTTTCCTTTAATTCATTGACTTCAAAATTTGACTGTTCAAGATCCTCAAGGGCAGTCTTGAGTTGCTCCCTTAAACCATATGCATCCATTTGAACTCCCAGATCTTCCTCAAGCTGTTAGGCTCTATTAGGAGGAACCTTGCTCTGATACCAATTGTTGATAACTGAGAGGGGGGGTGAATCAGTTATCCTAATTATTTCTTCTTTTGAACTTTCTTATTAATCAAAGCAGCATTGAATCAAACAACCAAACATTACCATGAAATAAGAAACACATGACACAGGATTTTTGACGTGGAAACCCAGTTAAGGGAGAAAACCATGGGGTGATTAACCCAAAGATTATTCTCTGTTAAAAGAATAAGGAATTACAAAATGGCACTTGCCAATTAGGGCTCACTGCCCGAGCACACTGCTCACAAAGAGGCCCACTGCCTACAAGAAGACACACTGTCTACAAAGTGATAAGAATCACAGTCTTGAACTGATTGGAAGCATCTACATATGCTGGAGTTCAGTTCCGGTTAGGCTCAGTACACTGATCTGCTGCACTTCATCTTTCCTCTTTTCTTTATTCTGCTATCCTTTCACATACCGGATCTTTCTTACTACTTCTGCTCTGTTCTGCACTTATTCGCATACACCATCACATTATTACAATTTTCACAACTAAATCCATCCTCTATATATATCCGCACTAGTGATTTCATTATCTTTCTAGTCGGCACCCGGAATAATCTATCTTCTCACAAACTCTGTTCTGTCGGCTGAATCCTTGCATATCAAGTAATGCGGATCAAGCATATACTTGTAGATATCATTAATCATGTCGGCCAAACATGATTCATGCCTTCACAACCTTTACCATCAACAGTAACACATCCGGAAAATAGTCTGATACTCTGTCAGTCAGTTCTTCCTCTGTTCTCACTGTCTCTCAGGAATCCGGTACTCAACTATTCATATCTTTTTCTTTGTTCATCACCGGAGGCTAAATCCTTGGAATATACTACTCAAGGTAGTCCTCTTGACTTCCCCAAATCTGCACTGCACCAAGACACTTCCTCTGAGAGATCCGGACCAATCTGTCGGACCTTGCCACATGCTCTGTTCTTGTTCACCGGATCACAACAATCTTCATTCTGACTTCCGGTAGAGACACATCATGACTTGCGGATATGTGGGATGACCTTTGTTGCCATCAATGACAACAACCATGAATCCATATAGTGTCTCTTGCCAACAAGACCAAATCTATAACTCTCCATTATAAGACAAAGGTTAAGCTTAGGGTTAAAATAATGTTGTTTAGATGTTGCAACTATGCTTACAATAATCAAGTTAGGGTTAGGGATAGAATTAGGGTTATTATTACATTTAGAATTAGAGTTAGGAGTTAAAATTAGGATTAGGGTTAGGGTTGGGGTTCAAGTTAGAATTAGGGTTAGGGTTAGTATTAGAGTTACGACCACAATTAGGGTTAGAATTATAGTTAGAAATAGGGTTACAATTAGGGTTAGAAATAGGGTTAGAATTAGAGTTAGGGTTAGCATTAGTGTTAGGATTAAGGTTAGGGTTATGGTTACAAATACAATTAGGGTTTGAATGAGGGTTTGGATTAGGGTTAGGGTTAGTATTAGAGTTAGGACAAGACCTAGGGTTAGAATTATGATTAGAATTAGAGTATGTTTATGGTTAGAATTAGGGTTAACATTAGTGTTAGAATTAGGGTTAGCATTATTGTCAGGATTAAGGTTAGGGTTAGGGTTATAGTTACAATTTAGGTTTGAATTAGAAGTTATGGCTACAATTAGGGTTAGGGTTCAGGTTCAAGTTATAATTAGGGTTAAAAATATGGTTAGGGTTAACATTACTATTGGGGTGAGGGTTATGGTTAGGGTTAGAATTAGGGTTAATATTAGAGTTAGGGTTAGAATTATGGTTAGAAATATTGTTAGGATTAGGGATAGAATTATGATTAGGGTTACAATTATGATTGGAATTAGAGTTAGGGATGAAATTTGGGTTTTTGTTTAGAATTAAAGTTAGGGATATAATTAGGGTTAGGGTTACAATTCAAGTTAGAACTAGGGTTATGGTTCAAATTAAAGTTAGAATTAGGGTTATAAATATAGTTAGGCTTAGGGATATAATTAGGGTTAGGGTTATGTTTATAATTACAGTTAGGGTTACAAATAGGATTAGTGTTAGGATTAAGGTTAGGGTTAGCATTAGTGTTAGGATTAAGGTTAGGGTTATGGTTAGAATACAATTAGGGTTCAAATTAGGGTTTGGATTAGGGTTAGGGTTAGTATTAACGTTAGGGAAAAAATTAGGGTTAGAATTATGATTAAAATTAGGGTAGGTTATGGTTACAATTAGGGTTAGGGCTAGAATTAGGGTTGGGGTTAGGGTTAAGATCAAGGTTAGGGTTAAAATAATGTTGTTTAGATGTTGCAACTATGGTTAGATAACCAAGTTAGGGTTAGGGTTAAGATTAGGGATAAAAATTAGGGTTAGTGTTACGTTAGGGGTTAAAATTAGGGTTATTAAAGGGTACATCTTAGAATTAGGGTTAGGGTTTGTATTAGAGTTTGAGCTACAATTAGGGTAATAATTATGGTTAGAAATAGGGTTAGTGTTAGAATTAGGGTTGCGTTTAGTGTTAGTTTTGGGGTAAGGGTTAGGGTTAGGGTTACAATTAAGGATAGAATTAGGTTTAGGGTTAGCATTAGTATTGGGGTGAGGTTAGGTTTAGGGTTAGGGTTAGAATTATGTTTAATTAGAGTTAGGGTTAGCATTAGTGTTAGGATTAAGGTTAGGGCTACAAAATACAATTAGGGTTTGAATTGGGGTTATTAAATGGTTCATGTTTCAAATGGGGTTTATAATAGGGTTCATGTTAGAATTAGGGTTAGGCTTAGTACTAGAGTTAGGGCTAGAACTAGGATTAGAATTATGCCTTAGAAATAGGGTTAGGGTTAGCATTAGTATTGGGGTGAGGGATAGGATTAGGGTTAGGGTTAGAATTAGGGTTAGTGTTAGAATTAGGGTTAGTATTGGGGTGAGTGCTAGGGTTAGAATTAGGGTTACAATTAGTGTTAAAATTAGGGATAAAATTTGGGTTTTGTTTAGAATTAAAGTTAGGGATATAATTAGGGTTAGGGTTAGGTTCAAATTCAAGTTAATATTAGGGTTAGGGTTAGGGTTCAAATTCAAGTTAGAATTAGGGTTAGAAATATGGTTAAGGTTAGGGATATAATTAGGGTTAGGGTTATGTTTAGAATTATAGTTAGTGTTACAATTAGGATTAGTGTTAGGGTTCTGGCTAGAATTAGGGTTACTATTAATATTACAGTTAGGTCTTGAATTAGGGTTAGAATTAGGGATAAAATTAGAGTTAATCAAATGTAGAATAGAATTATGGTTAGGGTTAGAATTAGGGTAATCCTTTAGGTTAGAATTATGGTTGGAATTAGGGTTAGGGCTAACGTTATTGTCAGGATTAAGGTTAGGGTTAGGGTTATAGTTACAATTTGGGTTTGAATTAGAAGTTAGGGCTACAATTAGGGTTAGGGTTAGGGTTTAGGTTCAAGTTAGAATTAAGGTTAAAAATATGGTTAGGGTTAGCGTTACTATTGGGGTGAGGGTTAGGGTTAGGGTTAGAATTAGGGTTAATGTTAGAGTTAGGGTTAGATTTATGGTTAGAAATATGGTTGGGGTTAGGGATGTAATTACAGTTAGGGTTACAATTATGATTGGAGTTAGAGTTAGGGATGAAATTTGGATTTTGTTTAGAATTAAAGTTAGGGATATAATTAGGGTTAGGGTTCAGATTCAAGTTAGAATTAGGGTTAGGGTTAGGGTTCAAGTTAAAGTTAGAATTAGGGTTAGGGTTATGTTTAGATTTACAGTTAGGGTTATAATTAGGATAAGTGTTAGGATTAAGGTTAGGGTTATGATTACAAATACAATTAGGGTTAGAATTAGGTTTAGGGTTAGTATTAGAGATAGGGCAAGAATTAGGGTTATAATTAGGGTAGGTTTATGGTTACAATTAGGGTTAGTGTTATAATTAGGGTTGGGGTTAGGGTTACGATCAAGGTTAGGGTTAAAATAATGTTGTTTAGATGTTGCAACTACGGTTAGAATAACCATGTTAGGGTTAGGGATAGAATTATGGTTAGTGTTATGTTTAAAATTAGAGTTAGGGGTTGAAATTAGGGTTATTAAAGGGTTTGGGTTAGAATTAGGGTTAGGGTTAGAATTAAGGATAGAATTAGGTTTAGGGTTAGTATTAGTATTAGGGTGAGGGTTAGGTTTATGGTTAGAATCTGTGATGCTCATCATGCAACCCTAGAGAGTTAGGCTACAGGTACAGAAATATTTTTTTAAGAAAGAAAATGCATTAACATTAGATAAAGTTGACACTATTCACAACATTTTAAAATAAATGAACAACTAACACCTCTAGGGAACACAACTGCATCAGAAAAACATAAATCCATAACAATACAAGTAATATTCATCATGATACACAGAAGAGGATTACATCATTCATTCACAAATATGAATAGTTACAAAAGTTTGAATACAAGATTACATGATAACAAAGATTCATGACCGATTTCATCAGTTTACAATATACAACAAGATTATACAATTCTAAAAGTAGTATACAACTTTGAGGATGCAAGTACAAATCTAGAACTGGAAACACATCTGCAGTGAACACAAATCAGGTTGACCAAGAAAAACTAATGGATTAAGCTCTTCCACCTGACCATGTGGAAACTTGAGGTCCACCCCTTGAGCTAGGAGATAACAATAGGGTTCCTCAGACAAAAGCAAGAACAAAAAAGACTAACAGAATAACTCAGGTTTCATAAGCGACGTCACTAAACTCAATAATCAACATCCAGAGGCAAGAGGAGAACAGGGCACTGGAGTGCAGTAAGATGGAGTGTCATTGCATGGTTTATGGGTTACCCTGACTGTCTCTCTCTAGACACCAGCCCCCATTTATGGTTACCCTGATAGCCTCTCTCTAGGCGTCAGACCCATAGGTCACACATGTGGCCTACCTTATCTAGATTAATGAGAAGTCTACCCTTTTCCCCCTAGTCAATTATTAGGTTTTCACTTGTTAAACACTTCCAATGGGTTATCCAGTCTGCCACTTTGGGCGCCATCTCCTCATCGGAAGCCACTCCCCTACCTACACTCAGTTGTCCCAACCCAAACAAGTACTATACAAGGACATATAACAAACCTCAAATTCTCATCACAAGCCAAAAACACAAGGCAAAAGAACCAAACAATTTTCTCCCTCTAGAACACTAGGTTACAAAGTCATCGGTCAGTTCCAAGTAATCTCTTCCAAATCAAGAAACTCAAACAAGCCTTTGGATAGGTATCACACCCATAGAACCCATGAAAATAAAAGACCAAAAAAAAATCTCTTATCCTGACTCAAACACTGAATCCTGACATCCCTAGACTACAAGCACACTGATAGAGCTAGAATTAGAGTTTCACATAACACTAAATTCACAACAATAACATGGATCCATCACTAACCCATTTTAATTATACACCTATCACATTATTATGCATATCAAGCTACCCCAAAGGAGTTTGGTGAAATTAACACTAGTTAACAAAACATAGAATAATTATTTTGCTTGAACAAGTACTATCCATAAATTTAACTACCGAATTCTAACAGTCCTATTTAGTTTAAGACTTAAACCAAATGAATCACTTCAATCCTATCAAACTATCTAGCACCTTAAACTATTCTATTAAATATTTTATTAACAAGTACCATATACTTTTATTTCGAATAATAATCCATTCAAGAAACCTAACATAGTAAATTTTGTTTCCTACCTAAACCAAAGATTAATAAAAGATTTAAACCAAAGTATAAGGCAATAGTATTCTTTTAAAACTTTTAGAACAACTATACTAATATATTAACATGTTCTCTAACCTAGACCATAATGTATTGACTACCCTTACCTTACTATCCTATGGAACTATAGATAAAGACTACCTATTAGAAATAATATTATTTCTATCCAATTTCCATTCTAACAACTATTACACCATGGAGATAGTTCGAATAAAAGAGTTCTAATTTGACTATAATGTTAATTACTCATAAAACCCCTACATGGAATTACTAATATTTCTACCATTCCTATAGCTATTATTAAGAAGAGAGAATATGAGGTATAGAACGCTACTATCAGACTTATCTTATATTGCTAATGCTATAAGCAGATGATATAAGACCCTTATCTATCATTATAACACTATGCTCTAATGCTGATACTATCGTAAGGGATAAAAAACAATATTCTAATAATTACCGATCATTACTAAAGGAATTACTCTTACACTATCTTGAATCTCCTAATTAAAAGGCTTAAATGCAAAATGAGAAACTTCTAATCACTACCTACCAACTCTAGATAGCAATAGGAGAATTCAAATATGATGCAAGAAAATTGATTCAAAAGATTTGTTGATAAAAATAGGTATTAGTTACAAATTATTAGATATCTAAATTCTTCTCAAACCTAACTATTCGGTCGTACGGTGATTCAAAATGCAAAAGTGGTTCTTTGGCAGGAGGTAATATAAATGATAAGGTCTGATAAAATTACATAGGCATAACACATGGGATCATATATAGGAAAAATAAAGAGATGAATTCAAATGCAATAGCAAAGGAGAAATCCATCAAACGGCTCTCTAAAACACGGTTACTAGGGTATCAACGCTCAGGAACAAGAGAAAGATTTTACCTTTACACAGTGGTGCAAGGCAAAATAGCATCATGTAGTGCCCCGCAATGGAAACCTTAGAAAACAACACATCTAGGCTATGCAAAGCATAATTTTTTTTTTGTATAAGATAACAAGGTAATGTTAAGCCAAACAACACACATCATTAACTACAACTTGTCTTCTAAGGTCCCATGGTTGCATTACTTGATGAATTAATCAACATAATTTAACATACATGGTTAACTGATCAACAACAGTTCATTCCACATCTATTGTACTAGTGAATATACATATACATCTCCATTCGTGCCACATAGATAAACAACTTGCTCAAGATTACATGTGCATGATCAATAGTCTATGCATATGGGTACATCAACATGTAGTTTTGATTACATTTGGAACACATACATTATGAATCAACTGATACATAGGCAAGTACACGAGCATAAAAGCTATCTTCAAGTACAAGGTCTGAAGTCAGATGCACAAGGCATATCCTCCACGCTCATGAACAGTGGCAAGGAAAAAAACCAATGGATAAAGCTCTTCCACCCGACCATGTGGAACCTTGAGGTCCACCCCCCGAGCTAGGAGTTAACATAAGGTCCCCACTACAACATACGGTTAGGTAGACAGTAGGCTATGAGACAACACATGACTCCAACATCACAAGTCACCATCACAAACAACACAACAGTACTTCTAGAGGCAACACTTAACAAAGGAGAGAGTACAATTAGGGAGTGCTAGGCTGTAGTAAGGAGAGTGTCATCGCATGGTCCTAACATGGGTTACCCAGGCAGTCTCTCTCTAGACACCAGCCCCCATCTATGGTTACCCTGGCAGTCTCTCTCTAGACACCGGCCCCATAGGATGACGCATTCGGAACCAACCTTCCTTTCGTGATGACAAGGAAGTAAATCTGCCAATCTCGGCCTTCTCCCCTCATCCTTAGTCTGAACTAGCACTACAGGCATGAGTGAGGAAAAATCTTATTATCTTGTTAGTGTGAAAACTACCCAACCCCTAGATTTATTATTATGTTATCACTGAATTACCAACTCCCAGTGGGTTACCCTGGCTAGCCACTTGGCACCGACCCCCACAATGAAAGCCACTCCCTTACCTACAACTAGAAAACCCTACTCAACAAGCATAGCAAGACATCACAACAACGAGGGTACAAGAACCATGCAAGGCATTAATCATCTTGCATAACATCATTCCTTATATCAACAGGTATATAACAATGCAAGGCATTAACTCTCCATAACAAAATCATAAGGGCAGAACTCCTAGACCATTGCCCATAATAACACATATTCATTACAACTCTATGATCTCCATGTCACCCTATTCCATAACTCACCACAAAACTGGATACCAGACTAATACAATCAGTTGGATAACAATACATCCACAAGGAAGTGCATTTATCTTTCCCCTTGTCTTTTAGTCCTTACATAACTAGGGATGACATACTTTATAGACCAACGGGATCTCAAGACATCTATCAACACAACATATGAACTCAAGACATCCCAAGATAAGCCTCTGGAACTTTAGCCACATGGGTAGATATGGAATCGAAGACCATATGAACGGGGTTATGCCCCACAGATAGAATCAACACATTACGAGAAATCAATTACACTTATGATTTAAGTCTTACTAACTAATCCACTAAAGCAGATTGCAATTGACTAAGTTATTACAATAGTATATTAGTCATTAAAATTAGCTTGGCATTTGATTGTATTCGTATTAAGAAATAAATCTATATTTACAATAAAGTAAATATTTATTAAATAATCATTTAATTAAATTCACAAGATGCAAATATCATTAACAACTATTGTCAGTGTTATAAATCAAAATGGATTAAATGATTATAATATAATTTAAATTTAATTCATACGGATAAGTTTGAGAGTTCCAATCTAATTCATAACCATATATAAAAATAAAAGAAACAATTTTAATCTCATCTACTTAACAATAGTTGCAATTACATAGAGATTGAATAACCTTGTCTAATTGTCATAATATTTATGAGGAATTAACACATGAACGGGTTCTAGTTCCATAAGTCATTATTATTTTTTTTATAGAGAAGGTGATAGAGTTTAATACTACACTAAATTTCTTTAACCAAACTATTATCCCACATATCTAGTTTGTAACGCCCGCCTTGAACGCCTTAAAGAATACACACTTATGCAATATGAAACAGGAATTTTTTTTTTTTTTAAAGATTAAGTAATATTAACGCAACTGATTACAACATATTCTCTAAGGGTTCAAGGCTGCATCACTCAACAATTCAACTAACACAAATTAACATACATCAGTAACTGATCCAAATCCATGCTCAAATAAATAACTTGTTCACATTCATTGCAAATCATCGAATAACGGAATTTGCATGATTAAATACATAACTGAAATGCTATCATATAAGTACATCGTGACATCATTACATTGCCACTTTTAGTCTACATCAAAAGTTACATACATAAAGAATATTCTGTTACACAAATCTGGTACAAGGTTGTACACTTACATCATCATCATTGAAACAAGTACAACTGAAACAAGTCCTTTTCTGCATAAGATCCTGACAAGAGAACCAATGGATAAACTAGCTCTTCCACCCGACCATGTGGAACCCTAAGGTCCACCCCCCGAGCTAGGAGTTAACATGAGATCCCAAACACTGACAGTCAGGTAGACGAAAGACAAACGAGAACAAAGGACGACCAAATGCCAATACAACACATGGCAATAACACAACATAACTTAACTTAACTTTCACTTCATTTCCAGAGGCGACACAAAACAGGCGAGGAGAGACCGAACAAGGGATGCTAGGTTGTAGTAGGGAGAGTGTCATCGCATGGTCCTAACATGGGTTATCCTGATAGCCTCTCACTAGGCGCCGGCCCCCATCTATGGTTATCCTGACAGCCTCTCACTAGGCGCCGGCCCCATAGGGTGACACATGCGGAATCGACCTTCCTTTCATGAGGACAAGGAAGTCAATGATGCCGACCAGGCCTTCTCTACCCATCCTTAGTCTAAACAAGCACTACAGGCCATGGGAGAGGAATCCATTAATCTTATTAATGTGAGATCTACCCTTAACCCCCTAGTTAATTTTTAGGTTATCACTTGATTAATCTACTTCCAACGGGTTATCCTGACTGCCACTTTGGGCGCCGGCCCCACGTTGAAAGCCACTCTCCTTTCTAACACCTAGTAAACCTTAAAACATCATGCATTACTTAATAACAACACACGTATAATTACACTGCAAGGCATAAACCTTCTTGCATCAAAATAGAATCATAACATCAATTGTTATCCAATACTTTTAACATTACATAACTTTATTCTTTTACAGATTTTAGGTCTCTCCTTACGACAAAATGGTACAATAAGGTCGCAAGAGGATTGATATCTCATCCCGAGATTATTACTTTACAAGACACAACATTCAACCATGACAGTACCTCATTATACTACACACTTTGTTTGATACATATAAACGCCATTACATCACAATCATAAAACAGCAATACACAAGTTGCCAATACTTAACAACGACAACTTAGCCTCTGGGATACGAGTTTGACAACCTCGATACGACTCATTACAACACTCATACAAATCAACACAATTCAGATTCAGGAGGTAAAATACTACAGCTCATTCTCAGTTTAATGCAAACAACTTCTGAAATAAGATCAACATGATATTATAACACTTGCATCAAAATCTCTAACTAATCTTTATTTTGCTTCTAACGATAGATAAATTGATTAACTAAATCATTATAACAATTAACATAAGAACCACTTAATTTCTGTTTACCGTTCGACACTTTCAATGATACGATCTCATATACTTCCTATCGAGTAGTGAAATGAACAATAACACCATATTGCTGCATGACGTTCATATCTAGGAAAAATCGTCAAAGACGGTGTAATGGTTTTATGACATGTCTTCGCCGTAATGGTAACTCAGAAATGCTAAAACGAAATGATTTACGTCTGTCCAAACAGAAGATCAGAATTGCCATACATATGCCGTTATGTTTATCTTCATGGCGTTCTGATTGCTATATCTGTTGCCGCAGATAAAATCTATCATAATACGCAGAGGTGTTATATTGCTTTAGACTTTTACCATTAAAAGGGATGACAATACTTCGATTGATAGCATCAGACTTAAACGGTTTATTTCAGACAAACATTGACATCACAATCATTCTGTAGGATTCGACCGTTGATTTCTGTATGTATTCAGTATAATTCCCTCGCTGCACTGGTCCTCAGAGGAGCGCCAATTCTATCAATGAGATATCTGTTAAGCCTGTGTCAGCTAGGTGGACTGTTTTGCATTCCGTTAAGCTAATGCGAAGGTGTGATCTGGAGGAAGGAACCTCTCTGACATCACAGCGACGTGAACACAAAATATGGTGATTTTCCAGTTATACACCAAGATCGCTGTTAAAAGAGGTTAAACTTATGATATACGATGCATCTAGTTGACAGGAACATCGTGCTAAGTGCATTGACCTGATTGCAGAAGGTATGCGATGTAGGTTAGCTTTTATGGCATCGCTCAATAGTATTAAATTTCTTTCGAGGTGCGCCCAGCCAAGACAAGGGCGATCTACAACTTTAATCCACCAGCCTTTAGATCTTAACATTTAGCAATACAGGAAACCTAACTTCTTAAGGCATCAGCCAGATGTGCAATGAGAGCAGTGAGAATTGAGACATGACAAACATACTAAACACTAGTCTTAGAATACGTTCAGACACTGCAATTCGTTCAATTTGATTAACTGTTTGTAGGCCAGTGAGAACAAGATAACCCAAGTTATAGAATGGACCGGTCAAGGAAGCATCGTCTCAATATATTGGATGAATGACGGAGACCAGACCAAATAAAAATACACGAGCAAGGTGCAGTTTCAGCACTGGAGTTGAAGGCTGTTACACTGAAGAAGAACAGTAATTCGCAGGGGAATACGCTGCTCAATATGTGAAGGAAATGATAGTTAAAGCAGAGTGGTGATTCAACCTAACATTATACCCTAGACTTACCAAGTCTGCAGTGACTAAAAGAAGTTATGATTACATTAACCGCTTGTATACCCCAGGTGGCGTATGGCTAGAAGCAGCGATCCAGTGGAAGGCACGATTGGCAGAAAATGAAATCAACACTGAAAGGATTGCAAAGTCTTGACATGGATCGCTGAGGTAATTGCGAAGGTGCAACAGATGTGACCAGTTACATAGATAATTCCATTGTCCAAGCGATACCTAGAAGCTGCGTTTCTTTGCAGGTGGTTCGTTGTGGACCCAAACGCTTTGCTCTAACCTTTCTTGTGATCTCTCGCATCCTCAAGGTCAGCCATCACTTAGGGAAATGACAAAATTTGATCACTAAGATAGATTTAATCCTGCCAATCCTTATAAGTCTGAGCGCTCATCCATATCATCTGGATATCAGACGCATATAGGCAAAGCTTTCAGGTTATGACGAATGAGTCAAGGTGTTCTATGGCATGTTCGCTGTCCTGTAAAATGGACTATTCCCAAATGCACCCAGGACGGTCCATGATTACAGACAATAAATAAAAATAGAATTCATTGCATAAACTATAACCCAAACTGATTGAATCGTTCTATCCTAAGGCAGACATTTCCAAATTCTATGCGGCAATACATAAACAAAACCCTAAAACTAATGATTTTAAACAAACCTACCGATTTGCTTGTTCCGTCCACTTAATCAGGGACACTAATCAATGGACGCACGGATAGGATCTCAAGGAAAGGGCCGCATTGGTTAGAATGGTCGATTCACTACCTTTTTTTTTAAAACTATGATGACAACAATACAATCTGTGCATACCCGACTGCTGCCTGCTAATGTTCTCTTTCTAACCTAGGGTTCAAAGACCGTAAGGAAAAGAAAGAACAGAATTGTTTTCACACACTCCCATCGCTTGCCCCGAGGTGTTAGGATATTTCAGTGTGGAGAGAAAAAAAAACCGTGGTCATCTAATGACTGAGAGAGAAGGTGAGCTACAGCAAACACATCCTGGCATCTACGAATTAGAACTGTCACAAAAGGTGATCTCCTTTGAAGGTAACCTGGGCAAACAGCCACTAAGCGGTTGGAGGACGGTAAGACAGTTGAAAGGAAATTCCATTCCTTACAGACCCAAAGGTTTACATCTAAGACCATCTACAGAGAATACACATTTGCAGAAACGACAAAAAGTTCCGGCAGAAACTATTTAACCAAAAATCATTTCATTTGCAGATTTGAAATAAAGTTCAGAGATAAGGCATTCGACGGAACCTGGCTTACGCGATCCACTTGACGAATCTGCTTCAATCACTGTAGTTCTAAGCCGCTTATCTCCTTTCACCTGTGTTCTCTCCTTAATGCCTCTACCGCTCTTTTTATAACTTAGCCTCTCTCCTCTGCCAAGGGCTTGGCACGTGATCCCGGGCAAAACTCGTTAAAAGAATATGTATTTTTATTTAATTTAATGATCCCCACTTATTATTTATTTTATTTTATTAATATATCTTTTATAGCCGACCCAATTTATTGTTATAAATAGAATAGTACTATTTCAACTATCTATAATTTTGTACTATCCTATAATTTATTTTATTAATCCAGTTGTGAAACACAATTTACAAGCATGATTACCTCTATTTATTTATTTAAATATTTGTTATAAATAATATTATATCGAATAATACAAACCTCTTATAACTTTATTTATCAACAACACTTCTATTAAAATAATAATTTATTTATAGCTTAAATCGACAACTAATGACATTATGCCCGTTTAACAACACTAGACTCTTCCGTAGAATATTTCTAATTAAAGCACAACATTACCGCACATACTTAAACACCTTTGAACTTGGTTTGACTCCAAAACACAACATTACCTGACAGTGAGACATGGGCAAATGACAACCAATAGCCACAAGGGTAAACTGACGACGAAGGAACACTGACTAGGGACCTCATGTTAACTCCAACCAACTAATCCATTGGCGAAGGCACGCTCAGACCTGTAATCAGGTGGAGTCGATGCCAAGTACCTGCATCCTGCAGCAACGCACAGTTAACCGTAACAAGATATACATATACATCACATGCAGTCCTATCGTGAATGGAAATCGCAGTGGGGTAGGGTACTCGAGAACGAGTAATACAACACTGTTCCATTCATGTTCTAAAATAATAATCAACTAAATTGAACAAGATATCAGATTACTAATCTACGACATAAAATGATCAGCTAACTTTCAATCCCATATAATGAATAACATCAAAGCATCTAAAACATCAGTTCATTTATCAAATTGTAAAGCATAAAATGACATAATCCATCATCAATATCTGTTATCATAACAATTAAGTTCATACTGAAATAGGAAAAATAACTAGAAATCCATCATCAACGATCTAAAAATACTGTCAAAATGTCCAATACTACTAAGCAACCATCAGTCCAAAAGACGATAAGTTGAGGGGTACTACATAGTTCCCATTTATTACAATCTAATATGCCATCTCCCTTAACATGATCCAATTACAAACTAAGTTTAATAAACCTAATAATTTGATCACAATAATTTCCATTAACTTATTTAAACGAGTCACGTGACCAACATAATAATAATAATAATAATAATAATAATAATAATAATAATAATATCCCACAAATCACTTGGTAACAACTATTTTTCATCCGAGAGCATTATTTAATTAACGTTACCCTTTTAAACACATCTACTAAATTTGAATAATCAAATTAATAAAATTATATAATTGTGTCAACACAACATAAATAATACAACCACATTCCATGACTGAATAATAACGTAATAATTTTAATCCCATAATATTTCAAAACTTGACCTAATTTCAATCAAGTAATTAGTTATAATATTCAACTTATTATTGAATAGAACTAAATTTCAATACAAATAAAAAAAATCAAATAAGACTCAAAACCTAACATTATTTCTCAACTTGAACCTCCGTTAAACCTATTAAATTTATGCATATGGAGCAATATATTTAACATCATACACGGAAAATAATTACAAGGCCTACCAAAATACATAGATTTCATATCTTCTAATGTTACTCTTCATCACCAAAACCCTAACTACAAATTAATAAGGAACCCTAATTAAAATTTATTACGGGAAACCCTATTTACTTAGGCCACAATTGGCTGCTGACCCTCTGGAAGAATCCCTAACATGTCATTGGCATCCACTACTCCTCTCAATCACATAGTAATATGTAGAGAGGCAATGGAGGAATGAGACCAGACCGATCTCTTCAAGGTGTAATCTCCCAGAATGCAACGAGTGCAGGGTATATGTGCAAGACAGATTTGGTGGGTCGACATATTGCAAAAAAGGGACAGCGCCCAGCATTACCATAGTTGCTGTTTGGAAATGCTCAGAACATAATGTAGAGGCATTGGCAGAGCGCACAAATGTTGGATAGCCATAGCAAATACTGATAACAATGTTAAATGGTAAAATGCAAAGCATGATGGCATTGGTTGTCAAAGACAATACTTGCATGATGGTGTGATCAGCTCATGGATAAGACCCCAGAGAACTTGTGCAACGCAAGGCGTTCTCTGATAGACGAAATGTAACACCCCACCATGAAACTCTAGAGAACAACACAATTACACTACAAAAACAGGACAATTTTTTTTTTTAAAGAAATAACAAGGTAACATTTGAACATATCTATACTAAGTAATGTTCTTCCAAGGTTCCATGGCTGCATTATTGACAACAATAATTCATTCTGTAACTATTGCATTAAATGAATAACCATAAATATTTCCATGACATCAGATAAATAATCATCCAGATCAAGTACAACTACAATTTTTCCATACACATGAGGATACAACATAATATTGTTTACATCATCTCGTTTTGATTGCATTGGATTACATACATTATGAATAATCTGATACATAGGATAGTACATGAGCATAATTAACTGTCTTTATAGACTGGTACAAGATCTGAAACTGCTACAAGAGATGCAGCCTTCTTGCTCATGAATAATGGCAAGGAAAAACCAATGGAGATAAAGCACATCCACCCGACCATGTGGAACCCTGAGGTCCACCCCCCGTGCTAGGAGATAACATAAGGCCCCAAAACATCAAATAGTTAGGTAGATAATTGACTATTAGGAACAAAGACTAATCATGACTCCATCATAACACATGACAACATCACAAGCAACTCAATATCCCTTCTAGAGGCAACACACTACAAATGGGGAGAGTACAACTAGGGAATGCTAGGCTATAGTAGGGAGAGTGTCATCGCATGGTCCTAGCATGGGTTACCCAAGCTATCTCTCACTAGAAACCGGCCCCCATCTATGGTTACCCTAGCAGCCTCTCTCTAGGCACCGGCCCCATAGGGTGACACATGCAGATCCGAAACACCCTTTCATGGAGACAAGGAGGTCGAACTTGCCAACCAGGCCTTCTCAATCCCATCCTTAGTCTAAACAAGCACTACAGGCATGGGTGAGGAATCCAATTCTCTTGTTTAATGTGAATTACTACCCAACCCTCTAATTCATTAATTAGGTTATCACTTGATTACTAACTTTCAATGGGTTACCTTGGCTAGCCACTTTGGGCGCCGGCCCCACATTGAAAGCCACTCCCCTACCTACATCTAGAAACCCTAACCATCAAGCAAGACAATTACTATCTTAATGATAAGTAAACATAAACAATGCAAGGCATTTACCTTCTTGCATACAAAACATAATCACAGTGACCAACCTGTACATCATTGTCCCAAAATTTTTCGTTGATCAATCGCAATAACCATAACAACACATATCCTGAGCAAGGTATGGGTCATCTTGCTCACAAATCTCAACCATGAACAAAATAGTTTCTCATTACGATTCCCAAGATCTCTCCATTACAATACTAAACGCAAGCTTGATATCAACACATATGTGAAGGAGGTTTAACCCCATCATAATATATTCACAACACAGTATGTACATCATCTCACATTATTGTTTACCAAGACCCACATACATAGACAAAAGACATCATGTTCTTGCAACATCTTCATTTCAAGACACCTATGAATAGAATACATGCCATAGAATCATATTACCTTATGCCTCTGGAACCTAAACTTGACAATTTACACATAGACCAACTCACATGAAAATTTTGCTTGCAATAAGCAATTTCAACTAATCAACTCATTGACAACATAAATACTTCTTACTAGAGCAATTCTATTTAATCAAATTAGCAACTGGATTCAAGTTATATCTCCACCAAGAATTTCATAAAACCTAGGTCTAGTTTAATTAATATTAATTCTATCTATTATATTAATCACTCATCAATTACATATAACTGTCAAGCTAAACAATGCATAGATAATATTAATTACAAATACTTATAACTTAAATGCTAATTACAACATTTATAATCCAAACCCATATATCATATTTCTACTAACAAAACCATTATAATAGAATCAATGCCATATTACAGTAAATATGTGATCATATCGATTAGTTTAATAAACATTCGTATTAAACTATAACAACTACGTTTCTTTTGTTTCATAAGTTAATATCTATATCATATATATATACTCCAACAAACTCATCTACTAAATTGTGTATCTTAACTATGCATGGATTCATTTTTAATTTATAATTAATAATTGATACCTATACAAATATCCATATGACATAAATGTTTATATACATGTTCATGCACTTGTGTAGGTTATTCCTATCCTCAAGGTAAGATTTGGTCAATCAACCTTCAAATTTTGGACGGTTTATAAACAACACCACTCTGCCTTTGAGTAGCAGCCACACCATTTCCATTTCTTCAAGCGACAACTTCATAGACCACCACACCCAATTTGAAACACCTTTGTTATACATGGCTGGAGTCTCACCTAGAGGATGGAGTTTGACAGACTTAAGGAGTATGCACACCGTATTAAATGGGTTATCTAGATTTGGATTATGGTCGATCAAGAATACTGTGAAGATTTGAACAACCAAAGAAAAAGACACCCAAAATATAAATTGACTAAATGAAGAGCTAATAAGATGTTTAATACAATCTACTATAAGAATTGGATCCTGAAGAATCTATGCAAAAGTGGGTAGTTTTATATGATCCAAAGTCCATATTTATTTGAGACCTTAATGCACATAACAAAAACATTTCCATCTAGATCTAATAGAAGGTAGAAGTAAGGAATACTCTAATGGACAAGGTACTTGAACTGTTTGACAAGGTTCAAAGATACTTATGTACACAAAGAACATCATTAGTTTATCTATTAGAGGATATGAACAACTAACAGATCCTTAGCAAGATGACTTCATAACCCCTTTTAAAAACAGATAAAAACCATCATTTCTAAGATCCAACACCAACATTTAGCAATTATAAGATTATATAGAAATCTTAATACTAATATATAGATAACATATGAATATATGCAAACCTTAATGCCAATATATATGGCGATTACTATCTTATAATTATAGGAAGATCTAATGTAAAAATCAAAAATATAATTCATGCTATGATGATCTAGGTTTATGACATGCAAATAAGGCAACAAATATGCTTCTTTCAATATTTACATTGAAATGTTTGCTTTTCCAATTTCACAAGCAACAACTCTTAGAAAAACAACCTTTACATTTAATAAATAAAGGATACATATAATATTTAGAACATACAATATTTACATTTAACCAATAAAGAAAAACATATAATATTTATATTTAATCAATAAAGAAAAACATATAAAATTTACATTTAATCAATAAAGAAAAACATATAATATTTATATTTAATTACTAAAGAAAACATGATACCTCAATCGTAATATCCCACTAATGGTAGAATCCTTGATTGAAAATCATAAAATGAGCAAGTCACCCCCACTCCATGAAGAGTTTTTAAAGAGAAGGAAAGAGTAACTTCCTACCCAAAACTAACTCAACCACCCAACTAATTCAACCACCCAACTAATTCAACCAACCACCTTCCCATTTTCGTCACTTTTGTAAGTGGGGCTTAAAGGAGGGTTTAAAAACCTTTTAAAATATTATAAATGACAAAAATAAATTTCTTACCTATGTACCTTGGACATAAGACAATTTTCCAAACATAAAATACAACCTAGACCTCTTAAAAACACTTAAAAATCATTTTAAAAGTTACAAGGTTAAATCCCACATAAGAACATAATCATTTTATCACATAAAACTAAAAATAATATTTCTTAACATCATGGCCAATAGACCTTAGGGCCCCATGCCTAGGTCAGACATCACACAGAAAGACATAAAGTGGCTAAATGACCACCATCATCCATTGACATAATAATTCTACATGTACACTCAACAAGAAGTGTTAGTACAATATATAGCCAAAATATATCCATCATAAATAACATATTATCACAAATCCATTAGTAACCAAAGTGTAACGCTGAATCAATATGCTCTTGATCCAATTGTTAGGCTTCGTCAATTGGATGATAGGACTGTCTCCTCTCTACTCTAGGGTCTGGTTAGTGCGTTTATTAGTGTTCAGCGACCTTCCCTAATTAAATCAATTCAATAGTAGTAATAAAATAATTCATATTCAAACAACTTTAAATAATTATTTGAACTAGGTAATTATCAATTACCAATTTAATCTTATTAAATATTAATAATAATAATAAGAATATTATATGACCTTGTTAAATATTAAAGTGGGTCAAATATTAGTATGACTATATAATGAAATATAGGCATACAACATAACCCACTGAGTAGGACAGCCGTTAAAAGCCAAATCAAACATGTTCACAAACCAGGGCCAAAACGCACTTAACCAACAAAATCCATCAAATATAAATCAATTGCAACACCTGACATACTGACCGAATTGACAGGTTGAACTAGACATGTCATGCAACCTGATCGAGGATGATGACTTGGGATGGGGGACCTTAAGTTATCTCCAGAACAACTTATCCATTGGGTTCAAGGCATGCTCAGACTTGTTAATTCAGGTGGAGTCGATGCCTAATACCTGCATCCTGCAACAAATGACACAATCAAGCATGTATAGATGCATATAAGCTGACACTAGGTGAAAAAGGAATCACAACATCGCAGGGCACTTGCAAGCGATGCAACATCGTCCTTTCCACATCATATCAATCTAGATTAGATAACACATAATCATAACCAAATCGAATCTACCTCATTATCTGAACAAAACCATACACTGAACATATAGGTGCATGAAATTGAATAAGTCTCAGAAGTACCATCATAACAATTAAATCTAACAGAATCAGTCACATGAGATCCATTCTAATATATAACAATTGTAGTAAGATCGACATCTTAATCATTGGAATGCAAAACAATACCAAAGCCTGCATTATCAGTACTGCAATAGAGATTATCAACAAAACACATTAACTATCATATGAAACCACACATGGATGAAGCATCTATCTATATTGTACAACATCAATTGTTTACCTTACCTTAATTATTCCTGTTATTATACCTTCATATTCATGCACCTTGATCAGTTCACCTGTACATCCAAGGTGCGAACGGAGGGGCACTACACGAAACCAGCTCTATCATGAGGACTTGCGACAGCATGCCAGAGGATAGTAGCGCTACGTTGCTGATGGTTGATAGGTAGTCACCAACTAATGGTGAAGACAGCAGAAAGCACACCATGGGTGCCGAGGTAGGCATTGGCTTACAATGAGCCTTCACACTTTATTTTGCCAAAGCGAATGCAAGGTTCCATGACTAAGTTCGCAAGAAGGAAAATCTAGAAACTTCTAAGCAGCTTCGATAGTTAAGAATACACGACATCGAATGGGATTCTGCCTAAAACTCAAGGCGATAGTCATGCCAAAATGAGAACTGCCAGAGTGGATAGCTAACGGCCAGTGAGTAAGGCAATACGTCTAAGGTTTTGTAGTGTTTGACAGCTGACCACCCTAAAGTTGCCTCCCCATTATTTCTAATTTGCAGACTTAATAATGACATTTCATTGAGCCAAGATTAGAATGTCCACAAGTATATATCAATAGAATAGGAGGTAAATCACGTCCATAGCCAAAAGCCATACTGGAAACTTAAAACGGCATGATCGCTCAGCAAGATGTATAGCAAATATCAACTGGGAAGAATCGATAGGTTGCAGCTAGCATGACGCTTCACCAAGGTGGTAGGAGACCCTCTAATGTGGTTAGCTGTAGGATTCTGTGAGGCAGGGGGTTCTTCCTCCATTACCTCGCTTCCACAGGTTCGCAGAGTGGGTTTATGGCTAGGTTTGAGGATATTACAATGATTTCATTGACAGCAGTTTAAGCATGTGTATCTCTGCATACCTTTTTAACATATATAAAATTAGACAGGGCCGACATGAGTAATACTCCAGGGTTCAGCGACATCAACCAACAAGAAAAACACAGAGTTCTATTTAAACACTAGTCTATGTGCCTTATCAGATGCACAGGACCAAACTAAAGGGCGCAATTTTGTTTGTTCGATAGAGTGTTAGGTAAGGAATTACAAACATAGCAAGAGGTTTCCCACAAAGGGATATAACTCAGCATTCCAGAATGCAAATAGGGGAAAGTGGATAAGACAGATTCGAGACTTTCAATTGTATCTGAAACACATGGAGGATTGTGACAGGTCTCAAACTAGAGATAGAAGGAATTTATATACCAATTACTGAATAACTCTCATCCATGAAGGAAAACACAGTAATCCTAGTTCTATTACAATTTCACAAGAATTAAGCATATTTGCAGTGCATACCTGAAATTTTTTTAAGCTTTTACAAGAGTCTTGTTTCCTCTCTGCATCCAATCCCCTTCTCTTCTCTTCCCGAACTCTTTTTCCCTCTGCACAACCAAGACTCTATCTCCTTGGATAAATGCAGAAGGCCTGCCTCTCCTTCCGACAATCCACTGTCTCAAAGCATGGGTCCATTCCTCGGGTGATTGCAAGAGACATGCCTCTCTTCTTCCAACATCCCACATTCTCGTGAGATTCTTCAATTTCACTTACCAAGGGATTCCACACCTCAAACTTGCAGATGACGGCCAAGAGACATTAATTTTACTCTTCTCCAAATATTAAACTCATAAAACCAGGCGACAACCCTAATATTTAATCTTTAGAATATTATCCTTATTACCGTCAATTCATTTAATCAAGATGGTAATTATTTAATCATCTTACTAATGAATCTTACTTTCTTTTAATTTAATTCACTTACAACTTAGGACTTATTATTTCATTTACTCATTTAATTATTTATCCAATTTATTTATCTAATTACTATTTTTTTCATATTAGTTTTACCAATTATCAATAATTAAATTATTTATAATTATTAAACCACACACATAATCCCCTAGCAATGTTTATTTAATTTAAGCTTTAATTTAACCTTATTTAAATGAAATATTATTCATGCATAATTTGACACTTAAATTGGATATACCCCAACTTACAAGGTGATACCTGACCCAAGTGAAGCCACAGGACATGACGATACATGACGACAACAGTCCCACTGACGGTGACGACAGGGTACAACACTGAAACTCATCCTCCTTGAGGATGTTGACTAAATAGGGAACCTCATGTTAACTCGAATCCACAATTCCATTAGCTAGGGCACGCTCAGACCTGGTAATTCAGGTGGAGTCGATGCCCGGTACCTACATCCTGCAACAAACAACAAGGTTGTGCATATATCCATATATAATCATGTAATCACAGACACGATGAACAGAAGTCGTAGCGTGGTAGGGTACTTAAACACGAATAATGCGACACTGTTCCGTTCACATAAACACATCATCAATTAGCTACTTCCATTACCAGTTATACATCATAATCATGAACAAATAACATATTAAACTTAAAATAACATTAATCCATAATCATGTCCATCAAACTGTGAAAGCACAAGGTACAAGTAATCAAGCATCATCCTAACATAGATCCATAATTCAGCTAGCATAATATCAAAGAGTCCATCAAGATCAAGGAGAACATAAATCATAACATAGAAGTCGAACCATCTTAAAACTGTAAACATGCACTATAAGACTATCATCTAAACCGGCACTGTCATATGAAAATAACATCTGTCACAAGGAAAAGTGAGGGGCATTACACATCAAGTTTAAAAGATGGCTTAATGTAAGCCGTTCTAGGCATGGAGACAACTGATAGAGGCTCACGTTATCCATAACATCGATTCAAAATAAGTGGGGGAGCTCCTCAACGATGAAAGGGGGTCACAACAACTAGTCGATGGGTTTCGGCCCTGGCTTGAAGGCCGATGCATATTTTGGGGTCTGGCAGATGCACGGATCGAATGGAGAGCCTTACATATGAAAGTTCATCTGATGTCTAGAGCATAAATGTGGAGCTAGAATGGCAAAGCCGTTCAAAAGGATGACACTGGTAATCAATAAAAAAAATACAATTGGGCATAAACAAAGATTGCTAGATTTCAATGGGAGGTATGTTGTCAAAAATTGGAAATAAGGAAACTCTTGGCCGCGACTCCTAAAGAAATGTGATTTCAATTTATGGTTAACAAATGATTCTTCTTTTGAAAGAGACCAATCATGATTTGTGACTTACAAACAGATAAGCATTGCAACTAAAATTTATAATAGATTTGTTTGCAGGCAAGGGTCAACAAGATGGTCGAATGACTATATCAAAGGACTGAAGCTTCCATGAACATGGACAGAGAGACATTTTTGGGCAGTCAAATTGTAGATGAAGATTTAAGTGAAAGTGTACATTTTCAAAAACAACATGAAGGGATAATTAAATTTTAGCACATGACACAAATTACCACCAAATTATTCATTCTTTCCTAGATGAGACATACTCGGAATATCCTGTGCCCCAGAATTAATTCTTTTCTAAACTTTTCTTCCTCTAAATCTCCTTCTTCCTTGCTTTCCCTTCCCAAAATCCTCTTGAAAAGACCCCCTCAGTTCTTCCCCCAATCCCCTATTCAAAAATTCTTCCACACTAAAATTAGATGAATTCATAAATTCCCACTACCCCAAAAAAAATCCGTTACAAAAACCCACTACTCTCTAAAATAGAAAACAATAAATTTTTCTTTGAAAGAGAGATTCTCCAAATCTGAATTCTCATATGACAACTCACAATCAAGAAATTATTAACTAATAATATTTTCAAACTACCATATAATATTAATAATAAAATATTATTAATGACTTAGGACAATATCTAATCATTAAAATCAATAATTTAATCTTTAAGAAAAAAACACTTAAACATATGCCTAGCTTCACATTAATAAATAACGACTATAAAATGCTATTATTATTATTATAATAATAAATTCATTTCTAACCAATTCACAAAGACTGAAACCAACCAATATCAACAAGACAATTGCATACCAATGACGACCAAATTTGAGGCAAAGACCATAAAGTGACAAGACTCGCGACCACCAACTGCAAATAGAAACTGACCTAGGGGAAACCCCATGTTATCTCCCATCCATATTTCCATTGGTGTAAGGGCACACTCAGACCTGCTTAGCCAGGAGGAGTCGATGCCCAGTACCTGCAACCTGCATCAAAATGATGGGTTGTATACAAACATATGCATATATATCAAACACACGGAGTCAAGGAATCACAGTGTAGTAGGGTGCTCGAAACGAGTAATACTACACCGTCCCTGCTCCAAAGCATGACAATAACATAAACCTTTCTATTTGACAATCAAATAACATTCAATCACATATAGAATAGTAACATGATTCTGCATAATCAATTAACTATCAACTTAATCATGTCGAAACCTAACATAAACTGTAATATCAATAACATCATCATGAAACTCATAACACATGTCACAACCACATCAGTTAAACATAATCCACCATAATATGCATAAACCATAAGTCTATCAACCACATGTCTCAAAATTGTCTAAGAGCAAAAGAAAACTATCAACTGCCACAAGCCAAGAATGAGGGGCATTACATCCTCCCCCCCAAAATCAGGATTACTCCTGGAAGCCTGCAATTAAGTAGGGACATAACTTCGCATCTTGGATGCATCCTCCCAGGTAGCAGAGGTCTCATCATTAGGATCCCATTGGACCCTGACTTGCTCCATGTCTCTGCTCTTGAGTGCGAGTCTCCTGTGCTATAGAATGCCTACGGTCTCCCAAGCCAGTTGCTCATCCTCTACCTTGCAACACACCAGAAGTCTCCTTAACAGTGCCTCGATATTCTACTTGGAAATTATCAACTAATGTGAAAACTCTATGCGATATGCTTGTATCACCTACAGTCAGCTTTGAAGTTGCTGGCCTCTGACCAAAACCTGTTGCATTTCTTTGTGGACATTGCCTGGCTATATGGCCCTACTGTCTATAGAGAAACATCCTAAACCTCTGCTAAAATCCCCACCACCTGAGAACACATTGGACTGCTAAGGAAAATCTCTACTAACTGCGGACTGAGTGCCTTGAGTTGGCTGATTAGTGCGATAACTTTTATCTCGCTGCCAACTTCGATACTTCTTAGACTAAAATCTATTACTCTACTGAGACTGATAATTCATTAGTTTTGATTGGAAACACTGCTGCTGCTGCTCGCCCTTGACAGTAACATGATGGCCTACTAAGATAGCCTCTTGCTTTACTGTCCTCTCTCTTCTCCAAGGAGACCTTTCTCTTTCCCTCTCCTCTGACTGATTTACCTCCTGTCTAGGACCTAGACATGCAAGTGCATTGACGCAACTAAGCTCTCTCTGTTAGACCCTGATACTCTATACTCTAACCCCCGCCTTCTTGAGCACTCTCACAAAGGAAACTAGGAGGACGGTTACCGTCACCACCTCCCCTGCATCCCCTACCTCGACCTCGACCTCGACCTCTATCCCTAGGCATCTTCCTACACACACATACCTCCAAAGGACAATTTCAAAACAAATACTACTTAAAAAGGATAAGAATTTTAATCTACAGAGTTTAAGCACTAGGTTACATAATGGGCTCAACATTAACTAGAGTACCCAGTGTTCAAACCTGGCTTTGATACCAAATGTGATGCCCGTCATGTAACCCTAGAGATTTAGGCTACAGGTGCAGAAATATATTTTTTGAGGCAAGAAAATGCATTAACATTAGATAAAGTTGACACTATTCACAACATTTTAAAATAAATGAACAACTAGCACCTCTAGGGAACACAACTGCATTAGATAAAACATAAATCCATAACAATACAAGTAATATGCATCATGATACATATAAGAGGATTACATCATTCATTCACAAATATGAATAGTTACAAAAGTTTGAATACAAGACTACATGATAACAAAGATTCATGACTGATTTCATTAGTTTACAATATACAACAAGATTATACAATTCTAAAAGTAGTATACAGCTCTGAGGATGCAAGTATAAATCTAGAACTGGAAACACATCTGTAATGAACACAAATTAGGTTGACTAAGAAAAATCAATGGATTAAGTTCTTCCACCCGACCATGTGGAACCTTGAGGTCCACCCCCCGACCTAGGAGATAACAATAGGGTTCCCCAGACAAAAGCAAGAACAAAAAGACTAATAGAATAACTCAGGTTTCACAAGAGACATCACTAAACTCACTAATCAACATCCAGAAGCAAGAGAATGGGGCAAGCTGGAGTGCAGTAAGATGGAGTTTCATTGCATGGTTCATGGGTTACCCTGACTGTCTCTCTAGACCCCGGCCCCCATCTATGGTTACCCTAACAACCTCTCTCTAGGTGTCGGCCCCATAAGTCACACATGCAACCTACCTTATCTAGATTAATGAGAAGTCTACCCTTTTCCCCCTAGTCAATTATTAGGTTTTCACTTGTTAAACACTTCTAATGGGTTACCTAGACTGCCACTTTGGGTGCTGGCCCCTCATCGGAAGCCACTCCCCTACTTGTACTCAGTTGTCCCAACCCAAACAAGTACTATACAAGGACACATAACAAACCTCAAATTCTCATCACAAGCCAAAAACACAAGGCAAAAGAACCAAACAATTTTCTCCTTCTAGAACACCAGGTTATAAAGTCAGAACACCAGGTTATAAAGTCATCGATCAGTTCCAAGTAATCTCTTCCAAATCAAGAAACTCAAACAAGCCTCTAGATAGGTATCACACCCATAGAACCCATGAAAATAAAAGACCAAACACTGAATCCTGACATCCCTAGACTACAAGCACACCAATAGAGCTAGAATTAGAGTTTCACATAACACTAAATTCACAACAATAACATGGATCGCTCGCTAACCCATTTTAATTATACACCTATCACATTATTATGCATATCAAGCTACCCAAAGGAGTTTGGTAAAATTAACACTAGTTAACAAAACATAGAATAATTATTTTGCTTGAACAAGTACTATCCATAAATTTAACTACCGAATTCTAACAGTCCTATTTAGTTTAAGACTTAAACCAAATGAATCACTTCAATCCTATCAAACTATCTAGTACCTTAAACTATTCTATTAAATATTTTATTAACAAGTACCATATACTTTTATTTCAAATAATAATCCATTCAAGAAACCTAACATAGTAAATTTCATTTCCTACCTAAACCAAAGATTAATAAAAGATTTAAACCAAAAGTATAAAGAAATAGTATTCTTCTAAAACTTTTACAACTATACTAAGATATTAACATGTTCTCTAACCTAGACCATAATGTATTGACTACCCTTACCTTACTATCCTATGGAACTATAGATAAAGACTACCTATTAGAAATAATATTATTTCTATCCAATTACCATTCTAACAACTATTACACCATGGAGATAGTTCAAATAAAAGAGTTCTAATCTGACTATAATGTTAATTACTCATAAAACCCCTACATGGAATTACTAATATTTCTACCATTCCTATAGCTATTATTAAGAAGAGAGAATATGAGGTATAGAACGCTACTATCAGACTTATCTTATATTGCTAATGTTATAAGCATATGATATAAGACCCTTATCTATCATTATAACACTATGCTCTAATGTCGATACTATCGTAAGGGATTAAAAACACTATTCTAATAATTACCGGTCATTACTAAAGGAATTACTCTTACACTATCTTGAATCGCCTAATTAAAAGGCTTAAATGCAAAATGAGAAACTTCTAATCACTACCTACCAACTCCAGATAGCAATAGGAGGATTCAGATATGATGCAAGAAAATTAATTCAGAAGATTTGTTGATAAAAATACGTATTAGTTACAAATTATCAGATATCTAAATTCTTCTCAAACCTAACTATTCGGTCGTACGGCGATTCAAAATGTAAAAGTGGTTCGTTGGCAGGAGGTAATATAAATGATAAGGTCTGATTAAATTACATAGGCATAATGCATGGGATCATATATAGGCAAAACAAAGAGATGAATTCACATGCAATAGCAAAGGAGAAATCCATCAAACGGCTCTCTAAAACACGGTTACCAGGGTATCGACGCTTAGGAACAAGAGCAAGATCTTACCTTCACACAGCGGCGCAAGGAAAAATAGCATCAGGTTTAAAAGACAACTTAATGCAAGTCATTCTAGGCATGGAGACAAATGACAGAGGCTCACGTTATCCATATCATCAATTCAAAATAAGTGGGGGGCCTCCTCAACGATGTAAGGGGGTCACAGCAACTAGTCGATGGGTTTCGGCCCTGGCTTGAAGGTTGATACATATTTTAGGGTTTGGCAGATGCACGGATCAAATGGAGAGCCTTATGTACATGAAAGAAGTTCATCTGATGTCCAGAGCATAAATGTGGAACCAGAATGGCAAAGCAGATCAAAAGGATGACATTGGTAATCAATAAAATAAATACAATTGGGCATAAACAAAGATTGCTAGATTTCAATGGGAGGTATGCTGTCAAAAACTGGAAATAAGGAAACTCTTAGCCGCGGCTCCTAAAGAAATGTGATTTCTATTTGTGGTTAATGAATGATTCTTCTTTTGAAAGAGACCAATCATGATTTATGACTTACAAACAAACAAGCATTGCAACTAAAATTTATAATAGATTTGTTTGTAGGCAAGGGTCAACAAGATGGCCGAATGACTATATCAAAGGACAGAAGCTTCCATGAACATGGACAGACAGACATTTCCAGGCAGTCAAATTGTAGATGAGGATTTAAGTGAAAGTGTGCATTTTCAAAAACAACATGAAGGGATAATTAAGTTTTAGCATATGACACAAATTACCACTGAATTATTCATTCTTTCCTAGATGAGACATACCCGGAATATCCCGTGCTCCAGAATCAATTCTTTTCTGAACTTTTCTTCCTCTAAATCTCCTTCTTCCTTGGTTTCCCTTCCCAAAATCCTCCTGAAAAGACCCCCTCAGTTCTTCCCCCAATCCCCTATTCAAAACTTCTTCCACACTAAAATTAGATCAATTCATAAATTCCCACTACCAAAAAAGAAATCCGTTACAGAAACCCATTACTCTCTAAAATAGAAAACAATAAATTTTTCTTTGAAAGAGAGATTCTCCAAATCCGAATTCTCATACGACAACTCACAATCAAGAAATTATTAACTAATAATATTTTCAAACTACCATATAATATTAATAATAAAATATTATTAATGACTTAGGACAATATCTAATCATTAAAATCAATAATTTAATCTTTAAGCAAAAAAACACTTAAACATATGCCTAGCTTCACATTAATAAATAACGACTATAAAATGCTATTATTATTATAATAAATTCATTTCCGACCACTTCACAAAGACTGAAACCAACCAATATCAACAAGACAATTGCATACCAATGACGACTAAATCTGAGGCAAATACCATAAAGTGACAACAAGATTCACGACCACCAACTGAAAATGAAAACTAACCTAGGGGAAACCCCATGTTATTTCCCATCCATATTTCCATTGGTGTAAGGGCATGCTCAGACCTACTTAGCCAGGTGGAGTCGATGCCTGGTACCTACAACCTGCATCAAAATGATGGGTTGTATACAAACACATGCATATATATCAAACACACGAAGTCAGGGAATCACATCATAGTAAGGTGCTCGAAACGAGTAATACTACACCGTCCCTGCTCCAAAGCACGACAATAACATAAACTTTTCTATTTAACAATCAAATAACATTCAATCACATATAGCATAGTAACATGATTCTGCATAATCAATTAACTATCAACTTAATCATGTCAAAACCTAACATAAACTGTAATATCAATAACGTCATCATGAAACTCATAACACATGTCACAACCACATCAGTCAAATATAGTCCACCATAGTATGCATAAACCATAAGTCTATCAACCACATGTCTCAAAATTGTTTAAGACCAAAAGAAAACCATCAACTGCCACAAGCCAAGAATGAGGGGCATTACAGAATTAGGATTAGGGTTAGAATTATGTTTAACTAGAGTTAGGCTTAGCATTAGTGTTAGGATTAAGGTTAGGGTTAGGGTTACAAATATAATTAGGGTTATTAAAGGGTTCAGGTTAGAATTAGGGTTAGGGTTAGTATTAGAGTTAGGGCTAGAATTAGGATTACACTTATGCTTAGAAATAGGGTTAGGGTTAGCATTAGTATTGGGGTGAGGGTCAGGTTTAGGGTTTGTCATGCCCACTCAAATACAAATGCATAAATGGTCATAAACACAATGCACCTACTTTTGTTTTGAAATACTATGATACTAGGAGTTACACTACTTGCATTCATAAGTTAAATAAGTAATGGATTGACACCTTGGAGTAGACAATATTTAAACCTAAATTTAATTATAAGTTACAATTAGCTTTAATTTAATTAATAATTAATTAAATGCCTCTTATCCCACTTTGTAATTTATATGTCAAATTAGAATACCAAACATAGAGAAGATGAATATTAATAAAAACCACAATTAACTTCATTTATATTTAACCACAATAAAATAAATTAAAAATAAACACATAAAATTCATATGGGCAATATATTTAGAAATAGTAAATAAGTAAATAATGGTAATCAATTAATAATTATGTTTACATACAATATATACTCACTAATTATTTAAATAATTACTTGCTAACTAAATAATCTATTTATTACAAATAGAATAATAGTTTTTCATTTTTATTTTTTTATATTTAAAAATTTCAAATAAAATGAATAAACTTAAATTAAATATTAAATAAATGAATACAAGCATTTTAATTTAAACTCTTACATTTATATTTATGATAAAATATAAATGCTCTAAATGTCACAACATCCACCAAATAAGAAACCTATTTGCTATAATTTTTTTAATAAAATAAAGAAATATAATTTTAAAACACACTTAAATTAGGATATAGAAAATATATAAATAAATAAACTCAACTTCATGTCACATAAAATAAGGAAAAGTGGCTATTTTCTAGGCAATTAAATGATAAAGTACTATTTTAAATCTAAAAAGCATATAGAAATTAGATTTCTTTCTTTCTAATTACCATAAAATAGAACTTTGGGGTTAGTTAGGCTACAATTACTGGCTAACTATATCATGTACACATAAAACCCTAGATTAATCTTTTTATTTTTTCAACTAAATAACAATTTTAAATGAGGGAACGTTATACCTCTTCACATTTATACCTTGTCATAAAATAAAATAAAACTAAACTAAAAAAGAAAAAAAATATAAAGCAAACTCAATTTAAAAAAAAAACAACTAACACAGAAAATCTTAATTAGAAACTTTTAATATAATTATATCTCCTTATCTCACAAATTACACACCAATATTATTTGCAAGAGAAAAACATTCTCAATTATTTTTCTTTGTTTTCCCATTACAAGGGTTTTGTGCATGCAGGGAAATTATGAAGTTACAGACAAAGAGACCGGATGATTAATGGATACCCATATATATATATATATAAATATAAATATGCCTCTGTGTGTATATATATATTAACTATGAAAAAAAATGCTGGACTGCCTAGTGATCAGCCATACAACAATATAAATATGTTATTATTTACCTTATCTTTTTTCTCAAACAAATTCTTTTATTTCATTTTCTTTTTTTAACATTTGATTGATTTGATGTTTTGTGTACAAGGTTATTTGCCATTGAGAAGAAAATTACATTCCAAGGAATTTATTTTATTTTATTTATATATATATATATAAAATCTTATTTGCAAAGTATTCACACAGGCATAATAATTATAATATTATATATTAATTAATTAATTTATTGATTGATTTATTACTGTTAAACCCTATCTCTATAAAATTTTCTCTTTTGCAATTCATAAAGTAATTTATATATAATTACTATTACTTATATATATGATAATTGAAATACTTAATTCTTAAGTGCACACACGCAGACACACACATATATAGATTATTTAATATCCATAGAGTTACATATATAACATTTAATATTTAATTTAAAGAGCCTAAGGTTACAAATAAGTTTGATTTCTTTTTATTCATTTATGAGAGTACTAGAGATCAGGTTATACATTTACTAAGTAATAAAGACTAATCAGTTTTCAATAAACATAACTAACTCATACATTAATATCTTTATAAATCTAGAATCTTATTCATTTTACATGATTAAGAAATAAATCAATGACTGACTTATAGAACTACTATTTGAAATAAATAAAATCCACTACATTCTACATCATTCATTAATTATTTTGCCATATGCAACAACAATAAAACCATGTTCTTTTATTCATGAAAATCTATATCAATAAAAAATTTGCATCCTCATACAATATTTCTTACAAAAATTTCCTTTCGAGATGCAACCCTACATCCCTTTTGAGATAACAACATTTCACATTTACTATATAGATTTAAGAATCTTCAGCAAGGTTATTTTGGCTTCAACAACAGATCTTCAATTCCTTCTACAACTCATTCCTACAACAAAGGTGTCAACAGAGGTGGCCAGGAGTGCTCACCTGAGTTGGAGGTTTTCACGAATGGGTACACAATCATGCAAGCACAGGAAACTAAAACAACTAAATTCATAGTCATCAAACAAAATAACCCCACAGGCTTAACACAAACAATGACATCCATTCAGATTCCATAAGGGGCAGAGATGATTCCATAAGGGGGAGAGAGGGGAAAAGTCCTCCCCCTTAGGCTCCAGAGAAACAACTTCTTTCTTCCTTCACAATGCATAAACACAACCAATATCATTTTCCCAACCACCACATCACCTCTGTCAACACCACAATTCACCACACATACACACCATAAATCACCACACATACAACAACATACTCTCCATAAACAATCTCCACATCTCCCAAAAATCTGTCTACCTTCCATAACCTCCATCATTCACCCATTCTTTCCACAACCCACAACACCTTATCAATAATATATAAATATATTTCTTTAAACACCCCTGTGCAGGAATAAACACAAATTACAACAAAAGTAGCCACACCAGCCTAAGAGAGGTCCACATCTCTCTTCCCCATTACATGGGAGGCCCTCATTAGAGTCAGAGTGTCGCTCCCAGTACAACCCTTTACCACAAAAACACAAACACAACATGTAACGTCCCGCCAAGGAACCCCGGAGAACAAACACAACTATACTATAATAATGGTACAATTTTTTTTTAAAGAATGAGATAACAAGTAACACAAATCATAACTACGCATATAATTTAAACTAAGCTTTATCCTCTAGGGTTTCATGGATGCATTACTAACAAAACTATTAACAAGATCTAAACACATATTATGAATTAACTAACAACCATAGTTCATTCTAAATCTATTGAATTAATGAATAAACACATACATTTCCATAATATAGCATCAGTTAAATAACCATCAAGATCCTGTATGTAGAGCTACAAGTACATATACAATTTTCCCTTACATGAGAGTACATCATTAAATTGTATACAATATCCCTTTCCAAAAATAATGGAAAGTATACATCAAGATAATAGTATAAGATCCAGTTGATATACCAGACTAGAACATGAACATGAGTAACTGTCTCCTCAAACTGGTACAAGATTCTGGAATCTGCTTCATGAGATACATCCTTCTCGCACATGAACAATGGTAAGGGAAAAACCAATGGAGAATAAAAGCACAACCACCCGACCATGTGGAACCCTAAGGTCCACCCCCCGTGCTAGGAGATAATAATAAGGTCCCACTACAACAAACAGTCAAGAAGACTGTAGACTAATAGGTACAAGGACTCCACATAACTCCAATACAACATGAGACAATATCACAAGCAATTCCAAACATTGGTTCTAGAGGTAATCACACAAGGAATGGGGAAAACACAATTAGGGAATGCTAGACTACAGTAGGGAGGAGTGTCATTGCATGGTCCTGACATGGGTTACCCACTTTCAATGGGTTACCCTGGTAAGCCACTTTGGGCCCCGGCCCCACATTGAAAGCCACTCCCCTACATGCATCTAGAAGAACCTATCCATCAAGCATGGCATTTATCATCATAATGACAAGTATACATATACAATGCAAGGTATTGATCTTCTTGCATACCAAACTTAATCATAAGAACAACTCACAATTCATTACCCATAGCTTCCAAGTGAAGCAATCCATAAACAACATACTCCTTTTATGATTACTGATGTATCCCCATTATCAAAATCTGACACAATATTTTATTACATGATCAATACAAATAATGAACCACAACATCCATGAAGGACTTTATTACCACATCATGATACATTTACAACATAGCATATACATGAAATCAAGACATAATAACCTATGCCTCTAAAACTAAACCTTGACAACTTATACATAACCCTATTACGACCAATTATCCAACTTACACAAGTTCCACTTACGTTATGCAATTCCATTCGCAATCAACCAATTTTCTAAAAACAAAACTTATAAATGAAATCTCAAATACATTGTTTATAAACCTAATTCCAAACCTATTAATAAAATTTCAACTTAACAAAACTATTATAAATAAATCGTAATAAAATCAATACCAAATTAAATTAAATCCTTCAACATTAAATATATCATCATATCAATTTTCATTTAATCGAATTAAGCATATACATCAGATACAATACAATCTATATCAACTAAATTTCTTATTTTACTCATTTTCAATAAATAGCTCAATAAATCGAATAACCTAATCAAATAAATTTAGATAATTTAATCTAAATAAATCACATAACTTAAATATAATATTTTATTTATATATATATATCAAATGTTTTTCCTAGAGCTATTCCAACAAGCGGGTAACAATACCTAAACTAGCACTGGCACCCATAGTGGGTTCAAGGGTTATGCCGTTAGAATAATTAAAAGTAACATTAAATAGTATAGTTGCAACCCTAGATTTATATTATACAAAAACTAAACATTATGTAGTTAAACAGAAAACCTAATGGTTAAGCAAATACAACTAAGAAGTATACACTAAATCGACCACCTTTGCCAGCATTCTGCCAGCGCGTGCCAATATGGGTGTTTGGAACAGATTATGAACATCACTTGGCATAAAGGAAACATAATATTTGTCAGATATAACAGTTGGAAATGTTCTGGCAGGCAGGCATGCAAAATCTGGACGCATAGACAAGGAATATGAACTATTTGATAGACTCTTCAAAGAGGCGTCATCTCATGGATTCAATGATTGCAGGAAACACACAAAATGGACTTGTTGAAAAGGCCTTAGAAACTTCTAGGCAAAGGCGATTGGCAGGCATAAAACCAAATCCATGTGTTTGCGTGTGTATATTCCAGACATTGTAATTTGAAATCACCCTGGTAGACACATATATGCAAAATTTGGAGGCATAGAGAAGGTACATGAACTATTTGACAAAATACCTCATAGAGAAGTCATCTCATGGCATACGGTGATTGTAGGTTATGCGTTATGGAAACAATATAGTAGATTATGCTCTCAAATTTGCGATGCAACAGATGAGATTTTGGACATACTTCAATCACATGAGTTACCGATGCTTGTTATGAGATCATCTTTCACCTTCTCAGTGGTGTTGGCTATCTATAGGCTACACTAAACTTTAACACTAAGCTACCAATAAACCTAGTGTGGATGTGTTTTTAGTTGCCTGTAGATCTCAGGATTGCCGCAAAAAGTTTTGGACCTTATACATGTTGAACGAATTATGATCTTTTCTCAATCATCTAAAACCGAGTTGAGATAGAATGGAATATTAAAAAAATAGTCTCAAACTCAAAATTAATTTGCAAGATACCTTCAAGACATGTTTCTCCATCAAATTTGCCTGAGACTTGCACATGATAACATTCAAAGGGACAAGTTAAAACAAATTAAGTACCGCATTTTACCCAGTTTTGATACTTTCAAGCAAATGCGATTGACAAGTTTACAAACAAATCTAATGGCCTTCGCCAGTATTCAGCCAACACATGCCAAAATGGGAGATCTGGAATAGGAAATTCAATTACATTTGTAACCCTAATTGCATTATACCTACAGTTGATCATAACATGTGCATGGTTGACCTTCTTGTCTGCACTGGGCTATCTTGAGGACACCCTAAACTTTGTCATTAAGATGCCAGTTAAACCTCCAATGATTGTGTGGCTGTGTTTCTCTCGGTGGCAAATCTCATATAAATATAGACAGATTTTATTTGTTAAAATGACTTTAGAAACTTTCGGCAAATGAAATTAAAAGATACAATCTCTGGTAAATAAATATACAAAATTTGGATGCCTAGCCAAGGTGTGTAAACTGTTTGGAAGACGTCTCTAGAGGTAAACATCTTGAAATGCAAAGATTGCAGACTACGCACAAAACTTATGTGTTGAAAAGACCTTTGAGACTTTTAAGCAAATGCATTTGGCAGGTGAAAAATTAGATCTGCAAACTTTGTCAACATCCTCCCAGTCTGCGCCAAAATGGGTGCTTTGGAATGGGTAAGGACATCCATCGTAACATAATGGAGGGGAATATATGTCAGATATTATCATGGAAAATCTCTGGTAGACATGAACGCAAAATGTAGAATCATAGACAAGTTGTGAACTGTTTATCAGACGCCTCAGAGAGCCGCCATCTCATGGAGCTGCCATACTTCAATCACCTGTAAAACCCTAATTGCATTACGCCTACAAATGATTTTTCTGTGTGCATGAAACGGTTATGGCATCCATCAAAGCATGCAAGGTAGAAGAAATCTATCAGATGTTGTGGTTGCAACAGCCCTGCTAAACATGTATGTGAAATGTAGGAGCATGCACAAGGTATGCGAGATGTTTGGAAAGCAATCATTGTAGGATATGTACATAATGGATTTAATAAAAAGGCTATATAAACTTTCAAGCAAATGCATTGGACAAGAATAAAGCCCGGTCTGCAGTATCAAGATCTCTAATGGTATACAGTAATGCAGATCGGGGTTATCCAGAGGAATAAATCACAAATAAAGACAATAGAAAACACAATGCAATAATGGATTTATTGTAGAGGATTCAAAAGAAAACTAAATTAGAATACATAAATCGATGGAACCTGGATCCAAACACTTGAGTAGTTGAGGGGTTGATGTTGCTCCCAGATCCAATCCTGCAGCTCCAGCCTCCTTTCCCAATCAATCCTCAAAATTCCTTTTTACAAAGGGAGAGATCCCCCAAATTCTTCCAAAGGGTTCCTGACACAAATTCTCAAGCCCCCATTTCCCGTGAATGACAACAAATTGCCCATTTTTTTGTCTCATAATTTGTTATTTATTAAATTTATAACATTACAACTATGATTTAATTTACAACCACTTAATATAATTTTTATTTTATTTATTCTAATAATTATTATATATATGTTTTATTACAAATTATAATTATTTATAAATTTATTTTAATATTTATTTATTGAACATATTTTGTTTATTCACATTTAATAATCTTCTTTACAATATGTTTTATAATACTTTGTTTTTCCCATATAAACTACAATTTATATTAAAGCATTTATATTTATTTATCAAAAGCACTTTCATAACATAATGATTCTTATTATAATGTAATAATTAACCAAAGTACTGATCAAGCAATTCTAAATGGATAAATCTAAATGTCGAACAATGCCTGACCTCTAAGCATGATTGCAAAACACAACCATGACAACGGAGATAAATTGTAATGCCCAAACTGATGACAACGACTAGATGCAATACTGGATACTCATCCTTTTCAAGGATGATGACTAACTAGGGGACCTTTTATTAACTCCGTTTAACAAATTTCCATTGGTTTAAGGCACGCTCAGACCTGTTAATTCAGGTGGAGTCGATGCCTGATACCTGCAACCTGCAGCAAATAGCATGGTCGTGTTGATAACTGAGAGGGGGGGGTGAATCAGTTATCCTAATTATTTCCCTTATTGAACTTTCTTATTAATTTGATGCAGCATTGAATCAAACACAAAAACATTACCATGAAATAAGAAACACATAACACAGTATTTTTGACGTGGAAACCCTATTAAGGGAGAAAACCACGGGGTGATTAACCCAAAATTATTCTCTGTTAGAAGAATATGAGATTACAAAAATGGCACTTGCCAATTAGGGCTCACTGCCCGAGCACACTGCTCACAAAGAGGCCCACTGCCTACAAGAAGACACACTGTCTACAAAGTGATAAGAATCACAGTCTTGAACTGATTGGAAGCATCTGAATATGCTGGAGTTCAGTTCCGGTTAGGCTCAGTACACTGATCTGCTGCACTTCATCTTTCCTCTGTTCTTTATTCTGCTATCTTTCACATACCGGATCCTTTTTGCTACTTCTGCTCTTTTCTGGACTTATTCGCATATATCTTCACACCATCACACACTTCACAACTAAATCCATCCTCTATATATATCCGCACAAGTAATTTCATCACCTTTCTAGTCGGCATCCGGAACAGTCTAGTTTCTTACAAACTCTTGTTTTGTCGGCTGAATCCTTCCTCACCAAGCAATGCGGATCAAGCATATACTTGTAGATATCATTAATCATGTCGGCCAAACATGATTCATGCCTTCACAACCTCTATCATCAATAGTAACACATCCGGAAAGTAGTCTGATACTCTGTCAGTCAGTTCTTCCTCTGTTTTCACTGTCTCTCAGGAATCCGGTACTCAACTATTCATAACTTTCTCCTTGTCCATCACCGGAGGCTAAATCCTTGGAATATACCACTCAAGGTAGTCCTCTTGACTTCCCCAAATCCGTACTGTACCAAGACACTTCCTCTGAGAGATCCGGATCAATCTGTTGGACCTTGCCACATGCTCTGTTCTTGTTCACCGGACCACAACAATCTTTATTCTGACTTCCGGTAGAGACACATTATGACTTGCGGATATGTGGGATGACCTTTGTTGCCATCAATGACAACAACCATGAATCCATATAGTGTCTCTTGCCAACAATCTCCCCCTTTGGCATTGATGGCAACACTTAGAGAAAAATGACTAAGTGTTTTCACTATGCTCCCCCTTTGCTGATGCTCTGTCTTTATATACAATTTCTGGAACTCCCCCTTAGTTGGATTCCTCATTTTTCACTGCTCCTCACTCCCCCTTTGACATCAATGGCAAAGGGTAGGGTCCGCACACCAAAATTTTCAAAAATTTTCTATATATAGCCGCATATTTACATACTCACATATACTGAAGAATGTCTGCAAAGGATGTCTGCAATTGGATCATTTCTGTAGCCCAATTTTGCTTCATTCTATCCAAAATTGAAATGTGACCACTCAACAAAAATGCAAAAGCTTCTGCCCGCTTGAGATCTGTCGGATCTTTTGTTTGGGCGGTGGTCTGAGCATCATTGATGGCCTCATGCATAGTTTCCAACTTAGGGATTATAATCCTTCTAAGTTCTCCCATCCGGTTAGTGATATTCTTCCTTTCCTTCTCAAGATTCTTTATTTCATTCAAGACTGCAATAGTCTGACATTCTTGATTTATTATGGAGGAAGAGAGAGGATCAAAATTTTGAGATAAGCTTTGTAGCTTGTCCTGTTCCTCTTTTAATTTCTTATCAATTGCTGCTGTTGCCTTTGGCCAGGATATACAAAATTTGTAGATGTCACCGCCATCCTTAAGAGCATTCTCTAAGCTCTTTATTCCAATGCTTACAATCTTCCTATCTTTAGAGATTAATTCTAATATTTCTGAAAATCTCTTATCCAAAAATTCCTTCCGGACCTTTTCTTCAGCTGATTTTTCTAGAGAATCAAAATGTGTATCAACACTGCTGACTAAGGTTTTTAGATTACCGGAAGAGGAGGCTGTCGGATCTATCTGGATTGATGGCATAATCTTTACAAGTACTCCGGAAGCAGCCTCTATCAACTCACAGTCTTCCATATGAGACTTCAGTAGTTTTTCATTTGCCTTGGCATTTGCAAATGAAGCTATCTTCATTGTTTGTACCGGAGAGAGAGAGTCAAAGTCGAATGGGCCTTTTAGAAGCTCCGGTTCATCAATCTCTAAAGTTTCTTTGCTCAAAAATTGTTGAACAGTTTGTGCAGTGTCTCTTTCCGGAGACAGATGTTTCTTTTCTTCTGCATTCTTGGAACTGTCAACCTCTTTGTCTTTCACCACTGCTTCCTTCTCCTGTGATTGCTCTTCTTCTTTGGATTCGGAGACTGTAGGGGAAACCGGAGGAGAGATGCTTGTATGTTCAGGGCCCACTTCTTCTGGAGCAGAGGGTTCCAAGTCCTCAGCTGTTTCTGTACCTAAGTCCTCTACAACAGGAAGATTGAACCTTTTGAAGGCCTTCCGGAGGGTCTCTTCTGTTTCTTGGGCCACTTTGTCAGTCTCACCAAGCATGAGTTGATTCATCCTGGCTTTACTTCTGAACTCATCTTAGCAGTCCTTGAAGATTATGTTCATTGTCTTGGGATCAATTTGAGGATATAGCTGAATAGCTATCTGCTCCCGGATCTCAAGATCTTTTGCATGAGCATTGTTCTTTCTTACTTCCAATTCCTTTTCTAGGCTTTTAGGAATAAGAGATATGATCTCAATGAAAGCCTTATTATATATGTTCAGATATTTGACTGTGGCTTCCTGAAGAGTCTTTTGGTCAGCCTCACTGAAGTCATCATAAGATTCAGTCATTGGTTGAAGGTTTCCATCCACCGTGACCGACTTGATTACATTCTCTAGAGACAGAGTGGGCTTTTCAACAGATACCTCCGCCATTTCATCCTTGTCTTGGCCTGTGGAGGGTTTACCGGATCCTTTCTTCTTCTGTTTCTTTGTTTCTTTTACTCCCTCATCTGACTCTGTTTCCTCTTCATCCTTTTGGCTTCCATATGCCCTTGTGGCTTTTGTCTTGGATCTTTTACCGGATGCCTAGACTTCCGGTCTTGAACTTTTGGTTGTGGGAGGTGCAGATCTTTTTGATGATCTGGTCCGGGTGGGAGTTTCAACCGGAACACTTTCTTTACCTTTCTCTTCTTCCTCAGCCTTCCTCCTCTTTTCCCGGCTGGCATCAAGTGCCTCTTTTGAGATTCCTAGGCCTTGAGCAATATGCTCAACTTCTTTTCTTACCTTCCTCTTTATCTCCGGTTCCCTGAGTTCTACATGTATTTTTACACTCAGTTCCTCAAAGGTTCTGAACCTTTCTGCCTTAGGATCTTTGGGCTGGCTTAGCATGTGTTGAACATGCAGCTCTGCTATCTGTTCATCCACTTCATACCCCATGGGCATGATCCAAACAGTCCTTGGCTCTACTGCCTCCATTAGACACTGATCTGTTTCAACCATGAAGCATACTGTGTCTTTGTATTTTTCAACAAGGGATTGGGGTATTCTTTCTCTTGCATGCATCATGCTTTGGAAGTTCTTGAAGTAACCCCATAGAGCTGTATTTCTTGCTTTTGCATCCCCAAGTCCATGCAAATAGTCTCTGATTTGAATGGCAACCGGTCTGTCATTCTACCATATCCATCCACTGGATCCGGGAAGCTCATTCATGTAGTAAAAGGAGAGACAAAGGATCAGATTGCCATATTTGAAGGAGTTTTTCTTGTCCTTCTTAATCTTCTGTAGATTTTCAAAGAGTTGGTTTACTAGAAGCTCGCACAAGTCATAGTCTGCATTCTCCTTTAACATCTGATAGGCTGTGTAGATTGCAGTTCCCGGTACTGAGTTTTCCCTACTGGAGTGATAGATTTTGTAACCAATTATCATAGCTGCAAATTTGACATCCGGTTCAGTGATGTCATCAACTGTCATAGCTCTCTTGTCAAACTTGGATCCGGTTGCATCACTGACTGTCTGATTTTTGACAGATTTGAGAACAGGTAATCCACCGGATGAGTGCAGACCGGTTACAGCCCTAATTGCGTCCTTGGTGATCTTGAAGGGCTTGTTCAACCATAGGAAGTTGTCATGTACTCTACTTAGTACATACCGGACCCATTCATCTTCTTCAAAACAGGGGAAATGAATGCACTGTGCAAAGTGTTTGTCCTGGATGGCTTTATACTGAGGTTTGATCTCAAAGGAGTCATCTATCAATTGTTTGTGATAGATATCCATTAGTTTTGATTCTCCAAAGTCTTCAAGATTCGCATGGATGTAAACCCTAATATCTTCCGTATGCAATACACCATGAGGAACACTAGAGAAGGCTCCTAGTGGATCTACCTCCAATGATTTGTAAGGATGTTTCTTGAATGAGGGGCGAGGTCTATCAGAGATCTTAACTATGTTTGGAGTAGCCATTCTTCAAAGATTTGCAGTGAGGTAATGAAAAACAGAGAATACCTTATGCGCCTTCGATTTGCACGGAGTGATTGGATTGATTTCTTTCTGCAATGACTTCGGCAGGAGATCCTTGGTGTGCTTGATGAATCTTGTTGCAGAGCTCCACTATTCGCTTCTTCTTGAGTGCAGAATGAGCAAATGACTTTTGAGAAAACCCTTATATTGCTCCGCGAACCCTAATATCTGTCTGCAATAAATGCTTCACCTACATTAATCCGGTTTGCCTTGTCTGGATAGCTTGGAGTATCCCGGATTAGTCCTGATCTGTGAATATCATCTGGATCTTTCAATCATGAATAAATCGAGGTAACATATTACAAGAACATCCCAAGCATTCTGTCCAAACCGCAGAACAGGATAGTGCACTTCCGGATCTCTCCGGACCCTTTTGTAATCCTTTGTCATACCGGAGCATCTCCCTGAACAGGTCTTATTTGATCGATCACAGCTTCTTCATAACTCCATGCGGACCTCTGAAATCTTGACTGAAGCATCTCAAGACTCATATCTGCAAACCCTTTAATCCGCATCTTGTGCCACATCCGGCACCACTTGTTTGGCTGGGGGAACAGGATTTTCTTTGAGTCTCCCCCTGAGCCTGAGCTCACTTTTTAATTTCTGGAAGAAATATCAGCACCAGAGTCTGGTGCGGATCCAACCTCTACATTCTCTGAACTTTTCTTCACCCAAATCTTTCTCATCTGATTCCTAACTTCATCCGCATTCATCTTTTGTTTACCCTTGTCTTGATTCTGATTATACACCGGACCTCTTTTGTCCTGATATTTGTTTCTGCAGACTTTAGCATTATGACCGGACCTATTGCAGATTTGGCAAATAACATTTCTTTGCATATTTGACTGATATCCTCTTGATCTGCATTGATTAGCCATATGACCTACTCTATTGCATGTAAAGCATCTTCCTTTGAATGATTTGTTTACTTGCATAATTCTGCATTCATGGGATTTGTGTCCATACCTTTTGCAGTTGAAGCACTGTCCGGAGAAGGATGAATTAATTTGATTCATTCTCATTCTGCACTGATTAGCTTTGTGACCAAAGTGGTTGCAGCTGTGGCAGTATCCATTGAAGGATGGATATCTTTGAGCATTTGGCTATCTTACCGGAGGTCTTCTAGGCCTGCTCCTTGGATTTTCTGATCCAAGATTCTTCTGACCGGATCCGGAGCTTTCTCCTTTCTCATATCCCAAACCATACTTGTCATCTGTCCTCTTTTGACTTCCAAGAAGAACTTCAAGTTGAGCAGAACTTATCTTGAATTTCTCTTTATATTCATTTGCTGTTTGAAGGTCTCTTTTGAGAGAGGCAATTTGATCCTCAAGTTTTTCTTCATTATCTTTGGCATCTTCAAGATCAGATTCAAGATGTCTGATAATCCTGTCCATCTGGTGGCATTCTTCTGATTTTTCTTTAAGAGATTGTCTTAGATTGTCTTCAGCCTTTCTTTTTTCTTCAATCTCTTGAGTAAACTTTATAGTTCCTGATTCCATTTCATGTCTTAACATAATGACTTCTTTTGATAACTTTTCACATAACTTGGTTTGCTCAGTCAATTCTTCATTTGTATTACTTTCTTCACTTTGTCTTGCCAACTGTTGGAGCAGCTCCTTTCTCTTTTTCATAGAGAGACTTAATTTGTCTTTTAATTCTCTCATGAATTCATCAGCCTGTTTGAGTCTTTCTTTTAATTCATTGACTTCAGAATTTGACTGTTCAAGATCCTCAAGGGCAGTCTTGAGTTGCTCCCTTAAACCATATGCATCCATTTGAGATCCCAGATCTTCCTCAAGCTGTTAGGCTCTATTAGGAGGAACTTGGCTCTGATACCAATTGTTGATAACTGAGAGGGGGGGGGTGAATCAGTTATCCTAATTATTTCCCTTATTGAACTTTCTTATTAATTTGATGCAGCATTGAATCAAACACAAAAACATTACCATGAAATAAGAAACACATAACACAGTATTTTTGACGTGGAAACCCTGTTAAGGGAGAAAACCACGGGGTGATTAACCCAAAATTATTCTCTGTTAGAAGAATATGAGATTACAAAAATGGCACTTGCCAATTAGGGCTCACTGCCCGAGCACACTGCTCACAAAGAGGCCCACTGCCTACAAGAAGACACACTGTCTACAAAGTGATAAGAATCACAGTCTTGAACTGATTGGAAGCATCTGAATATGCTGGAGTTCAGTTCCGGTTAGGCTCAGTACACTGATCTGCTGCACTTCATCTTTCCTCTGTTCTTTATTCTACTATCTTTCACATACCGGATCCTTTTTGCTACTTCTGCTCTTTTCTGGACTTATTCGCATATATCTTCACACCATCACACACTTCACAACTAAATCCATCCTCTATATATATCCGCACAAGTAATTTCATCACCTTTCTAGTCAGCATCCGGAACAGTCTAGTTTCTTACAAACTCTTGTTCTGTCGGCTGAATCCTTCCTCACCAAGCAATGCGGATCAAGCATATACTTGTAGATATCATTAATCATGTCGGCCAAACATGATTCATGCCTTCACAACCTCTATCATCAATAGTAACACATCCGGAAAGTAGTCTGATACTCTGTCAGTCAGTTCTTCCTCTATTTTCACTGTCTCTCAGGAATCCGGTACTCAACTATTCATAACTTTCTCCTTGTCCATCACCGGATGCTAAATCCTTGGAATATACCACTCAAGGTAGTCCTCTTGACTTCCCCAAATCTGCACTGTACCAAGACACTTCCTCTGAGAGATCCGGATCAATCTGTCAGACCTTGCCACATGCTCTGTTCTTGTTCACCAGACCACAACAATCTTTATTCTGACTTCCGGTAGAGACACATTATGACTTGCGGATATGTGGGATGACCTTTGTTGCCATCAATGACAACAACCATGAATCCATATAGTGTCTCTTGCCAACAGGTCGAACATGTAGATATATATACTCATAAAGTCATACACACCGTGAAAGGAAGTCGTAGTGTAGCAGGGTACTCACACATGAGTAATGTGACATCGTTCCTTTCACAGAAACACATCAAACAAGTAACCACATCACGCATAACACTCAATTACTGAACAATCAAGATAGAACAATCAGTTACATAATGATCAAATATGAGCAATCACCAATAAGAGCATCATAACCATAATTAGATAACACATAAAGCTAAGAATTAAATTAATCCACATCATCTAGTATGCCAATAAACCAATCATAGCATAAGCACAACACACCAGTAATAGAAGTATCATCAAATGTCATCTAACATCAATAAAGTATCATTAATCAACATCATAACAGTGTATCCATCATCAACAAAATGTCATAATGTCTAGTCCTAATAGAACAACTATCAATCTAACAGAAAGCAAAATTAGGGGCACTACATCCTCCCCCTCGAATCAGGCTTACTCTTGGAATCCTTGCAAACAAGTATGGATATAACTCTCGCATCTGGGATGCACCCTCCCAGGTAGATGAAGCCTCATCATTAGGATCCCACTGGACCGTTACCCGCTCCACATCTCGGCCCCTGAGGGTGAGTCTCCTATGCTGCAAATTACCTACAAACTTTAAAGCCAACTTCCCATCCTCTACCTATAAAGCATTCCAGTCAAAAACATGAGAAATATCTGGATAATATGGTCGGAGAATAGAAACATGAAATACATCATGGATGCGTGATAGACTAGGCGGCAAAGCAAGATGGTACACAACAGGACCAATCCACTCCAAAACTTTGAATGACCCAACAAAGAGCAGTGCAAGCTTGGAGCCTTTTCCATAACAAATCAGACTCTTTCGTGGACACACCTGCAAGAACACCTGGTCTCCAACTGAGAACTGATGATCAACCCTCTGAGCATCTGCATACTTCTTCTACCTGTCCTATGCTACCACCAAATGCTCTCTAATACGATCAACCTTCTACTCCATCTCCCAAAGCATCTTTGGTCCTAGAAGAACTCTATCATCTAGATGATCCCAACTCAGTGGGGTTCGACAAGGATGACCATACAAAGGCTGAAAAGGAGACATACCTATAGAACTGTGATACCCATTATTATACGAAAACTCCACCAAGTACCAATAATCCTCCCAGCAAGTTTGCTGATCCATGATGTATACATCCTGAGCATATCCTTAAGGACTTGATTAACCCTCTCAGTTTGCCCATCAGTCTCTAGATGGTAAGTTGAACTGAAGTTTAACTGAGTCACCAATGCTTGTTGTAAGGACATCCAGAGAGCTGAAGTAAACACTGGATCCCTATCAGAGATGATTTTGTGAGGAATCCCATGCAATCTAACTATATCCTCCATAGTCCTCGAATAGATCAATATGTCATCCAAGAACACAAGGACAAATCTAATGAGGTAGGTGCGAAATACACCATTCATCAGGCTCATAAACATAGACGGTGCATTTGTCAACCCAAATGACACAACAATGAACTCATAGTGCCCATAACGAGTGTGAAATGCTGCCTTATGAATGTCCACCTCAAAGATACACAATTGATGATACCCTGACTTTAGGTCAATCTTCAAAAACACCACAGCCCCCTTAATCTGATCAAAGAGGTCATCAATTCACGGCAAGGGATATATGTTCTTTACAGTCACCTTAATCAGCTGCCGGTAGTCAATACACAATAGAAGGGATCCATCCTTTTTCTTCACAAAAATGATAGGTGCTCCCCAAGGAAAGACACTAGGATGAATGAACCCCTTTGCTAACAACTCCTCTAACTGCAACTGAAGCTCCTTAAGCTCCTGAGTGGTCATCCAATACGAAGCTTGCAAGATGGGTTCTGCTATGGGAACAAGGTCTATCCTAAAATCGATGTCACGCTTTGGTGGCATTGCCAGAATCTCACTAGTAAAGACATTTGCATACTCCTTAAGGATAGGATGATCATCGAGGGACACCTCTCGACTCTCCCCTAACTCCAAATCATTAACCGTCACGGCAAACAACTAGCAACCTTGAAGCATACATCTCCTTAGCTGCATGGCAGAAATCATATGCAAGGAGATGAGCCTCTGAATGGCAACTACTTCTACCTCACTGCTTGAATCATCCAAACACCGCACTGACTTATGCTAGCAATCTATCACTGCTAGATGAGCATCCAACCAATCCATACCCAACACTATATCATAAGATCCTAGGGGCATGATGCAAAGATCTACCATGGTAAAGAGAGAACCAATCCTCAAACCACAACCATACATGAGGGATGCTACCGCTATTCTAGCTCCAGAGGCCAATTCAACCTCTAGGCATCTTCCTAGATAATCATCACCTAAGGACAACCTTAGGTTGTAAGGTGAGGATGACAAAAGAGGGAAATTTAATATCCAAAATCTAAGCAACTAGGACAACATAATGGGCTCAGATAAAACCAAAGTACCCAATGTTAGAACCATGGTCTGATATGAGATGTAACACCCAACCAAGGAACCCCAGAGAACAAACACAACTATACTATAATACTGGTACATTTTTTTTTTAAAGAATGAGATAACAAGTAACACAAATCATAACTACGCATATCATTTAAACTAATCTTTATCCTCTAGGGTTTCATGGCTGCATTACTAACAAAACTATTAACAAGATCTAAACACACACTATGAATTAACTAACAACCATAGTTCATTCTAAATCTATTGAATTAATGACTAAACACATACATTTCCATAATATAGCATCAATTAAATAATCATCAATATCTTGTATATAGAGCTACAAGTACATATACAATTTTCCCTTACATGAGAGTGCATCATTACATTGTATACAATATCCCTTTCCAAAAACATTGGAAAGTATACATCAAGATAACAGTATAAGATCCAGCTGATATACTAGACTAGAACATGAACATGAGTAACTGTCTCCTTAAACTGGTACAAGATTCTAGAATTTGCTTCATGAGATACATCCTTCTCACACATGAACAATGGCAAGGGAAAAACCAATGGAGAATAAAAGCACAACCACCTGACCATGTGGAACCCTAAGGTCCACCCCCCGTGCTAGGAGATAACAATAAGGTCCCACTACAACAAACAATCAAGAAGACAGTAGATTAACAAGTACAAGGACTACACATAACTCCAATACAACACGAGACAATATCACAGGCAATTCCAAACATCGCTTCCAGAGGCAATCACACAATGAAAAGGGAAAACACAATTAGGGAATGCTAGATTGCAGTAGGGAGGAGTGTCATCGCATGGTCCTGACATAGGTTACCCTGACACTCTCTCACTAGACGTCGGCCCCCATCTTTGGTTACCCTAACAGTCTCTCACTAGACGTCGTCCCCATAGGATGACACATGCAGAACCAACATTCCTTTCGTGGGGACAAGGAAGTTGGTTTTTCCAACCAAGCCTTCTCATCCCATCCTTAGTCTAAACAAGCACTACAGGCATGGGTGAGGAATCCAATTTATCTTGTTTAATGTGGAATCTACCCTTTTCCCCCTAATTCATTTTAGGTTATCACTTGGTTACCAAATTTCAATGGGTTACCCTGGTAAGCCACTTTGGGCTCCGACCCCACATTGAAAGCCACTCCTCTACCTGCATCTAGAAGACCCTATCCATCAAGCATGGCATTTATCATCATAACAACAAGTTTACATATACAATGCAAGGTATTGACCTTCTTGCATACCAAACTTAATCATAAGGACAACTCACAATTAATTACCCATAGCTTCCAAGTGAAGCAATCCATAAACAACATACTCCTTTTACGATTACCGATGTCTCCCCATTATCAAAATCCAACACAATATTTTATTACATTCTCAATACAAATAATGAACCACAACATCCATGAAGGAATTTATTACCACATCATGATACATTTACAACATAGCATATACATGAAATCAAGACATAATAACCTATGCCTCTAGAAACTAAACCTTGACAACTTATACATAACCCTATTACGATCAATGATCCAACTTACACAAGTTCCACTTACATTATGCAATTCCATTCACAATCAACCAATTTTCTAAAAACAAAACTTATAAATGAAATCTCAAAAACATTGTTTATAAACCTAATTCCAAACCTATTAATAAAATTTCAACTTAACAAAACTGTTATAAATAAATCGTAATAAAATCAATACCAAATTAAATTAAATCCTTCAACATTAAATATATCATCATATCAATTTTCATTTAATCAAATTAAGCATATACATCAGATACAATACAATCTATATCAACTAAATTTCTTGTTTTACTCATTTTCAATATATAGCTCAATAAATCAAATAACCTAATCAAATAAATTTTGATAATTTAATCTAAATAAATCACATAACTTAAAGATAATATTTGATTTTAACAATCGAATACAATATATATCTATATATATATATATCATGTATATTAATACCTTGATTATTAATTATTATATATATCAAATGTTTTTCCTAGAGCTATTCTAACAAGCGAGTAACAATACCTGGGTAAGTGCAAGAAGATGGGGGGGCAAAAAGGGGTCTTAAGTGGCCACTTTTTTTTTTCTGAAATCAGGAAATATTGGCCTTAGATGAGAAATTGAGCATAGTTACACTCAAAATTTAGAGATACAACCAAAACAATGTTTGTAGTGCTCCGAGTCTACTTTCTAAACTACTTTTTTTTAAAAAAATGGCATTGATTAAGGGGTTCAAAAGAGGGAGCCATAGAAATTGGTGTTGTTTCTGTCAAAAAAACATAACATAGCATGTTTTGTGGCTCCCTCAAAAGGTCAACTTTTTTTGGTATTTTTAAAATCGCTTTGGTAGAAAATTAGCTAATAGCATGTAGTTTATGCCCAATTTTTTTGATAATTTTTTGATGAATATTTGATTTTTTACTAATTTTCAAAGTGGACACATCCTAAAAAATAGAATTTTGGCCGTGCTACCCCTATAAATTTTGAAAACTAATTGAAAATTATTTTTTTCTTTTTTTAATATTTGTAGAATGGAGTCTAGTTTCTAAATATGTAATTTTTTTGAAATTTCAATGAATAGTTAATTTACAATGAAAAAAAGACCAAACAGTGGTTTTTGCCCAAAAACGGACACACAAACAAAAGAAATTAAAGATGAAAGGCTTAACATTGTTAAAATGTGAAAAAAATCACATCGTCAAATAGCTAAGAGAAAGCCTAACATTACCCAAGTGTTTGATTTGTTCAACCTTGAAACATGTGCAAATCTGAGGGTTAGCACGAATGAAATTATGTGAAATCTTGAAGAATATGGAAAAACATGTCTATTACTATTCAAAAGGCACTCCAAGCCTTTGGGTTGGAAATCTAAAGCAAATCCCAATCCCAAGGCTTGGGATTCCCAAAGCAAGACATAACGCGAGCGCGTTATAACGTGCTTGCGTTATGTTTTGCTTTGCATTTTCCTTTTCCGCAAGTCTATTGTTTGTCATGTTTGACATAACGCAAGCGCATTATAAGGCGCTCGCGTTATGATCCCCTTAAATTTTTTTATGTTTAAGGCTATTAATCATGTATGTATGTATGTATGCCTATATGTATGTATGTATGTATCTATGTATGCCTATATGTATGTATGTATCTATGTATGCCTATATGTATTTATGTATAGTGTCGAGGGTAGAGGAGGGTAGAGATGGGAGTGAGCCAGATAGGGGAGGAGAGGGGTGGATAAGGATTGAGTGATTAAGGTTTAAGGTTGAGGGTTGAGCATTTAGGGATAGGATTTAGAGTTTAGGGATAAGGGATTAGAGTTTAGGACCTTGAGGGATTAGGGTTTAGGGTTGAGGCTTTAGGGATAGCGTTTAGGGTTAAGGGTCGAGGGATTACGTTTAGGTAGGGCGTTGAGGGTAGAGGGATTAGGGATAGGGTTTAGGGTTGAAAGTTTAGGGTTGAGGGATTAGGGTTTAAGGTATAGTTTAGTAGTTCTTGTGGATAGAGCCAGTAAACAATGGGAGATTATTTGCTTGTTTCATAACAATATACCTTCCCTAAGTGCGGGGTGGACAGTAAGAAACATAGATGTACCCCAATGCAAATATTTTATCATAATGATCATCCTTCTGATTTCAACTGTTAATTACTCACTGTGGATGTACCATATGCAAAGCTTTTCTCATATGGTTTAAGGTATAGTGTCAAGGGTTGAGGGTTTATTGATAGTGTTTAGGGTTGAGGGTTAAGGGATTAGGTTTTAGGGTTGATGGATTAGGGTTTAAGGTATAGTGTTGAGGGTTGAGGGTTTAGGGATAGGGTTTAGGGTTGATGGATTAGGGTTTAGGGTTGACAGATTAGCATTTAATGTCGAGGTTAGGGTTAGAGTGTCAAGGGTAGAGGGATTAGGGATAGGGTTTAGGGTTGAAGGTTTAAGGATTGAGGGTTGAGGCTTTAGGGATGAGGGTTTAAGGCTTAAGATATAGTGTCAAGTGTTGAGGGTGTAGGGATAGGGTTTAAGTTTTAAGGGTTAAGAGTTGAGGGATAGGGATTAGGGTTTAAGGTATAGTGTTAAGGGTTGATGGTTTAGGGGTAGGGTTTAGGTTTGAGGGATTAGGGTTTAGGGTTGATGAATTAGGGTTTAATGTTGAGGGTTGAGGGTTGAGGTTGAGGGATAGGGTTAATGGTCAAGGGATTAGGGTTAAATAAGAGTGTCGAGGGTAGAGGGATTAGGGATAGGGTTTAGGGTTAAAGGTTTAATGATTTAGGGTTGAGGCTTTAGGGATGAGGGTTAAGGGATTAGGGTTTAAGATATAGTGTTGAGTGTCGAGCGTGTAGGGATAGGTTTTAGGGTTCAAGTTTTAAGGGTTAAGGGTCGAGGGATCAGAGTTAAGGGTTGAGGGATTAGGGTTTGACGTTGAGGGTTGAGTACATTGAGGTTTGAGGGTTAAGGGTTTCAGGATAGGGTTGAGGGTCGAGGGATTAGGGTTAAGGGATAAGATTGGAGGGTTTAGGGATAAGGGATTAGGGTTTAAGGTATAGTATCGATCTCGTTCAGGGTCTAGGAATAGGGATAGCATTTGGGGTTTAGGGATGAGGGATTAGAGTTGAGGGATGATGGATTAGGGTTGAGGGATTAGGGTTTAGGGATAAGGTTTAGGGTTGAGGGTTGAGGGATTAGGGTTAAAGGTATAGTGTTGAGGGTTTAGGGATAGGGTTTAGGGTTGAGGGATTAGAGTGAAGGGTTGAGGGATTACGATTTGACGTTAAGGGTTGAAGCTTTAGGGTTTAGGGTTTAGGGATAGGGTTGAGGGTTGAGGGATCAGAGTTAAGGGTTGAGGGATTAGGGTTTGACTTTGAGGGTTAATGGTTGAGGGTTGACGTTCGAGGGTCAAGGGTTTAGGGATAGGGTTGAGGGTCGAGGGATTAGGGTTAAAGTAGAGTGTGGAGGGTATAAGGATTGGGGATAGGGTTGGAGGGTTTAGGGATAAGGGATTAGGGTTTAAGGTATAGTATCGAGTCTGTTGAGGGTTTAGGAATAGGGTAGCATTTAGGGTTTAGGGATGAGGGATTATAGTTGAGGGATGACAGATTAGGGTTGAGGGTTGAGGGATTAGGGTTTAGGGATAAGGCTTAGGGTTGAGGGTTGAGGGTTTAGGGTTTAGGGATAAGGTTTAGGGTTTAAGGTATAGTGTTGAGGGTTTAGGGATAGGGTTTAGGGTTGAGGGATTAAAGTGAAGGGTTGAGGAATTTGGATTTGACGTTGAGGGTTTAGGGTTTAGGGTTTAGGGATAGGGTTGAGGGTCGAGGGATCAGAGTTAAGGGTTGAGGGATTAGGGTTTGATGTTGAGGGTTGAGGGTTGAGGTTTGAGGGTCAAGGGTTTAGGGATAGAGTTGAGGGTCGAGGGATTAGGGTTAAAGTAGAGTGTGGAGGGTATAGGGATTAGGGATAGGGTTGGAGGGTTTAGGGTTTAAGGTATAGTATCGAGTCAGTTGAGGGTTTAGGAATAGGGATAGCATTTAGGGTTTAGGGATGAGGGATTAGAGTGAAGGGTTGAGGGATTAGGGTTTAGGGATTAGAGTGAAGGGTTGAGGGCTTAGGGTTTAAGGTATAGTGTTGAGGGTTTAGGGATAGGGTTTAGGGTTGAGGGATTAGAGTGAAGGGTTGAGGGATTAGGATTTGACATTGAGGGTTGAGGGTTTAGGGTTTAGGGTTTAGGGATAGGGTTAAGGGTCAAGGGATCAGAGTTAAGGGTTGAGGGATTAGGGTTTGACGTTGAGGGTTGAGGGTTGAGGTTTGAGGGTCAAGGGTTTAGGGATAGGGTTGAGGGTTGAGGGATTAGGGTTAAAGTAGAGTGTGGAAGGTATAGGGATTAGGGATAGGGTTGGAGGGTTTAGGGATTAGGGTTTAAGGTATAGTGTTGAGGGTTTCTGTTGTCAAATGTAGATTTATGGGTTCGATTATATTGATTGCCTCTCCAGTTTTGGGGTGTGGATGTTTTGGAATCAATCAGGAAGTCTTCAGGAGACTTTGTGGAAGTGGATTGGCAATCACTTGATAAAACCCCTACTATTTATGCTTGGATAAGGATTTGTCATAAACTAGAACTTTTGCTTCCAAAGAAGATCTGTCTTTCTTCCTTGATGGGTATTTTCTATCAAGAACTTGATTATGAGGGCTTGCCCCTTCATTGTTATGCCTATCATATGGTGGAGCATCTAGCAAGCTCTTGCAGGAAACATGAAAAGTTCTCCCTCAAAAACCTTGTGGTCATTCAAGTCTGACACAAGATGTGATCAATCTATAGCAGGACAAAATGTGAGCGCATTATAACGCGCTCGCATTTTGTGTTGCTATATAAATGGTAAAAAAGTGTTGACCCCCGTGATCCAGGCCCACATGCTCTATTTTCATACTGATTCTGCGTGTGCTCCGACAAAAAAGAAGTGTTTTCATGCTGTTGGGAAGTTCACATGCACATTTGACACATTATACCACCTTTGCATGATCTTTCCACCACCTTTTCTGCTTTGCCAACTTGAGAAGGAGGAAATAACATAGTTTTCACACCAAGTTTGATATATATCTATTCAAGTTTCAATTTTTGTAGTGTTGCAATGTTAATTGTGATCCAATTTTAGGAATTTAACATCATAGATTGGTTAATAGTATTGTTGTTAGTAATTATATTTGAGTGTTATTCAATTTAACATTGAAAAGGAAGCAAGTGGTGAAAAACTCAAATTGTTGAGGAGTTTTATGCAAGAAGAAAAAAACACTACATAATTGGGTAATCTCTCCATTTGAATCTTCATTTTTTAGGTATGTCAAGTCTTTACATGCATGTTCTTTACAATTTTCTTATTTTGGATTGAATTACTTTATCATGCTTTATCATACATGTTTAAAATAGACACATTCCCAATCAAGAAAGTAGCCTACAATCTCACATGATGCCACGTATATTTTCTACACTTAGGCTCTTTAATAATTATGTGTAATAAACAGACCTTAACATACCATGATGTCAAACTATACAAGAATAAATCCTTACAACATAATAAAAATACAATTCCACTATTATCTTGTATTCATTTCTTAGGAACTAATATTGGTCTCTTTATCATGCTACAGACAAATTCTCCCTCATACCGAGGAAACGATCAAGAATTAAACCAACACAGGAAGAGATAGAAGCTAAGAATACAAATAAAGCAGTGGCTATGAGGGAACTTCGTGAGAAGAGGAAATTGGACATGATAAATGAAGACATACCAATTGAAGAGGAACCACAACCATCACAAAGAGATATGGTATTGGCAGCACAAAGAGAACGAATGAAAAAACTTCGTGGTACGAGAGATTTGAATACCATAGTTGGAGACACGTCCTCTACCACAAGTCAACATGTAGGGACACCATCTACCACATCTCAAGTTGAGAGTACATCATCACTCACATGTGATGAAGGAGGTACACCATCATTCCCACCTCAACCTCAAGGTATGTCATCTATTCCATCTTCAATCGAAGGTATGCCATCTAACCCATCTCATTTAAATATTGATGAAATTCTTAATGTTGAGATGAATTTACCTAACACCACCTAGAATTTTGCATAGAAGCCAAAGTATTTGATTGATATTGATGAGAATATTTTGCAGCCAATGGAAGGTAAGATTCCAAAACACACTTGTAGAAGATATGCTAATAAGATTTGGAGATTGTTCTTTGAAAAGTTAAATGAGACTGCAAGATGTCAACTATTCATTGAAATGATGCGAAGTATAAAGTATAGGTCTATCATGAAGATTCTTGGGTTGAGAACATCAGAGGCTTCAAGTGAAAAATCTATTGTCAGGAATCTAATGAGTGCATATGAGAGTGTGGGTAACACCTCATGCACAAAAGATAGTAATGCAACACGGTGTGTGATTACATCGACTATAGTAAGTAGTCAAACAAGGAAAGCTCGTCTCATTAGAAAGATGAGTCAACAATTGAGAATTAATAGGAAAACTTTATCCAGAGCCATTGGAAGATGCCAAAGAATTATGGGCGTTCACGGGGAGACTACCACGAAAAGATAAACTAATTGTTGAAGCATTGAGATCACTAATTGAAGACTTTTGGAAGAATTACACAAGGGTATCTCTGAATCAAAGGGATGTGGTAAGGAGAATCGGTAGTCAGAACCATGAGCTACATCCAAAGCATTTTTTGGATGAGACTCAAACACAGTTTTATGGTAAATTTCTAGAGAAGTATCCTCAAATTAAAATTTGTCAAAGATATTTTGAAATGCTAAAACCTTTCTACGTTAAGATAAATCACACACGCACTACTTGTTGTAGATTACATATTGAATTTTCTAACCATTTTGATGCTTATAGGTCTATATGTTTAGATATGCATACTAACAATGATTTCTAGGGTTGTGCCATATGTGCCCCACCAACATCTTCAAGAGACTTCATATCAAGAATTTTATGTGAAAGAGAGGAAGGTCAAATATTCTACAAGAAATTATGCTTGGATGGCACATGTCATCGTTGTGGTGGCTTGCAACATTTTCTAATATGTGAACATATGGAAAGAACACATGCAGTTGGAAATGAACTAGTAGAGTTTGGCAAGTATAAAACAGTGGCATACAATACAAAAGATGGTAAAGAAGTAAAGAGGTGTGAATTGGTTATTGAAAAGATTCTAGTGTATCAGTTTATGCCTATATTTCATGACAACATAGTGTATGAGTATGCAAGACATGCCCATAGAGCTCGATGGTTGGACTTGCAATTCAAGTTATGTAAGGACACATTTCCAGTTGGTAGCATTGTTTCAGTCGTTGACTTTGCAGAGAACTACAGTCTACAACCATAGTGTGAGGTGCAATATCAATATTACAACTCCACACAGGTTTCTATATTTGTGCACATCACATTCATTCATGCGAATGATAGTACAGAGGATGACAAAAAGATCATAAGGGAGTATAATTTCTATATTAGTGATGATCACACGCATTCTATGGAGTTCGTGCAAGGTTGCTTTCAGGTGTTCTACAATGATTTGGCTAGAAGGGGCATATCATTCAATCAGCATATCACATGGTTGGATAACTGTGCGTCATAATTTAAGAACTCGTAGAATTTCTATTGGCTGAGTAGGAGGCATAATTTTACAGGTATTCAGCATATGTGGAACTTTTGTGAGGCCAGGCATGGAAAGGGGGAGCATGATGGTGTAGGAGCATGTATCAAAAGAGCCATAACACGAGAAGAGTTAAAGTATAAAGACAATGCAAAGTTGACAGATGCAAAATCGATTGTCGAGTGGTGTAATGCTTCCATGGGTCCAGGTAATGAAGGTAAGTCTTCAATTCGTAGATTTTTTTGGTTGATAGATGATACTAACATTGCACCATATGAGGACTGTTGTACACTGATAGGATCAAATGAGATGCACTCTTTCAGAAGCTCAATTGCAGGTTCATGGAGTATCCATACATGAAAGATGTCATGCTTTTGTTCTTCCTATACAATTCAAGTCTGGGATGAGTGCGAGTCAAAGGAGTGGGTTGACGAATGGCAGTTAAGTTATCTTAGCCCACTTGACACGTATCGACCTCCGACGGCACTGGAACTAACACATATGGAATCATCAGTTGACGTTGACCACATATCAGATTTAGTTCAACCAGGTAATATAGGGCACGTATATGCATCTAATTTCATTTAGTTCAACCAGGTAATGTCATCTTACTTTGTAGTGTTTTTGTAATGTTAACTAATTTCATCTAATTTGCTACACATATCAATGTAGGGCACGTATATGTAGTTATTGCAGATGAAGATAATGAAGAGGGAACAGATTATTACTTATGTCATTGTGTTGAGGCCAAAAAGAAATTGGAGGCCCCTATTACAGATGGAGAAAACATCAAATACCCTACAGGCTCAGTGGTTATTACTGGAACATGGCTTAGAAGGTACCCACATAAGAGTGTTAATATTTGGCTATTTCAGGACTTTGACACGCATCGGAAGATTCCTCATTACTCGAACCTTATCATGGCGTCCAATGTTTATTTGATAAAGTATCAGGGTAGACCTTTGAACAAAATCTAATGGAAGGTGCGTGAGTCTAACCATGAAGCAATACTTGACACAATAAAGAGTAGAGCAGACCCGGATGGTTCATTGGATTAATTTGTAAGTATTCACATTGATTTTGTAAAGTCATGTTACATTGAGTTGTAAGTATGCACATTAATTTGTAAGGTTTGTCTTTTTTTTATTTCCTTCTGCATTTTTACACATATACACATTTTTACATCATCATGTTATGCATTTTTGGTGTCCTACTCCTGATGCGACCAAACTCATAACTCACCCTACTTCCTCTAGACACCATTTGATGATCTCTCCAACACTCTAGATCCAGGGTGCCCAATCATGATGATGACCTATATACCATTCTCCTAAGGCACTCATAATTAATGAAAAGAAGACCAAGGCCGCCCAAGCTTAATAGACTTATTTCTTTCAATCTTGATGATCCAAACTCTTGCAAAACGACATCCACTTTCATGCCTTTAGATCTTCCTTCACATACAGGGTGCCAAATCAAGTTGAAAAATCTACATAAGGGTGCCAAAATGGATGAAAGGAGACATGAAACGCGCCTTAGGACTCCATGCTAAGGTTTGAGCCATTAAAGTCTCTTGATATTAGGCGCTCATGATGATGAATGATAAGGAGCGCCTAGACCTCTATAATGTACATTGGGTGCAAAAATAAAGGTGATTTAAAGTCACTTTGAGTCATTTGGGGTTAGTTTGAGTCTTTGAGTCATGTTGCAAAAAAGTGTCAATGTTGTCAAGTTGCACAAAGGAACTTTTACATTTTTGGTGTCTTGCTCTTGATGCAACCAAACTAACTATTCTAATGTGTCTGGATGGGTACATTTACGCTAGGCATGGTCCTGTTTTTCACCCAAACATGTCGAAACAGTCTGAGCTACATTGTACCGATGATATCCTTGAAGAGTCCAAAGTACAAAAAGGTAGCAATCTTTGACAAGATGTTACTCGAAAACCGTGTCACTTAGAAAATTCCATCTAAGGCAACGTGATCACGTAGAGTGCCTCTAAAATAACCTCTCACAATTTTTTATATCTCTGAGACATTTGCCCGTGGTGAAAGGTTTTTTGCTGCCCCAAAAATCGTCAGAAGGAGGCAGTGTAAAGTTGCAAAGGGGTGTAACTTTCATCCTGCTCCTGATGTGACCAAACTGACTATTTCAACGCATCCAGATGGGTACATTTACGCTAGGTATGGTCCTATTTTTCACCCAAATATGTCGAAACAGTCCGAGCTACATTGTACCGACGATATCCCTGAAGAGTCCAAAGTGCAAAAAGGTAGCAATCTTTGACAAGATGTTACTCAAAAACCATGTCACTTAGAAACATTTCATCTGAGGAAACGTGATCATGTAGAGTGCCTCTACAATAACCTCTCTCAGTTTTTTATATCTCTGGGACATTTGCCCGTGGTGAAAGGTTTTTTGCTGCCCCAAAAATCGTCAGAAGGAGGCAATGTAAAGTTGCAAAGGGGTGTAACTTTCATCCTGCTCCTGATGCGACCAAACTGACTATTCCAACACATCTGGATGGGTACATTTATGCTAGGCATGGTCCTTTTTTCACCCAAACATGTCAAAACAGTTCAAGCTACATTGTACCGATGATATCCCTGAAGAGTCCAAAGTGCAAAAATGCAACAATCTTTGATGATAGGTTACTCAAAAACTGTGTCACTTAGAAAAATTTTGTCTAAGGCAACACGATCATGTAGAGCACCTCTACAATAACCTCTCTTAGTTTTTTATATCTCTGAGGCATTTGCTTGTGGTGAAAGGTTTTCTGCTGCCCCAAAAATCGTCAGAAGGAGGCAGTGTAAAGTTGCAAAGGGGTGTAACTTTCGTCCTACTCCTGATGCAACCAAACTAACTATTCCAACACATTTTAATGGGTACATTTACGCTAGGCATGGTCCTATTTTTCACCCAAACATGTCAAAACAGTCTGAGCTACATTGTACCGACAATATCCCTGAAGAGTCCAAAGTGCAAAAAGGCAGCAATCTTTGACGAGATGTTACTCGAAAACTGTCACTTAGAAACATTCTGTCTAAGGCAAAGCAATCACATAGAGTGATTCTACAATAACCTCTCTCAATTTTTTATATCTCTGAGGTATTTGCCCGTGGTGAAAGGTTTTCTGCTGCCCCAAAAATCATCAGAAGGAGGCAGTGTAAAGTTACAAAGGGGTGTAAATTTCATCCTGCTCCTGATGTGACCAAACTGATTATTCCAATGCATCTGAATGGGTACATTTACGCTAGGCATGGTCCTATTTTTCACCCAAACATGTCGAAACAGTCTGAGCTACATTTGTATCGACGATATCCCTGAAGAGTCCAAAGTGCAAAAAGGTAGCAATCTTTGACGAGATGCTACTCAAAAATCATGTCACTTAGAAACATTCTGTCTAAGGCAACGAGATCACGTAGAGTGCCTCTACAATAACCTCTCTCAGTTTTTTATATCTCTGAGACATTTGCCCGTGGTGAAAGGTTTTCTGCTGCCCCAAAAATCGTTAGAAGGAGGCAGTGTATTAAGTCAGGATGAAAGCTTATTCACTCTAGGTGCCAATCTCAAGTTGCACAATCATGAATGGGTGCCTAGAGCAATAAGGCGCTACATCATGGTTCCATGACCTTGAAATGACACCCAAGCATGTAGGAGGAATTTTCAAGTAGCCAGAATATTTTTGAAACTCTAAGGAACTAGTCCAAAGACTCTATGGCACCATCTTGATACCATTGAGTCAAATTTGGAACTCAAACATATTGAAACAAGGTCTAGGAAGCTAGGCACCATCTCTTGCCAGTTCAACCTCTCAGATGCGCCAACATTGGAAAGACTCTTAATGAGCGCCTAAGTTTGAATTGATCTTGTGATTGAAAGTTTGGTGATGTATTGGTGCAAGATGATCTTCAGTTGAAGCAATCTAAGTTCTAGGAAGGGTTTAGAAGTTATCAACCTCTTCACTAAGTTAGGCGCACTTTACAAGCTTTCTTACCCAAGAGTTGCACCTCATTAAGACAAGGCGCATCTTAACCTCCGGGACTTTTCCAAAGAAGCGCTTTAGTTTATTAGCACCTTTGGACCTTGTTTTACATTCTGAAAGAGAAGGCACAGTTTGGAGGCATTTCTAACCCAGATTGATGCCTAGGTATAGTCATCTCTCTGGAGCATTATAATGTGTTTTAAAATGAAGGAGGACATTTCATAAGTTGGGGAATTGATCACTAAAGACCTTGGAGTGTTTGAATTACTCTAAGCAAGAAGGTGCATTTCCATGGAGTAGCATACTCTAGATAGCGCCTAATGCCATCAAGGCGCAATTCCACCCTCACTTTGGTGCCTATCATCAAGAAGGGGCATTGGGCATTCCTTGAACAGTTCTGAGCATTTGAAGTTCATGAAATCACCAAGGAATGTTGGGTGCCATGTGTATCCTCAACAAGCTTGAGTTTGCACCTAGACAAGTTGGCGCTTATTCATGTTTTAACTTCCCTCTTGAAGTGCCTAACTTGGGAAAAAGTTATCTTGTTGTTAGTTAAGTGTTTGATGTGTTTTGGAGAATCCAAAAGACTTCCTCTTGCTAGGCACTCTTCTTGGCAACTACAACCTTCAACTGGCGCCTAGATCCTGAAGAAAAACACTTGCAAGTGTGGGCGCACTTTCCTTGTGATGGAGCATCAAACTGGCGCCTAGAAATCATAATGCATGAAGTGAGCGCCTAGGATCCTATTGGTCCAATAGGTGGTTTTGGGATCCGTGTCAAGTCATTGGATTAGGTTGCCAACTCAGAATGATTTTCATGCACTTAGACTTCAAGGCGCCAAAACTAGTAGGAAAATATTTGGGGGGAAACCATGTTGATAAAAGTTGGGTAAATTTAACCTCCGAGTCTGATTAGGCTCCATATAACAACAATATTTATATCATGTCCCTTGCTTTATGAAACAAGCAGTATGTGTTAAGTCATAGGGATAACACTATGGTCCTTAGAAATTTCTTTGTGACTTTTGATAAGATTATCTACTATTATGTGGATGCTTGATAGTATTATACTGATCCATCGGTGAGCTTAAAATTTCATTGGCCGATAGGCCAATGCGACCATGACTCCGTTTGATTTCACTTCTGACAAACATTCCATCATTGACTCTTATCAGTCAGACAGACCGCTATCGGTGACTTTATATCCTTTCACACTGATGTCTTTGTCACTCTGATATGAGACTCTAAGTCCTTCACCTATCGGTAGGACTTAATACCATCAGCACACTCAAAAATTCTTCTGCCGACACACGAATCTCACCGATGACAACCTTCGGACCACACTCGTCAGTGAGACTCCAAACATCGGTGAACTCTAATCTTGTTGGGCTGATACACCGATGGATTTTGACTGTCGGTGTGACCCCCTTCATCGGTGAATCTCTCAACTACCCTTTCGATGCACCAATGGGATTATCTTCTGATACACCGATGTCTTCGACTTCAAACCACACTCGTTGGCAAGATAGACCACTATCGGCGAAGCCTAACCAAGGTTTGCCGATACGCCGATATGACCAACTCTTGACGTTGATACAAGGTTCTTTTGAAGGCAAAGGGCGCCTAGGCTTATGGGGCTCAATTTGATGTATTTATTGAAAGCTCAAGGTGAATTGATGCTTATTGAAAATGCCACTTAGTCCTTCATTTGCATTCTAGGCGTCATTTCCTATTGACTTATATACTCCTCCTCATGCTAGGGTGCCATAATGAAGTGGTTTAGACAATAGGTGTGCTTCACTTACTAGAGGCTTGTTCTCCTTCCACCTTAGGTGCACTTTTATGGTGGAACAGGTGTCAATGGGCGCCTTGTCTTAAATGAATGCTCTCTCTAAGTTGGGCACCTTTTGAGGCTTTATGAGTTGCAAATTGTGCCTTAACCCTTCATGCTTGTTGCTCAATGTTTGAATGTTTAAGAAAGTCTCCTTTAGGCGCTCATCTTAATGACTTTTTCTCAAGGCACAATCATCCTAATGACTTAGATATTCATCCTAGTGTTTCAGGATATCAGGCTACTAGACTTAGTCATTTTCAGGATCTCAAACATAAAGAATAACATGATGATTCATTTTTTTGTATTACATATAGTTGACATTCTATGCTACTCATAAAGAATATTAATATTTTCTGTCCAACATGATGATTCATTTTTTTTAAATACAACTTTTATCTTTTAGTTCCAAAATGAGGTTTAGGTGATACTTGAATAACAATAGCTAGCTTATTGGATCAACAAACATCCTATGTAATACAATTGGACTTTAAATATTTGAAGTAGCCATCTATAAATATCTATTCAAACGTGGATTTATAATGCAAGTATGGACGCCATCAATAAAAAAGATTTGTATTAACCAAATATCCATATAAGCATACATCAATATCTATCAATATAAGTATAACATATATATAAAATAGCCATATAGGCTTACAAGAATGCCATATAGGCATACAATGTCAACTATATGCAATACAAAATATATGTCCACAAATGCCATATAGGCATACAACAAAGGAACACAATAAAAAGTCATTCCCCTCTAGTTGGTGAAGAGAATAGATCACGGGCAACCTTTGATCTTCTAGGGGATGGAGACGTGCATGTGGGTGGTCTACTACGAACCCGAGGGCTGATCCTCCTATTTAGTTCTTCTTGCATCTTTAGCTGTTACAATAAAAAATATAGACATTAATATATAGAAATTACATGTTATAAAAAATGAAACATTTAACAAAATAATCACTTATCGCTAACATATAATCTGTCTCCTCACTTGCCTCAGTAGCAGGAATAGCCCGTGGTGATGTCATGTCCTATATAAACCATCCAAATAGAAATTAAACTTCAAATCAATAATCTTTTGATTTTTCAAAAATAAACAACTATAACAATGAATGTAAATTGAAATTCTCTAATCTGCCTCATACCCTTGTCAATGCCATGGAGCTATGAATCGCAGAGGTCACACCATGCTCCATTGCCCTATGAACATTGGGAGGTGTCTCTGCAGCCTGCATCATCTGGAAATAAAACAACATTATTCAATTACGAAAACTATAATAGTGATGCAAATCATGGCTCCTAACATACACATGCATTCATCTAAACATGGAAGTACACACAATAAAGCACACAAGTCACATACAAAAATCTAGTAAGTACAATTCATTCATTAAACTATTTATTTTATTACCTCCGTAAAGCTTTGAAGTCCACCACCGCTGGCAGGTGTTGCTGTGAAATCTACAATATTAACCTATTCAACATCCAAAATCAGATATTAGAATACCATTCATATAACAATGCTATTCACATGTAATATTTATAATTGTTTACTAGTTACATACCCCGACAGTAGATGATCTAGTGTAAAATCCAGGTGGCGAACCACTGAAAACTACATCGATGCTATGACCCTGAAATTTTATTAAAATCATCAATTTAAATTAGTTAATCTTGCATTTCAAAAATGAAATTTAATAAATTAAATTCAATAAACTTGCTAATATTTACCTGAGTATCAAGGCTGAAAGTCTCACTCAGGAGGGTATCTGTCATCACCATCTGCTCAGCTGCAGATGTAGCCTGTGCACCTACGTCCTGACTATCCATGGGGTCATAACCACAGGATGACCTGCAAGCCTGACAAGCATGGGGTGGGACCCTACTCCTTGAACTATCTCCCAACCCACTCTGTGCTGTAGGACTGGCATGCTCTATGATGCTCTAGGTCAAGGCACTAATGGACTGAAGTGTATCGACCTCAACACTCTCCTTCACAATGGAAGGGATAGAAACATGCTCATGGGCTGGTCTGCTGATTACTCATCTCACTACCCACTGTGGGTCAAGATGTACCCTTGGTCTATCTTGTGCTGACCCCCCACCTCTACCCTGGAAGTCCCGCATATCAAAATAGTTTGGCACTTTATTGAGAACAAACTTGCAGTAGAGTTTCCTCAAAACGTATTGTGGGACCTCATTATTATTGCATGGAGGATGGTCAAAAACCATCCACCACCTCTGCCCAAAATTGTCCCTTATCGCTTGGTTGTTGCACCAATGGATAGGGAACCTCTTACATGTAATGGGTAGAGGTTGATTTGTTTGTGGGTTTGTGAAAATTGAACACAAGTCTAATTTTGTGATTTGTAATTTTTTCACATCTTGGTATGACAGCTTGTCTGCATAATAATCTCTAAACTCTCTCCTCTTATTCGTCTAACTAGTTATTTGCTTGCTAATTGAATCTAGATTTGATAACATAGATTCAAGAGATTCAACAAGTGTGGACCTATGCAAGGTTGAAGTGGAGGGATCTTTCAACCTTGCAATTATATCTTCAATTTCTTTTTTGTTGTTTTCAATTTGCCCCATTATATTTTCTTATGTTCCAGAGGCATGTCGAGGAATGAATGGAGGATGTTGTTCTGCAGGTATTTCCTCCTCAGGATTTTGTGGATTTTGAGGAGGAGGAGGAGGAGGAGGTGCATTAACATTTCCTGACAATTAACGAAATATACATCAAAAAATAACTCAAACCTACCTATTTAGAAGCAAATTCAAACAAAAAAACAAATAAAACTCACTCCTTTGGCGTGCTCGGCGTCGTGGCAACATTTTGGCGATGAATCGACAAGATTTTGGTGTTGAATTGTCTTTTCCAAAACGCGAGCGCGCTTCCTAGGGTTTGCAAGCCGCGAGGATAGAGGAGAAAAACATAAATGAAATGAAATGACAATCCTTTTTTTTATTTATAATAGTTAATAACACACTCGCATTATGTATGATTTTTTTTTTTAAAACCATTTGGCCACTTTTTGGCCCCCCATCTTTTTGCACTTACCCACCTAAACTAGCACTGGCACCCATAGTGGGTTCAAGGGTTATGTCATTAGAATAATTAAAAGTAACATTAAATAGTATAGTTGCAACCCTAGATTTATATTATACAAAAACTAAACATTATATAGTTAAACAGAAAACCTAATGGTTAAGCAAATACAATTGAGAAGTATACACTAATTTGACCACCTTTGCCAACATTTTGCCAGCGCGTGCCTATATGGGTGTTTGGAATAGATTATGAACATCCCTCGGCATAAAGGAAACAAAATATTTGTCAGATATAACAGTTGGAAATGTTCTGGCAGACAGGTATGCAAAATCTGGACGCATAGACAAGGAATATGAACTGTTTGACAGACGCGTCATCTCATAGATTCAATGATTGCAGGCACACAAAATAGACTTGTTGAACAGGCCTTAAAAACTTTCAAGCAAAGGCAATTGGTAGGCATAAAGCCAAATCCATGTGTTTGCGTGTGTATATTCCAGACGTTGTAATTTGAAATCGCCCTAGTAGACACATTTGCAAAATTTGGAGGCGTAGAGAAGGTACATGAACTATTTGACAAATTACCTCATAGAGAAGTCATCTCATGGCATACGATGATTGTAGGTTATGCATTATGGAAACAAGATAACAGGTTATGCTCTTAAATCTGCGATGCAACAGTTGAGATTTTGGACATACTTCAATCACATGAGTTACAGATGATTGTTATGAGATCATCTTTCACCTTCTCAATGGTGTTGGCTATCTAGAGGATACCCTAAACTTTAACACTAAGCTGCCAATAAACCTGGTGTGGATGTGTTTTCAGTTGCCTGTAGATCTCAGGCTTGCTACAAAAGTTTTGGACCTTATAAATGTTGAATGACTTATGATCTTTTCTCAATCATCTAAAACCGGGTTGAGATAGAATGGAAGATTAAAAAATAGTCTCAAACTCAAAAATAATTTGCAAGATACCTTCAAGACATGTTTCTCCATCAAATTCACTTGAGACTTGCACATGATAACATTCAAAGGGATAAGTTACAACAAATTGAGTACCGCGTTTTATCCAATTTTGATACTTTCAAGCAAATGCAATTGACAGGTTTACAAACAAATCCAACAGCGTTTGCCAATATTTAGCCAATGCATGCCAAAATGGGAAATCTAGAATAGGAAATTTAATCATATTTGAAACCCTAATTACGTTATACCTATAGTCATTCATAACGTGTCCATGGTTGACCTTCTTTCCCGCGCTAGGCTATCTTGAGGACACCCTAAACTTTTCCATTAAGATGGCAGTTAAACCTACAATGATTGTGTGGATATGTTTCTCTTGGTGGCAGATCTCATATAAATATAGACATATTTTATTTGTTAAAATGACTTTAGAAACTTTTGGCAAATGAAATTAAAAGATACAATCTCTGGTAAAAATATATACAAAATCTGGATGCCTAGCCAAGGTGTACGAACTGTTTGGAAGACGTCTCTAAAGGTAAACATATTGAAATGCAAAGATTGTAGACTATGCACAAAATGGATTTGTTGAAAAGACCTTTGAGACTTTTAAGCAAAAGCATTTGGCAAGTGAAAAATTAGATTTGCAAACTTTGTCAGCATCCTCCCAGTCTGCGCTAAAATGGGTGCTTTGGAACGAGTAAGGACATCCATCGCCGCATAATGGAGGGGAATATATGTCAGATATTATAGTGGAAAAGCTCTGGTAGACATGAATGCAAAATGTAGAATCATAGACAAGTTGTGAACTGTTTATCAGATGCCTCAAAGAGATGCCATCTCATGGAGCTGTCATACTTCAATCACATGTAAAACCCTAACTGCATTACGCCTACAGTTGATTATTTTGTGCACATGAAATGGTTATGGCATCCATCAAAGCATGCAGGGTAGAAGAAATCTATCAGATGTTGTGGTTGCAACGGCTCTGCTAAACATGTATGCAAAATGTAGGAGTATGCACAAGGTACACGAGATGTTTGGAAAGCAATGATTGCAGGATATGTACAAAATGGATTTAATAAAAAGGCTGTAGAAACTTTTAAGTGAATGCATTGGACAGGATTGAAGCCTGGTCTGTAGTATCAAGATCTCTAATGGTATATAGTAATGCAGATCGAGGTTATCCAGAGGAATAAATCATGAATAAAGACAACATAAAACACAATATAATAATGGATTTATTGAAGAGGATTCAAAAGAAAACTAAATTAGAATACATAAATCGATGGAACCTGGATCCAAATGCTTGACTAGCTAAGGGGTTGATGTTGCTCCCAAATCCAATCTTGCAGCTCCAACCTCCTTTCCCAATCAATCCTCAAAATTCCTTTTTACAGAGGGAGAGATCTCCCAAATTCTTCTAGAGGGTTCCCGACACAAATTCTCAAGCGCCCATTTTTCATGAATGACAACAAATTCCCCCCTTTTTTCTTTCTCATAATTTGTTATTTATTAAATTTATAACATTACAACTATGATTTAATTTACAACCATTTAATATAATTTTTATTTTATTTATTCTAATAATAATTATATATATGTTTTATTACAAATTATAATTATTTATAAATTTATTTTAATATTTATTTAATGAACATATTTTGTTTATTCACATTTAATAATCTTCTTTACAATCTATTTTATAATAGTTTGTTTTTCCCATATAAACTACAATTTATATTAAAGCATTTATATTTATTTATCAAAAGCGCTTTCATAACATAATGATTCTTATTATAATGTAATAATTAACCAAAGTACTAATCAAGCAATTCTAATTGGATAAATCTAAATGTCAAACAATACCTAACCTCTAAGCATGATCACAAAACACGACCATGACAACAGAGACAGACTGTCATGCCCAAACAAACGACAATGACTAGATGCAATACTGGATACTCATCCTTTTCAAGGATGATGACTAACTAGGGGACCTTATATTAACTTCGTTCAACAAATTTCCATTGGTTTAAGGCACGCTCAGACTTATTAATTTAGGTGGAGTCAATGCCTGATACCTGTAACCTGCTGCAAACAGCACAGTCAAACATGTAGATATATATACTCATACAATCATACACATCGTGAAAGGAAGTCGTAGTGTAGCAGGGTACTCACACATGAGTAATGCGACACTGTTCCTTTCATAGAAACACATCAAACAAGTAACCACATCACACATAACACTCAATTACTGAACAATCAAGATAGAACAATCAGTTACATAACGATCAAATGCAAGCAATCACTAATAATAGCATCAAAACCATAATTAGATAACACATAAAGCTCAAAATTATATTAATCCACATCATCTAGTATGTCCATAAATCGGTCATAGCATAAGCACAACACACCAGTAATAGAAGTATCATCAAATGTCATCTAACATCAATAAAGTATCATCAATCAACATCATAACAATGTATCCATCATCAACAAAATGTGATAATGTCTAGTCCTAATAGAACAACTATCAGTCTTACAGAAAGCAAAATGAGGGGCACTACATAACAATTCCATCTACCACATAGATTTTACACAAACATATTAAATCAATTTCAAATGAAAGAAGAAGAAAATACAAGAACTCCTACCTCACTCTCACCAGGTTAGGGAGAGCCCTAATTCATACAAATCCATTCCACAATACAAAAATCTCCATCTCTCTTTTGTGCATCCTCCTACCTCCCCTTTTTCAAAATTCATCCACAATATATAAAACCAAACATGCAAACCCAATGTATTCCACTCACATAAATGACCCTCTAAAAATAAAATATCACATTCCCATAATATCCAAAAGGAGAATCTTCTCCTATTTCAAATCTCTAGAATAATAAATTGCCTTAACTCTTCCCTCTCCCACAACTAACATTATCAACAATAAATAAATTTTCTTTTCCACAAATTTTCAAAGAACAATGATAAAAACAATTAAAAGTGGGGTCAAGAAGGACACAAATAGATAAAAATCAGCAACCCAAAATAAATTCTTAACACACACTCACAAATTAGTCTTTACTCCTCCCATGAGTAAGACTAGGCTTAATGAGGAAACACATAAGAAAAGTTCCTGAAAACCTCCAAAAATGTATATCCTGGCCACCCACCTGCACACTCACTTCAAACACCAGTATGTCCATGAATATAAATAGCCGAAGCAATTGAAATAATGTATAACAAAAGTGCATAATGTTCATGATCCAATAATACATGAGATATAATATAAACATTAATTAATTCACTTAATAAATTCTTTTAAAAAATGCATAACCATTAATAAACTATCTCGTCACAATCATAATAACGTAACATTCATATAATTCGAATCTAAAATATATATAATATCCAAAGAAATATTAAAGTAAACATACAATCAAATATTAACTAGTCATTTCTCATAAAATCTATTTAACTATACAACATTTATTTTCAATATATATATAAACTAAATCCATTCACTCAAACATTAAATTTTTTCAATCATGTAATTTCTCTAACAATCAATATTCTAAAACACACAAGTATAGAAATCACACACACAAAACCCATTTACATAATATGCAAACATATATAAATTATCATTATATTAGTAAAATAATATAGTCCTCAAAGTATAAAGCCATAATAGCATATAAAAGTATCTATCTAGTGTGAAAAGGGTGGACCTTACATCCTTCCCTCCTTAGAATTAGGCTTCCTCCTGGAAGCCCTCAAGAAGAAGGATAAAGTAACTTACAAAAGTGACAAGCCATATAGAGGGTACAAAGTTAAGAATCTAGGAAGAAAAGAATTGACCATCCTAAACTAGTCTATTACATTGCTTAAGTCTATAAGAATTCCCATGCCACCTCTTTCCATCTCCCCATAGAACCTAATAAGGCCCACTTCAAAAAGTATAAATAATACAAGAAAACTTTAAAATTACCAGCAGTATCAATAATACAACAGCCTCAAAACTCAATGCCAATAATTTAAAAAAAAAGTAAAATCTTAAATAAAATCAAAAATCAAATCTCATAATAAAATTTCAAGTGTGGCCACCAATGTAAAAGAATATTATAAACTCCATTAAAAGTTCAAACAGAAGAGTCCCTGAGGTAAGGAAACTTATCAATTTATAAATCGGCTGAGTAGCCAAAAGTAGAACAAAAAATAATATATCATTGATGCTACTGGTTGTAATTTAATAAAATAATTCCACAACATTAATAATAGAAATGAAATCTAATACTCAAATATTATTTAACCAAGATGCACTTTGTGACTGTTACAAACCACTTGAAGGGGAGAAGGTGTATGGTGGTATTAATCTCAATACTTAATCTATGATTAACCTATTTATTGGATAACCTATGCCTATCAACATTAAGAACATTCAAAGATATCCTAAACACAAGCCCAAGGCCAAAGTAACACAAGTGAGAGTACGTCTTAGAGTTCTCGAGATAAGAAATAATATGGTCTATATTCTCATTAAGGTAACACCCAATACTATTAAGAAAAATTCATATCACTATTACATTACGACGACAATGAAAACATACTAATTTATGTACTCTAGGGCCTACTAATATCTATTGTAGTAGCCTATAAATAGTTGACTATACAATTCACAAAATGTGCTACCATCATGTCACAACACAAATTATTTCCAACCTACTTAATCACTTAATGTTATTAAACATTTCCTAATTTAGTCCTATTTATCAATAAAATAGTTCACCATCAATTCTAACATTCAAAAAGTGTTACTTGTACATCCAAACCATATATTGAGGAAAACAAGCCTGGATAACTCTACTATATATGTTCTTCGTTAAACTCACTATATTCTTAATGACACCAACATGCTCATCTTACAACATTCACTTGCAAAAAGATACATACAACAATATGACCCAAGCATATCCCCAGAGTTCCCAAAGTGTTGGAATTAGGGCAAGAATTACTGTTAGAATTATGATTAGAATTAGGGTAGGTTTGTGGTTAGAATTAGGGTTAGTGTTATAATTAGGGTTGGTGTTAGGGTTACGATCAAGGTTAGGGTTAAAATAATGTTGTTTAGATGTTGCAACTATGGTTAGAATAACCATGTTAGGGTTAGGGATAGAATTATGGTTAGTGTTATGTTTAGAATTAGAGTTAGGGGTTGAAATTAGGGTTATTAAAGGGTTCGGGTTAGCATTAGTATGTTGAGTACTAGTGACTCAAATTACAGGTTCATTGGTTCCTTAGTTATCCCTTGTTATCGGCCTAATGGTCTTACCGATGTGTGATGTCCATCGGCATGAGGGTGGTCATCGGGGAAGCCTGTGGTAGTGTCTCCGATCTCTTTGGTCTCACCGATGGTAGTGAGACATCGGCATGAGGTTGACCATCGGCAAAGCTGGTGGTAGGAGCTCCGACAGTGTTGGGTCACACCGACGATGGATGAAGGGTTAGCGAAGTGTTAGCGATCTCGTCGGTGTGAGTCAATCCGATGAAAGATCATCGAAGTGAGTAGTGTTATCGGCGTAGCTGGAAGGAGTCTCCCCGTTACTTCATGTTATACTGATGAAGGGTTTGCGTCGGCGTGAGAATCACTGTCGGCCAAGCCTTGAGTTCTCACTCCGATGGACCTCGTTACTCCGATGGATGACATTGGCTTTGGCATCGGTGGGACATTGGTCTTCGGCGAAGTTTGGTTTAGTCTTGACGATTGTTGGTGTCTCTCCGATGGAACGGTCATCGGCATGACAATCCTTGCCGGGTTGACGTTTGGAAGTTTCTCCGATGGGCATTGGTCACCCCGATGGGAGTTGGAGAAGTGTTTGACGTCGGCATGAGGACTTCTATCGGCGTAGCTTTAAGGCTTTAGGCCGATGCATAGTGGTCATGCCGACGAAGGGCGAAGACTTGGTATCGGTGAGACAAGGGACTATCGGAGTGCATGGTTGTGGTTGGGCTGATAGTTTGTGTTGTGCCGATGGGGATAGACTGGAGACGTCGGCGGCAAAAGTGCCAACTGTTATCTTACATGTGTTCGGGCATTTAAACCCAGATGTCCAACTCGAACCTGTGCATGTGGGACTAAAGTCTCCTATGAGAATACGAACCGGTTAGAGTCGACCGCTATGCGACGGTTGGAAGACAGCATTGCTGGGTAGTTGGATCAAACGGTTAACTACATGTGGTTTCAATTGGATTGCTAGAAAGCAATGAGGAAATCGATAGACTACGTCGGGTGAGTTCAATCCGATGAAGCTCTGGTTTTTTCTTCTTCTGTGAAGTCCTTTGCTGTATGCTGTATCTAACATGTGAACATCATGTGAAGGGACTGAGAAGAGAATGAAAATAGAGTTCAGGTGAAAGTGTTCTGGCTGAGAAGATGAAGTTCTGTACTGTGTGCTATTTGTGGCATGATCACAGTATGAAGAACCAACCAAGTTCTGGAAATTTTTGTGCAGGGTTACTGTCAGTTATTCTTCAGAGGGAGCAAGATGTAAATCCCCTGTAAAGGCTTATTGCCAGTTTTGTATTGTAACTATTTTTCTGTTGCTGAATAATACAATGGTGATCTGGGCTTTTGGAGTGTGGGTTTTTTTACCCGTAAGGGTTTTCCCCACGTAAATCTGTGTTCTTGTTCTGTCTTTCATGTTTAATGTCTCTGCTATTGAAACTAGATATTGTTCGCTTGTGCTTTCCTCTAAGGGTCAATGTAGGAAATGTTCTATGTCTGTTTCTGCTTTAAAGGCATAGTTGTGCATGTTTTTGAAGCATATGGAAAGAATTTAAATTTGTCGAAGACACCACTTTTCTTAGAAATACGTTCTGAGATGCCCTCATTTCCTTACAAGTGGTATCAGAGCCTTCTTCTGGGATATGCTTTGTTGCTCACATATGTACATTTGTGTGCTGCATGTGTTTGCATGTAAGAGTTCCTGGTGTATAAGGTCTGGGTATTCCTTCTGTGATGATTTCTTAGTGTGACAGGCTTGAGGAAATCTGAAGGAAATGTCTGTTTGTTTGATCCTTGTTTGAGTGAAAGTCTGGCAGTTGATCTTGTGTTTCTGTTTCAGTAGTGCTTGAAGGATGGTGAAGAGACTGGAGCTGGTCATGATGTGGCCTGAGGCTCTTAATTGACAGTATTTAATCTTGTTGCATGGGGTTTGCTTTGAGGCTGTGTTGCTGCAGTAACTTTCATATTGGGTGTCTGTGTGAGAGGCTCTCTGATGATATGAAGGAGTTTGTGTTACTGCTCAGCCATGGAGTATTGTGCTTATGCTGGGTGTTTTGTTCTTGGTATTGGAAGGCATAATTTTTTGTTACCCTGATTGCATGCAGGCTTTGGAGTTGATCATTGGATGATCTGAGAGCTTCTGTAATTGCCTGATTCTCTCGGATGCATGTGCATGTTGGTGGTTGAGGGATTGGTCTACAAGTGGGCCTAAAGCTCTTGAACTGCTATTTCCTTAAGTGGATATTTTGCACTTGCATGACTCAGATTCATGTTTTTTGGATTTGAGGGGTTTTATAGTTTTTCCTTAAAAACTATGGTTTTGCATATTCATGATGATCCATTATTCTGGTTTAACTGTTATGGAGTTTTGTTGCAGACTTTTTGGGTTTTCCAGATGTGAAGTGGGTATGGATGTGCATGGGTTTTTTTCAAACACAAGTGGTTTTTGCAGGTTTTACACGGTCAAAAGAAAAACTTGTGGTTTTGTGAAGCTGTAGTTAAGCTATTTCTAGACCCTGGCTTTTGGGATGTTGTTGGATGATATAGTTGCAGTTTTGCATGCATGCTCTGTGCATGGTGTGAGGAGGTGAAATGCTTTCTCTGCATGGGAGTGCTGGTATGTGATATGACACTCAGCATTTCTATGGTAATGCTTCTAGTTTCTTGACTATGGTGCTCTGGTTGTGGACATGTTGGGCGAATCAGTGAAAAGTAAGTTTTCTGATGCTTGAGTCTTGTTGTCTACATTGTTATTTATTCCTTGAAATCTCAGTTTTGCAGTTTCCAGTGTGATAGTGAGGTTGCATGATACATTGGTTGGATCTACGAGTTATGTAGTTTTGTGGGCTGATCACCTATTAAGCTACAGTGAGATGACTCGGATGTGGACTGTCTTTATCCACAAGGTTGTTTCAGTGTTTATGCAGATTTGTTAGCTGGCCTTGTCTGTGGTCACTTGTGCATTGGTGTGACTGTTTTGGGATGAGAGGATGGATGTTGTAGAGTATCTGAATAGTTGGTTATGGAGACTTGTAGTAAGTGTATCATGATGTCATGTATAGCTTGAATACACAGGTTTGTGTAAGCTATTGACAATGATAGTTTAATTCCTTGTTTTGGAGATCTTGGTGTCACTTGGTTTTATAGTCACATGGACATGTTAATGTGTGGACCTGGAAGATTTTCAGATTAGGAGATGTTTGGTCAGGATGCTTGGAAAGCTCTGTTGTTACAGTTCAGTGGGAGCTTTAGCATTGACTGTGTGTTTCATCACTTAGTGGTGAATGATCTTCTTTAGTGTTGTAGATGCTACTAGGAGGAGCTCTTTGATCCTGTTGCTACAGAAGGGTTCTTTCACATTTGCAGGGGCACTATTTGAGGATGAGTAACATCTTGGAGTCATGGAGGATTCATGAAATTCTTGGCTGAGGTGTTGGTGGTGCTTGACAGGTGATGTTGGTTTAGAATTTTGGTTTTTTCATATCATGATTTCTGCTTTTGAATTTTGGTATGATACATTGATCTAGAGACCATGGTTATGTTCACCTAGAGCATGGAATCTCCTAATGGAGATGGTAAGATCATGATGTCATGATAAGTTCCTGATTTAGATGATTGGAGTTTTAACAGTGGTCTGGTTACTTCTCTATGTTTGGGTACATTTATCTTTTGCTTGATTACTTCATAGTGTTGTAGTGATGCAGTTGGAGTTCAGCATGAGGTGATTGTTCAAAGGTACTCATGGATACATGGAGAATAAGGTGAGACTGTACATGTTGTGCTAAATCAGAGTTTACAGCTGGAAGTTCGAGGAGTCTTTACCTTGGTTGAATGTGAATTCAACAAAAGATCTAGAGGAGATTGTTCTTGGAGAAAGTCATTAGGACTTGGGTATCTTGGAAGAACATTCTCTTTCCCCACTCTTGGTCTACGTGACAAGTTTCACTTGAGAGGTATAGCCCATTGTTTCTCTCAGGTGTTTTATGCTTTCTTTCATAGATATGGTTCTGGTGGATTCATTGTGAGAAATGAATAGCATGATTATCTCCTTGTGCATTTGAGTTTAGAGATATCATTCATTGATGAGGACTGTTAGGAGATGGTTAATGGGCTGATTTCCTGAAATGGGAAAAGAATTAGTTTGATCTTCTTTGGTTTGTGAGGCTTACATCCATGTTAGTTGCGCTTGATCTTGGAGATTGAATGTTTGTTTAGATGTTGTTATGCTGGTTCACTCTGGGGTGTTTTGAAGGAGATCATACTTGACACAGTTGGCATTCAGAGGTGTATGTAAAAGGATTATCTACAGGTATATGATGTGCAGTGTTCCTCGTGGTCTCAGTTAGTTTCTCTGATGGTGTGTTTCACATTACATTGTTTTGAGATTTGATTGGAGCTGAAGTGATCACTAGTTTGTGGTCATGTGCTTTCACTTATGTTGTTGGGTGACAGCATGAAGGTTCTGTTCTGTTATCTCTTTCTTTGTTGGATGTGGAGAACTTGGGAGAACTTTGGACTGGTGGTGAGGAGTTGTTCTTGCAGGATTATTTGCTTACAGTTTTTGCATATCATGGTGGATGTTTCCTTGGTACTACATGATTATTTACACGTTCTATGTAATGCCATTGGTGGATTTTTTGTATGCCATGATCTTTTTCAGATCTGCATTACCCATGCAGTGGGAGTTCTTGAAGTGTTTGGTCTTCTTCGACTGGTTCACACTTTGAGCTTGTATTTGCAGTTGATGGGTGTATATGTAGGTGGCATGAGTCTACTGATGTTCATACCTTTAAGGTATGAGTGATTGGATGTTTTAGCACTGGCTATGTGTGCTATTTTTAGTCATGTGGGTTTTATGTTCAGTTGGATGGGTACAGTCAACTTACTGATTGTTGTTCTAGCTGATGGTTTATCTTGTTTCTGGAGAATGTTTCTGGCTGTGTTCTGGAAGTTTTGAAGTTGTTTTTGTTAAAACTTCTATGGAGCTTGTGAGCATAGTGGAGTGGTGGCAGTATCAGTTTTGGTTCTGTGATATGGAGCATTGATGGTTTCCTGTAATTTCTTCGTCAAGTGGGAGAATGCTAAGTACTAGTGACTCAAATTACAGGTTCATTGGTTCCTTAGTTATCCCTTGTTATCAGCCTAATGGTCTTACCGATGTGTGATGTCCATCGGCATGAGGGTGGTCATCGGGGAAGCTTGTGGTAGTGTCTCCGATCTCTTTGGTCTCACCGATGGTAGTGAGACATCGGCATGAGGTTGACCATCGGCAAAGCTGGTGGTAGGAGCTCCGACAGTGTTGGGTCACACTGACGATGGATGAAGGGTTAGCGAAGTGTTAGCGATCTTGTCGGTGTGAGTCAATCCGATGAAAGATCATCGAAGTGAGTAGTGTTATCAGCGTAGCTGGAAGGAGTCTCCCCATTACTTCATGTTATACTGATGAAGGGTTTGCATCGGCGTGAGAATCACTGTCGGCCAAGCCTTGAGTTCTCACTCCGATGGACCTCGTTACTCCGATGGATGACATTGGCTTTGGCATCGGTGGGACATTGGTCTTCGGCAAAGTTTGGTTTAGTCTTGATGATTGTTGGTGTCTCTCCGATGGAACGGTCATCGGCATGACAATCCTTGCCGGGTTGACGTTTGGAAGTTTCTCCGATGGGCATTGGTCACCCTGATGGGAGTTGGCGAAGTGTTTGACGTCAGCATGAGGACTTCTATCGGCGTAGCTTTAAGGCTTTAGGCCAATGCATAGTGGTCATGCCGACGAAGGGCGAAGACTTGGTATCGGTGAGACAAGGGACTATCGGAGTGCATGGTTGTGGTTGGGCTGATAGTTTGTGTTGTGCCGATGGGGATAGACTGGAGACGTCGGCGGCAAAAGTGCCGACTGTTATCTTACATGTGTTCAGGCATTTAAACCTAGATGTCCAACTTGAACCTGTGCATGTGGGACTAAAGTCTCCTATGAGAATACGAACCGGTTAGAGTCAACCGCTGTGCGACGGTTGGAAGACAGCATTGCTGGGTAGTTGGATCAAACGGTTAACTGCATGTGGTTTCAATTGGATTGCTAGAAAGCAATGAGGAAATCGATAGACTACGTCGGGTGAGTTCAATCCGATGAAGCTCTGGTTTTTTCTTCTTCTGTGAAGTCCTTTGTTGTATGCTGTATCCAACATGTGAACATCATGTGAAGGGACTGAGAAGAGAATGAAAACAGAGTTCAGGTGAAAGTGTTCTGGATGAGAAGATGAAGTTTTGTACTGTGTGCTATTTGTGGCATGATCACAGTATGAAGAACCAACCAAGTTCTGGAGATTTTTGTGCAGGGTTACTGTCAGTTATTCTTCGGAGGGAGCAAGATGTAAATCCCATGTAAAGGCTTATTGCCAGTTTTGTATTGTAACTATTTTTCTGTTGCTGAATAATACAATGGTGATCTGGGCTTTTGGAGTGTGGGTTTTTTACCCGTAAGGGTTTTCCCCACGTAAATCTATGTTCTTGTTCTGTCTTTCATGTTTAATGTCTCTGCTGTTGAAACTAGATATTGTTCGCTTGTGCTTTCCTCTAAGGGTCAATGAAGGAAATGTTCTATGTCTGTTTCTGCTTTAAAGGCATAGTTGTGCGTGTTTTTGAAGCATTTGGAAAGAATTTAAATTTGTCGAAGACACCACTTTTCTTAGAAATACATTCTGAGATGCCCTCATTTCCTTACATAGTATTGGGGTGAGGGTTGTGGTTGGGGTTAGAATTAAGGATAGAATTAGGTTTAGGGTTAGCATTAGTATTAGGGTGAGGGTTAGGTTTACGGTTAGAATCAGGGTTAGGGTTAGAATTATGTTTAACTAGAGTTAGGGTTAGCATTAGTGTTAGAATTAGGGTTAGGGTTAGGGTTACAAATACAATTAGTGTTTGAATTAGGGTTATTAGAGGGTCCAAGTTAGAATTAGGGTTAGGGTTAGTATTAGAGTTAGGGATAGAATTAGGATTACACTTATGCTTAGAAATAGGGTTAGGGTTAGCATTAGTATTGGGGTGAGGGTGAGGGTTAGGGGTAGAATTAGGGTTAGTATTGGGGTGAGTGCTAGGGTTTGAATTAGGGTAGGAATAAAATTAGGGTTATTGTTAGGTTTAGAATTATGGTTACAACTAGAGTTAGGGTTAGCATTAGTGTTAGGATTAAGGTTAGGGTTAGCCCGTTAGGGTTATAATTACAATTAGCATTTGAATTAGGGTTTGGATTAGTGTTAAAATTAGGGTTACAGTTAGAAATACAATTTGGGTTTTGTTTAGAATTAAAGTTAGGGATATAATTAGGGTTAGGGTTAGGGTTCAAATTCGAGTTAGAATCAGGGTTAGAAATATGGTTAAGGTTAGGGATATAATTAGGGTTAGGGTTATGTTTAGAATTATAGTTAGGGTTACAATTAGGATTAGTGTTAGGGTTCTGGCTAGAATTAGGGTTATAGTTAATATTATAGTTAGGTCTTGAATTAGGAATAGAATTAGGGATAAAATCATAGTTAATCAAATGTAGGATAGAATTAGGGTTAGGGTTATCCTTTAGGTTAGAATTTTGGTTGGAATTAGGGTTAGGGTTAGCATTATTGTCAAGTTTAAGGTTAGGGTTAGGGTTATAGTTACAATTTGGGTTCAAATTAGAAGTTAGGGCTACAATTAGGGTTAGGATTAGGGTTTAGGTTCAAGTTAGAATTGGAGTTAAAAATATGGTTAGGGTTAGCATTACTATTGGGGTAAGGGTTATTGTTAGGATTAGAAATAGGGTTAATATTAGAGTTAGGGTTAGAATTATGGTTAGAAATATGGTTACGGTACAAACATAATTACAGTTAGGGTTACAATTATGATTGGAATCAGAGTTAGAGATGAAATTTGGGTTTTGTTTAGAATTAAAGTTAGGAATATAATTAGGGTTAGGGAAAGGGTTCAACTTCAAGTTAGAATTAGGGTTAGGGTTAGGGTTCAAATTAAAGTTAGAATTAGGGTTAGAAATATAATTAGGGTTAGGAATATAATTAGGGTTAGGGTTATGTTTAGAATTAGAGTTAGGGTTACAATTAGGATTAGTGTTAGGATTAAGGTTAGGGTTATGGTTACAATTATAATTAGGGTTTAAATTAGGGTTTGTATTAGGGTTAGGGTTAATATTAGAGTTAGGGCAAGAATTAGGGTTAGAACTATGATTAGAATTAGAGTAGGTTTATGGTTACAATTAGGGTTGTGGTTAGAATTAGGGTTAGGGGTAGAATTAAGGTTGGTCCATTAGCGTTAGGGTTAATGTTAGGGTTAAAATAATGTTTTTTAGATGTTGTAACTATGGTTGAAGTAATTAAGTTAGGGTTAGGGTTAGGGTTAGGGATAGAATTAGAGTTATTATAATCATAATTCTATATCTAGCCCTTATTTTAACCTTAATCATAAGATTACACTTAACATTGATTTATAAGACTAATGCTATATATAACCCTATTTATAAGCCTAATCCTAACCCAATCCTTAAACAAAACCATAATTCTAAATGTAATCTTCATTCAAACCCTAACTCTTAATCTAATTCTGACAAGTTGTGCTAACATTACACTTAGCATATATTTCTATAAAGATAAATATGTTAACCTTAAAACTAATTTAACTCGTAACTATGACCCTAACCGTACATAGAACTCTAAGTGTAACTACAATTTGGTACATGAATAAAACATTAAATGTAACGAGATTTATGAACATAACCATAACCCTAATATTATAATATAGGTTAGATATGTTATTATAATTATATACTATATTATATAATTATTATAATAATATATTTAATATTATATATTATAATATAGGTATATTATATATTTTTTGATATAAAATAATATATAATTATAATTATTATATGATATATTATAATAATATATCTAAATGATACTATAATATTTTATAAAATTTATTATTATAAAATATTATAATAATATATCTAACCTATATTATAATATTATATTATATAAATAAATAATTCTTAAGAATATATAATATAGTTAGAATTAGGCTCGCCGCTCTAGATGCTACTAGCATACCTATATTTAAAAAATATATCTAAAGTACACCAACAAATATGCTTCTTGAGACGGTGTCACATTTTGTTTTTATGAACAATGTGATTATTCTAGATTAGTGAACAATTATTTTAATTGACTTTAAGTAATTTTGCGTATGTGAAGGTAATTATTATGAGTTATATTGATGAAAATTGGAAATTGTTTTAAATATTGGATATTGTAGATATGATTACAATGATTTACCTCGGCTATGTTTTGGAGACACTAACCTATTGACGTCGAGTTGAGTGCAAATGGATGCAGGTACTCGTCGAAGACGAGAGCATGGTTGAGGTAGAGGTGTTCTAGCCACTTGGCAAGAACTGATGGATGGATTACCGATGCAATCACACACATCACGTAGTTGCATATGCATTATTGAATGGCTTTTATTGCATTAATGCATGATTATTAATCATTTTCAAATGCATGATGTGATTACTTAAATTTAACATCTTTTTGAATTATGTTTGAATGGTGTAATTATAATAAGGAAATATATATGATTGTATTTTAAATTAAATAATAAAATATTGTTTATAGATGTTTGGAAGACAATATGTTCCTTAAAAATAAATAAATAAATAAATATATATATATATATATAAAATTATATATATAAATATGCAATATTGTATTACATTTCTCTTCTTGATTATTTAAATGGTTTTGTTTTAATTAATATAGTTAAATAATATTAAAAATTGCATTACTGTATTTAGAAAAAGAATGAAGGAATTAAAATTAGTTACTGTCATTCATGCAAAAGTAGGTTTAAGTAAATAGTTCTATTTTATATTAATTGGATTGGAGAGTATTTTAAATATTATTATTTTTTCATGCAAACAAGAATTCAAACTTTAGTTCTTAAACCTAAATCCTGGATCGCTAAAAATAAGAAGGAAAAAATTTAATAAAACAAGGGATCTAGGTAGAAAGAGATATCCACGTTTATGCAGCAAAAGAAGATTATTTTCTTAAGCAACAGGAGCAGAAGGAATTGCAGCGACAGGAGAAAGTTAAAGAGGCAGTGACAGCAGCTACATACTCTTCACCATCACCAATTTTTCTAGGATTTTCATCTTGTTTTTCTTATGTTCTAATTAAATTGATTTGGTTGTTTCAAGAATGGTTTTATCAACTGTTTACTGGGTGACCATTTTTGTTTAGTCATCATATGTATGCTGGCCGCTTATCTTTTGCCTGGCCGATTGACTCATTTTCTGAGTCGACCTCTTCTTATTTTTCTGCTTGGGCAAACTTGCAAACCTAGATCGACCTTCTACTTGTGGACGCATACCCTATTTCCTGGCCGCTTATTCTTTCTAGCCATTTATGCTAAGGAAATTGCCTTCCTTGCTGGCCATCGACCTGCTTTATAGCCATTAGAGCTGCTTCTTGGGTGATATGGAATCACTGAAATAGATCGACCCACTTTCCTTGCTTGTCATCTGCACTTGTCTTGATCGATCATTGGTGTTTTATGATACTGATGTTTGCTTTACCTTGTTAAAAACTTTGACTGCCAGAAAGATTTTTATTGTTGAAAACTATAAATTAACTTCCAGATGGCTATTAAATAACTCTCTGTAAAACATTATTACAACTGTATTCTTTTGTATGCTGGTTAGAATCAATGATAGACTAGAAAATCAACCTCTTTATTGATGAACAAAGTCTCTTAGAATAGAAAAACTATAAATTCATGTAGCTTCTTTTGGAGTAATACTTGACTGTAGTGGATCCATTGTTGTCTCGGTGGACTGAGAAATCAGATCCTGTAGCTACCTTCATAATTGCAAACTTCTTATTTCCGGTAGCAGCATATTTGACCTTCTTGTAGATGAACAAATTAAGCATGTAGCTTTGTTTAAGATTCGTTAAAATCAATGTGATAACTAGAAACTGAGATAGTAGATTACTATAATATTTCCTATCAAGGATGATTCTGAAAAACCATTTATAATTATATTTATATTCATGACTGAAAAACTAATTTAATTATGTTCTTTTTTCAACATTTCATTTCTGCAACAACTCCTGTCACAGCTACAACATGAGGATTGTTTTTATTATTTTTGAAACTTCTTGTCACAGGAATGATAGTAAGGTAGATTTATATTTTAGAATGACTATTCTTGAGGACTATTTTTTTTATTTTAGACCCTTGTCACTGTTATGGCAGAAGATGAAATTATAACTTAGAATGACTTTTGTATGAAGATTGTGATCAAACTTTGAATTAGATAAAATATACCTATTTGATGTACTTATGAGTGCAATAGTGTAAGCAAAGATGAATGATTTGATTGGAAAAGTGTAATTCTTTGAATGATGTTTTGGGAAAGGGACTATTATTGATTTATTGATGAACTTTGATTCTTTTTATTGTTATTTTCTTGCTTCTTGGGGAAAGAAGTAGATTTTTCATCTAGGAAATGTTATTGGGTTACTTTTGGGACTAGGATGCCGAATGTGGATATTTAGAAATAGCTTTTCCTCTTTTCAGGAATTGAACCAAGTTACTTATAAACGATTAGATCTAATCAGAATGACAATGATATAGATGTTTATTGTCTAGAAAACTTATTTATTGATATCTCTACCACATCCTATTGTGAGACAATTTGCTTTTCCTTACTTAGAATTACACATTCAGACATCAGGGTTGCATCAAGTGTTCCCTCCTACCAGTTGTTACCAGGTAGCTAGACATTTTGTGTAGGGTTGGGTTTCCTTCATTTCAAGAAGGGATCCGAGGAAGTGTAAATACTTCATGGTTGGGTGGAAAAGCACTTGAGCCATGTTCTCATCTCTCAGTTTGCAGGTGGTGGACCACTTGGTTCATGTAGCTGGAGAGTGTATTGATTTATTTATTATTATTGTACATGTTGATTGTACCCTATATTGGATGTATTATGGCATGCTCGCCAATGGATTTATGTATATTATTTTGTAGTGCTTGTTACTTGGATTAAGCACACGATTATGTAAGATTTAATGACATTGAGATTCATATTTATGAGATTATCTTTTACTTGAGATATTGTGATTTAGTAGATTAATTACACCTTTTTATCTTTGAATGTTGTATTTAAGTAGATTATTTACATCTTTTTATTTTAGATATTTTGATGTTGTATTTAAGTGGATTATTTATTTCATTTACTTTTGAATTGGTTTAAATTTTTTTACATGACTTGTGAGGCTTTATATTTGGTATCAAAGCTCTAGGTTTAACACTAGGGCCTTTGTTTTTGGGACTATTGTGCTAAAGTTGCAAACTTGATACAAATTATCCATCATGAATACAAGAAACACTGATTGTGGTGATGGATCAGGAAGTAGTCAAGGTAGAGGATCACGTGGAGGTGCACGTGGAGGTGCTCGTGGTGGTCAAACTACTCGAGATCGTGGAGATGCTAGTAATGACCAAGATGGGAGATTTGACCGTATTCTTGATCTCTTGACCCAACAAGACACGAGGATGAATACTCTTGAGCAGAAGATTAGAGGAATTCCTAGAGGTCAGAATGCTAATGAAAACCCAAGGGTTGAGACACAAAATGAGAATCCAAGGATAGAAGTTCCAGTTCCTGAAGATGGGGCTATTGCTGATAATCAAGCAAAGATAGCGGAAGAATTGGGGAAAGACCTCAAGAAAGTATCACCGCTAAAATTTGATGGAAAGACAATTGGAGATGGAGATGAGTCCTAGATAATAGAAATGGAGAAATACTTTAGACTATGAAACCTTTTAGATCACACTAAGGCAATGTGGGGATCTTACCACTTGACTAGTGAAATAGGGACATGGTGGGATAATGAGAAGGCAGATAAGAAGTTGTTACCTAGTGAGATAATTTAGGAGATTTTCTTACAACTGTTTAGGAAAAGATGGTTACCATAGTTATTCTTTGACAAGAAGATGACAGAGTTTCAGAACTTGATCCAAGGAGGTATGTCCGTAACCAGTTATTGGGAAAGGTTTTCTCATCTACTTAAGTATGTTCCATAGTATCGGACAGATGAGAGATTTTGGATCAGAAAGTTTATTTTGGGATTGAGGCCACATATTGGAGCTGAGGTAGACATTCATAACCCACTCACTATGGATGCTTCTTTTAAGAAAGCAATTAAGCAAGAGAAGAGGTTGCAACAGACAACTAATTACCATAAGCAAAGAGATACTAAGTTTTCAAATAAGAAACCACATAATAATCAGTAGAACTATCAAAAGAATAACAACCAAGGCAATAATAGATAGATCAGGAATCTGAAGAGAGGCAATAATTCTTAGGATGGAAGTGGTGGAAATAAAAGAGGTGGCAATAACAACGAAAACAACAATTAGAGGGAAAGAGTTGAAGGACCAAGAGCACCTAAGGGTGGATGTTACAACTGTGGAGGAGAGCATTATGCAAATGCATGTCCACATACACGAGGAAATAAGACTCAATAAGGAGCACCGCAGCATCAGATTCATGCCATAGTGGATAATCGGCAAGCAAAGTTTCAAGAAGCACCTATTCAGTTCCAAGGTAAGCTCTATGGACTACCTGTTTCTATTTTAATTGATACTGGTGCTACATAATGTTTTGTAGATCCTAGAGTAGTATCTAAGTTATCTATTAGACCTAGATATATGGAAAACTCGTGGATGGTACAATATGGCAATATTGTAGAAAAAAGGGTAGACTCATGTCTAGCATGCAGTGATTTAGAGCTTCCTAGTTTTTAGACACAAGTGAATCTGTATGTAGCACCTTTAGGCTCTTATGATCTAATTCTAGGAATCAACTGGTTAACTAAACATAAGTCTCTAGTAAACTATGAAGACAAGGTTGTTAGATGTTTGGATGACCCAGGGAATCAAGTGGAAATTAATGGAACAAAGCTTGACCTTTAGAGCTTAGACAAATCTCGGCTATGCAATTAAAGAAAGCCAAGAGGAAAGGATGTGCCATTTATGTTGTCCAAGTAAATGACCTTGATAAAGAAGAACCAATGTTTAATGACTATCCAAACCTTAGAGATTTCAGAGATGTATTCCCTGTAGAGTTGACAGAGTTACCACCAAAGAGAGAATTTGACTTCTTAATTGATTTACTACCAGGGACTGAGCCACAATCTAAGGCACCCTACAAAATGACTACTACAGAGTTGTATGAGCTTAAGGCACAATTACAGAAGTTGCTAAATCAAGGGTTCATTAGACCTAGTGTATCACCATGGGTCGCACCAGTTATCTTTGTAAAGAAGAAGGATGATACTTTGAGATTATGCATTTATTATAAAATGCTTAACAAAGCTACTATAAAGAACAAGTTTCCACTTCCAAGAATAGATGAGCTCTTTGATTAGATGAAAGGAGAAACAATGTTCTCAAAGATAGACCTTAGATCTGGTTATCACCAATTGCGGATTAAGGATGAGGACATCTCTAAAATAGCTTTTAGCACTCGATATGGTCACTACGAGTTCACAGTAGTACCATTTGGGTTGACTAATGCTCTAGCAACTTTCATGAATTTGATGAATAGAATTTTTAGAGATTGCTTAGATGATTTTGTGTTGATCTTCCTTGATGACATATTGATATACTCTAAATTAGTGGAAGATCATGAAAGGCATTTGAGAATTGTTTTGCAGTGGTTGAGAGAAAGAAAGCTTTATGGTAAATTATCTAAGTGTACATTCTTTCAAGATAAAGTGCACTACCTTGGTCATGTGATCTCAACTTGCAAGTTACTATAGAAAGTTTGTGGAAGGTTTTTCAACCATAGTAGCACTGATTACCACACTACAAAAGAAGGGTAAGAAATTTGAATGGATAGAAAGGTGTGAGCAAGCTTTCCAAGTGTTAAAGGAAAATCTCACAACTGCTCCTATCCTGACCATACCAGATCCTAATGGGCACTTTATAGTTATAATAGATTCTTCAGGGGAAGGATTAGGAGTGTTGATGTAGAATGAGCAAGTGGTTTCTTATGAGTCAAGAAAGTTAAAGCAACATGAGTTCAACTATGCGTCGCATGATCTTGAATTAGATGTCATAGTTCATGCACTTCAGATGTGGAAGCATTATCTTCTAGGTACGACCTTTGAGTTAAAGACAGATCATCTAGGGCTCAAGTATATATTTACTCAACCTAACCTTAATGCATGACAAAGAAGATGGTTAGAACTCCTTAGTGAGTATGACTTTGGAATTGAGTATATAAAAGGAAAGGAGAATACAGTAGCAGATGCTCTTAGTAGGAGAAGACATCTGGCTGCCATAGTCACCATGAGATCCAATTTGAAATAGAAAGTGATTTAGAATCTTCAAGGGGATGAGCATTATGAAAGAGTAAAGCAAGATTTGGAAGTAGACCCCTTAGATCACAGGTTTGATGGTTATGTGATTGAATCGGATGGACTTTTGAGATTTCAGGGAAGGATGTATATTCCTAACTCAGGAGAGTTGAGGAAGATAGTGCTCGAAGAGATTCACAATGCACCTTATTCAGGTCACCCTGGAGTGACAAAGATGGTCGAAGGTTTGAAACCTTTATACTTTTGGCCTAGACTTAAGAGGGATGTGATAAAATTTGTAGCTCAATGTTTGGAATGCCAGTGAGTCAAGGCTGAGCATGTGCATCCAGTAGGATTTTTGTATCCACACAGTATCCCTGAGCACAAGTGACAAGTGATAAGCATGGAATTTATTCAAGGGTTACCTATGTCTAAGAATAGGCATGATGTCATCTTAGTGGTTGTGGACTGTTAAAATTAAGGAACACTGAGAGGGGGGGTGAGTCAGTGTTTTGAAAAACTTATTATTATGTTCCTTTATCAATTTACCACATACATTCAAACAAAAGAAGCATGAACTTAGAGACAACAACAACAAGATCATTACACATGAACACCAAGATTTTTCTGTGGAAACCCAGTTAAGGGAAAAACCATGGTGGGGGTTAACCCACAAGATTTTATACTCTGTTAGAAGTATTACAAAATGGGAAGGCACATGCCTTCGGGCACACTACCTAGAGATCACTGCTCAAAGGAGGCTCACTGCCTACAAGATTAATTACAAAAGTTCACTAGAATACTTGAACTGAAGAATAGCATCTAACAATGCAAGATTATAGTTTCAGTTAGGATCAATATAACAACTTCACACACTTCATCTCTCACTGCCTTATTTTACTGTTCTGTCATGATCCGAGCTTCAGATCTCTGCTTCACACTTGATACTACCACACTTCACATCTCTTATCTCATATTCACACTTCCATATAACAAAATGCTCACACCCATCAATTATATATATCCGCTATATGAAATTTCATCAACTGTAGTCGGCCTCAGGAAAACTTAGAGGCATTTTCAAGAACATTGTTTTGTCAACTAAATCCATGCACAAATACCAAAGTAGACTACAACTTATGAATTCAAGTCACCACACATGTTGACCAATACCACTGGATCTCATAAATCACTCAACCAACCACTTCTCTTAATCCGCACAGGGATCAAACACCAAGTCGGCCTGTTCTTCACCGGACTGGACTGTCTAGCCAAAACCTGATACTCATATGCTTGTAACTTTCAATCCCTTCATCACCAGAGGCTAAAAATTTGGATTTAGGTAGACTTGACATCCCTTAACATTCCCTTAGATCCACAACACAATATGATTACCTGTAGAGAAATGCAGACCAAGATGTTGAACCCTATCATATGCTCTGTTCCTATCTATCTGGACATGACAAATCTGCAATTTGACTTTTGGTATGATTAAATGATACAATGCGGATGTGTAGAATAGATTTAGTTGCCATCAATGACAACACCTGACATGCCTAGCAGTGTCTCTTTCCAACAATCTCCCCCTTTGGCATTGATGGCAACAATTAGTGAAAAATGACTAAGTGTTAGAACAGCTCCCCCTGACTATGTACACTTGTGATTTCCAATGCTCCTCCTTAGATGAATTCCTCATTTTTCACTGCTTTCCACTCCCCCTTTGACATCAATGGCAAAGGTCGAGGTCTGGATCCAAAAATTTACACAAAAATTCTATATCCATACTTTAGCATATGTACAAACAATCCTTATGTCTTGTCTACATAAACTTAAACACATCACCAAAAATGTTTTTCAACAACGCCAATTCACTGTCCCAACTTTTCTTCATGCCATCCAAAACTAAAATATGACCATTGAATAGAAATGTTTGTGACTCTACCTTCTGCAGATCAGTGGGATCACTTGTCAGAGCAGCAGCTTGAGCTTATGTCAATGCATTGAACATTGTTTCTAACTTAGGAGAAATCAGTCCCTAGAGTTCATCCAATTTACACAAAACTTTAACCTTTTCCTTTTCCAAATTGCTCAATTCATCAAGCAGACTCACTACTTGATATTTTTTAGTTATTATAGACTCAGTTAAGGGACTATAAGACTGAGAGATGTTAGACAATTTAAGCTCTAGGTCCTTGATCTTCTTCTCAATATCTTCAACAACTTTGGACTGAGATAAACAAAATTTGTACACATCTCCTCATTCAGTGAGGGCATTTTGTATACTCTTTACACTAGTATCCAGCATAATTCTATCATTGTCAATTATTCTTTTTAGTTCACTAAATCTTTTATCATTAAATTCATTCTGGACTTTAACTTCTGTTGACTTCTCAAAAGACTCAAAGTGAGTACATACAAAATTTATCAGACTCTTCAACTGACCGGAGGGGGATGCTAATGAATCCTTCTGAAATGAAGGCATGATTTTCTCCAAAATGCCTGATGCAAGACCAAGTAACTCACTGTCTTCTATATGAAACTTCAAGATTTCCTCTCTGGCCTTAGCTTGTGCAAAAGAGGCCAACGCCATCTTCTGTATCGATGAAAGAACATCAAAATTGATTAGACCTTGTATTATGTCCAGATCTTCTGCAACTAGTTTATCTTTCTCCAAAAATTCTTTCACTACTTCTACAGTGTCTCTTGCCCAATATGATGTTTCAATTTTATGCTCATTAGGACCTGTATCTTCTTCCTTTCCAGAGTCAACCACATTGTCTTGTTGAACATTTTCATTCTTTTTCTCTACTTCTACTCTCCCTGCATCATCAGCTATGTCTTCTACATTCTTTTCCAGAGGATTTTGTGTATCCTCAACAACAACATCATCATCATTTTTATCAAATTCCTCAACATCCGGAATGGAGGAATCAATTCCATCAACAATTTCTTCTTCTTGATCTCTCTTGTCCTTAACCTCTTCTACTTTCTGCTCTTTATTCTTCTCAGAGTCACCTTCAGTAGGAGCATTTACAACATTATCTTCTTTATTCAATATTTCCTCTTCCAGAACAGAGAAATCATTTGCCTCAACTTGTTTCTCATCTTCCTTCAATTCTTCATCATTTGGAATGGATGTATCTGTTATCACTGGGAATTGCACCCATATGCAAGGCTAGAAAAGATCTGCAATTATGTGTAACATGGGACTAATTTTAGGTTGTGGGTGCCCTATAATGAAATTAGACCTCTAAATTATGGGCTGGTTCTCTTAAAATATTCTATTGGAATATATGATTTTCTGTTTTGGAAAAGGGTAAGAAGGAAACTATGAGGAAATGAAACTGTAAAATTTGGTGATGCACCTAATATGGATAGAAAATATGCAATCTGGTCCACAATACAACTCAGAAATATAACTCTCACAATCCAATCTTGGCACAAATATCACAAAAAGTATTTCTAAGGAAGGTTTGAAAATAGGCCTTTTATGAAGGAAAAGGATTTCTCACAACACAAAAAGATTATTTTTATTAACACAACCTAAGACCTGTAATAACACTATGCTTAATGCTCCAAGTAATAGTGAGACAATAATTTTAAAGGTTTTAATGATTAAACACAGTAAAACTTCATCAAATCACTTCATACAATTTGCATTAAATGGAAAGGAAACTACTTGATTTCAAAGAACAAAGGAAATATTGCAAGAAAACAAATAAATTGAACCTATACCTGTTGTGATTTCTCTATAAAATTGTAAAAATTGATCTACAAAACCTTCTTCTCTCAAAGTGTATAAGAGCAAAAAGGCAAGAACTAGCAAAAATAAGTTTTTGCTTTCCAATATATAGCTTTGCTCTCACTAAGAGGCATGCAAAATATGAATTGCAGCTAACTGCCTCTAAAAATAATCACTCCAAAGTGATCCATGAGCAACCTCAAAAATCCCCAAAAAAAAGGGCTCAAACTGCCACAAATTGAGCAAAAATAGCTCCAATTTGGACCTATCCATATGCTTGACCAAAAAGTTGACCAAGATCCCTCAAATCACTCCTCAAATCATGCAAAAAAATCTCCTCGATGGCCTAGTTTACTCAACTCATCAATTTGCATGATTTTGCTTTTTGTAAAATTGATTGTGAGTAAATAATAAAATAATTAAAATAATCACTCTATTATTGGTTACAACTTGTACTTATTTGATTTTACAATTTGTGAAAAATAATAAAGTAATTTGTAAAATATTACTTTATTATTTATTTACAATTGATTTATTTGTAAAATCATGCATGCAAAATATAAACTCCTTATCACTCCTAATACACATGCCTAATTTGCATGATTTGAGCAAAAATAGGACTTAGAGAAAAATACAATCTCCTTATAACTCCTTGTGAGAAAATACATCTAATTGCATGTCAATGTGCCTTAGGGGAAAATTATACCCTTATCTCTCCAAATACATCATCAAGAATGCGAAAAAAACCATGGCATTACATACAAACCCTTATAACTCCATATTTGTATCAAAAGAAAAAAAATATCTCCTCTGCCTTATAACTCCAATCATCATGCAAAATTATCTCACTGCCTTATATATATCAAGCAAAATAAAAAGTCCTAAGTGCTTTGTCACTCTACCATATGTATTTACCATGCCAAAAATACCTTATCTTCATCATATCACCCTCATGCAAAATATTATCTCACTGCTACATTGTCAACTCCCTATTTGCCACCTTTGTCTCCATTTGATGACTCTTCAAAGCATAAGGAATATTCTCTTTGACCACATTTGGTTACTTCACATGATATGTATGTATTGTTTAAGGGAATCTTGTCTTATCAAAAGACACATGATGATAGGTAACCTCTTTGACCATGCAATGTCGACTCCAAGGTAATGAGTGTTGTTTGAATTTTTGCAAGGTATAATGCCCACCCTTATGACCAACGACCACCATTTGATTTCAAACAAAAAGCAAGGTCTATATTCTATCGGCCACCTCTTATCATGATGTTAGGAAATATATCTCTAAAGTTGTTGACCTTGCTTGAAGATTAGATAAGGTAATGATAATTTATTTTGAGAAGTCAAAAAGAGAAAGGAAGCTTCAAACAAAAAGATGAAGGAATGCTAAATTTAGTTCATTTTCACTTGCTCCTCTATGCTGGCTACCGCTCTACAACTTTGCATTAGGGTTTCTAGTTTCCATGGCTTCTCTTCACGGCCTTTCACTGTCGAACTTCATGACTCTTGTATTTCCTAAGTGGAAGAAGCTGGAAGTGGTAAGTTTTGTATCTCTGTATCTCACTGGTGTTTCTTCATTTCTATGGCTTCTTATAAAAGATGCTTGCAGCCATACTTTGCACTTCCTCCCTCTGTATCATTTCTTTGACATATTCTTTTGCTTCCTGTGTGTTTTTCCTACAAAATGTGATAAAAATTTGGTAAAGAAAAGAAAAACTCCTCAGGAGGCCGCAGCTATGATTCTTGTCTCTACTTATTCAAAGGTAATTATCTTGTCTTCTGTTCTATAGATACTTTTCTTTCATTGTATATTTTAAAGAGAGACAAGAGTCTCAATCTTTCTTCATCTGGGTATCTTGAATATCCTTTTCTTTCGGTATGGCCGTGGCCATTGATACTTTTTGTAGCACATTTTTTGGTTTTTTAACATGAAACTTGAAGGTTTTCGATTATGTCAGAGGGCTTCTTTAAAAAATGCATACAAATGCCTTACATATGCACAGCCATACCTATATACCTTTTATAACCTCTTTCTATTTGACTGTATGTGCAAAAATGAAAAAGGGTTCTAACACAGAAAAGAGGGTTTTCCTTGAAATGCATACTATTTGCCATTTTAGGTACGACCATACTAGAAACATACTGTAGCATCATTATTTTCTTGTAAATGCAGAGATTATGTTAGGGTTTCACCATAAATCCATATGGGTATTTCTCACTTCTTTTCTTTAGGCATGACTATGATGTAGACATTATTTCTGTGTAGTTTTTCTCTCCATTGTGCAAAAAATGAAGATGAGGGTTTCGTTGAAAAATGAGGGCTTCTTAAAAAAATGCATACAAAACTCTGCTCCTTCTTTTACGACTATGGCAGAAACATTCACTGTATAGACTCCTTTGACTGTATACAAGAAAAGTTGCTAGGGTTTCAAACACTCTTCAACAATTTCATTCTGTATGAATTCCATTGTAACACTATGGCACTTTCTTTTCCTTTTGAGCATGAATTCTTCATTTTTCTAAGTGATAATAAATATCATTCTCCATTCTGGGCAGTAGTATGTATTATTTTCTGTAGAAGAAAATGTTCAAGTCTTGATGAATACATTTTCTGAGCATATGGTTTTATCTTGGCATCCATTTTGCATTTAGCTGGTAAAAAATCTGTTTAACATCATGCTTCTCTCTAAAATGTACTTTGACATTCATCTTGCATTTTTCTGTAGCATACTTTTTCTAAAAAAAGACCTGTAGCTTGTTATACTTTTTCACCTTCTTGAGCACTTAGAAATTCCTGTAACAAGCTTAGTATGTCATTTATCGTCTCCTTTGAATACGACATATGTCTGCCATCACTGTATCAGTCAATCATCATAATGTATGATTAATGAATACCTAACTGCAACATGTATTAGTTAGAGTATTACTATCGTGATCTCCTTTACTCACTACCTGTAGATACTTTTATCATTTTGTCATGGATAATGATACCTATACTCAATGTAGCTTTCATTTGAAACTATATCAGTTAGATGCTCCTTTCTTGATGTGTCTATTTCAAATATCACTGATGATTGTCTGTTAGATGCTCTCCATGATAAACTTGTATCTTGATTGTTTTGATTATGAATAGCTATTCATCTCCTTTTCATACCTCTGTCATTCCTTAAGTTTTTTAGGCTGTCCTTTATTGGCATATACCTGTACATGTCAGAAACTGGCATTCACTTGATCTCATTGCCCTTGTCTATTAGTTTGTTGGATGCTATCAATGGTAACTTGTATGATCCTGTCTTTTTAGAGGCATAACTGTATCACTTGATTTGGCTGTACTTGATCATTATGAATACCTACAACATGATATTTTCTTACTATCCTTTGATTATAAAATCAAGAAATGCTTCTGGTGTTTGCATCCTTAACTCATGTGCACAATCTGTCTCCTATAAACATTATTCTGTAACTCCTTTTTATCATTAGATAACAATGTGAACATTCATATGGCTGATAAATAAAATGACATGTATCAGTTTGACTTTATCATTTGCTTCCCATTGCAACATCATGTGCATGAACAATGAAAGCTTCTGTAGCCTGTTCTTTCCATTTGATATGCATTAAAAACTTGATTGGCATATGTGTCTTTCTATCCTTGACCGTTCTGATCATAAGTCTTCTATTCATCTCTTTTTCATATTTCTGTCATTTCTTAAGTCTAATTTTGTGAAATGTGACATGAAAATGACAGCAATAAAGTATTCTGATAATGATGTAAACAAGATAAATACCTTTTATGGCTGTAATTTTGTTTTCTGCACTTTGTCAACTTGATTCAGACATTACATACTCATCTGATTTGCTTTAATCAACTGTAATAAATGTCATGATGACATACCTTTTCTGTAAGTTGATTAGTGATGCATGATGTACTTTGAATGATGCATCCTATCTTTTTCTGATATTCCTTTTTAAATGAGTGAAAAGGAAACATGTTAGGCTCAACCCTTGTGGGAGCCACATTTTCTCCACATGTTTATTTGTCTTCAAATTAGCAACAGTACTTTTCCTATACCTACATAGTGAACAAATAAGTTAGCATGAAAAATATACCTGATGGTATTGATTGATCTTCTTTATGATATCTGTCTTGTAGCACATGTCTGATCTGATTCTTCATATGAATCACATGATGTGACAAGTTGATGTATCTGCTTGATAAAAGCATATGATAACTTTAAACATTCAGAGCTCTTACGAGGCTTTCCTTAATTTTTTGCAAGTTCAACTGATGATAGGATTTGGAGATGAAGACTAAACACCACATCAACAAAACAACTTTCTTGCTCAGACAATGATGGATGTTTACTTTTATCATGTGTTCATATTATTTCTTTTATCATTCAGATGTATAGCTTGCATGTCTACAATTGCTCAGTGTAGTTACTCCCACAGCTTGTGTGGGACACATTTGAACACTTATTTTAAGAATAATCAATTAATTTATCTTATGCACTTGATGCATGTGTATTTCTTTTTCAATCAATGCATAGGATAAAGTAACGGATTCTTGAATGTATGTTCAAAAAATGACATGAAATAATAGTTTAAACAAATATCTTTCTCTCTTTCTTTCAAATGTGATTAAGTGACTAACCAATCTGACTTATAACTCCTAAAAGATAACACCATGTTAAAACAACTATATTTCTTGAATGATTGATACCTTGGTAACCTTATTCTATCATGTCATGATGACTCATCAGTCTTGATTAGACTGATGGGTTATCCTGTCAACTGAAGTCCATTTATGTTCTATCAAGATATCAATTGTTAAATAAATGCTTAACTCCAAAGTTTTCTTTTATTCCTTTTGAACAACTGCACTTTGTAGACACCCTAAAATGACCATGTCATCGCACCACTTGCATTTCATCAATTCTTCCAATCACCTGCATTTCAGCGTTAATTGAATAATCTAATTATTTAATTAATCTCTTTAAATTCTTCCAAACCTTCTAAAAATTGACATTAATTGAATAAATTGTATTTATTTAATTAATTAAATTAAATTCCTCTATTATTCTTCCACAATTAAATAATTTTTATTATTTAATTAAATCATTATCCTCTTTCGAATTTCAAGTCTCCATTAATTAAATAAATCCAATTATTTAATTAATTCATCACAAATTCCCTCTTATCCAAACAATTAAATAATTCTTAATTATTTAATTAAATCAATTGTTCTTCTAAATTTGAATAAATCAAATCAAATTTATTTAAATCCTCTCAATCTCCAAAAATAAAATAATAAAATATTTTTATTTATAATCTTCTTTCCAAATCATGCACACCAATTAAATAAATTTATTCATTTAATTTACTTTCTTATCTTCAAATATCTTTGAAATCTTCTAAAAATAAGTCTTCTTCTCCATGCACACAAAATTAAATAATTTATTATTTAATTTCACTCAAATCATGCAAAAGCAAATCTTAAGTTGAGTTATCTATTCACTCAACCTTGTTTTTATCAATTTCTCTTAAATTAGAAAAAAGCTTTCTAATTTATGAAAAGCATGTCTTATCTTTAGAAAAGAAAGTGATTAACTCAAATAAAATAGCTTTTGTCTGACACTTGTCTTCTTCTTATTCGTTGCACGTTCCTCAACTGTTCTCCTCCGTTGATTCTTCTGATTTATCTAGACCATTGATCGATCTCTGTTGAAATCTATATAAACCCCCCTCATCTCCTTCACAAATCCTCTTCGATCACTTATTCTTAGGCATCCTTTACAGCGCTTGGAGCATATATCGTGTCGTTGAGCAACTTACGATCTTTTGACATTGATCTTCTTGAGCAACTTCTGATCTTTTGACATTGATCTTCTTGAGCAACTTACAATCTTTTGACATTGATCTTCTTGAGCACCTTACAATCTTTTGACATTGATCTTCTTGAGCAACTTACGATCTGTTGGTGCTTGAATCGACTGTCAGTTTTCGAGCAATTTTCATGCAGGCACCTTCCCAAAAAATCCAAAAAATTCCTAAGTTTCTTCTGGGTCCATCAGTGTGAGTGTCTTTTGTCTTAGCGATCATGTGGTAACAGTGGTATTTTCTTCCATTGCCAAGACTTTGTCTATCGGCGACCGAAATTGATGTCTTTCCGACGAGGCTAGCCTGGGTGACAGAGTGTGGTTCGAAGCCTTCATCGGCAATATTATTGCTATCGCCAGAGGTATTTTGAGTTCTGCCGATGTTGGGGGTCACCCCGATGGAGGTTGCCATCAGAGTGACATCACTTATCAGTGTAGCATTGGTATGTTGCTCCGATATGGCCTCTCTGGCCGATGGAGGTGGCAGGTGGTTGAAGGCTTTTGAGGTCATGCGGTCATCTGTGTGATGAGGTCTATCAGGAAGATGAATAGGGAGTGTGCCGATGATGCAGGTCTTATCACTATGATGGTCATCAAGTGGTGTCATCGGCGTGTGTGTGGTCGTCGGTGAGGGAATTTTGTGGTTCGCCGATGGACTTTGTCTGGCCGACAGGGGATTGTGGAGGCTTTGTCGGTGAGATCGATGTGATCGGTGGGAGAGTTTTTGGGCAAGCCGATGGAGGCAGTCTCACTGAAGGAAGTGGGCTATCGGTAGGAGTTAGGCCGATAAGCTATTGGTAAAGGTTCGTGGGTCGAGCAGGGAAAAACGCTCGACACTTATTGCGCTAGCAGCCCTGTTTATTAATTGATAGAATGGTCTTTGCAGGGCGAATGTGGGATTATTCATTTCGCATTTTTTGAAGTGGTCGGCAGTTGGACGCACGGGGTGCCTATGTGGCACAGTTTTGTTGGCTCTTGACTTTTCAAGACCATTTTAGCACCGCAGGTTTTGGCAGTAGGCAGGATTTTGATGATCATGATTCAATTTCTCATCAGCATAGGATTTCCCTTGTTCTTTCTGGTGGGAACCTTCTGAACGCAGGTTGTTACTACGTCCTATTGGTTGGTATGCCATCAATGGCATAGGGATTGCAGAGGTATGGCCTGAATGACTGGCTAGCTACCCGATTGAAGATGGATGTCCTTGAACGGCGGTGGGGACCTTGTTTCCATCTAATCCATCCTCCTTGTCTCCCCCATAGTGTTGAATTTTTCTGAGCGCCTTTCCTCATGCTTTGAGTCTGGCAAATTTTCAATTTGCTTTGTAATTAATTTTTGGCTAAGTACATGGTTCTGTATAAAAGGTCTAACTGTGTTACTTTTTGGAGGTTGGAGGTTTTTGGGCTCTTTGCTCTGACTCTGAACACAAGGTGTTCACATTTTGAAAGACATTTTGTTGCAGATTCGGTCCTTGGTCTAGTGTACCAGTCTATCTTGGCTTGTAAATGATAATTTTCTGTATGATGATTTTCCATGCAGATTGATTTTAAATGAAAAACACCTGGTGTGTGTATTGTTTATGATTGTCTCCTGTATGTCATTTGTTTTCCTTTCAACAAGGTTGTCAAGGGCTTCCAAGTTTTTCAGTATATGCATACTGTGTGTCTAATTTATTACGTCTGCTCAAGGAGTGGTTAAATAGGCTTTTGATCAGATACAAAGGAAAATAGATTGCATCATAGGATCTGTTAAGTATGATCATAAGTAATACTCTTTCTTGTTGTTAGGCAGTAGCATTCATCTCAAGTCCTCTAGATATGAATTCATGTTATCATAGGGGAACATTTACATTCATAGATTTGACTCTGCTGCCCAGCTAAGGTATTGGTTTGGGAATCTGTCTGTTCAATGGGTCTAGGAAAGTCCCATAACTCCAAACATCAATTCAAACCATTTCATCCTTCCACCTGTTAGTTGTAGGAGTAGTAGTAGGAAACCCCTGCATGCTCTCATCCCTAACCAGACACATATGTCCAAGAATGTTGCAACCTTGTGATTTGTTACACAAATCTTGGTCCATACATGAGAGTATTCTGCCTGTTGCTGTCAAATTAAATCCTTCTGTTAATTGAGCTAGTCAAGGTCATATCTTTATCAAATAGGGACACCCCCCTTGGTGCGGCAGAACCAAAAGTGAAGGGGAGGAGCTCACGCAACCTCCTGTATTTAGTTGGCTGAATCTGCCTGTGCGTTAGAACTGGCAAACCCTAATGCTGATTCAGAAGAAAAACCAACACAATCTTTTGACATTGATCTTCTTGAGCACTTTACGATCTTTTGACATTGATCTTCTTGAGCACTTTATGATCTTTTGACATTGATCTTTGAGCACTTTACTTGCTTGTTGCAACCATGGTTTCACAACGATAATTGAGCAATCCACATTCATCCAAAGGGAACAATACAAATCTTGGTAAAAGTTTTCATGTTTTATTGATTTATTAGTAATGGCTTTTATTTAGATCGGTTCTCTTTATGTTATTGGGCTTTTGATTTTATTAGTTTAATTTAGTCGATTTTCCTCATACACACACTTAGGTCAAATTAATTTTAGTGTGAACAAGAAATAGTAACAGTATCATCAGCATCAATAGGTTCTTTAGTGACCACATAAAACTTATTCTTGTCAAGGGCTTTCCTCAGAATTTGTTCTGTTTCTTTGACCACTTCATCAATGTCTCCAATCATTAGCTTATCCATCCTAATTTTGGTTCTGAATTCATTTTTAACTTCTTTGAAAATTTTATTTGCTTCCTTCTTTGAGATTACCAGACACAAACTAGTCAACACATGTTCTCTTAGATCCAAATCCTTTGCTTTAGCAGCTTCTTTTCTCATTTCCAAAATGTCACTTAGACTCTTAGGGAGTTCTGACAAAATTTCCACAAGTGCTCTCTTGAATGTATTTAAGTATTTAACAGTAGCATCCTCCAAAATTATCTTGTTGGCTTTGTCAAAGCTATCATAATGGTCTATTATGGGCTTCAAATTCCCATGAACAATTATTGCATTCACAATATCTTCAATGGACATGGCAGATTTTTCAGCCTTTAGTTTTTTTCTTACCCTTACACTTATAGAGGGCTTGTCTTGGGCAACCCTTGATGCTTCTATTTTCTTTGACTTTGTGCTTCTGGAGGGCTTCTCCTTAGATACTTTAGCAGCCTTAGTGCCTACGGCCTTCAACTCATTAACCTCATCATCTGAATCAGTTTCTTCCTCATCCTCTTTCTCCACACTTACATATGACCTTTTGCCCTTTACTTTTAATCTTTTTCCTTCCTTACCGACATGTTTTTCTGCAATAGGAGAAGGTGATGCACCAGATGTTATACCAGAACTCCTAGTAGTCCTTGATTTAGAAGGGGGTTCTGCCGGAATACTTCCCTATTCTCTGTCCTGCTTCTCTTTCTCAGCTTTCTCTATCCTTTCCCTATTTTGTCTCACAGCTTCCTTTGTTATTCCAATACTCTCTGCATACAATTCAACTTGCCTTTGGACATTTCTCTTAATTTCATGTTTCTAGAGCTCAACATAAAGTTTCAAACTAAGATTTCTATATGTATCGAATCTCTCAACTGAGGTATCTTTTGGTTTTCTCAGAAGGTGTTGAGCATACATTTCCAGTATTTGTTCATCAACTTCATACCCCATGGGCATGATCCATATAGTCCTTGGTTCAACTACTTCCATCAAGCATTGATCTATCTCCACCATGAAACAAATTGTATTCTTGTACTTTTCTACCACAGACGTAGGGATTCTTTCCCTTGATTGCATGATGTTCTGGAAATTCTTGAAGTATCCCCAAAGAGCAGTCCTTTGGGCATTGGAGTCACCAATACTGTGCAAGTACTCTCTAGTTTGTATGGCCACAGGCTTATCATTGGTCCAACATAGGCTTTTCTTCCCAGGTAACTCATTCATGAAATAGAAGAACAAACACAATACCAACGTACCATACTTGAATGTATTCTTCTTGTCCTTCTTGATCTTGTTTAGATTCTCTATTAACTAGTTTTGTAGCAGCTCACATAGGTCATAGTCAGTATTTTCTCTTAACATCTGATAGGCAGCATAAATGGCAGTACCAGATACAGAGTTTTCCCTACTAGATTGATATATCTTATATAGCCAATCACCATAGATGCAAATTTGATATCCAGATCAGTTATATCATTTATTGTCATTGCCCTCTTATCAAATTTTGATCTGGTAGCTTTAGTTACAGTCTAATTCTTCACTAATTTTAGCATTGATAGTCCACCGAATGAGTTCAATCCTATTATGGCCTTGATGGCATCCTTGGTGATCTTAAAGGGTTTCATCAACCACATGAATTCAGCATGCATCTGACTCAGTACATATCGGACCCACTCATCCTCACTGAAGGATGGGAACCCAATAACTTAAATGAAATGTTTGACTTGTAGCGCCTTATACTCAGGTTTAAGACCATGAATCTCATCCCTCAGATGATTCTTGAACAAGTCTACTAACTTTGAATCCCCAAACTCATCTATGCTAGCATGAATATAAGCACTAATATCTTCAATGTGCAACACACCATGCAGAACATTTGAAAAGGTACCTAAAGGATCGACCTCTACAGATTTGTGTGAATGCCTTTTGAATTTAGGTCGGGGCCTTTCAATGATGTCAACAACCAATGGAGTAGCCATATCCAGAGATTGCAGATTCAAAGAGTTTCATAGAGAATACCTTGTTTTGCTGGTTAGGGTTAGCCGTCAAATTCACTTTTTGCAATTCAAATCTTTGAAATCTTAGCTTAGGCGCTCTTCTCCTTGTTCTCTTCAAATGCTAAGTGATTCAAATGTTCAATAAATGACCTTTAAAGTTCCAGAAAACCTAATTCACCATTGTAATAAATGCTTTGCCCTAATACATCTGGTTACACTGTTGCTTCATACAGTCAATCTTCAATTGCTCCGCAATCAATCGCATTAGCTTGTTTTCTTCAATAAATTGCTTCAACAGATCTACAATAGGCTTCTTTATCTTCATTCATCGTGCTAGATTTAGGCACCCACTTACTGGAAGGGGGAATTAGATTTTCAATGCAGCTCCCCCTAAGCCAGAGCTCCTAATTCAATTCCCAGAGGAATTGTCAGCACCAGATTCTGGTGCGGACCCATCACCATCATTCATTGCACCTTTCTTCACCCATGTTTTGTTCATTTCATTTTATATCTCATTCACATCTACTTTTCCCTTGCCTTTATCTTGTCTCTACACATTTCAATTTTTGTTTACTGGACCTTTTCTATCATCATTCCTGCTTCTGCAGAATCTTGCATTATGACCGGATCTATTGCAATTAAATTGCACACAATATTTCTTGGCTCATTTAATTGATTTCCTCTTGATCTGCACTGATTAGCCATGTGTCCAAATCTATTACATGCAAAACGTTTGCCATTGAAACAATTGGCATTTCCTCTGTTGTTAAAGTTATTCATCATCATACTTTTGCATTCATTTGATCTATGACCATACCTTTTACAATTGAAGCATTGACCGGAGAAGGATGGACTACTTTGATTCATTCTACTTCTGCACTGAGTAGCTCTATGACCAAATTTATTGCAATTGAAACAATTTCCATTGAAAGATGGATACCTTTGAGTATTAGGCTGTCTGACTGGAGGTCTTCTAGGTCTGTTTCTCTGATTCCTTGATTTAGGATTTCTTTGACTGGATCCAGAGCTTTCACCTTTCTCATATCCCATGCCATGCTTATCATCTGCCATCTTCTGACTATCAAGCAACACTTCAAGTTTAGCTAATCTTATCTTGAACTTCTCTTTGCATTCATTTGCAGCTTCTAGGTCATGTTTGAGAATGACAATTTTCCTTTCAAGTTGTTCCTCATTATACCTGTTTTCTTGAAGATTAGATTCCAGATGGCCAATTATACTATCCAATCTACAGTACTCTTTAGTTCTTTCTTTCAGAGACTGATTCAGGTTTTCCTTAGTCTTCTTCCTTTCCTCGATTTCCTTGGTTAGTCTCATCACCCCAGATTCCATCTCATGTTTTAGAACAACAACTTCTTTTGTCAGCTTCTCACATTCCTTTATTTTATCCTTCAGAGTCCCATCCATGCCATTGTCTTCCTGTTGATTTGCTAACTACTGAAGTAGCTCCTTCCTCTTTTCCATAGATTTTCTCAGTTACCCTTTTATAGTCTCAATGAAATCCTCAGCATCTTTAAGGTTCTCTTGTAGTTCTTTGACTTCTGCTCTAGACTGATCAAGATCTTCTAAAGCAACTTGAAGTTGTTCATTAATGCCACCAGAATACCTGAATGAACCCATTGAAACACCTTCCTAGATCTTCCTCAAGTTGTTAAACTTCTTCCAAGGAACCTTGCTCTGATACCAATTGTTAAAATTAAGGAACACTGAGAGGGGGGGTGAATCAGTGTTCTACAAAACTTATTATTATGTTCCTTTATCAATTTACCACATACATTCAAAAGAAAGAAGCATGAACTTAGAGACAACAACAACAAGATCATTACACATGAACACCAGGATTTTTACGTGGAAATTCAGTTAAGGGAAAAACCATGGTGGGGGTTAACCCACAAGATTTTATACTCTGTTAGAAGTATTACAAAATGGGAAGGCACATGCCTTCAGGCACACTCCCCATAGCTCACTACTCAAAGGAGGATCAATGCCTATAAGATTAATTACAAACAGTTCACTGGAATACTTGAACTGAAGAATAGCATCTAACAATGCAAGATTACAATTCTGGTTAGGATCAATATACTGACTTCACACACTTCATCTCTCACTACCCTGTTTTATTGTTATGTCATGATCCAAGCCTCAAATATCTGCTTCACACTTGATACTGCCACACTTCGCACCTCTTATCTCATATTTGCACTTCCATATAACAAAATGCTCGTACCCATCGATTATATATATCCGCTATATGAAATTTCATCAACTGCAATTGGCCTCAAGAAAACTTAGAGGCATTTTCAAGAACACTATTCTGTCGGTTGAATCCATGCACAAATATCAATGCAGACCACAACTTATGAATTCAAGTCACCACACATGTCATCCAATACCACTAGATGTTATAAATCACTCAACCAACAACTTCTCTTAATCCACACAGGGATCAAACACCAAGTCGGCCTGTTCTTCACCAGACTAGACTGTCTAGCCAAAACCCGATACTCATATGCTTGTAACTTTCAATCCCTTCATCACCGGAGGCTAAAACTCTGGATTTAGGTAGCCCTAAAATCCCTTAACATTCCCTTAGATCCACAGCACAATATGATTACCTGTAGAGAAATGTGGACCAAGATGCTGAACATTGTCATATGCTCTGTTCCTGTCTATCTAGACTTGGACAAATCTGCAATCTGACTCCTGGTATGATCAAATGATACAATACAGATTTGTAAGATAGATTCAATTGCCATGAATGACAACACTTGACATACCTAGCAGTGTCTCTTGCCAACAGTGGACAAGTTGACAAAGGTAGCACATTTTATTTTGGGGAATCTTTCAGATGGTTCTATGGTCTTAGCTAAGAAGTTTGTTCAGGAGATTTTCCGATTGCATGGACTGCCTAAGATGATTATTTTAGATTGAGACACTCGCATGACATCTAGATTTTGGACAACTCTTAATGCAGCTTTAGGTACAAAGTTGAATTTCAGTTTAACTTATCATCCTCAAACAGATGGTCAAACAGAAAGAGTAAATCATGTGGTAGAAGACCTTCTAAGAATGTATTGTATGGATCAGTAGTATAAATGGGAGGAGTATCTTCCATTGGTAGAGTTTGCATATAACAATTCATACCATGCATCTTTGGGAATGACACCTTTCGAAGCTCTTTATGGGCGTAGGTGTCGAACACCTATCAATTGGGATAGGGTGGAGGACATAATTGTGATTGGTCCTGAAATGTTAAGAGAAATGGATGATCAGATGAAGTTGATCAAGGAGAAGTTGAAGCAAGCTTCAGATCGTCAAAAGAGTTATGCAGATAAGAATAGAACTCCTAGATAGTTTTCAATTGGTGACAAAGTCTTTTTGAGGGTCAGACCTCATAAGAGTTCGGTATCATTTGGCAAAGCATCCAAACTTGCTCCTCGTTTTGTAGGACCGTTCAAAGTTCTGGAAATGATTAATCCTGTAGCTTACAGACTTGCTCTTCTGCTTGCACTTGCCAGAATCCATAATGTTTTTCATGTGTCTTTACTTAAGCTTTATCATCCTGACGCATCACATATTCTTGATTGGCGTGCTTTACAAATTCAGGATCCAGGAGTGGTGCTGGTGGAGCCCACTCGAATTCTAGAGAAGTGCAACATTAAGTTGCATAGCAGAGATGTGGTGTAATATAAGGTCCAATGGGATAAGTATCCTGAGGATAGTGCCACACGGGAGGATGCAGAGGAGATTGATAGATCTTTTCCTCATTTGAGGATATAGCATAGATTTCTTATTCATGGATGGATTATGATACTTTAAGTTCAGTTATTGTTTTGATACATTGAGTTGCTATTATGATCTTTTGATGCTTTGAGTTGATGTTATTATTTTATGACACCTTGATACTTTATTGGTGGTTGATGGAGACTTATTGTTTTGATGTTTAATAAGACATTGGGATGATGTCTCTTCCAAGTGGGGAAGGATGTCATGTCTCATTTTTATGAACAATATGATTATTCTAGATTAGTGAACAATTATTTTAATTGACTTTATTTTAAGTAATTTTGCGTACATGAAGGTAATTATTATGAGTTATATTGATGAAAATTGGAAATTATTTTAAATATTAGATATTGTAGATATGATTACAATGATTTGCCTCGGCTATGTTTTAGAGACACTAACCTATTGACGTCGAGTTGAGTGCAAATGGATGTAGGTACTTGTCGAAGACGAGAGCATGGTTGAGATAGAGGTGTTCTAGCCACTTGGCAAGAACTAATGGATGGATTACCGATACAATCACACACATCACGTAGTTGCATATGCATTATTGAATGGATTTTATTGAATTAATGCGTGATTACTAATCGTTTTCAAATGCATGATGTGATTACTTAAATTTAACATTTTTTCGAATTATGTTTGAATGGTGTAATTATAATAAGCAAATATATATGATTGTATTTTAAATTAAATAATAAAATATTGTTTATAGATGTTTGGAATACAATATGTTCCTTAAAAATAAATAGATATATATTAAATTATATATATATGCAATATTGTATTGCATTTCTCTTCTTGATTATTTAAATGGTTTTGTTTTAATTAAAATAGTTAAATAATATTAAAAATAGCATTATTATATTTAGAAAAAGAATGAAGGAATTAAAATTAGTTACTATCATTCATGCGATAGTAGGTTTAAGTAAATAGTTCTATTTTATATTAATTGGATTGGAGTGTATTTTAAATATTATTATTTTTTCATGCAAACAATAATTCAAGCTTCAGTTCTTAAACATAAATCCTAGATCGCTAAAAATAAGAAGGAAAAACTTTAATAAAACAATGGATCTGGGCAGAAAGAGATATCCATGTTTATGCAGCAAAAGAAGATTATTTTCCTGAATGACAGGAGCAGAAGGAATTGTAGTGACAGGAGAAAGTTAAAGAGGTAGTGACAATAGCTACATACTCTTCACCATCGCTAATTTTTCTAGGTTTTTCATCTAGTTTTTCTTACATTCTAATTACATTGATTTTGTTGTTTGAAGAATGGTTTTATCAATTATTTGTTGGGCGACCATTTTTGTTTAGTCGTCCTATGTATGCTGGCCACTTATCTTTTGCTTGGCTGATTGACTCATTTTTTGAGTCAACCTCTTCTCATTTTTCTTCATGGGTGAACTTGCAAACCTAGATCAACCTACTACTTGTGGCTGCATACCCTATTTCCTAACCACTTATTCTTTCTGGCCATTTCTGCTAAGGAAATCGCCTTCCTTGCTGGTCATCGACCTACTTTATAGCCATTAAGGCTGCTTCTTGGGTGATCTGGAATCACTGAAATAGATCAAACCACTTTCCTTGCTTGTCGTCTGCACTTGTCTTGACCGATAGTTGGTGTTTTATGATACTAATGTTTGCTTTACCTTGTTAAAAACTTCAACTGCTAGAAAGATTTTTACTGTTGAAAACTATAAATTGACTTCTAGATGGCTGTTAAATAACTCTTTGTAAAACATTAATACAACTGTAGTCTTTTGTATGCTAGCTAGAATCAACGATAGACTAGAAAATCAACCTCTTTATTGATGAACAAAGTCTCTTAGAATAGACAAACTATAAATTCTTGTAGCTTCTTTTGGAGTAATACTTGACTGTAGTGGATCCATCGTTGTCTCAGTGGACTGAGAAATCAGATCCTGTAGCTACCTTCATAATTGTAAACTTCTTATTTTTGGTAGCAACATATTCGACCTTCCTATAGCTGAACAAATTAAGCATGTATCTTTGTTTAAGATTTGTTAAAATCAATGTGATAACTAGAAACTGAGATAGTAGATTACTATAATATTTCCTATCAAGGATGATTCTGAAAAACCATTTATAATTATATTTATATTCTTGACCGAAAAACTGATTTAATTTTATTGTCTATTCAACATATCATTTCTGCAACAGCTCCTGTCGCAGCTGCGACAGGAGGGCTATTTTTATTTTTTTTATTATTTTTGAAACTTCCTGTCAGAGGAATGACAGTAAGGTAGATTTATATTTTAGAATGACTATTCTTGAGGACTGTTTTTATTGTTTTAGACCCCTGCCACTATTATGACGGCAAGATGAAATTATAACTTAAAATGACTTTTGTATGAAGATTGTGATCAAACTTTGAATTAGATAAAATATACCTATTTGATGTACTTGTGAGTGGAATAGTGTAAGCAAAGATGAAAAATTTGATTGGAAAAGTGTAATTCCTTGAATAATGTTTTGGGAAAGGGACTATTATTGATTTATTGATGAACTTTGATTCTTTTTATTGTTATTTTCTTGCTTCTTGGGGAAAGAAGTAGATTTTTCATCTAGGAAATGTTATTGGGTTACTTTTGGGACTAGGATGCCGAATGTGGATATTCAGAGATGACTTTTTCTCTTATTAGGAATTGAACCAAGTTACTTATAAATGATTAGATCTAATCGGAATGACATTGAAATAGATGTTTATTTCTAGTAAACTTATTTATTGATATCTCTGCCACATCCTGTTCTGAGACAATTTGCTTTTCATTACTTAGAATTGCACATTCAGACATCAGGGTTGCATCGGGTGTTTCCTCTTGCTAGTTGTTAACAGGTAGCTAGACATTTCATGCAAGGCTGGGTTTCCTTCATTTTAGGAAGGGATCTGGGGAAGTGTAAATACTTCATGGTTGGGTGGAAAAGGACCTGAGCCATGTTCTCGTCTCTCGGTTTGCAGGTGGTGGACCACTTGGTTCATGCAACTAAAGAGTGTATTTATTTATTTATTATTATTGTACATGTTGATTGTACCCTATATTGGATGTATTATGGCATGCTCACCAATGGATTTATGTATATTATTTTGTAGTGCTTGTTACCTAGATTAAGCACACGATTATGTAAGATTTAATGACATTGAGTTTCATATTTATGAGATTATCTTTTACTCTAGATATTGTGATTTAACGGATTAGTTACACCTTTTTATCTTTGAATGTTGTATTTAAGTGGATTATTTACATCTTTTTATTTTGGATATTGCGATGTTGTATTTAAGTGGATTATTTACTTCATTTACTTTTGAGTTAGTTTAAATGCTTTTACATGACTTTTGAGGCTTTACAGATGGCTATATTTTTAATCAATTTACCACACATAGGTGGAATAGGCGCCTCAAGAAGGACATCTCTCAGATAGATATATTTTTTAAATATAGGTATGCTAGTAGAAATAAGCTTTTATATGTGGCTTTTTGCTTTTGCATTGTGCTAGTTATTTTTTTAAATTAAAAATTACTTTTTGTATTTTATTTTTAAATTAACTCAATGTGATTTGTTGTAATGCTTTTATTTATAATTAGAAGTTAATTAATTTAAATTAGGAAATTAGGATGAGTTGTGAATTTTTGGTTTTATTTAAAATTTAATTTCATGTTCCATGTGGGATTCTTAGAGGGAATGATTAATTGGATAGGTAAAATTACTAGAGGTTTGTCAAAAAAAAATTATAATTATTAAATTATGGACCTTGTCTTAAAAATTTAATTAAATAGGATTAATATATCTTTTAACATTTTAATCTACTTGTTGGTATGAGTAAGTTTTAAATAAAAATAAAAATATGATTTAATTTTATAGAAATAGGGAATTATTGTGTAAAAAATTATTATTTATTTACTTTTTGGATTATTATGGAAAGGTGTATTATCTTAGTAGTCGATGCCTATTAATTAAATTGGCATGCTTTATTTATTTTTGTCAAAAATCACTTGGTTATTCTTTTCATTTTTAAATTTAATTATGAGTCAAATTATATCATGACATTAGAATTTAATTGTGAAATGATTTAAAAGATTATTAAAATAATTCTAGATGCTTGGTTTAATTTTAACATTAAATTTAGGTTTTTATATTTCGTCAAATAAAATTAATTGCTCTAATCACTATAAGGTGGTAGGGAGTTATTGCCACTTAGGAAGCCTAGAGAGAAAATTATGCATTCAAGTTTTCTGCTTGTAATATTGTGCCTAACGATGTCAAAACTTGTATAGACTGCCTTTGCTTTGCTAAGGTGTTGTGACTGGGGTTCCATCACACCCATTTATGATATTGTTTCTCTTCACCTTGAGTAACGTGTCCTTAATTTGTTGCATGTGCAAAGATGTTGAGTGCGCATAATGCACTGTTATGAGTGGTGTAATGCTTAATATATATAGCTTTGTAATGAAAAAATTAGTCGCATTGTGTTTATGTCTATTTGTACATGTGTGTATGGGTGGGCATGAAACTCAACTTCTAGAAAGTACAACACAACTTCTCCTCTCCCATATTCAAGATCCTACCATATAACGGTTTAGTACCTAGCATGAGTATATTGACAAGAAGGCTAAAAAGGATGCCTAGGAGAAAATTGACAAGAAAAAGGAGAAGATTACAAAGGAAGCTAAGATGAAACAAGACCCTCCTCCTACTATACTTATTGATATCATGGAAAAAAAAATCATTCAACATGGGAAAGAATAGGGTGTGAGGAAATTTGAATGCCTAGGGTCTACTTGTGGGAGTACCCCACTACAAAAAGATACATTGGAAACCAAGAATACTAAGCAAGTAGTAGAAGAGAAACCACAAAGAGATATTTCACAATATGAAAAGAAGGGAAAGAAAAGGATGCAAATACAAGAAGAGGTAATTGAAATTGAAGTGTCTCCTTCACCAAGGAAAACACATTTAGAGGAAATCATAGAAACTTTGTTGTAAATAAGCTCTAAGAAGAAAAAGGAAGCAAAAGAACAATAAAGGAAGCCAAAGTGGCAAAAAAAAAGGAGCATACAAGATTGGTGCAATATGATAGCACATTGGAAGAATAGGAAGCATTTGACAAGAATCCTATAGTGGATATACCACAAAATAAAATGACAAGATGATTTGTGGTAAAATAAAAGGGGAAAGAACCAAATATCATTTCAGACTACTAAAAGTTATTAAAGTATCTCTATATTCGACAAACCACTTGAAATTTCCAAGACTTATCCCTTTTCCACCACAACCAACACACAAATAATATTTTAAGCACTAATGGGATTCATATCCACCAGCTCATACTTTATAGATCAAATCATTGAAGGATTTTTAGTCAAGTTAAAGAAAACATTACAAAACTATGTGGCTATATAAAGGGAAGAAGCATGTAAGATAGACATCTCACTCATAAACAAAGTAATGGAAGAAGTATCCACTAACCTAAACCTCTCACCAAAATAAAAAAATACAAATACAATATCTTCAAGATTAGGAGCTAAGAATAAAACACTAGGTAGACACTTTGGCTATGAATCTTAAAAATGATAAATTTAACAAAATTTATATAAAGAAGTAGTTGTAGTAGCTTCACATGCTACAATATAGTCATTTCGACCAAGCACCCACAAGAGGATCCCAAGGATGTCATTTCACCACCATATCCACCACATACACAAGATAGACTTAAATATACCATTGTATAAGAAGAAATTCTAGTAGAAATTTAGGAACAAAAAAGAGTGGATGACCAAACAATACAACTAGAACACCCACTAGAAAAGCTTAAAACTAAGAATGAGGATAGTCTTCAAAAATAAAATGGGGGAGAAAAGGTAGAATAGGTTGAAAGGACAAAGAAGAAGAGAAGGAGACACAAGATGCTATAAGAAAGTTGATCACTCCAATAGGACAACCAACTAGTGATCCTATACGCAAAATAAAGGAATATATGGGTTGACAAAAAAATTGCTCCTATAATAACAATGAGCCACAACATAATCCATAGTACCCCTATAGGTCCATAGGTTTAAATCACTCAAATATCACCACTACAAAATTTAGATCTAAGTGAAGCATTTAGAAGTAGTGCAAAATAGGATCTAATGAACAAGTATGTCACCTTCAAGAAAAACATGGAGAAGACAATCGAGTTAATACAACAACACCAACTACAAATTTAAATCAATTCATCTATAGATGTGACAACACAACTAGAAGGAGTAGAATAAATCCCAATAGTATAGATTAGTCGTTGGGAACATGAAAAGAAAATACGAAAAGAATAAATAATCACCAATTATGAAATAGAGAAGCTAGGATGAATACAACAAAAATGGAGGAATGGTTGAAAGGATTTAGATAGACAAGTCAAGAAGTTCGAAGAAATTTGTAATGATGTATCTACACTATATCAATATTACATGAATTGGCCACAAATTACCATTTCACAAAAGATTCAAATAGATAATATATAGACCTAGCTTCTACAACTATTAGAGAATTATAACATTATGATTGATTCATATGGTTCATAAAGCTAATAGTTAAAGACACCCCCAATCATATCATAGCAAATTAATGAACAAATAATATAATTGACTGTACAAATAGAGTTAGGGTTAGAAGTAAACATTCATCTATCTCTATTATCAAAATTTCTACAAGATGTTTAGTAGATAATTCCTATTTTGGTAAAGCCTACTACTTTCATCTTTGCAAAAAGATATTACATTGACATTTTAGTATGGGTATAATGTATTAAAATAACTATGCTAAGTTGGGAAAACACCTATGAGTAGATCAAGAACACCTATAATAACTTTTTACCCTAATCAAAGATCTTAGCATGTTTCCAAAGTTCTTGGATAGATGGTAAAGGATCAATTTTAAAAATATTTTGAGATAATGAAATATATTTTTTAGTAGAGGTAGGTTGTATTGAGGACAAGACAATGGTTTAGGTCATGGGAGGATGTTGGTGGACAAGGAACTAACAACAAAATAGAATAGATTACAATCATTGCAGGCATCAAGAAGGACGTTGTGGTAATATCAATGGCATGCAATACTTTTGAGGGATGATGAGACACAAATCTATAAAAAGGACATGTCCCAACATATTGATGCAGAGTGCCCAGCAGAAGCGGATGAAGATCTGACTATATCTTCCCTATCGGCAAGAGGTCCTCCAGTGTTTCGCCGAAGTCAAGGATGTCTTCGCTATCGGAAAGACATGAACTATCGGCCGAACCTTATTCTTTTATCCCGATGGCCAAGTTCTCACCGATATCTCCTTAGTGGTTCGTTGCCTATCGGCAACACTTCATTCTATCGGACCACGAGAAATTTCTTATGCCGATATACTCCGTCACGCCGATGACCAATCTTTGTCGGCCAGACTTCCTCCTTCGGTGAAGCTTCTTTCACCTACACCGACACCTTGTCTCTCGCCGATATCGTCAGGCACATCGGCCAGACCTCCTGCTTCGGTAAGACTCCGGTACGTGGTCCCGATGGTTCATCTCACTCCGACGAGTCCTTTGTCGCTGAGACTTCTCGAACTCCTTCCGATGAACTTCTATCGGCGGGACTCTAACGGTCGCCGTGACTTCTTCGGCTTCCCCCGACAAGGTTCCTCACGCCGATACTCTTTATCGGCAATACTCCGAGGATGTCTCACCGATCGGTGAAACTTTATACCGTCGGCTAAGTATATTTTCCTTAGCCCGATATCGTTTCTCTCACCGATGCGAATAACAATGGTATGTGTCTCCGGCACTATACCAATCTTCGGCAAGACGGAGGGCCTTTCACGCCGATGGATCTCCAACTGTTCTGAGGCGTCGAACCAGAATTCCCTTCGACAGAACAACGGAATTAGGCCGTTTCATTTATCAAACCCTCGATCACTTGTAGCAATCTGATCCCACATCAAAACTAACCAATTTCACTCCGATTTCCCGACTAGCCACATGACGATGTCTAGTCGAACTTGACTGAGTTCGCTGGCTTCCTGGGTAAGAATTCAACAACAACAAACGTGAGAAGTCTTTCCCCCATCCCACTGTTACTATACAGGGCTTCAGTGGACAGAGGAAAGGGCCTCCATGTATGAATCAAAACCCTACTCCTAGGTTACGAACCAGCCACTGTGGAACCGTGGGTTTTACACCGTCTGCACACTACAGAGTCACTATGGATTGACGGATAGCATCCGGTTAGGGTTCTAGTTACAAAATCAGGATAAAGATATCAAATCACTAAGAACAACCAAGAAAATCAACACAGATCATACCCAGAACTCTCTTTATTCAGTTATCAAAAAAAAAACTTGTTGTAATACACACTTCTCTCTCTGCTCCGTGTGACATACAACCTGCCTCTAAAGAAGATGTAGAGACAGCAGTTATCCCCTCCAACCGTGCAAACTGATTTTCAAATCAGTTAGCCGTTGGTTTACCCGTCATACAAGCAAAACTACATGTGTGCCTTGCACAATTACATTCATGGGACCAAATTGACCCTTATTACAAAATGAAATGGCTTAAGAGCCTTATGAGACAACAAAAGAAAAGATGATCCTGCACTACAGAGAATGTGCTCCTGCACCATACTCCCCCTGCAGGAAAGACTCAAGTCCCTTGAGTTGCTAACTGCTGAAGTGTCTTCCCATGCTTTAGAATATCGGCTTCACTCATCCAGGTTGCCTCTGAATCAGGAAGATCCTGCCACTTGACCAAGTAGTCTTTGTATACCCCTTTTCTTGTCTTCTTGACAATTTTGGAATCCAAAATGCATTCCAATTGCAAAGGCTTACTTGGAGGTAAATCTTTGATCCAGTCTTCATCTTCAATCACAGCATCTGAGCTATCTTCAGCATGTAATGGAGGTCTAAAAGGGAACAGGTCTGTAACATTGAAAATGGGAGAGATACCAAGGCCAGATGGTAATTCTATTTCATATGCATTTGGACCAAATTTATGCACTACCTTACAAGGTCCTATCTTCTTCATCAACAATTTGGTTGGTTGCCCCTTAGGTAATCTTTCCTTTCTGAGGTAGGCCATCACCAAATCTCCTACCTGGAACTGTACCTCCCTTCGCTTCAGATCTGCTCTATCCTTGTACTTGGAGACAGTTTTCTCCAACTGAAGCTTGACCTGATCATGTACTGTTTTCATGGTAGCAGCAAAGTCTTCTCCTAGAGCACTCCTTTTATCCCATCCTTGGAGGTCTTTGAGTTCAAGTGGTCCTCTTGGGTGGAAACCATAAACTATTTCAAAAGGGCTTTTCCCAGTACTTCTGTTTCTTGAATCATTATAAGCATATTCAGCTTGACTGATCACTAAATCCCATGCTAATCCATGCTGTTTGGTAAGGCATCGCAAAAGGTTTCCCAAGGACCTATTAACAACCTCAGTCTGACCATCAGTCTGGGGATGGTAGGCTGATGAAAAAGACAACTGAGTGCCCAATTTTCTCCATAGGGTCCTCCAAAAATGACCAACAAATTTGGAATCTCTATCAGTAACAATTGATAGGGGTAAACCATGAATTCTGACCACCTCTCTGAAAAAGAGACCAGCAATCTGAGATGCATCATTTGTGCATTTGCATGGCACAAAATGAGCCATCTTACTGAATCTATCCACAATGACAAAAACACTGTCTACACCCCTTGCTGTCCTAGGAAGACCAAGCACAAAGTCCATACTAATGCTTTCCCAAGGTCTGGTGGGAATGGGCAGTGGTTGGTACAAACCAGCATTAGAAGACATACCCTTGGCCTTTTGACATATGGTACAGCTTGCAACATATCTCCTTACATCTGTCTGTACCTTGGGCCAATAATAGAACCTGGTGACTTGTTCCAAAGTCTTGTCCAACCCAAAATGTCCTCCTAAGGCTCCATTGTGCTTCTCCTTGACGATATTGTCCCTCATTGAACATTTAGGAACACACAACAAACTACCTTTAAATAGGAGCCCTTCTTGCAGCACAAAATCAGAATACTCGCCATGAAAAGTGTTAGCCAAACTTGCACACACTTCATAGGCAGCCTTGAAATCTGCATCATCCTTGTACAACTCCTTCAGACATTCTAGACCCATATGTTCCATTTGTACTTCCTGTATGACCAGTATCCTTCTACTCAAAGCATCTGCCACTTTGTTGGCAACACCTTTCTTATGCTTAATAGTGAAGGTATAGGCCTGCAATTGTTCCATCCACTTAACGTGCCTATGATTCAACTTTTCTTGACTATTTAGGAAGCTAAGAGCATGGTTGTCAGTAAAAACAATGAACTCTTTTGGCAGTAAATAATGTCTCCATTTTTTTAGAGCTTGCACCATTGCATACAACTCTAGGTCATAGGTAGAATACCTCTGTTTGGCCTCATTCAACTTCTCTGAAAAGAATGCTACTGGATGTCCTTCCTGACTAAGAACAGCACCTATAGCCTGTTGGCTTGCATCACATTCCACAACAAATACTTTGTCAAAATCAGGGAGTACCAACGTAGGTAACTCGGCCACTTTCTGTTTCAACAGTTCAAAACTATCATCTGCTTGTTTTGTCCATTGAAATTTACACTTCACTCCACCCTTGATGGTATTGAGAATAGGAGCACTTATGTGACTGAACCCTTTAATGAACTTCCTGTAAAAAGTTGCCAAACCATGAAAACTTCTTACATCTCCTACTGTCTTAGGAGTAGGCCAATTGAGAATAGCCTCAACTTTTGTAGGATCCATTTTCAAACAGCCATTGGAAATCACAAATCCAAGATACACTAGTTCAGTTTTCATAAAATCACATTTATCCAAGTTGATCATCAACTTACTCTCATGCAATTTCTTTAACACCTGTCCAAGATGCTTCACATGCTCTTCTTTGGTCCTGCTGAAAATCAATATGTCATCAAGATAAACAATAACAAATTTTCCAATAAATTCTACAAGTACCTCATTCATCAACCGCATGAATGTACTTGGAGCATTACTGAGACCAAATGGCATGACAAGCCACTCATAGAGACCTTCATTTGTTTTGAAAGCAGTCTTCCATTCATCTCCCTGCCTTATTCTGATCTGGTGATAACCAGATTTCAAATCAATCTTGGAATAGTAACATGAACCACCAAGATAGTCCAACAGATCCTCAATTCTTGGCATAGGAAATCTATACCTTATGGTGATCTTATTGATAGCCCTTGAATCTGTGCATAATCTCCATTTGCCATCTTTCTTAGGAGCAAGTACACTAGGGACTGCACATGGACTAAGACTTTTCCTAATCAAACCTTTCTCCAAAAGTTCTTGAATCTGTCTACCTACTTCTTCATTCTGCTGTGGTGTCAACTTGTAGGCAGCTTTGTTGGGTAATGTGGCTCCAGGAATCAAGTCAATCTGATGACTTATGTCCCTCATAGGTGGTAAGGAGTTAGGAGTATCCTCTACCACAAGATCTTGGTACTTATCCAGTAATTGTTGCACTTCCAATGGGATCTCCTTCTGCTGTTTGCTTTGCTGATTGGATACAGGCTTCATCATCAGTGCATACCCTTGGGTATCCTTCTCCTTCATGAGTTGTAGGAACTCTTTGCCACTCACTAACATGACACTGTTGTCATTGCTCTTCTCTCCAACCTGCTCTGGTAAGGGATCCATCTGAAACTTCTTACCATTCTTGGTGATCATATATGTATTCTTTTCACCATCATGCAGTGCCTTCACATCATACTGCCAAGGTCGTCCAAGAAGAAGGTGACAAGCATCCATAGGAATAATTTCACATAGCACCTTATCCCTATAATCACCTAGTTCAAACTCTACCCAAGTTTGTTCTTCCACCAAATAGTTTTGATTCTTATTCAACCAAGATATTTTGTGAGGATTAAGATGGGGTAATCTTTTCAGTCTACACTTTTCTACCATTTCAGTAGACACTACATTTTCAGTAGAACCTGAATCAACAATGATTTTACAGAGCTTACCATATGCTATTCCTTGGGTTCTGAAGAGATTCTTCCTTTGTGGGGGCTCCTGCTTCAATGGCATCTTCACGAGGGTCCTCTTAATCATCATATTCTCTCCTTCAAGCACTGGTGCAGCACTACCAATTGGTGAGTTTACACTTTGACAATCATCCTCCTGCAATAGTTGGTTCCTTCTCCCACCGTCATGAGAGCTAGACGCCTTCTCAGGGCACTTACTTGCAGTGTGGCCTACTTGATTGCAGTTGTAACATCTTCCAGTGAAGACTCCACGTCCTCTGCCTGCACCACCATCTCTTCCTCTGCCATTAGGTCTTCTCCAACCTCTGAAACCACCACCTTTTTGTTCTGTATCAGAACGTGATTCTTGTTGACTAGAACTTTCACCTTTGTTTGGCTGTCCTCTGCCAAAATTACCTCTTCCTCTATTGTTCCTGCCACCTCTTCCTCTGTTATTTTGATCACCTCTCCTTTTCAATTTATCCTCTGCCCTAGAGGCTAACTGAAAACATTCATCCACAGTCTTGGGAACCACCATACTGAACTCATCCTGTATATTGTACCTCAGTCCATCCAGGTATCTGGCCACCATCTCTTTTTCTTCTTCTCTGTGATTGGCTCTCATGCTCAATCTGTGGAATTCTTCAGTGTATGTAGCCACGTCCATATCTTTCTGCCTAAGATGATTAAACTTTCTGATAGTCTGCAGATCATAATGACATGGTAGAAATTTGGCTCTCAGCATGGCCACCATTCTGCTCCACTTGGTGATTGGACTCTTTCCAACCTTCTCCCTTTCACATTGAGTGTAGTTCCACCAAACCAATGCAGAACCTCTCAGTCTGGTCTTTGCAAACTTTACTTTCTTACTGTCACTATACTCTTTGAAGTCAAAGTAATTACTTATGGCTTCAATCCAGTCCACAAGAGTATCTCCATCTAGTTTCCCATTGAACGTGGGAACATCCAGTTTCGGATCACCACTATCTCCATGACCCTTCAGTGCATTCAGAAATGCCTTTTGATCAGCAGTCATACCTTCTCCTTGAGGATTCTCCCCAGTTTCTCCTTCTTCATTCTCCTCTGACTCAGAAGTGCTTCCATCCTTCTCTTTGGATCTTTCTTCCTTCAGTCTCTCTTCGAGCATTGCTTCCACCATCTTCTGGATGGCTGCTTTACTCATCGTCTTGGGAGGCATTATGCTAGCCTCTGTTTCTATCTCCAATTCTTTGTCTGACATACACGGCTGTGATTCAGAATATTGGCTCTGATACCAATTTGATGCAGAGTGCCCAGCAGAAGCGGATGAAGATCTGACTATATCTTCCCTATCGGCAAGAGGTCCTCCAGTGTTTCGCCGAAGTCAAGGATGTCTTCGCTATCGGAAAGACATGAACTATCGGCCGAACCTTATTCTTTTATCCCGATGGCCAAGTTCTCACCGATATCTCCTTAGTGGTTCGTTGCCTATCGGCAACACTTCATTCTATCGGACCACGAGAAATTTCTTATGCCGATATACTCCGTCACGCCGATGACCAATCTTTGTCGGCCAGACTTCCTCCTTCGGTGAAGCTTCTTTCACCTACACCGACACCTTGTCTCTCGCCGATATCGTCAGGCACATCGGCCAGACCTCCTGCTTCGGTAAGACTCCGGTACGTGGTCCCGATGGTTCATCTCACTCCGACGAGTCCTTTGTCGCTGAGACTTCTCGAACTCCTTCCGATGAACTTCTATCGGCGGGACTCTAACGGTCGCCGTGACTTCTTCGGCTTCCCCCGACAAGGTTCCTCACGCCGATACTCTTTATCGGCAATACTCCGAGGATGTCTCACCGATCGGTGAAACTTTATACCGTCGGCTAAGTATATTTTCCTTAGCCCGATATCGTTTCTCTCACCGATGCGAATAACAATGGTATGTGTCTCCGGCACTATACCAATCTTCGGCAAGACGGAGGGCCTTTCACGCCGATGGATCTCCAACTGTTCTGAGGCGTCGAACCAGAATTCCCTTCGACAGAACAACGGAATTAGGCCGTTTCATTTATCAAACCCTCGATCACTTGTAGCAATCTGATCCCACATCAAAACTAACCAATTTCACTCCGATTTCCCGACTAGCCACATGACGATGTCTAGTCGAACTTGACTGAGTTCGCTGGCTTCCTGGGTAAGAATTCAACAACAACAAACGTGAGAAGTCTTTCCCCCATCCCACTGTTACTATACAGGGCTTCAGTGGACAGAGGAAAGGGCCTCCATGTATGAATCAAAACCCTACTCCTAGGTTACGAACCAGCCACTGTGGAACCGTGGGTTTTACACCGTCTGCACACTACAGAGTCACTATGGATTGACGGATAGCATCCGGTTAGGGTTCTAGTTACAAAATCAGGATAAAGATATCAAATCACTAAGAACAACCAAGAAAATCAACACAGATCATACCCAGAACTCTCTTTATTCAGTTATCAAAAAAAAAACTTGTTGTAATACACACTTCTCTCTCTGCTCCGTGTGACATACAACCTGCCTCTAAAGAAGATGTAGAGACAGCAGTTATCCCCTCCAACCGTGCAAACTGATTTTCAAATCAGTTAGCCGTTGGTTTACCCGTCATACAAGCAAAACTACATGTGTGCCTTGCACAATTACATTCATGGGACCAAATTGACCCTTATTACAAAATGAAATGGCTTAAGAGCCTTATGAGACAACAAAAGAAAAGATGATCCTGCACTACAGAGAATGTGCTCCTGCACCATACTCCCCCTGCAGGAAAGACTCAAGTCCCTTGAGTTGCTAACTGCTGAAGTGTCTTCCCATGCTTTAGAATATCGGCTTCACTCATCCAGGTTGCCTCTGAATCAGGAAGATCCTGCCACTTGACCAAGTAGTCTTTGTATACCCCTTTTCTTGTCTTCTTGACAATTTTGGAATCCAAAATGCATTCCAATTGCAAAGGCTTACTTGGAGGTAAATCTTTGATCCAGTCTTCATCTTCAATCACAGCATCTGAGCTATCTTCAGCATGTAATGGAGGTCTAAAAGGGAACAGGTCTGTAACATTGAAAATGGGAGAGATACCAAGGCCAGATGGTAATTCTATTTCATATGCATTTGGACCAAATTTATGCACTACCTTACAAGGTCCTATCTTCTTCATCAACAATTTGGTTGGTTGCCCCTTAGGTAATCTTTCCTTTCTGAGGTAGGCCATCACCAAATCTCCTACCTGGAACTGTACCTCCCTTCGCTTCAGATCTGCTCTATCCTTGTACTTGGAGACAGTTTTCTCCAACTGAAGCTTGACCTGATCATGTACTGTTTTCATGGTAGCAGCAAAGTCTTCTCCTAGAGCACTCCTTTTATCCCATCCTTGGAGGTCTTTGAGTTCAAGTGGTCCTCTTGGGTGGAAACCATAAACTATTTCAAAAGGGCTTTTCCCAGTACTTCTGTTTCTTGAATCATTATAAGCATATTCAGCTTGACTGATCACTAAATCCCATGCTAATCCATGCTGTTTGGTAAGGCATCGCAAAAGGTTTCCCAAGGACCTATTAACAACCTCAGTCTGACCATCAGTCTGGGGATGGTAGGCTGATGAAAAAGACAACTGAGTGCCCAATTTTCTCCATAGGGTCCTCCAAAAATGACCAACAAATTTGGAATCTCTATCAGTAACAATTGATAGGGGTAAACCATGAATTCTGACCACCTCTCTGAAAAAGAGACCAGCAATCTGAGATGCATCATTTGTGCATTTGCATGGCACAAAATGAGCCATCTTACTGAATCTATCCACAATGACAAAAACACTGTCTACACCCCTTGCTGTCCTAGGAAGACCAAGCACAAAGTCCATACTAATGCTTTCCCAAGGTCTGGTGGGAATGGGCAGTGGTTGGTACAAACCAGCATTAGAAGACATACCCTTGGCCTTTTGACATATGGTACAGCTTGCAACATATCTCCTTACATCTGTCTGTACCTTGGGCCAATAATAGAACCTGGTGACTTGTTCCAAAGTCTTGTCCAACCCAAAATGTCCTCCTAAGGCTCCATTGTGCTTCTCCTTGACGATATTGTCCCTCATTGAACATTTAGGAACACACAACAAACTACCTTTAAATAGGAGCCCTTCTTGCAGCACAAAATCAGAATACTCGCCATGAAAAGTGTTAGCCAAACTTGCACACACTTCATAGGCAGCCTTGAAATCTGCATCATCCTTGTACAACTCCTTCAGACATTCTAGACCCATATGTTCCATTTGTACTTCCTGTATGACCAGTATCCTTCTACTCAAAGCATCTGCCACTTTGTTGGCAACACCTTTCTTATGCTTAATAGTGAAGGTATAGGCCTGCAATTGTTCCATCCACTTAACGTGCCTATGATTCAACTTTTCTTGACTATTTAGGAAGCTAAGAGCATGGTTGTCAGTAAAAACAATGAACTCTTTTGGCAGTAAATAATGTCTCCATTTTTTTAGAGCTTGCACCATTGCATACAACTCTAGGTCATAGGTAGAATACCTCTGTTTGGCCTCATTCAACTTCTCTGAAAAGAATGCTACTGGATGTCCTTCCTGACTAAGAACAGCACCTATAGCCTGTTGGCTTGCATCACATTCCACAACAAATACTTTGTCAAAATCAGGGAGTACCAACGTAGGTAACTCGGCCACTTTCTGTTTCAACAGTTCAAAACTATCATCTGCTTGTTTTGTCCATTGAAATTTACACTTCACTCCACCCTTGATGGTATTGAGAATAGGAGCACTTATGTGACTGAACCCTTTAATGAACTTCCTGTAAAAAGTTGCCAAACCATGAAAACTTCTTACATCTCCTACTGTCTTAGGAGTAGGCCAATTGAGAATAGCCTCAACTTTTGTAGGATCCATTTTCAAACAGCCATTGGAAATCACAAATCCAAGATACACTAGTTCAGTTTTCATAAAATCACATTTATCCAAGTTGATCATCAACTTACTCTCATGCAATTTCTTTAACACCTGTCCAAGATGCTTCACATGCTCTTCTTTGGTCCTGCTGAAAATCAATATGTCATCAAGATAAACAATAACAAATTTTCCAATAAATTCTACAAGTACCTCATTCATCAACCGCATGAATGTACTTGGAGCATTACTGAGACCAAATGGCATGACAAGCCACTCATAGAGACCTTCATTTGTTTTGAAAGCAGTCTTCCATTCATCTCCCTGCCTTATTCTGATCTGGTGATAACCAGATTTCAAATCAATCTTGGAATAGTAACATGAACCACCAAGATAGTCCAACAGATCCTCAATTCTTGGCATAGGAAATCTATACCTTATGGTGATCTTATTGATAGCCCTTGAATCTGTGCATAATCTCCATTTGCCATCTTTCTTAGGAGCAAGTACACTAGGGACTGCACATGGACTAAGACTTTTCCTAATCAAACCTTTCTCCAAAAGTTCTTGAATCTGTCTACCTACTTCTTCATTCTGCTGTGGTGTCAACTTGTAGGCAGCTTTGTTGGGTAATGTGGCTCCAGGAATCAAGTCAATCTGATGACTTATGTCCCTCATAGGTGGTAAGGAGTTAGGAGTATCCTCTACCACAAGATCTTGGTACTTATCCAGTAATTGTTGCACTTCCAATGGGATCTCCTTCTGCTGTTTGCTTTGCTGATTGGATACAGGCTTCATCATCAGTGCATACCCTTGGGTATCCTTCTCCTTCATGAGTTGTAGGAACTCTTTGCCACTCACTAACATGACACTGTTGTCATTGCTCTTCTCTCCAACCTGCTCTGGTAAGGGATCCATCTGAAACTTCTTACCATTCTTGGTGATCATATATGTATTCTTTTCACCATCATGCAGTGCCTTCACATCATACTGCCAAGGTCGTCCAAGAAGAAGGTGACAAGCATCCATAGGAATAATTTCACATAGCACCTTATCCCTATAATCACCTAGTTCAAACTCTACCCAAGTTTGTTCTTCCACCAAATAGTTTTGATTCTTATTCAACCAAGATATTTTGTGAGGATTAAGATGGGGTAATCTTTTCAGTCTACACTTTTCTACCATTTCAGTAGACACTACATTTTCAGTAGAACCTGAATCAACAATGATTTTACAGAGCTTACCATATGCTATTCCTTGGGTTCTGAAGAGATTCTTCCTTTGTGGGGGCTCCTGCTTCAATGGCATCTTCACGAGGGTCCTCTTAATCATCATATTCTCTCCTTCAAGCACTGGTGCAGCACTACCAATTGGTGAGTTTACACTTTGACAATCATCCTCCTGCAATAGTTGGTTCCTTCTCCCACCGTCATGAGAGCTAGACGCCTTCTCAGGGCACTTACTTGCAGTGTGGCCTACTTGATTGCAGTTGTAACATCTTCCAGTGAAGACTCCACGTCCTCTGCCTGCACCACCATCTCTTCCTCTGCCATTAGGTCTTCTCCAACCTCTGAAACCACCACCTTTTTGTTCTGTATCAGAACGTGATTCTTGTTGACTAGAACTTTCACCTTTGTTTGGCTGTCCTCTGCCAAAATTACCTCTTCCTCTATTGTTCCTGCCACCTCTTCCTCTGTTATTTTGATCACCTCTCCTTTTCAGTTTATCCTCTGCCCTAGAGGCTAACTGAAAACATTCATCCACAGTCTTGGGAACCACCATACTGAACTCATCCTGTATATTGTACCTCAGTCCATCCAGGTATCTGGCCACCATCTCTTTTTCTTCTTCTCTGTGATTGGCTCTCATGCTCAATCTGTGGAATTCTTCAGTGTATGTAGCCACGTCCATATCTTTCTGCCTAAGATGATTAAACTTTCTGATAGTCTGCAGATCATAATCACATGGTAGAAATTTGGCTCTCAGCATGGCCACCATTCTGCTCCACTTGGTGATTGGACTCTTTCCAACCTTCTCCCTTTCACATTGAGTGTAGTTCCACCAAACCAATGCAGAACCTCTCAGTCTGGTCTTTGCAAACTTTACTTTCTTACTGTCACTATACTCTTTGAAGTCAAAGTAATTACTTATGGCTTCAATCCAGTCCACAAGAGTATCTCCATCTAGTTTCCCATTGAACGTGGGAACATCCAGTTTCGGATCACCACTATCTCCATGACCCTTCAGTGCATTCAGAAATGCCTTTTGATCAGCAGTCATACCTTCTCCTTGAGGATTCTCCCCAGTTTCTCCTTCTTCATTCTCCTCTGACTCAGAAGTGCTTCCATCCTTCTCTTTGGATCTTTCTTCCTTCAGTCTCTCTTCGAGCATTGCTTCCACCATCTTCTGGATGGCTGCTTTACTCATCGTCTTGGGAGGCATTATGCTAGCCTCTGTTTCTATCTCCAATTCTTTGTCTGACATACACGGCTGTGATTCAGAATATTGGCTCTGATACCAAATTGATGCAGAGTGCCCAGCAGAAGCGGATGAAGATCTGACTATATCTTCCCTATCGGCAAGAGGTCCTCCAGTGTTTCGCCGAAGTCAAGGATGTCTTCGCTATCGGAAAGACATGAACTATCGGCCGAACCTTATTCTTTTATCCCGATGGCCAAGTTCTCACCGATATCTCCTTAGTGGTTCGTTGCCTATCGGCAACACTTCATTCTATCGGACCACGAGAAATTTCTTATGCCGATATACTCCGTCACGCCGATGACCAATCTTTGTCGGCCAGACTTCCTCCTTCGGTGAAGCTTCTTTCACCTACACCGACACCTTGTCTCTCGCCGATATCGTCAGGCACATCGGCCAGACCTCCTGCTTCGGTAAGACTCCGGTACGTGGTCCCGATGGTTCATCTCACTCCGACGAGTCCTTTGTCGCTGAGACTTCTCGAACTCCTTCCGATGAACTTCTATCGGCGGGACTCTAACGGTCGCCGTGACTTCTTCGGCTTCCCCCGACAAGGTTCCTCACGCCGATACTCTTTATCGGCAATACTCCGAGGATGTCTCACCGATCGGTGAAACTTTATACCGTCGGCTAAGTATATTTTCCTTAGCCCGATATCGTTTCTCTCACCGATGCGAATAACAATGGTATGTGTCTCCGGCACTATACCAATCTTCGGCAAGACGGAGGGCCTTTCACGCCGATGGATCTCCAACTGTTCTGAGGCGTCGAACCAGAATTCCCTTCGACAGAACAACGGAATTAGGCCGTTTCATTTATCAAACCCTCGATCACTTGTAGCAATCTGATCCCACATCAAAACTAACCAATTTCACTCCGATTTCCCGACTAGCCACATGACGATGTCTAGTCGAACTTGACTGAGTTCGCTGGCTTCCTGGGTAAGAATTCAACAACAACAAACGTGAGAAGTCTTTCCCCCATCCCACTGTTACTATACAGGGCTTCAGTGGACAGAGGAAAGGGCCTCCATGTATGAATCAAAACCCTACTCCTAGGTTACGAACCAGCCACTGTGGAACCGTGGGTTTTACACCGTCTGCACACTACAGAGTCACTATGGATTGACGGATAGCATCCGGTTAGGGTTCTAGTTACAAAATCAGGATAAAGATATCAAATCACTAAGAACAACCAAGAAAATCAACACAGATCATACCCAGAACTCTCTTTATTCAGTTATCAAAAAAAAAACTTGTTGTAATACACACTTCTCTCTCTGCTCCGTGTGACATACAACCTGCCTCTAAAGAAGATGTAGAGACAGCAGTTATCCCCTCCAACCGTGCAAACTGATTTTCAAATCAGTTAGCCGTTGGTTTACCCGTCATACAAGCAAAACTACATGTGTGCCTTGCACAATTACATTCATGGGACCAAATTGACCCTTATTACAAAATGAAATGGCTTAAGAGCCTTATGAGACAACAAAAGAAAAGATGATCCTGCACTACAGAGAATGTGCTCCTGCACCATACTCCCCCTGCAGGAAAGACTCAAGTCCCTTGAGTTGCTAACTGCTGAAGTGTCTTCCCATGCTTTAGAATATCGGCTTCACTCATCCAGGTTGCCTCTGAATCAGGAAGATCCTGCCACTTGACCAAGTAGTCTTTGTATACCCCTTTTCTTGTCTTCTTGACAATTTTGGAATCCAAAATGCATTCCAATTGCAAAGGCTTACTTGGAGGTAAATCTTTGATCCAGTCTTCATCTTCAATCACAGCATCTGAGCTATCTTCAGCATGTAATGGAGGTCTAAAAGGGAACAGGTCTGTAACATTGAAAATGGGAGAGATACCAAGGCCAGATGGTAATTCTATTTCATATGCATTTGGACCAAATTTATGCACTACCTTACAAGGTCCTATCTTCTTCATCAACAATTTGGTTGGTTGCCCCTTAGGTAATCTTTCCTTTCTGAGGTAGGCCATCACCAAATCTCCTACCTGGAACTGTACCTCCCTTCGCTTCAGATCTGCTCTATCCTTGTACTTGGAGACAGTTTTCTCCAACTGAAGCTTGACCTGATCATGTACTGTTTTCATGGTAGCAGCAAAGTCTTCTCCTAGAGCACTCCTTTTATCCCATCCTTGGAGGTCTTTGAGTTCAAGTGGTCCTCTTGGGTGGAAACCATAAACTATTTCAAAAGGGCTTTTCCCAGTACTTCTGTTTCTTGAATCATTATAAGCATATTCAGCTTGACTGATCACTAAATCCCATGCTAATCCATGCTGTTTGGTAAGGCATCGCAAAAGGTTTCCCAAGGACCTATTAACAACCTCAGTCTGACCATCAGTCTGGGGATGGTAGGCTGATGAAAAAGACAACTGAGTGCCCAATTTTCTCCATAGGGTCCTCCAAAAATGACCAACAAATTTGGAATCTCTATCAGTAACAATTGATAGGGGTAAACCATGAATTCTGACCACCTCTCTGAAAAAGAGACCAGCAATCTGAGATGCATCATTTGTGCATTTGCATGGCACAAAATGAGCCATCTTACTGAATCTATCCACAATGACAAAAACACTGTCTACACCCCTTGCTGTCCTAGGAAGACCAAGCACAAAGTCCATACTAATGCTTTCCCAAGGTCTGGTGGGAATGGGCAGTGGTTGGTACAAACCAGCATTAGAAGACATACCCTTGGCCTTTTGACATATGGTACAGCTTGCAACATATCTCCTTACATCTGTCTGTACCTTGGGCCAATAATAGAACCTGGTGACTTGTTCCAAAGTCTTGTCCAACCCAAAATGTCCTCCTAAGGCTCCATTGTGCTTCTCCTTGACGATATTGTCCCTCATTGAACATTTAGGAACACACAACAAACTACCTTTAAATAGGAGCCCTTCTTGCAGCACAAAATCAGAATACTCGCCATGAAAAGTGTTAGCCAAACTTGCACACACTTCATAGGCAGCCTTGAAATCTGCATCATCCTTGTACAACTCCTTCAGACATTCTAGACCCATATGTTCCATTTGTACTTCCTGTATGACCAGTATCCTTCTACTCAAAGCATCTGCCACTTTGTTGGCAACACCTTTCTTATGCTTAATAGTGAAGGTATAGGCCTGCAATTGTTCCATCCACTTAACGTGCCTATGATTCAACTTTTCTTGACTATTTAGGAAGCTAAGAGCATGGTTGTCAGTAAAAACAATGAACTCTTTTGGCAGTAAATAATGTCTCCATTTTTTTAGAGCTTGCACCATTGCATACAACTCTAGGTCATAGGTAGAATACCTCTGTTTGGCCTCATTCAACTTCTCTGAAAAGAATGCTACTGGATGTCCTTCCTGACTAAGAACAGCACCTATAGCCTGTTGGCTTGCATCACATTCCACAACAAATACTTTGTCAAAATCAGGGAGTACCAACGTAGGTAACTCGGCCACTTTCTGTTTCAACAGTTCAAAACTATCATCTGCTTGTTTTGTCCATTGAAATTTACACTTCACTCCACCCTTGATGGTATTGAGAATAGGAGCACTTATGTGACTGAACCCTTTAATGAACTTCCTGTAAAAAGTTGCCAAACCATGAAAACTTCTTACATCTCCTACTGTCTTAGGAGTAGGCCAATTGAGAATAGCCTCAACTTTTGTAGGATCCATTTTCAAACAGCCATTGGAAATCACAAATCCAAGATACACTAGTTCAGTTTTCATAAAATCACATTTATCCAAGTTGATCATCAACTTACTCTCATGCAATTTCTTTAACACCTGTCCAAGATGCTTCACATGCTCTTCTTTGGTCCTGCTGAAAATCAATATGTCATCAAGATAAACAATAACAAATTTTCCAATAAATTCTACAAGTACCTCATTCATCAACCGCATGAATGTACTTGGAGCATTACTGAGACCAAATGGCATGACAAGCCACTCATAGAGACCTTCATTTGTTTTGAAAGCAGTCTTCCATTCATCTCCCTGCCTTATTCTGATCTGGTGATAACCAGATTTCAAATCAATCTTGGAATAGTAACATGAACCACCAAGATAGTCCAACAGATCCTCAATTCTTGGCATAGGAAATCTATACCTTATGGTGATCTTATTGATAGCCCTTGAATCTGTGCATAATCTCCATTTGCCATCTTTCTTAGGAGCAAGTACACTAGGGACTGCACATGGACTAAGACTTTTCCTAATCAAACCTTTCTCCAAAAGTTCTTGAATCTGTCTACCTACTTCTTCATTCTGCTGTGGTGTCAACTTGTAGGCAGCTTTGTTGGGTAATGTGGCTCCAGGAATCAAGTCAATCTGATGACTTATGTCCCTCATAGGTGGTAAGGAGTTAGGAGTATCCTCTACCACAAGATCTTGGTACTTATCCAGTAATTGTTGCACTTCCAATGGGATCTCCTTCTGCTGTTTGCTTTGCTGATTGGATACAGGCTTCATCATCAGTGCATACCCTTGGGTATCCTTCTCCTTCATGAGTTGTAGGAACTCTTTGCCACTCACTAACATGACACTGTTGTCATTGCTCTTCTCTCCAACCTGCTCTGGTAAGGGATCCATCTGAAACTTCTTACCATTCTTGGTGATCATATATGTATTCTTTTCACCATCATGCAGTGCCTTCACATCATACTGCCAAGGTCGTCCAAGAAGAAGGTGACAAGCATCCATAGGAATAATTTCACATAGCACCTTATCCCTATAATCACCTAGTTCAAACTCTACCCAAGTTTGTTCTTCCACCAAATAGTTTTGATTCTTATTCAACCAAGATATTTTGTGAGGATTAAGATGGGGTAATCTTTTCAGTCTACACTTTTCTACCATTTCAGTAGACACTACATTTTCAGTAGAACCTGAATCAACAATGATTTTACAGAGCTTACCATATGCTATTCCTTGGGTTCTGAAGAGATTCTTCCTTTGTGGGGGCTCCTGCTTCAATGGCATCTTCACGAGGGTCCTCTTAATCATCATATTCTCTCCTTCAAGCACTGGTGCAGCACTACCAATTGGTGAGTTTACACTTTGACAATCATCCTCCTGCAATAGTTGGTTCCTTCTCCCACCGTCATGAGAGCTAGACGCCTTCTCAGGGCACTTACTTGCAGTGTGGCCTACTTGATTGCAGTTGTAACATCTTCCAGTGAAGACTCCACGTCCTCTGCCTGCACCACCATCTCTTCCTCTGCCATTAGGTCTTCTCCAACCTCTGAAACCACCACCTTTTTGTTCTGTATCAGAACGTGATTCTTGTTGACTAGAACTTTCACCTTTGTTTGGCTGTCCTCTGCCAAAATTACCTCTTCCTCTATTGTTCCTGCCACCTCTTCCTCTGTTATTTTGATCACCTCTCCTTTTCAGTTTATCCTCTGCCCTAGAGGCTAACTGAAAACATTCATCCACAGTCTTGGGAACCACCATACTGAACTCATCCTGTATATTGTACCTCAGTCCATCCAGGTATCTGGCCACCATCTCTTTTTCTTCTTCTCTGTGATTGGCTCTCATGCTCAATCTGTGGAATTCTTCAGTGTATGTAGCCACGTCCATATCTTTCTGCCTAAGATGATTAAACTTTCTGATAGTCTGCAGATCATAATCACATGGTAGAAATTTGGCTCTCAGCATGGCCACCATTCTGCTCCACTTGGTGATTGGACTCTTTCCAACCTTCTCCCTTTCACATTGAGTGTAGTTCCACCAAACCAATGCAGAACCTCTCAGTCTGGTCTTTGCAAACTTTACTTTCTTACTGTCACTATACTCTTTGAAGTCAAAGTAATTACTTATGGCTTCAATCCAGTCCACAAGAGTATCTCCATCTAGTTTCCCATTGAACGTGGGAACATCCAGTTTCGGATCACCACTATCTCCATGACCCTTCAGTGCATTCAGAAATGCCTTTTGATCAGCAGTCATACCTTCTCCTTGAGGATTCTCCCCAGTTTCTCCTTCTTCATTCTCCTCTGACTCAGAAGTGCTTCCATCCTTCTCTTTGGATCTTTCTTCCTTCAGTCTCTCTTCGAGCATTGCTTCCACCATCTTCTGGATGGCTGCTTTACTCATCGTCTTGGGAGGCATTATGCTAGCCTCTGTTTCTATCTCCAATTCTTTGTCTGACATACACGGCTGTGATTCAGAATATTGGCTCTGATACCAAATTGATGCAGAGTGCCCAGCAGAAGCGGATGAAGATCTGACTATATCTTCCCTATCGGCAAGAGGTCCTCCAGTGTTTCGCCGAAGTCAAGGATGTCTTCGCTATCGGAAAGACATGAACTATCGGCCGAACCTTATTCTTTTATCCCGATGGCCAAGTTCTCACCGATATCTCCTTAGTGGTTCGTTGCCTATCGGCAACACTTCATTCTATCGGACCACGAGAAATTTCTTATGCCGATATACTCCGTCACGCCGATGACCAATCTTTGTCGGCCAGACTTCCTCCTTCGGTGAAGCTTCTTTCACCTACACCGACACCTTGTCTCTCGCCGATATCGTCAGGCACATCGGCCAGACCTCCTGCTTCGGTAAGACTCCGGTACGTGGTCCCGATGGTTCATCTCACTCCGACGAGTCCTTTGTCGCTGAGACTTCTCGAACTCCTTCCGATGAACTTCTATCGGCGGGACTCTAACGGTCGCCGTGACTTCTTCGGCTTCCCCCGACAAGGTTCCTCACGCCGATACTCTTTATCGGCAATACTCCGAGGATGTCTCACCGATCGGTGAAACTTTATACCGTCGGCTAAGTATATTTTCCTTAGCCCGATATCGTTTCTCTCACCGATGCGAATAACAATGGTATGTGTCTCCGGCACTATACCAATCTTCGGCAAGACGGAGGGCCTTTCACGCCGATGGATCTCCAACTGTTCTGAGGCGTCGAACCAGAATTCCCTTCGACAGAACAACGGAATTAGGCCGTTTCATTTATCAAACCCTCGATCACTTGTAGCAATCTGATCCCACATCAAAACTAACCAATTTCACTCCGATTTCCCGACTAGCCACATGACGATGTCTAGTCGAACTTGACTGAGTTCGCTGGCTTCCTGGGTAAGAATTCAACAACAACAAACGTGAGAAGTCTTTCCCCCATCCCACTGTTACTATACAGGGCTTCAGTGGACAGAGGAAAGGGCCTCCATGTATGAATCAAAACCCTACTCCTAGGTTACGAACCAGCCACTGTGGAACCGTGGGTTTTACACCGTCTGCACACTACAGAGTCACTATGGATTGACGGATAGCATCCGGTTAGGGTTCTAGTTACAAAATCAGGATAAAGATATCAAATCACTAAGAACAACCAAGAAAATCAACACAGATCATACCCAGAACTCTCTTTATTCAGTTATCAAAAAAAAAACTTGTAATACACACTTCTCTCTCTGCTCCGTGTGACATACAACCTGCCTCTAAAGAAGATGTAGAGACAGCAGTTATCCCCTCCAACCGTGCAAACTGATTTTCAAATCAGTTAGCCGTTGGTTTACCCGTCATACAAGCAAAACTACATGTGTGCCTTGCACAATTACATTCATGGGACCAAATTGACCCTTATTACAAAATGAAATGGCTTAAGAGCCTTATGAGACAACAAAAGAAAAGATGATCCTGCACTACAGAGAATGTGCTCCTGCACCACATATCTAGAGGCTATATGACCATCCAAATATACCATAATGAAAAGAGAGAGAGGAGAGCAAGAGTAGAAATAGAAGAGAAGTGGGGTAAAATATATGAATGTAATATAGATAGGAGTGTCGCCAAAGAATATGTGATGGATATATCTATGTTTATAGTATGAAATATACATTGTATAAGAGTCATCCCACAATAATGGGTTACACTGTTTGGCCAAACTTGACATTGAAATCAACAATTTGAACTAAATCTTCACTTTTTGACACCTATAGCCGCTAAACCGTTAGGAATTTGAAGATGATGTGAACTAGTGATTTGTGAGATTTTGTTTTTAAATTCTAAATATATTTTTTAAAAAAATTTGGAGTTAAATTGTAAATTTTTTGTGTGTCTCCTTTGATAACTAGTTTTTAATAGTAAACAACATTTTTTTAAAGTGATGTGTAATCTGTAGCACATAACTTTTTTTCTACAAAGGATAAAATTCCAATTCTTTTGAATTTAGATTGGTAACACCGATATTATAGGGCATGCATTTGGTTTCATAATGTTTTGTTGAATATTTTTTTTAGTTAATTTTTTAAGTCAAACCAATTATAATTTAGACATAGGCGTATGCCATAAACCATAAATTTTTCTGTATGTATCAAAATTCAATTTTTTTTGTTGAAACAAGGAAATTAATACCTAGGGCATAGATATTTTTTAGAATTTTTTTCACTAATTTTCCATGTGTGTAGAACAGAGAACTTGATGTTCGGTGAAAAACCTACATTCACAAGAAATAAAAAATAAATATAATAATCAAATTAAATGTATTTAAAATTATACTTTTTGGGAAGCTTATAATAATGGCTACATACTTACACAACATAAATTTTAAATGAATTCATTTGATCCCCCATAAGGTAAATCAAAAGTGATTTTTATCATCATTTTGATAGGTGTAGAGGAGACTCCATTATAGGTATGGTTTAAAACTAGCGAGGTTCTATCCAAGGGGGTTTGAATATAAGGGCGTTAGATCAAACCTTATTCAATTAAAATCATTTAAATGGAACCTTTCAAGGCTTAAATCATTATATTTTCTAAAAATATGTGATTTCAACAAAAATCAAGATGTCCCAGAAAGTGTAACCCATTATTGTGGAAGCACCCATAAGGAAAATATGATATGAATATATGAAAAAACTAATCTTATGGTGTAGATGAATGTGTAAAATATTTTGTAATATTCCTATTGTGTATATGTTTATCTATCACAACTATTTTGGTTTCCTTCTTATTGCATCACCCTGGGGTTTACTTTCTAACATAATTAATCTAGATGTTGGGCCTATATTTTATTGTCAAAAATAGGAAAATAAAAGGCCTTATAGTCTAGTGTTTTAATATTATCATGAATTATAGCCTCTTTAGGCATATCAAGATCAAACTTGAATGCATCTATTCACATGATTTAGATTATCATGCCTAGCTATATGATTTATTTGAACACAAGTTACCATCAAGAAAATCCCAATGAAAACTCTCAACATAAGCATACATTATGAGTAAGTTATAGGTTGATTCTCAAGGTCACTGCAACAAGGTAGTTGAACTTCTTCTTTACCTATACTTAGATCCCACTAAATGTTTCCATTATTAAATTATCTTACTTGGTCAATAGATTCAATAATATCATTAAAACAAATAGATTTAGTGCTAACATAATAAAATGTTCATATTACTTGAGTCACCTAGGTAACCCAAACCATCATTGAGAACATCAACAACAAAGTTGAAAAGTTGAGGCACCTCAAGTGAAGCACCTAGTTCTTCATACTAACTCTCTACTATATCACACTTAGTGACAACTCGCTACATAAGTACCTTCACTACAATAAAAATCATTAATGAACTAATTATCAAATTTATTGGAAACCATTACTAAAACAACCTCACTAGTAGCTTATTCATCCTCTTATCTTGAAACTTCTTTTGTAGTGCATTCTTTATGGGGTGGCCTCCTTCACAAGTAAATGGGTCTATATTGCATCTTTGTCATCAACATGACCAACACCTATAGCTAGTTCATTAAATTAAACATTCAAATTTCTATCGACTTATCAATAGAAACACTCTCATATGTAAAATCTAACATCTTTGATACCCTAATGATTTCATCAATGTGCTTAGCCTAACAATAACCCTATGGGAGACTTATATGATTCATCTCCTTAGAGGAATTAATTCTATATCAAATTATCCACAATACAAGATCAACCATACTTCCATATAAAGCCTTACACGTTCAAGGATATACAATACAAACCTAGTAAATCTATTATTAAACATATACAAATAGATTCATCATAATTTCTTTGAATACTAGAAAGTTCTTGAAATAGCAAACTAGGATCAATTTCGTCACTAAACTACTCAAGGAAAATAGTTTCAAATTTATTTGAGGATGAAATAAAATGATCTAAGAAGTTATTATACCAATTCCTTACATGCCACCCTTCAAAGATTGAACAAATAATTTCAACTATACATCCTTAACTTTAATCTAAAAATCAAGTATTAAATTGATAAAATCCTGGAGATGTACGCTACCCAACGTTCAATCAGTACCATCAAACTGAGGTAGTCAATTTTTTATTTATGAAGGTATTGGATTTGAAAAATTAGATATACTAATGAAATTATTCAAGATTTCTAAATATATATTAGAAATACACTTGATGGCCAAATTGACACATGCAACACAGGTAGGGCGAAGATCACCTTACCTCTCCTGAAAAGATAATTGAAACCTTAAAGTTGACCACCTCCAAGGTCTTGGGTGTCAAGTCACGAATGTACCGTGCCAAATGAGTAGTCAATATGGACTGTTTGTTCAAGGGGCATGTGGTTTAAACTCTAATCAAAATGGGTATAATTTATTCTAAATCCTTTTCTATCTGATGATGAAAAAAAATCAAAAGACTTTGAGCATGGAAGAAAATAGTGATATAAGTACTAAATATTAATCTTAAAGTAATATCAACTTGATAAATTACTAACTACAATGTCAAGATCGGTACAAACCCTATCCTTTTAACTAACAATATGAGATTTGAAGGAGTTTTAAGTGATAAAGTGAAAATAACATTTAACTATTGTATTACACACACAAGTTAAATTATAAATCCACTATTTCACTTCAAGATTCAACAATAGACACACTATTTCTCAAGTAAATAATAAATTAAGATAGAGACCAGGCACTACACCGCATGTGAGAAGACAAATCTGGAGAAATGGGAACCATTGTATTGATGTATTTAATAATGCAAGTACAAATCCAACAAATTGATACACTAGAAATTGGTCCTTCCTTCAACAAAAGTATCTCCTTGTAATCTAAAATCATAAAACTATATGCAAAAGAGTAAACTAGAATGCTGAAAAATATTCTAAGTATTGGATCAATGGACAAATTCTCCAACCACTAAACCCTTTGAATAAGATAAGAGTCCACCATTTATAGAGCCAAAAGAAAGTAGAATCTTCTTTTAAAACACATGCAACACCCATCCTCATCTTCATGCAAGCACACCAAAAAAAGCTTTCCTGTTTTTTGTCTAAGACATGCATATCCCAAGTGCCATGCAAAAAAAAACTCGTGCAATAAAATAAGGATCACTTTATAACTGCAGCAAATTTTTTTTACATTATAGAAAAATAATGAATGGAATCTTTGAAAGAATATTCTTTGTGCCAAATTTAGGAAGTTCAACTGGAAGCACCCTTCTAGTGCTTTGTTCCTATTTGTACACTACGAAATAGGCCAAGCATTGATCTTGACTCTATCTTCATTTGGGCCATCCAATTAATCCAACTTGAATTTCAACATCTCAAACCTCTTAGATACATAATCTGTTATCTTTTTAAACTTTTGGATACAACTTTTTATAATCTTAAAATGGGATCTTCAATGTCCATACCCTTATCAAACATATTCTAATTAAATCCTGAAGATGCACTCAATTCTCCTTCCATTTTACTCTTGAAAGCTTCTTTGGCTATATCCAAAGTATTTGTCCTGCGCTTATCTTGCAAAATTATTTCAGGACCTACGATATTTTTATTAAAGATTTCAAAATTGGAAGTATACTCATATACATCCTTTTGCATTTTCAATATCTTAGGCCTATACTATGTCATCTGATCAATCTTATAATTCATTATATGTATAGACCTGTCAATGAAATTAGGTTATCCATCCTAAGGATATCTACTTTTTTTAGCTCATTTGGACTCATTCTATTGATTTCCTTCAAAAGATTCCAATCCTACCCTAATTTTCATACTCTGCTATGAAATTCTCCATGAAGGAATCTATTTGTCTTTCCAATTGATAAGATTTATCATAGAATTCATACCCAATATCAAAAATTTTATTCACTTCAATCAAAAATTTGGAAACCCATTTATCTATCACATTTGATTTTTCTTTCATTGCTTGTAAAGAATCCACCTCCTGCATGGCCATTAAAATGGGAGTTTCTGAGGACAAATCTTGCTGGGAAATGGGTGTGATAAGTTCTTTGATGAATGTTTTCATCTCAGCTAACTGTAATTTCAGTTCATCTTTGATTTGTTTATCCTTATTCATTCTATATACCATGGTATCTACTGCAGACCCTAGAGAAACTATCTCCTCAGATCTTGTGTGCTTGCCCAAATTCATCCTTCTAATCTAATAATCAGAGAGTGAAAGATCTCTATCATCTTTATCCTAGACAGGGGTAGCAACCTCTGCAATCCTCTCTCCTTGTTCATTCACTATGATGGTAGAAAGGTTTCTTGGTCTTTTTGATGATTTTCCCTTTTCTACTTGTACAACCATATCTTGGAGGCTTAATGGTTTTACAACTACCTTTTACCTCTTCTGCAGTAGAAGCTTGATCAACTTCTTTTTTTTTGTTTTTCTCACAATGATCTAGAGATTTCTCTTTATTCTTCTCAACTTCTAAATTCTGATCTATATTCTATTGTGAGGCCTCTTCCTAGAGATGCTCTTTCTCCTTATATACTTCCCAATCATGAACAAAAACTTGAGATGAAGAGGAATCAACAAACTTTGATTTTCAATAGTTTCTATCACCTTCTATTTATCTTCATAGGTTAGAACATATTCTTCTCCACCATCCTCTCCTATTCTTTCTTGTTTCTAAGGATGTTGTTCAAAAATTCCTTTTGATGAATCATCTTTTGGATCTTCCTGATCTCCCGTCTTTTGTACATCTTCCTCATCAGCTATATCTTCACCTAAAGTTTCATCTTGAGGATGCTCTTGGTTTAAGGAGGTGCCTTTAAGAATCTTTGTATTTATATCCATCTGATCACTCTCTTTCTCATCAGAATGCCCCTCGTGCTATCCTTTTTGAGAAGATGGATCTTCTTCATCTTGTGGCTCTTGGGGGTTTTGCAGATTTGTTTGAGGATTATACTCTACATTTTGTTCATCTTTTCCTTTAAGCTCTTGGCCATTAGCTTGTGCCATTTCTATATCTGGCAGATTTGTTTGAGGATTATCCCCTTCCTCTTCATGAGCAATGTCCTATTGGGACCTTTCATCCTACTAGTGTTGTTGAGGAGAGGAAGTGGGCTCTCTGTCATGTGAACCTTCTAGAATATCAATAATAGGCCCTTGTGATGGAGCTGGCACAACTTTAAATTCCTCTTCCTACCTTGCCTCAGCCTCATCACCTTTATCATCCTAAGGTATTTGCATAGCTTCAGGGGGTTCCTTATCATCTACCTCCTCAAATTTTCTTGTTTGGGATGCCTCTGTTCTTTGTGTAGAGGGAAGAGGTGTAGTTGTAGAAGTTGTCTCCTAAGATGGAGCTTGTTGGTTAGGCTCTTCTCCATGTTCTAGAAATTGACCCAATGCTTTTCTTGTTGGGATAACTTGCGCTATGGGTTTTACCCCCGAACCTGCAACAACTCTTGCATTTACAACATTATATGTGATACATGATTTTCTTAATGCTTCTTTTACAATAGTCACTGTCTCTTAGGGAGAAGCATTTTCAAGAGCTACCCTCATTTTGACCATAGTAGGGTCTTTCTTACCCTTTTTGTATGTCCTTGTTTAAGGGGCAGAGGGTTCTCCAGACGCTTTCCTTTTATCTTTCTTTCCTTTTCCTTTGGATTTTCCAAACTGAACAAGCCTAGCATCCAACCAAGAATTACTGAAACCCAAAACTATGGCACTAATGGAGTCCAAAGATACATCCTCCCTCAATGACCAATCTATAGCAGGTAATGGATCATTGTCAACTTTATTGAGGTCATAGGTGGGATTCAAAGTATGTCCATCATCGGATAGCTCCTCAATAGCATCTTCTCTTATTCCAATTCTCTTAACTAAAAAGCAATCAATCTACAATAGCTCCTCTTTCTAACTTCAAAATGATCTTTAAAATTTTCCTAGAAGTCCTCTAGTGCGTGCTCATGATCAAATGACATTGTAGGAAATAATTTCTTCAGTCTACCAGTGGGATCAAAATTCTTTCTAGGTTGGTAGGGCTTGAGGTTGTGTGCCTCTAATTCTTCATTGGCATCCTTTGCAGCATTGATGGATGGACATGAATAAAAACCTCGATTGAATGGATATTTAACACATGCTTTATGCTTTCCTGATAACTTAAGATCAACTTCATTTATTCGCCTTGATAACTCCATCAAAACTACCCTATCACTGCAATGTCTAGGTAAGAGGAATGATGCCTTATCAAATCCTAAAATTTTGATATATGTAGACTTGGGAAATTGGATGAACCGCTATCCCTAGGCTCTTACCAACTCCATTGATTCCTTTGAAATTCTCTCTCCAACATCACCTATTAATTGGCTAATTATTGCATATAAGAAAGCATCATTTACCCTCTTAAAATGTTTCTCTACTTCCTTGAGCTCTAACTGATGGTAGAATTCCCAAATCTTACTTTGTCTTTAGGCTTCTCCTATGATTCCTCTAGTTGTTAAACCTGAGAAACCTATTCTTGTAGCTAAATAAACAACATTGGTAGTCATGTAGAAATTTTTAGTTATGACCACTATGGTCAATTGAGCATGAAGCTAATATGACACAATTTGACCCCAGTCCAAGAAATTTACTACTTTCAAAATAACATTGCTAAATTGAAACATCCAAGTGTTGTAAGGTTTGTTGTCCTCCTTATCCAAAGCTCTATTCAATAGGGTGACTATATCTCCAACTCATGTCTGAAATTCAACCCTGGTCAGCTTGGTTAGGATCTTGGAAATGGATTTTCTTTCTACCTTGAGCCAATGCATATTTAGATGCTTCAAATGGTCTATTGTATTGTCTTAAAATGCCACTCTAGTTTGATCTTCTGTCATTTGTGCCAACTAACCATAAGGTGGAAAATCAAAAGTAGCCCTGATCATGGATGGAGTTATGTTGAGAATTGTATTGCCATATGAATCATAGCACTTCCTATCCACTAGGTGATAGTGTTGTGCAACTACAAGAATTAACTTAGGACATTGAACTGAAACTGGGAAACAAGTTGTTGGCAATATGTACTGTCATTGATGTCAACATAGTATACATTGATGTCAACATAGCATATGGAAATGTATAGATAGACTTGTATAGAGGAAGAGTCAGTATGGTCAAGGCAAACCAGTCCAGGAGAAGAGAAAATAGTCTAAGTATGGGGAGATGATTAGTTTTGTGTTTGAGCATGATGTGGAGGTAAACACTCATGTATTTGCATGTTCCATGTATCCACAAATACATATCTCATCAGTTGGGAGTACCGTACTTAATGATAAGAAGCAGAAATTTGACCGAGGCATTCATAGTGCACATCTTAAGGCAGAGTCATCTTATTTTGGTCTACATTTCTCCACAATGCAAGATTTGATCTTGCGGTTCTGAGGACAACTTTATTTAGGTATTGAAATGATAAATTAAAGTTTTCACATCCTCACATCATTAGCATAAAAAGTCACAAGGAACAAAGTATCAACCATTACTTAGATAGAGGCAATGCAGACTGTTCCAGAGCCCATTTGCATAGGGTCAAGTTTTGTGGAGAATGAAACATGTATAGATGAGTCATTATAGGGTGTGCAAAGAAATTACATGTTCCAAGGGATATCAAGTATGATCCACATGAGAAAAAATTCATTTTTTGGTACCGCATCAAGTTATTATGTCTACAAGTCCTCTAGACTCATAGTTATCCATGCCAAACTTTTGAATTCCTATGGAATCATCAATTAAAGGTGTGTGGATCTAACAAGAATCATATAATGATGTTTAAGCTCATTCCTAAAAGGTTTCAGGTCTTGCATTTCACCGCAACATCATATTTTGAGATGTGAAGTATCACATGTGATTCAGGATGCTCTATTTTCTACAAATAGTCATGTTTCATGTCTTGCGGATGCATAGATTGAGTTGATACTTCAGAAGTAAGGAGTATGAAGGTTGTTGAGTTCATGTGTGATTGAATTCTTGGTCCACATAGAGTTTTCAGCTTCTCCCCAGTTGTATGAAGTTGATTAGTTAGTAGTGTTGAATAGTTTGAGCTAACTGATTAAGTATCTGACATGTGCGGAGGATCTTCATTAGTTTAATTATCTTTGAATGTATAAAGGGATGTGCATTGATCCTGTTAATGAAGCCCTAAGGTCCGCAACAACTTTTTCTTATCATATTGTATGTTTTGAGGCTAACTTGTGAAGAGATACACGTTTCGTCTAATGATGTTTTGATGCCAACCTAATTAGTGTTTTGAAGTGATGCAGAGGATGTTTATAGAAGATAAATTTCATTTGCAAAGCAATAAGGTGAATGTGAACACAACAAAGTAGAGGGCAAGAAATGAAGTGTGCAAAATTAGTTTGAGGATATGTATTGAGCAGAAAAAGTAGACTGCATTATCAACATAAGTCAGATGTGTTCTTTATAGTAGTCCATTCATTTGTACTACCTTTGTAAAACCTATTGCAAAGAGAAGATACTTAGGGGGTAGTAGCTTCCTTGGGTGGTAACCCTAAATCAAAGTTATAATATAGGGAGTAGTAGCTTCCTTGGGTTGAAGCCCTAAAACAAAGTTTTAACATTTTTGTAGTGAGCATATTATATTGTGAGCTAACACTCATCGTGGTTTTTTCCTATCTTAGGGTTTTCCACATAAAAATACCAGTGTCATGTGTTGATTCTTGTGTTTCATGATTTCCTTTATGTTCTATATGTTATTCAGTTTTATTTGTTGATATCTGGTTAAGTTTTAGTATGTGCTGATTCACCCCCCCTCTCAGCACCTCATTGTGTTCAACAATTGGTATCAGATCCAAGTGCCTTTCAAAAGCCTAACAACTAAGGTAGATCCTGCACTTGAACACATGGAATCTAAAGTTATGGACAATGATATATTTGTACTGGAACCAAATCTTAAAGCAATGAAACTTGAAGGTTGAGATCTTGATGGGAGTGAAGTAGACCTTGAGGAAGAACTCAAGTCATCCCTTAATGAACTAGATGAAGTCAGAGGACTAAAAGAAGACATGCTTGAATTAGCAAAAGAGACAATTGACAAATTGAAGATAAAGGCCAAAGAGTCAAAAGAAGAAATTGGCAAGTTGAAAAGTCTATTAGAAGGAGACAAAGGAGGTGACACAAAGCTCAAAGAGGATGAAGATATGATCTCAAATCTAAAGGTTATGGTTGAAGAGGAGAAGAGGATTGAAGATTGCTTAAACATCAATCTCAATGAAGAATCAGCTAAATGTTCAAAACTTGAGGAAGAAGTTGTCACTCTAAGAAAAGAACTGGAAAAGGCAAAAGAATAGATTGAAAAAGGATTAAAACTAAAAGGAGGATCTAAAATCCTTGATGAAATAATTAACTCCCAAAAGCCAACAAAGGAAAAATCAAGTCTTGGTTTTGAAAAGGGAAAGAGGCATATGATCAGTGCTTCTGCAAATCTATATGATAACTTCCAATTAGAAGGAAAGGTTGAAACAAAGAAAGAGAAGACTTGCATTAAAGATCCTAAGAAGAAAACCTAAAGAGTTACAAAAGAAGATGATTTCACCCCTATCCAAAGACAAAGGAAGAATATGAAGAAAAATTTCAAAGATCATCCACTTATAAGGAAACCAGCTCACATCAGGTATTCTCAGAGGTTCAATGGCAATTTTTTTTACTTGCAATAAGTTTGGGCACAAAGTTGTTGATTGCAAGAGAAAGATAAATCAAAATGCTCTAAGATGTTACACTTGCAATAAAGTTGGTCATAAAGTTGTTGAATGTAGAAGTAAGATAAATCAGAATTCAGTTAGGTGTTATGTTTGCAATAAGATGGTACATAAAGCTAATGTGTGTAGAAGTAAAATTTCAAGGAACAATAGGGATAATGCTCAATCCTTTTATGGATACTGTTATACATGTAATAAGTTTGGCCACAAAGTAGCTAACTGTAGATCAAATGTGAGGAGAAATAGAAATGCTCAACAAACAAAGTGCACATGTCATGAGTACAATCAAACAAGGCACTCTAGAAAGAATGTGAGGCATGTTTCCCAAAAGAAAGTTGATATTGTTCAGCAAAGGATGGAAATGAACAAAGTATGGAAGAAGAAGGAAGTATGTGATGTTTTTGGACCTCTACCTAGTGCAGATGGATCCTTTGATATTTAAAAGATGAAATATTGGTTCAGGAGGAGTTACAACTACAAAATTCTTCAAACCCCTGAATAAGCAAGATGTTGAACTTCTCAACATTTTAGCTAGTGTTGGTGTGAGAATGATAAGATAAGGAATTAAAGAAGTTTGATCAAAATTCTAAAGAAAAATCTCTAAATGCGGCAAATTGTAGAAGAGTTTAGGGTTCAGTAATAAGAACATCTACTAAAAGAAAGCATGGATTTAGGGGGAGTTGTTATTGCAAATCCTTCACTTTCCCTTCATAATGCTGAAATAATTTAACATATAGATGATCTTGACAAAAATTATAAAGCAATTGACCAACTTGCAGATGACTACTGAGTAATTGTTGGCTTCAGTACATGAAAAAGAGAAACTAGGATAAAACTGTGAAGGTAATTAATGCGAAATGAAAGTGGTTGGTGAGAGATGTATATATGTAGTATTTGATCATTCTCACCCTCATTTGAATGAAATCAAGCAAGTGGAAGAGATTGACAAAAGAAAAGGATTCTCAGCAAAGTGTTAAAGCAAACCCTACTCTTCACATCTATAGGTATTTTATGATTTCTCTGGTTAAAACCCTAATTTCTAAAGGTAGTAATGGAAACACCGGTTGTGATTGATATGGTTGAGAGGCCAAGGCCAAAATTCAAGAAACATGCCTTCAAGTCCACTGTAACAGATGAAAGTGGTGCCTTCTCACATGTTCCAGCTAATGTGATACATACTAAAGACATTCGTATATATATTCATTTGCCAATAGATGAATATGATCATCTCAAACTTGAGCAATTCAAGAGTGATAACTTGTTGGGAGATGATTTTAAGTTACAACTAGAATTTTCAAACATTGCTACCAAGAATCTTGACATCTGGAAGGGTTTTCTGAACTTTCAATATGATGATGCTTTGGTCAAAATAGCCCTAAGTTGGATTCACAAGGATTTCTTATATTTGGATTGACCACACATGGTCACCAAGGAAGCTATAAAGGCAGTAACTAGTTTATGCTCCTCTGGATTAGTGCCTATCCTAAAATATGTCAAGAATGAAGAAGTGATGAGACTCATTAGAGCCAAATTTGACAATAGGACTTTGACTATGAATGACATTGAGGACTTGGGGGTTCGATATGCAACCATGAATATTACATACAAGATATACCACACCAATAGGGAGAACTCAACCACAACAACTACAATACATACTAAATATCAAATGGTTGAAGAAGGAAAAGACTTTGATCTCTGTGAGCTCTTATGGCAACAGTTGATGGAAAATTTAAAGAGAACAAAGGAATCCAAGTACAAGTTTCGGTATGGATCTATCATTATATGCCTCATGTTTTACTTTTTGAATGAGTTGCATGCAATGAAAGGAATAGTTTAGAAATTAGATGCCCATGTTGCTCATCAAATTAAAGACTACATGAGAATCTTTCCAGGTCACAAACTGTGTAATACTACATTTTAGGGATTCTTCAAAACATTTCAGGAAGAGATGCAATCAAGAGAAAGAATTCCAGCCAAGGTGGTGGAAAAGTACAAAAATTACAACTTTTATGGTAGATAAAGATAACTGTTACATGGAGGTTATTAAGCCTAGGACCTTCTGGATTACAACTCTACCTTATGAGGTTTCAGAGTTTGACATGGTGAGATGTGCTGATATGTTGATTAGCAAACCTAAGGATCCCTCCATTAAAAGATTTGGAACATATGATGAAATCATCAACAAATCTGTGAAGAAGGATGTAGAGGAGAAAGCAAAAAAAAGATAAAATCCAAAGCAAAGAAGATGAGTGTTGACTTGGAAAATATACTTAATTACCTTGAAGGCTCTTCAGAAGAAGCACAAGCCATTTCCTCTGCACAACTACCAAGGAGAACAAGAAGATCAACTTCGTCCACTACCTCTGCCTCTATCCTCTCCAGATCCTCACTGCCTACCAAGAGAGGTGCCACAAAGATCTTTCAGAAATCCTAGACCACTGAGAAGAAAATGCCTAGACAGAAGAGTCAAGCCAGTAAAGGTAAGATAAATTTAGTTAATGTTGAAGAAATTAAAGAAGAAGAAGAAATGAAAGAAGAGGTTGGGTCTCTGACAAGAAAGAAAAGAACCAGAGAAGAAATTAAAGAAGAAGAGACTTCAAAGGAGAAAGGAAAAGGAAAAGCAAAAAGAGGTAAGAAATTTGACTATGTTCCATTTCAACTTGAAGCAACTATGAATGCAATTATAGAGTATGGTGCCCTAAAGGAAGTTGCAAGTATTTATGATGAAAGGCCTTCCAATGATAAATCCACCCTTGAAGAAGCAATAGTTAGATATATGGGAGCCCACAATTTGGATTTAATTGAAAATATAGACCAACTGCCCAAAAGCATTGGTGATATCCTTACTAAAAGAAGGAATGACGCCTTAAGTGAAGAAGCTGAGATAAAGAAAAGTGCAATTGAAAAGACTTGTCCCACCATCTCCAAGGAAGAGAGAGTCAAAGTTTCTAAAATTCTAACAAAGGAATTTAGAACTAAAACAAGATTAAGTACTCTAATGTCAAGGAATGAGAAAGAGATAAAGAAACTGAAAAGGGAGACATTGAAGAAAACTGTTGAATTCCTCAAGGAGATGAAAATTGAGATGGGAATTATTTAGGATGTATCTGATCTGTCTACCTTTGAAGAAGATGGCAGTGATAAACCTGAAAAGAATGAGGAAATTTCTCCTCCTGAGGTTACTAAAGCACTAGTCATAGAGGGACAAGACAAAATAAATCTACCTCCTTCGAACATGTCTACAAGACAAAGTGTACCTCCTATAGACAATCTTGAGACAAGACATAATTCTCCCCCTCTAGAGAATACATGAAATGTAGAAGAGAGGGAAGAAGATAAATCCAAGAAGGATCAGGAAGAAAAGAAGAAGAATGAAGAGGAACATAAAGATGAGATAGAGGAGAGAGAGAAATCAGAAGGAGTGGATGATATAGGTCAAAATGCATCAGGGACAAAATCTCTCAAAGACCTATTAGATATGCAATTATAGTTTCAACTTGTGGTCACTCCTCAATTGTTGTAGGTTCCAACTAATGAAGGATAGATAGACCTAATAAGCATCTCTCCTTTACACAAATTACAGCTAGGTGATATATTGCATGCCTCTACAAGAAAGAGTTTTTACAAGAAAATCTAAAGAAATCCAGTGCTATAGAGGATGCGGTTAAATTGGTGCAAGAAGGGTTATTAGAGGTAACCATTGATCCATCCCTGTCTTTGGAGAAAAATCTCAAGTTGCTAATAGACTCCTTTAAGGATCACTCCTCCCACCTAGAGAAGAAGGTAGAACAAGAGGCAGTAAGAAGAATAAATGATTGAAGAATGGCTGAAATAGTTGACAAATGTACCAATGCACATAACAAGATTAAAGAAAACTTGAAGAAATTTAAAGCTTGTATTGATGAGGCCACAACATTATATCTAATCTTCCTAAAATAGCCAAGAACATCAAAGCTCAGATGGACTCTATTGAGTCACAGTCATCCAAGTTGGCCGAAACTTATGGGTTGTCAAAGGACAAGAATGGTGCAACTAGGGCACAAGTGGAAACTTTGCATGCACAATTATCTCAACTATACGATCAAAGAGAAAACATAAAGAAACAATTTGGAACTAGTTGAGAGAGGCAGTGAATCTGAGACTTGCCTCAATGTCTGGTTTGCTAGGGGAAGCAGAAAAGATAGAGCAAAAGATGAAGACCCCAAGCAACCTAGAGGAAACTGAGGAGATATGCATAGAGTGTGAATGTTAGAACCATATGCTAACCTCAGAGTGTGTCATCTCGACTGCCACTATTCAACAACTCAAGGTAATCTACAGGCCATCATACCATCCAAGTGAGTTGTTAGAGCAATGTAAATAAAATAATTTTTTATGAACATAGTATTGTGGAGGTATTGAGTAGATTGGCAATTTGGTTTTCAAAGGTACAATTCTATAACTAAATAACACAATTAGGGGTAGTACAATTTAGAAGTATTTTTATAAGGGGGAGTCTATACAGTGTTTTGAATTGATACAAATAAAGGATGTCAATCCCTTTGTCCTTGATGTTAAAGGGGGAGAGAGAAACATATGTCTAAGGGGGAGTATATGTTGCCATCAATGACAAAGGGGGAGATTGTTGGCAATATGTATTGTCATTGATGTCAACATAGTATACATTGATGTCAACATAACAAATGGAAATGTATAGACAAACTTGTACAGAGGAAGAGTCAGCATGGTCAAGGCAAACCAGTTTGGAAGAAGAGAAAACAATCTAAGTATGGGGAGATTATTAGTTTTGGCTTTGAGCATGATGCCGAGGTAAAAAATCATGTATTTTCATGTTCCCTATATCCACACATATATCTCATTAGTTGGGAATACCACACTTAATGGTAAGAAGAAAAAATTTGACTAAGGCATTTACAATGCACATCTTAAGGCAGAGTCATCTTGTTTTGGTCCGTATTTCTCCATAGTGCAAGGTTTGATCTTGCAGTTCCGAGGATAGCTTTATTCAGGTATTGAAATGATAAATTCAAGTTTTCACATCCTCACACCATTAGCATAAAAAATTACAAGGGACAGAGTATCAACCATTACTTAGACAGAGGCAATACAGACTATTCCAGAGCCCATTTGCACAAGGTCAAGTTTTGTGGAGAATGAAACATGTATAGATCAGTTATTAGAGGGTGTGTGGAGAGACTACATGTTCCAAGGGATATCAGGTATGATCTGCATGTAGACAAATTTCATCTTATAGTACCGCATCAAGTTATTATGTCTGCAAGTCCCCCGGACTCCTAGTTATCCATGCCAAACTTTTGAATTCCTTTGGAATCATCAGTTAAAGGTATGCAGATCTAACAAGAAGCATATAATGATGTTTAAGCTCATTCCCAAAAGGTTTCAGGTGTTGTATTACACCACAACATCATATTTTGAGATGTGAAGTATCACATGTGATATGAGATGCTCTATTTTCTACAGATAGTCATGTTTCATGTCTTGCAGATGCATAGATTGAGTTGATACTTCAGCAGTAAGGAATATGAAGGTTGTTGAGTTCATGTGTGATTTAATTCTTGGTCCGCATAGAGTTTTCAGCTTCTTCCCAACTGTATGAAGATGATCAGTTAGTAGTGTTGAACAATTTGAGCTGACTGATTAAGTATTTGACATGTGAGAAGGATCCTGATTAGTTTCCTTATCTTTGAATGTATGGAGAGATGTGCATTGATCCCCTTAATGAAGTCCTGAGGTCCACAACAAGTTTTTCTTATCATATTGTATGTTTTGAGGCCGACTTGTGAAGAGGTACATGTTTCATCTAATGATGTTCTGATGCTAACCTAATCAGTGTTTTGAAGTGATGCGGAGGATATTTATAGAAGATAAATTTCATCTGTAAAGAAATAAGGTAAATGTGAACACAACAAAGTAGAGGGCAAGATATGAAGTGTGTGAAATCAGTTCGAGGATATATATTGAGTAGAAAAAGTAGACTACATTATCGACATAAGTCAGATGTGTTCTTTATAGTAGTCCATACATTTGTACTACCTTTGTAAAACCTATTGCAGTGAGAAAATACTTAGGAGTAGTAGCTTCCTTGGGTGGTAACCCTAAATCAAAGTTGTAATATAGGGAGTAGTAGCTTCCTTGGATTGAAGCCCTAAAACAAAGTTGTAACATTTTTGCAGTGAGCATATTATATTGTGAGCTAACACTCACCGTGGTTTTTCCCTGTCTTAGGGTTTTCCATGTAAAAATATTGGTGTCATGTGTTGATTCTTGTGTTGCATCATTTCCTTTTTGTTCTATATGTTATTCAATTTTATTTGTTGATATCTAGTTAAGTTTTAGTATGTATTGATTCACCCCCCTCTCAACACCTCATTGTGTTCAACACAAGCCACATGAGCCAATCCTGAATCTACTATCTTCCTTGCTCTTGGAGTGACTTCCTAGCTAAATACATCTTATTTGAATTGTCCTAGGTCTATATGACCCAACTTTGTATCGATGATGTTCATCAAATCAGAAGTGTACTTGGGGACCTTAGGTACTCCTTGAAACTTGTACTTCATGGTTAAAGGTAGATTTTGAATCTTATTTTCTATTTTCTCAGAAATTTAGAGGACCTGTAAAACTAGGAAAAATCCCTTATAAGCACTAATTTTGCAAGAAAGTCCTTTAAATTTATCAAATTCTAAGTATTTTTATCATTAGCATGATTTTAGATTTTGGGCGTACAAGAGCACTTGGAACCTAGGTACCTAGGTTCTAAAGAAACCTAAGATTCTAACAAGTTAAGGAAATGCACGTGGGAATCCAGTTTTTAGAAGCAATCAGGTCATTAACCTAATGAAAAGGTGTTGGCAAGTTCCAGAATCCTGAAAGAATTTTCCTTTTATGTGTGGAAATCAGGTTTGCGGATGGCACATGAACCTAAGAACTTGGTGCCAAGGTTTCTTTGGGTTTCAAAGTTTTGAAGTTACTTTACTATCATGGTGGGTTTTGAGAAGTTGAGTAGATTAGGAACTTAGGAACTTAGTTCCAAAGTTTCGTCGGGTTACGAAACTTTGGAGGGACTTTGCTTTGGATATGCGATGTCAAGATCAAGACTCCGGAAAGGTCTTGATCCTACAGACAAATTTCCAAGGTGCATTTGGGATATGAAATCCTGAAGGGCATGAATTTTACTTTTCAAAGGCCCTGGAAATTTAAGGATTCCTAGCTCAAAATTTAGGGCCCGCAACGGATAAAGAATCTGGATCAGATCTAGTTTATTTCTAAAGACTAAGGCAAATGGAAAATCTAACCTATGAAAACATACCAAAATATAACCTAAAACCTAAGCCCTACTACTAAAACAATAAACATAACCTAAGAACAAACAAAAAAACAAACCAAAACCCTATTTCCAAATGAAAAATGGGTTTCGAGGAAAAACAAAATGATAGAAAAACAAACAAATGGAGAAGAAAACAAGGAGCAAAACAAAACAAAAACAAAAATGATAAAACAATTCACCAACCTAGAAAACCCAAAAATGGTGAAGAATAATGAAAAGAGGAAGGGTTTTGCGTTGAGCAATAAACCCGCATAACGAATTCTCACACAAAATCACTAATTTCTCACCAATTGAAGCATTTGTGATACAAAGGGGTTGCTAGGGCTCAATTCTTGTTGAAAATCTAATTTTTAGAATGCAAATGCTATAAAATTGAGCAAAAACTAATTAAATATCCCCATATTTAATTTTAATTTGTGCCCAATAAATGCTATTAGTGGCGGGAGCAAGAATCTGGGCAGAACTGAGACTTCGAGAAATGGTTCCAAGGTTCCAAGGTTCCTCAAAATCCTGAAAGTCTGAAAGATAACAAAGAGAACAAATAAAGGAAACACTGGTTTAGGGATCCAGAAAGAACCAAAAAATTGGAACTTGATTCCAAAGTTCCTTCAGGATCCGAAATCCCGACGTGACTTCAAACAACAAATCTTGGGTTAGGAACGAACGCTAGATCTAGGATCCTAGGATTTTTAGAAACCTCAGAATCAAGAGAAAAAGGCCTAAAAATGCTAATGAAAAAGGCCAAAAATAAAACTAAGGCAAAGGCAAAGGTGAAAAAAAGGGAAAAACACTCAAGAAAAACCAAGAAACAAAGAAGGAAAGATCAAAATAAAAATGGGAGTCCCTAAATTACTCAAGTAAAAGATTGGCATGTGTATGTAAGGCATACCAAATACAAGGTAGTCTTTAAGGTTGAGAATTTTGGGCTTATGGGTGGCCATGTTGGGCTTTAAAATGAAGAAGTTTTTGCTCAATTTTGTAAATATTTGGCAAGATAATAGAAATATCATGGCAAAGATATTGGAGGATTGCATGAATTTCAACATTAGAAGTGATAGCCCTTCTACCAAACACTTGGATTTTAGATCCATCATGGTAAGAACTAGTTAGGGTAGATATTGATGTATTGCAAGGAATACACTAGGAATAATCTTCATAAAAATGCTCCCACTAAAAATCCATTTTCAAAAATCTCACCATATGCCTAAAAGTGTCTATCCATGTGCCCATATGACTCAAGGATGTGTATGAAAAAGTAGATTTATTAATGAAAATACATAATAACTTAGAATAATATATACCTAAAGAATTGTTACCTTTGAAATGTGCAAGGAAAGTTCATAGATAACACTTGATAGAAACAACAGCTACTCAAGAACTAGTTAGTGGAGTCCCCACCTCATGAAGAGGACAAAACCTTGAATAAAATAACATATTCTTAAGGTCAAAACAATATGGGTTCATTCCACTAATAGACTTGAGCACTAGATACAACTAGGGAGAAAAAGGGAAGCAATCTTCCATAGTATATTTTCCTTCAAATAATCTTCATTTTTAATCCCCAATAACATTATCCCTAGTAATGACACCATTTGTTTGTGATCATGCCACATAGGATGTAACCAATGCCACACAATATGACCTAAAACCTTATAATGAAAGTCCTTGAAAGTTGTGCCATTTGTTGGTGATGGTGCTATACAAGATGCAACACACACCACTCATAAAATGAACTATAAGGTTCATAGTGGAATCAAACCCTGACAATGGATCTCCCTGAAAAACTTCCCCAACAATAATGCAATTTGTTGTCTCTTAAAATTATACCCCATAATACTAGAGAATGGACTCAAGATCTATATTTGGGCACTTATGTTAATCTATATTGATAAGGAAAACTCATGATTAGAATATGGGTAATTAGGGGCCAACTGATAGAAGCAAACAACCCTCTACACTTCTAGATTTACAAGGCTACGGAGAGTGATCCTTGAGGCCTATAATATGATAAATATATATAAATAAAGGAATTATATGTCTTTAACCAAATCATAGCCTATCTATACCAACACTCCAAAGATTTTTCACCAAGGACTTGTTGCAAGTATGTGCTAATCGGTGTTGTCATTGATGTCAATATGTTTGTGTTGTCATTGGTGTCATCTGTATCTTCTAATGTTGTTGTTGTTGGTTGATTAATTTATTGTGTTAAGGTGATTTCAATAACTTTAAGAAGTGCTGATGATGTTAGTATATTGCTCGTGTTGTTGAGTTTCCAAGTGCTTTTGAGAAATTTTGATAAATACTAAAGACAATGTTGTGAAGAAGTATTTTGGCTTACAAGATACTGTCTGAGTTTTTGGTCCGCATTTATTTTGTGTTGAAAACCAGAGTGTGAGGTTTGGATATGTTTTAGATAAGTGGTTGAAGATGTTAAATCTAGAATTTGGTGGTCTGAAACACTATTGCTTGAAAGTTATGTTCACCAGTTTGAAGATTGTGCCTAGCAGCATTTGCAGTGTGATAGGGAGAAAGTATTTTGCTCCACATTCCTCTGCAATTTGGTTTTTGGTATTGCAATTCTGGATGAGTGTTCCTAAGATCCATATGATTTGGTGCTCTAGAATGTAGTTTTAATGAGTAGCAGAGCTTGGTAGTGTTGGTTGTGAGCATTCTATAATCTATCTTCAAGTGAGATTTGTTGTAGTTGGATTTGTTGGCTTCCAGGTGATTTCATGTTGTTCGTGGATGTCTCCAGATTGTGTTGAAGGCTTCTTCTTGGTCTACAAGTTATGGTTATGTTCTTGGAAGCGTTTGTCTAAAGATCCTAGTGTTAACACCAGTTTTGGCTGACCTGGTTGTTTACACTCTTTGCAGATGTGCTTCATGGATTGTGGAAGCGTGTGAAGATGTATTTAGGTCCAAGCTAAGTTGTGAAGTGCTTCACCTTCATTCCTTTTCTCTGTGGGAATGTTTAGGTCTAGACCTAATTTGAATTTTGTATGTTTGACGACCTTGGAGATTATTTCAAATGTTGTAGAGTGTGTTGCCAACCTTGGAGAATGTTTCCAGGTTGATGATTGATATAAATAAGTGTAATGGATTTGTGTGTATGTGGGTATGTGTGAAGATGAGGATGTTTGTTTTGTGAGGCTGTGAAGGTGATGATTGTTGTGCTTCAATGGGATTGAACTCAGGCATGTGGTAGATGCTATCATATCAGTTCATGGCAGTGAGCCTTTTTCTTTTGGCACTAAGCTCATTTGGTAGTGGGCCTATTAGAGTGATCATTTCTTTGGATAGTGAGTCCTTGGGCATTGAGCCTCTTTGCAATTTGGTGTTGATACTACTATATATTGTGAGCTAATCCTCACTGTGGTTTTTCCCTTTTAGGGTTTTCCACGTAAAAATTTGGTGTTCTCTTGTGCATGGTGTTGATGTGATTAAGTTTCTGTTATCTATTTTCATGTTTAATATTCATAAAAGAATTAGGGTTTAAGTGAATTGATGTGGTTGTGATTATGTTTGTGAGGGTTTAAAGTTTTTGATACAACTGATTCACCCCCCTCTCAGTTGTCTTGTGCGTTCAACAGGACTCAATATATTGACTCACTATTATACAAACCTAAAAGACATCTTTATAGAAAATTAAAAATAAGTTTAAACATGCAATAAAAGATATGAAATTGGAACTTCATATTATCTTAACTGAATCCCCTTATTATTTTCATACTCCATGTGTAGTTGTGAAATCTATACACACATAACTCGAGTTGTACATATGATAGACATAAACTCTCAAAAGATTCATCAAAATTTGTAATAATGAATCATGTAGGTTGGTATGACCTAAACCACACTAATCCTACAAGAAGGACAAAGGAAGGTGTATTAATAAAGGAATGATAATTTAACCAATTATGACTAGTACCTATCTCATTGGGAAACAAAGTTAAAAACTTAAAAGAGAGAAATTCAAATAGATCTAAAATAGAGAACAAGAAATGCACGTAAGGACTCATATGGAAATCAAAGATACAAGAAATAATAACATAACTAGATCGTATTAATCCATGACTAGAATGAATCGCATATGTCATTATGGAAATTTCTTTCTAAGGATTTCAATGAGAATGTTTTATAGTTGCTACAACAACCAACTAATCAATAGTGACAATAGGCCAATAAATGTGACCTTAGAAACCTATATAATATCTTTTGAAACATCTTAGGTAGACATGGAGACATCCAAATCATGAAGAGGTCTCTACAAGACTATACCTTCTATATGCTTAGTACAAACCTATTCGTCAACAGGCTCTCAAGCTATGACATACCTTAGTTGAATACCCTAAAACAAACTATAGATAGTCCTCTATAAAATGACAAAGATTAGTGTTTAGATGAGAGACCAACCCTTCTCTCCTAAGAGAAACTGTAACATCCAAGTTCTAAAACAAGTCTAAACATAGATATTTACCAAGAGATAAAACATACAAGGTAAATATGATAGTAATTTTTTTTATTTAATTTCAAGGTACAACAATTGCATAATTTCTAATCCAAAATAAACAACATGATACAAATATGACATATTGTCTTTTACAAGTACAAATATCTACAATAGATAATCATTTACATAGCCTTATAAAACACAAGTCACAAAGATATACTACATCCAGAAATCTGACATCTTTATCGCAAGCCTCAGCGTGTCTTCTACTAGAGAGAGAGAGAGCATCTTCCCAGTGCTTTTCCTCCAACCACAGACAGGCGGTCTTCCACACATCTTCCACATAGGAAGTGGCCCTACCCTTCACGAAGAGTATAGACCAAAGGTGACCAACGGTAATTTTCCATCCAAGTACATAGTGTTGTATCCTACATAACTCTATCGATCATACAACCCTAGATACCCTCTAGCTAACTATGATCATTCCAATAGGTTATGCAATCCAGATACGGTGAACTGATAATGCATGCAGAGACATATGCATTACTATGGCCATAGTTTCAATATAAATAGATGTTCGTAATGAATGCTGTCATAATTTTCACCCACCTCAACTCGACTTGGATACTATCATATTCCTACAATTTGACTTGGTCAACTATGTTTAACTATATATAGTCTTGACAACTTTAATATTTTAGTCTTCTCGACCTAGACAAGTTTACAAACACTGTCTTATTTTCCATATACCTTATGGATTTCCATTCTTTACGAGGATTCTCATTGCATCCTTGTAATACCCGAGATCCAAAACTTATCGACACTTAAAGAACTTTAAGTCGATTCATTAACAATTAATATGGTTACCTTACCCAAATTAAGCATCATAGTCTAGGAAATTATATCCTTTCTTACAAGCAAGAATAAATAAATATAGTTAGGGTACTTGTCCCTTCATTCATGATCTATATGATGATCACAAGGATTTAATATATATAATATATATATTTACCCTATTTGGTCAAGTTAAGGTTTTTGACCTTCCTATTCCATCATAATGGAATAACAAACCTATAAAATCATAAAGGTATATTAAATATTATTAACCCAACGGGTTCTAAACTCGGGTTTAGTCTTTCCATTTTCATAATATGGAATAACAAACCTTCTATTTCAAGTTCAAAAGGGATCTTAAGTAATCGATTATCCCCTAGTCTTCTTTCGACTAACACAAAAAGTTGTTTCAAACTTTCTAAACAAGACCATTTCTCATTTACAAGGAATCCTTCGTTAAATCCAACCAAAGGTTCTAATCAAATTATACATTGACTATAGTCATCTTGCTACCACTAGGTGGATAAATCTATAAGTTTGACAATCGATTCCTTATCATGTTTGTGTAAAACAAAGTGAAATACTTAGCCCAAAACTAAAATAAAGTTTTATTTGCCCTTTTCCAACTCAATGTGTAATGCCCCACCATGAAACCCTAGAGATAAGATTAACTAAGCAATAAAAAGGTGATATATATATATATATTGAAGAAACGATAACAAAACATAACGTAGTCTATTTGCAATAAAGTTATACTATCATCTCTAGGGTTGCATGGCGGGGCATTACACTTGGTATCATAGCCTAGGTTGCAACACTGAGACCTTTGGATTGTTGTTGTTGCTCTAGGTTAAGTGATTTTCTCTTTGTGGTGAGTTGGTAATGGTACCTTTCACCTGTGTGCATTAGTATGACATTAGAAGGTTGATAAGTTTATAGACTTGTCCTTTGATTATGTCTTGTTTTACTTATGTGTCTATGTGTTCTTTCTTCCTCTTCTCTAATAATGTGATGATATATTTGACAATATGTCTTCACTGAATGTTAGTTCTTGTTGATTTCTTGAGGCTTTGAGTTTCTCTTGTGGTCACTAGTGCATTATAAGAAAGAAACATGGTTATTGTTAGTGCATGTAATTAAGTATTGGAATGATTTAATCATTTGGTAAGTCATGTGGTTATGTGATGTTATCATGTGCAGGGTATCTTAACGTGGTTTTTGATAACTTGACATTTATCACCTTGCTGGTCATGACCTCATGTGGAAGATCTATTGTGATTTATGAAACTTATCATTGTGTATGCCTGTGTAAGAACCGTGTGCAGGAGATCAAATTGGAGCTTGTGTTGGACCCATGAGATCAAGAATGTGATACTGTAAGTTAATTATAGTTTTGAATTATTCTTGTGTGTGACATCATACATGTCCTATATCTTCTTGCAAAAGGAAGTAATTGCATATTTTCATAGCTTAGCAAAAAAGAAATTGTACTGTATTAAAGATAGAAGTTGTCGTATAGAAGTAGCGACTATGTTACCTTCAATCCTTGTATAAAAGTTGCTTAGATAAGAGGATGTAGTTAACTAAATCATTTGAGTGTTGGTGTACATTCTCTAACACATTCTAGACCTTGTGTTCTTGAGTGTTGTGTAGTGGATACTCGCTTTTTGTGGCTAAAATTAGTCACATCGTGATGTGAATTTGTTTTGTAATTTGGTTGTTTTGAAATTTTGATGGTTGTTTCATGTGTTGTTGGGGGTTAACAATGAATTTTATTTCTTTGAACTTTCTTTTGACAGGAGTGGTCACAAAAACTCTTTCATTTATACTTGATTTATTGTTGGAAATTGCCAGCACTCTATGACTTAAAGTTAGATTTGATTATTTTCCCACTTGGGTTTTGTATTTATTTTTAAAATCTATATGGTGGCTATTCCGAATGTTTATTTCTATTGGCCCCATTTGTGTTAAGTGTTGTTTCTATCATGTTCATTTTGAACCTCTAATAGTATGTTCAAGTGAGGACTCCATGGAGGATTGTACTTTGTATGTTGATAAATAGTCGAAAGCATGGTGGAAATAGGATATGAGATGTATTTTTCCTTGATTATATGTGAATGCAATTCTCTAAATCATATGAAATTCTCAAAATATGTGTGATTAGATATAATTAGATCACATGATAAGACTTAGATGTAAAGAATTGATGTTCTTCTTGCCTTTATTGAACGATTATGCCTATCTTATGAATAATTGCTTGATGTGGATGCGTATGTTGGCAATAGAAAATTGCAATACTAATATGTTATGTTTCCACCCTAGTCTATGACTTCCAAGAGGAAGTCAAGTTTTAGGGGGGGAGGATGTAGTGCCCCTCCATTCTCACCTTGGATGTGCAGGTGGTCAAACTAAGGAGCATGAAGATGAAGGTAAAATACTCAGAATACTTAGGGTATGATAGACATGTTGATGGTAGGCCACTGTTATGATGACACTCATTGATGTTTTCAATGATGACACTATTGATGCTTTATGATTGGTATATCATGTTTATGTTGTGTTTAGTATGGGTTTAATTGATTATGTGGGTTAATTTTACTATGTGATTCATGCGACTATCTTGATGATGTGTTATCTGGTTGATTAGTTATTATTGTTCTACATTGTTGGGATAGAGCTATATTATGTTGTTAGATGATTTATCATGCTTGGAATAATGTTACATTCTTTAAGACCATTATTAGTGCAACACAACATATGTCACATTTGTGGTCTTGTTATTGAGTTATTGATCTTGGTTTAGGATGTGCCTTGGAAAGTAATGTAATGTGTGACCATTATGATGTCAAGTGTTGTAAAAGTTGTTTCCAGAGGCCTAGGAGAGAGTGATTGTGTGGGAGTTAGCTATGTGTGTATCTTGTGAGTCGAATGGAATGCATTCTTGAAATATGTTTTCTTATTCATGTTGGAATAGTGCATGTGCAAGATGGTTTATGCCTTGCTCAGTGTACCTATGCAAGTGATTATATTGACTATGCAAGAAGGTAAATGCCTTGCATTGTATTTGAGCACTTGTTGTTAATATGGTAATGTTTTTCTTGATGGATAGGGTTTTCTAGATGCAGGTAGGGGAGTGGCTTTCAATGTGGGGCTGGGGCCCAAAGTGGCTAGCCAGGATAACCCATTGGAAGTTGGTAATCAAGTGATAACCTAATTAATGAATTAAGGGGTTGGGCAGTTAATCACATTAAGCAAGATAATGTATGCCTCACTCATGGCTCAAGTGCTCGTTCAAGCTTGAGATGAGATGAGAAGGCCTGGAATGGAAAATCAACTGCCTTGTCCTCATGAAGGTATTTTGGTTTTGCATGAGTTTGTATGGGGGCCGGTGGTCGAGAGAGGCTGCCAGGATAACACAAGATGGGGGTCGGTGCCTAGGAAGACCTGCCAGGATAACCCATGACAATCTATGTGATGACACTCCTCCTTATTGCAGTCTAGTACTCCCTAGTTGTATTTCCTCCTTTGGTTGTGTGAGTGCCTCTAGAAGTTCAATTAAGTGTGTAAGTGTTTATTTGAGTTACTTGTGTAGTTCTTATTGATCTATGTTCTATTGGAGTCATGTGTAGTCCTTGCATTTGTTAGCATATTATCTTTTTGACTATTATCTTTGTGGGACCTCATTGTTATCTCCTAGCATGGGGGGTGGACCTCAAGGTTCCACATGGTCGGGTGGATGTGCATTATTCCATTAGTTTTTCTAGTGCCGTGGTTTATGGATGTATCTCCCATAGCGGATTCCAGTTTGCACCTGTGTTTGAAGATAGTTGTTGCATCTAGATCTATGTATCAGTGGAATTCATTATGTAATTTGATGTATTTAGAAAAAGAGCTTTTGTAACAATGAAACTATGTAATTCCTCTTGTAAGATAAACTATTTGTACTTGTAATCTTAGTGCAAACTTCTTGATGTATTTGGATGTCGTAATAAAAGATGCTAGTTGGTGTATTTGATTAAACTATGTATGTTGTTGGTTGTTGTTATATTTCAATAATGCAGCTATGTAATCCCTAGAGATGTTAGTTTAACTTGTTTCTATTACACCATGTTATGTTCTATTATTATCACTTCTAAAGAAAAAAATATATATTTCGCCCTTTTTATTGCTTAGTTAAAACTTATCTTTAGGGTTGCATGGTGGGGCATTACACAATGGATTAACAAACATACATATACTTGAAAGTAAGAATATTGTGAGAATGAATATCCTCTAGTTTTCTTTTGACTAAACTGTCGTATATGTCTTTCAAACCATGACTAGATCTTTAATACACGAGTATATCCTTAGATTTATCTAAACCAAAGGTTCAAATACAAAACTAAACTCTCCTAAGTTTAGTTTGACTCCAAAAGATGATGAACCAATTTCCATTTGATATCAGAATGAATCCCATGTCTAAGTTTCTCTCTCTTTGACTCAATAAGCCATGTCGAAACAATAATATACAAGTGTTTCCATCTAAACTTGATGTAGGGAAAGATCTCACCCTAAAAGCACAGTATACTCTTAAAGATAAAACTTATAATTTATAACTAAGGTGTTCTTTACTATAATATGAATACTTACTTCCATAGTATTCTCATGCACGCAAATTCTACCTTGTCATGAATGTATTGTATAATACATAAAATTATGGTATATATGAAACACATAGTCATACTTAATTTGTTTACACAGTGTCAAGGTAAAACTATTCTGCATGAGCATATTGATATAGTTAACTTAGATATCATCCAACAAATATGTTCATATACTCTGTCTATATTTAATCATACGGCATTACATCAGCCTAACTAAGATATCAACTGATAAATGATAGAGTATCGACTCAAAAAACATTTGAGGAATGAACAAAAACATGTATTACTTATAATGAATGAAGATCTCATAAAAGAAACTAACCTGACAAGATCTCTTTTCAATCTATAAGCCTTCACGTAGAGCTCTCTCTTCCTTGTATCGACTTCTAACTTAGTTGAAAGATTAGGCTCCCCCATAACTATCTCATTTATAAACTAGGATAGCTATTCTATCTCCCCTCTGCTGTGTTTTAAAAAGAATGATCATAAGATAATAAAAGTACTCTCGATAAACTACATTTCTCACTCTTCACTTTACTTGAAAACTCACGGCTCTCCATCTTCTCTTTTTTTGATTCTAGTGTTATTCTCTTCTCTATGAGCTAAGTCATTCCCCTTATAACACTCTTCATGCCTTTCTTTATGCATTGTTCTACCCATATCAACCATGACTACTACCATAATGGCTCCACTATCGTTCATTAAAACCTTTCTCCTTTTAGATATTGGGTTCTTCTAATATGATAACAACAATTATGACTCCACTACAATTCATTCCTCATCTCTCGATCCACTCGACCTTACATTAAGATTGCACTAAAATTTGTTGAACAACTCCCCTTAAGCCACGAGTAACTCCTAGTAAAAAGCCTCTATTTTCTCACATCTTGAGCATGTAGATTAAGGGGAACGTGGTTACTAAGTATCACTCAACAAACCAACTATGACTCACTTAATGGCCTTCAATGATGTTGAGTTAGTTAAGAAAGAAAGCTTCTTCATAAAAGAAGGTCGTTAACTTCTTAAAAACCCTCTTGACCACCGTCTCTAATGTTTTAAAAGAAATGTCCACAATGTGGTCTTCTCCAATGGATAGACATGAACGGTTAAGAGGACATAGAGGTAGTAATTGCCTCATAAGAATTTAAAGATTCCCTTTACAACACATTTCAAGAATAGAATAGATAAACATAATAATAGAGAAGGTGGTGAATATTACTTCGTTGACCATCACAAATGATCACTAAAGTTTTACGTGATATAATGATCAAGTACAATGATAATACTTATTAATAGCATTAATAAAGATGTTTTTATGTAAACTTACGTATATAATGTGCTTGGGTCGAGCTAGTCTCCCCTTCACAAATTCACACTAATTCCACATTGATTTAACTAGCCATTAACGTACTTATGACATTAGATGACAATGATTTATCCATTGATATATATTAACGACGCAAACACAACTATTTACGATGTGGTCGGCGTAAGATCAAGTTAGTCGTGATCAGCTAACATTCTATTCTGACAACGTCACTTTTCACAAAAGACAAGGTCGACACACACATGACTAACTCAGAAAGGATTCTAAAGACATCAACAACTTGTCGAGTCGATCCAAGAATTTAACCAATAAAACATGACTTACCTCAATCGTCTAGAGTTATTTAACTGTTTGAACACTGTACACATTTGGCAAATGACCATTTGTAACCCAATGTCTATTCTCCTCTCCTCAGAAGATACTCTCTCTCTCTCTCTCTCTCTCTCTCTCTCTCTCTCTCTCTCTCTCTCTCTCTCTCCCCCAGAGAGACATTAAGAACCTATTATCCTGCATATAACTTGCAATCACCAGATTATGATCAGTGCATCATTAGTCCATTCATAAATCTTATGAATAATAAACCAAATTCTCATAACATAAATTACTAAATCATTATATCATATGCATTGCATTTAATCACATAACTGATATTCAATAAAAATCAATATTTTCCAATGACATTTAACCCAACGTCAAAGTATTTATCCAATAGATTCACTTCTATCCATGTAAAAGTAAAAAGTAAAAACAAGCCAAGATTAGGAATGTAATAGAAACACACACACACACACATATATAGTGTTTGTTAGTGTGTGTGTGTGTGTATAAATACATCTGTATAAATATATGTATATATATTTATATATACATCTATATGTTTATATGTATATATACATCTGTATATACATCTGTATATATATATACATTTGTATATATATATATCTGTATATATATATATGTATATATATATATATATGTATATATATATGTATATGTATATATGTATATGTATATATATATATATATGTATATATATATGTATGTATATATATATATATGTATATATATGTATATATATATATATATGTATATATGTATATATGTATATATCTATATATATATATGTATATATGTACATATATATATATATAGATATATACATATATACATATATATATAGATATACATATATACATATATATACATATATATACATATACATATATATATACATATATATACATATATATACATATACATACATATACATATACATATATATACATATACATACATATACATACATATACATATATATACATATATATATATATATATATATATATATATATATATATATATATATATATATATATTGATGGAACTTATTGTAAATCTATAGCATAATAGGGTACAACCTCTCTATTGAGGCATTAATTTTTTTGGCATTATGCACACTTAATAAAATTTTATATTCTTATGTAGATGGGGAAATAATTATTGAATTTGATTATGTGTAGGAATAGGAGAAATTTTTATCAAACAATATATTAAAGCCCTTGTAAACACCTAACTCATTAGTTTCTAGATTTGATTCATTATTGGAATGTAGCCCATGCCTCAATGACTTGATTCTATTTGGTTCTTACACACGACATCTAGGAACAATCAATTTTGAATGTTCCTAACTACAACTTTGAAAAAAGGTACATGGCCTCATTGGATTTGGTTTTCCCCAATAGTTATATGCTATGTCACTAGAACTAGATTTCCAATGCCTCCAATCTTCATACTAGGTTTGAGGGCACTATTAAAACTTCAACCTTAGGTATAGCTTGATTTTGAGATTATTCCTTTGGTAGTGGAAAAACCTTATACATGTTGCTAATCACTTGAAATCATACAAGACATTTTGTTGATTAAAACCTTTGAATACTACCCCAAATCAATAGCTCACATTGATCTCTTTTAGATCAATGCTCCACAACTCAATATAGTGGGTGAAGTTGTGTGACCTTTCTTTCATTGTTTAGTAATTTCCAAAAGGAAATAATCACATAACTCACTTTACTTTACTAAGCACCTTGAAACATATAGTCAATCTTACCACTAAGTTACCATAAATTGGGACCACCAAATTTGCCACCTCAAACTGTACAACACTGATGATGCATAGGCAGACCTATTTGAAGCTTTGTGCATTGGTCTACTAACCAGTAGAAATCACTCTTGCACTACCACATGTCCTATTGAATTACTTTTATACCACCACTTTGACTACCAGGACAAAATGATGAAAACACATATGAGGGCCCTAACCTTTTAGCCATTTTACCCCAAACTAATATGAGAAGAGAACATCTACCACTTTGAATAACACTATGAAGCATGAAATTATAGTGGGTTTATGTTCAATAGACTAAGAGGGACCCACCACTTTTGTCACCTTATGATACTTAGTTGTATTCCATTCACCCTCAAACCATGGACACATACACCAACAATCCACATTTCTTAGCCACACAAAGGAAAATGACATGGAAAACATTGGCCCAGTGGTGGGGAATATAATAATGCATATTTTATCTCTCCTTAAAGTTATTACCAATGAAAGGCTATCATGCTACCCTTTAACTTTTGCCACAAAGCCTACTAAAAACTACATAGGTCATACAGTTTGCAGTGATCTCTAGAGATCCACAACTAGGGATAAAATGCAATGACCAATCATGTAAGCCCTTAGTTTATTTGTTTCACCATTACCAATCATAATTGAAAATCTCACCCTCTTGCCTTACCCTTTGCAAAGAAAATTCTTTGAGCAAAGTCTAGCCCACCACAAATAAACCTTTGTGACACTTGGCACCTTACAACTAGTCCTTCAAGATGTGAGCCCATAGAGGTGCCCATGTACCTACTGCATGAGTAGTTACTACTTGACACCTCAATCCGTATTGCATCAAGAATTGCTTGCAGACCTCACTATCATGTACCGCCCACCATTGTCAAATGTTACTTGTGATTACTATCATTGACTAGATGTGCCACCATTGCCCAATAGCTGGTAGATAGTCACCACACAAACATGAAAACATCACATAAGTTAGAAGTAGCTGCCAATAGTAAGTCACCATTCAAATATAATAAAAGTGTGCAAGACTAAGAAAAGGACATAAGAAATTCAAACAAGTCTACCATGAGAGTGGTCTTGAAGCCTAACCATTCAACATGAAATATAGAAAAACACATAGGTTCAACAAACAAAATATAAGGGCACAAATAAAATTAGCTAGACAAAGGCAAAAGAATAGAGCCCTAATCAAATGCAATTGATCAATTATAAACATTGAGGGCACCAAAGCATTACAAATAATTAGAAATAGGGGAGATTAAAATGAGTACCAACAAGGGGTAGGAGTAAGGTGTGGTAGGATATTCATTAATAAGGGAGGTTCATGGGAAGATATGCATCATGAGTCGCATCTTCCCTATGTGAAGACTCACTAAAGACATAAAAAGATAAATCATAAAGAGAAGTAGAGGAGCATTTTGGAGATAAGAACTTATCATGTGTAGTTGAAGAGGATGATGTATCATTATTATCCATAAAGAAATCAAGAGATTACAGAGATCTAGGGAGCGCTAAGTGGTGCAGTCACGGTAGAAGGGTTCATAGAATGAACTATCTAGACCATGCAGTAAGAGTAAACACAATGGAAACAACTCAAAGAAATGGAACATATGCAGATTTAGTCATCTAGTATATCATAGAATTCAAATAGAGATCAGCCGGCAACATGCAGGCTTACAATTAGGGCTCACAGGCCTAATTGCATACATGCACAATATAAAACTTGAAGCTTCTTCGCACAAAATATAAACTAAGGATTATGAATCAGTTTCTAACTACTTTCCTAAGGATCTATTACATCAATATATATCATTTCAAGACCAATAGATTCCTCCGCGTCGGCTAAGGAAGGTCACAAACTCCAATGAAGAGTTGTAACGTGTTCATAGATAGGTCAGACCTAAATGCATAGAACCCTTCTAGTAAATGAATGGAATGATGTGTGGACCCTTGGGGAAGGTTAGCCATGAACCAAAGGACATTGAATGATTTGTCAATGAGATCTACAAGTCATGGAATGATCCGCAAGCCTTCTCCTTTAGCTGATTGTCTGAGACTGTCAGGATGCTCTGCTTTGAGAAAACAATCGATCTTCTAATAGCAACATCTTTTCGGTAACTGATCTAAATGCTCTAAATTCTTGATATGATGTAGATGAATGAATGTAGGTGCTAAGTCCATATCTGTAAGATGTGAAATGCCAATACTAGACCTCAAGCTGAAACTGCTTCTGACTGAACTGCCAGAACAGAACTAGGAAAATGAAAGAAACTGAAATGCAAATTTTTTTGGTTGATGCAAGATTGCTCTTGAACCAGGGATGCTCCTGCATCAGACATCCAAGGTTATTGAAAAAGTGAGTCCCTCACTTTGCTGGGGCTAGGGAGAACCAAGATGGTCCACCTCAGCCTGAGAAATCCATGATGAATCTTCTTCCGGTCTGCCTTTCCACTTCACAAGACATTCTTTGTATTGTCTTCTCTGGTGTTGCATCCAACTCTGCTGTCTAAAATGTCTTCTATCTACTCTGGTGCTTGTTGTGGTAATTGCTTCTTCATCCTTCCATGCTGTCACTGAACTCTGCTTCATGATACTGATAAAGATCTGCAATGTTAAAAATAGGTGATATACCCAATGTCTCTGGTAATTCTACTTCATATGCATTTCCTGAATCAAATTTTTTGACTATCTTACAAGGTCCAAACTTCTTCATCTTCAACTTGTTATATGTCCCAGCTGGAAATCTTTCTTTTCTGAAGTACACCATCACTTCATCTCCAATTTCAAATTCCTTATGTGTTCTCTTCTCATCTGCCTTTTCCTTATACTTACTATTCATATTCTCCAAATGCTTCTTCACCTGATTATGCACTGTCTTCATATGATCTGCAATTTCTTCTGCTTCTGCACTCCTCTTTTCTTCCATACAAATGTCCCTCAAATCTGTAACTCCTCTAGGATTCACTCTGGTCACAATCTCAAAAGGTGTTCTTCTAGTACTCCTATTTACTGAATTATTGTATGCAAAATCTTCTTGTGAAAGAATCAAATCCCAACTTCTAGTTTTCTCTCCAACCAAACATCTCAACAAGTTTCCCAAACTCCTATTTGCTACCTCTGTATGTCCATCTATCTGTGGATGAAAAGTTGAACTGAATTTCAAATCTATCTTCATCTTCTTCCAAAGTGTCCTCCAAAAGTATCCAACAAACTTTGTATCTTTGTCTAAAACTATACTCTTAGGTACTCTGTGCAATCTCACAATCTCCTTGAAAAATAGGTTAGCTACATGCACTGCATCAGTTGTCTTCTTACAAGGTATGAAATGAGCCATCTTTAAAAATTTGTCAACCACTACAAATATTGAATCATGTCCTCTCTGTGTCTTAGGTAATCCCATTACAAAATCCATGCTTATGTCTTCCCAAGGTCTCTCCAATACTGTCAAAGGTTTATACAATCCAGTATTTTGACTACTTCCTTTTGCAACTTGACAAACTCTACAACTCTACACAAATCTCCAAACATCCTTATGTATCTAAGGCCAAAAATAGTTTTCACTTACCAAAGCCAATGTCTTATCAATGCCAAAATGTCCTACCAATCCGCCACTATGCTTCTCCTTAATTAGATTATCCCTCATTGAACTCTTAGGTATGCACAACTAACTTCCTTTAAACAACATATCTTCTTGAATGAAATAGTCCAACCACTTACTTCTCTCTGTCACAACAGGTTCCTTACATGCTTTCCAAGGTTCTGCAAAATCAGTGTCTCCCTCATACATGTTCTTCAATTCATCAAAGTCCAACATTTCAACTCTCATCTTTGTCAACAAGTTTCTTCTTCTACTCAAGGCATCAACAACTTTGTTTGATTTACCACTCCTATGCTTCAACACAAAAGTATAGCTCTGCATAAACTCTACCCATCTCATATGTCTCTGATTCAACTTACCTTGACTATTCAAATATTGCAAAGCTTGATGATCTGTATACAACACAAACTCCTTAGGCAACAAGTAATGTCTCCACTTCTTCAAGGCTTGAATTATGGCATAGAACTCCTGATCATAAACAAAATATATTTTCCTTGCATCATTCAACTTCTCACTGAAATATGCTATAGGTCTACCTTCTTGACTTAATACTACTCCAATTGCATTTCCACTTGCATCACAATCAACTTGAAATACTTTATTGAAATCTGGTAATGCAAAACAGGTTGCTCTGTCACTTTCTACTTCAACAACTCAAAACTTTTATCTGCTCCAGACATCCACTTAAAATCATTTCTGTCACCTCTCATTGTCTCTGTCATAGGGTTACAAACTAAACTAAAATTTTTTATGAACTTCTAATAGAAACTAGCCAATCCATGAAATGATCTAACATCTCCAATGCTCTCCGGTGTAGGTCATTCAACAATTGCTTTCACTTTCTCAAGGTCCATCTTCAATCCTTCCGCAGAAATCACAAATCCTAAATATACCAACTCTTCCTTCATGAAACTACACTTCTTGATGTTTATCAGCAATTTCTCTTCTCTCAGTCTCTATAAAACTTGTCTAATATGCCACAAATGTTCTTCTTTAGTTTTACTAAAAAATAGAATATCATCCAAGTACACAATCACAAACTTACCCAAGAATTTCTTCAGAACTTCATTCATCAACCTCATGAAAGTACTCGATGCATTTGTCAATCCAAAGGCATCACTAACCACTCATACAATCCTTCATTAGTCTTAAAAGAAGTCTTCTATGCATATCCTTCTCTGATTCTGATATGATGGTATCCACTCTTCAAATCTGTCTTTGTGAAATATCTTTCTCCACTCAAACAAACCATGATATCATTCATCCTGGGTAAAGAAAATCTATACTTAACTATGATCTTGTTTATTTCTCTAGAGTCAGTACACATTCTCCATTCTCCATCCTTCTTAGGTGCAAGCACTGCAGGTATTGCACAAGGAATCAAACTTTCTCTGATCAAACCTTTCCTCAACAACTCTTGTATCTGTCTATTCAATTCTTCATTCTCTGTCGGTGTCATCCAGTGTGTTGATTTGTTAGGCAAACTTGTTCCCTGTATAAGATCCATGTGATGACTAATACTCCTTATAGGTGGCAATCCATCAGGCACATTATCTGATATGATGTCTTCATACTCTGTCAGCAACTCCTTTATCTCCTCTGATTGTGATTCTTCAGTTTCTTTCCTCAATGTTTTAGGCTTCTTAGGAATCAAGGCATAACACATATTCTCATGTCTCAAACCATCTAGAAATTTTCTTCCATCTACCAAATAGATTCTAGCATTCCCACATACCACATCTTTTGGATCATCCTCTAAAGGAATCAAAGTAATTCTCCTTCCATTTTCTATTATAGAATATGTATTCTTTCTCCCATCATGTATATATTTTCTATCATACTGCCAAGGTCTACCCTATGACAAACATCCATAGGCATAATATCACACAAGAATTCATCATGATAAGATCCAATATGAAATTTCACCAAACATTGTTCACTCACCAATACCTTATGATCATCTTGAATCCATGCTATCCGATAGGGCTTAGTGTGTTTCAATCTTTCCAACTTCAACTTAGTCACCATCTCCTCTAAAACTAGGTTATCTGAACTACCACTATCAATCACAACTTTACAACACTTACCTCCTAATTTGTATCTAGTTTTGAACAAGCTTTTCCTCTGTGGTGGTTCCTCATCTGTCTCTACTTGAAATAGTGCTCTCCTCATCATCAATGATTCTCCTTTCTCTAGTTTACCAATAGAATAGGGCTCATCTAGTTCGACAGGTTCTTCTTCAACATAGGCTTCTCTTCCACTGTTCTCTGTCCTCTTACTTATACTACCCTGATTGCATTTAAATGCTCTATGCCCTTCACCTCCACACTTGAAAGAAGTACCTCTGAATGTCTTCTGATCAAATCCTCTTCCTTCTCTCCTGTGTCCTTCATTCTGGTATGAATTATAGTTACCTCTATAATGAATTTTTTTGTCATTTCTCTGGTAAGCATTATTATCTCTATCATCCTTCTTCAACGGGCTGCCAAACTTGTTCTGCTCCAGATTTGATCTGTCTCCTCCAAAATAAGTCCTACCTCTCTGAAATTTACCTCCTCTGCCTCTTTGTCTCTGATCATGTCTCTTATTCAGCTTCTCTTCAACCTTCAGGGCAAACTGATATGCTTCTTCCAAAGATGTCATCCTCACCAAACTTAGTTCTTCTTGAATGTGCAATCTCAGTCCATTGATGTATCTAGCCACTTTCTCCTTGCTTGCTTCACTATGTCATGTCCTTATGATCATTTTGTGAAATTCCTCAGTATGCTCCTTTACAGATTTCTCCTTTTGTCTCAAGTTTTGCAATCTTTTCAACAGTTCCAACTCATAGTCAGTAGGTATAAACAAATTTTTAGCTTTGTTACCATCCTATCCCATTTTGTAATCTTTTCTTTTCCTCTTCTATTTCTTTCCAACTAAACTTCTTTCCACCATATAGCAGCATTTCCTTTCAACTTTGTCTTTACAAATTTCATCTTCTCCGGATCTTCAATTTCCTCATATTCAAAGTATTCTTCCATGTCATTTATCTAGTCAATCAATTCTTCAAGGTTCAAATTACCAATATAGTTTGGCATATCCACCCTAGGTCTCTTTCCAATCTTTGAAATAGCTTGCAACATCTTTATCTGATCTGATTCTTCTTCTTCATTACCTTCTAGGGTTTCGCCAGTTTGTTTAGAAAATTGAAATTCTTCTTCATCCTCACTTTAAACATTAGGTCTAGGTGTCAATCGTCTTCGCCTATCTTCCTCGATAGCATCCAAATGAATTCGCATTGTTCTCATCAATTCCATCATTTCACCCATTCTATTAGCCATTGTTCCAATAGGAGGAACTCTTCATAGCGGCATCTTCCTAGGATCAAGTGCAAACTACCTTAATTTGATGATCGAGCTACAAGCGACAACTACCTCTCAATCAGCGATCAGTTGCGTACAAGTAACCTGCCTTGGATTGGCAATCTGCTTACAACAAGATCTTACGGAATCCCCTTCACCAATTCACTCCAAAGAATTGAACTTTCACTCTGATACCATTTGGTACAGTCATGGTAGGAGGGTTCACAGAATGAACTATCCGGACCATGCAGCAAGAGTAAACACAATGGAAACAACTCAAAGAAATGGAACATATGTAGATTCACTCATCCAGTATATCATAGAATTCAAATAGAGATCGGTCGGCAACATGTGGGCTTACAATTAGGGCTCACAGGCCTGATTGCATACATGCACAAGATAAATATTTGAAGCTCCTTCGCACAAAATCTAAACTACAGATTATGAATCAATTTCTAACTTCTTTCCTAAGGATCTATTACATCAATTTATATCATTTCAGGACCAATAGATTCATCTGCGTCGGCTAAGGAAGGTCACAAACTCCAATGAAGAGTTGTAACATGTTCACAGATAGGTCAAACCTAAATGCATAGAACACTTCCAGTAAATGAATGGAATGATGTGCGGACCCTTGGGGAAGGTCGGCCATGAACCAAAGGACATTGAATGATGTGTCAATGAGATCCGCAAGTCAAGGAATGATCTACAAGCCTTCTCCTTTAGCTAATTCACTGAGACCGTCAGGATGCTCTGCTCTGAGAAAATAATCGATCTTCTGATAGCGACATCTTTCCGGTAACTGATCCAAATGCTCTGAATTCTTGATATGATGTAGATGAATGAATGTAGGTGCTAAGTCTAGATCTGCAAGATGTGAAATGCTAATATCGGACCTCAAGCTAAAACTACTTTTGACTGAACTACTTGAACTAAACTGGGAAAATGAAAGAAACTGAAATGCAAATGTTTTTGGTTGATGAAAGATTGTTCTTGAACCAGGGATGCTCCTGCATCACTAAGTCATTATCATATGTATAAAATAAAAGTATCACTTGATCGTAAATATTATGGGAAAATATAATGAGGGTGTTGAGAAAGTAAGATAATGTTGCCATGGTTTAAAAGAGTTCCACTAAAGATAGAAAGGTAGAGGTGAGAGGAGAAAGGGCCACCTGGAGGCCAAAAGGAATCAACTGAAGGTTCCCATAATCTCCTAGCTAGCAAGGTTAGTTGTTTTTGTTTTCACAAGAACATCTATTTTGCCAAAATGTAACTAAAAATAAATTAATATTGTTAATTATTTTACTTTTAATTACTAGATTTGTATTTGTCCACCTAAAAATTCATTTTAAATATGAAATAATAATATGTATCAAATTTATAGTTAAAATAAATAAACAAGATATTAGAGGTTGCACCAACACTAGAAAAGGAAAGATGATAGGGTTAAGGAAGCTTGTCTAATTTTAATGGTTGCAAAAGATGCAAAAGGTTGAGAAGATGACTAGATGAGATTTTGAATATTGAAATCAAATTGTGGGAGTGCAATCATTAGCACTATCTCTTGTGGTACAATAATGTCTTGTGGCATGCAATAGTTTCCTCTAGGTGTGCTAGTGTCCTTTGGGGGTGCAATAGTGTCTATTGAGCATGTTGGAATCCTCTAGTCTTGCAACCACGTCCTTTATACTTGTTATGTAAAAGACCTATAACTATCAACACCTATCTTAGTTGTTGTAATATTTGTTAGATCTAAAAAGAGGGGGCAATGGGGTGCCTATGGCACATGTGGGAACTAGCACCCCATATCATGTTTCAACATAAAGTAGTTGAAATGCTATAGGTGTGTGGCTCTATGGTGTTGGTGTATGGAGCTATAACAATGGAGGTGTGTGGAGCAACAATGGAGGATGTTGTAGTTGGTTTAAAGAGGAAATTGTGTGTAAGTCTAGGTGTAGGTGATAGATATTCTAGAAGAAGATCCTTTCTCTTTCAAAAAAAGTACTTAAGTAAGTTTGATTAAGGGGCCAATCCAACCATTAAGCACAAATTAAGGTTAGTATTTTAGGAAAAAGTAGACACTTAGATAAAAGAAATGTGTTTCAATGAGTATAGGTGACTTGAAAAGTGTGAATAGAAGTAAAGAAAGAGATTTATAATGTGAGGAAGCATGTCCATGTAAGATGAAATGTTTTTAAGATGATTCATATTCTAAAAAAAGTTAAAATCAATCATAATTGTGCTTACTATAAGCAAGCAAGCGAGTGCAAAACAAGGTGAACAAGTGTCTAAGAATTCCCTTGTCACCTCTACATAAAGCATTCTAATAGGCATTGACTGCAAAGTGCAAATAGGCACTATTCTAAACCATTCTTATTTGAGACAACAATGTAAGAACGGATATGACTTTATTTTATTCAAAACCATATTTATTTAAGTTCACCGTGTTAAAAGTGGATGCGGTTTTTTTGGGGGGGGGGGTTTGGTTCCATTTCAAAACATGTGTTTTTTTTTTCATTTAAAAAAATTTTAATATATATTTTTAAGCGTTCATCTCAAGTAACTGGACAATGTAAGGAGTAGACTCATTCTAGAGAGCCTGGAATGCATGCAAATAGTAGTTATTTAAGCCTCTTCAGGGAATACTTAACACAAGCTCCCCATGTGAAAACAGATATAATTTGCTGAAGTTTGTTTGTCTGTTCTTAAAAGAAAAATGCAACTCTGCAGTCTCTCTATTGAAATAGCGGCCATTTTATATTACTTTAACATGTACAAGATTTTTTATTTGTCGATGCAACCTATCTTCTTGATTTGACATTTAACAGATTTTCATATATTTAAAAGTGTGTTGGGGCAGCCTTCTGTCTCAAGTTTAATTCCTTGTAAGAACATCCATTTCACAAAAGTCAAACAATACTTCCAAATGAAATAGAGATCAGGCTATTCTGGATGCTGGAGACAAAACGAGGTTTACAAAGCACTCAGACTTTTAAAAATGAATACAAAATGTTCATATCAACATATAACGGTTCAACCCTAAAAATAGTGCAGGCCATTTCTAGTTGGAAGATGATAAGCCAACACTTGTCAAGCTAGCCAATGATTATCTCCTCCACCAAAACGCGGAGTCTTTGTTGACATAAAAACAGTATAACCAGACGCCGTGAAGTGGATGTGAGGCCATAAATATCTGTCTTATATAAGATAAGAATGGGATTTTGGCCATAGCAGGTGTATGTTATATACAGCAGGTGGCCGGCTAAAATTTTTTAAAAAAAAAATTGGGGCAGCCCGTATGGTTTTACGTCTGGTCAATCCTTGGCACTCTACTTAAATATCATCGAGTTTAATGGTCAAACAGCCAATAGCAATTTTACAACTCATTCACAACAAAAAGTGGTAAATATTTGTCCTATTTTTATTGGACAAAATTGACCTTTGACTGTTGAAGTGGGTGACATTTATTGGGTACTTTTCTTCTAAATATTATAACTTAGAGTAGGAAATAAAACTACATAATTGGAATACTCTTTTAGAGGCCATACAAAAAGACAAAATTGTGCTTATCTATGGAAGTGTTTACGTAGGGTTGGGACTTGGCTTGCGTATTTGTTGTAAGTATTTGCTGAAAAATTAGTGTTTGTGTTAAAGCGTTCTTGTTTTACTAGGGAAGTTGAATGGTTTCGAATGAGCCTATCAAGGATCAAGTCTTGAATGATTTAGATTGGGTTTGATGATGTAGGATGACAGACGAACTTGATGTAGGTTGGGTATCAATTGTCAAGACCTTAGAATTATTTGATTTGATTGGATGAGGGATGGATCTCTATACTTAAGATAGGCAAAGTTCTTAAGCAAGAGTTGATTGGATTTGATTTCTACTTAAGATAGGTAAAGTTCTTAAGTAGGAATTGATTGGGTTTGATGATGGATTTGACCTCTACTTAAGAAAGGAATTAAGCAAGAGTTGATTGGATTTGATTTCTACTTAAGATAGACAAAGTTTTTAAGCAAGTTTGGATTAAGGACGATGGGTTCAATTTAAGGTCTTGATATTTGATTTGAAGCTTGGATTTGAAATGGATGATGGAGGATTAGGGTTAGTACCTTTGGGTGAAGGATTTTGATGATGATTTGGATAGATTATGATTAGGATTTGAATGGAAGTGGATGGAGTTGAAAGAGGTTAAATTCTCAACCAATTGTGATTTGATTAAGGGTGTTAGATGTGATTATGATTGAGATAGATAAATGGATAGTGGATAGGGGATGATGGTTTGATTAGATTGGATTAGTGTGTGGATGGATGATTAGGATAGAGATTCAATAAGGATGGTGATGGAGATTGGATTAGGATGGATAAGTGGGTAGGATTAGGGGTGGATAATGGATGAAATGATTAAGGATAGGGATTGGACTAGGATGAATGAGGATTAGGACCTTGATTCACTTTGGGTAACTTGATTAGGATTAGGCTCCTAGATAATGGCTTAGGGATGGATTGATTGACTTAAGGGTTAGGCTCAAGCCTTGGATTAAATGATTGATTAGGATAATAAGTCATTGCCTTAAGCAAGGTTAAGGGATGGTGTGGATGATTAAGGGATGATTTGGGGATTATGAGGATAGAATGGATGAATAGGATAATTAGGGGATGGGGTGGACAAGATGGATGATTACAATGATTAGGGGATGCATAGGATAGGATAGATGATTAGGATAATTACTTAGTGATAGGGTGGACAAGATGGATGATTGGGATGATTAGGGGATATTAGGATAGGATGGATGATTAGGATAATTAGGGTGATTACGTGGATGGGGAATGATTTGGCTTTAGGATAATTGCACGGATAAGTGGGATGCTTGACCTTAGGGAAATTTTCAAACAAAAGATTTCACAACACGCACAAGTTTGCAAAGGATTTGGATTTGGGATTTTGGATTAAGGGAATGCACAAGTTTTGACAAATGAATACACGCACACAACAAATGCATGAGCAAGCCTAATTTATTCAAGTAGGTGTGACTCCCAGTGTGGGCCTGCAAATGGAGATTAATCCATTAATACTATATATCTGTGAGGGATAGATAGGTGATGCAGAGGCTAAACCAACCTCTACAGAAACCCTAACATACATTCATGAATGTATGTACATACATTTGTCTAGATGCATAGTCCATTGTACATGCCTTCTCTATCGGCATCTAACTATATCCTTCCCGCGCACTATAGCAATTGTATGTTCCTTACATACATTCCCGTTTATACATACAAGCCTCCACTTGTTATCTCCTTACCTATCAGTAAGATATCTATCCATCGGCCGACCAAACATGACCTACACCGATCACCTACCTTATGCCGATACACATTTATCAATTAAGTTGCCTATCGGCAAGACTTAACCCGTTGGCTTCACTTAGAACCTTTGCCCCGATCACGTTAGTCATACCGATGGGCACCCTTGACTTGTTGACCATCGGCAACATCTCCGCTATCGGCCACTATGTGTAGTATCTCCCCGACCAACTGCGTCACGCCGATGCCAAACTCCTCATCGTTGTGACTCCTGAAGTTTCCTGCCGACACTTTTGTCACTCCAACATACTCCTGTTGGCAACACCCGATGCCATCGATTCCACTTAGAATCTTCACTCCGATCCTTATTCTCCCACTGATGCTTCCACTGAGTACGCACTCACCATACCCCTTGTCTAATGTATGTTTGACTATCTATTGACCAAGAACATACAAAGGTGATATACACAGCAAGTGCATCCACGAGCACCTTGCGATATACGTAGGAAATGTATATCCCACATACAAAGGGGATATATACACAAATTGTATAATTTTGAGAACTTCACGGATTTTCACAGTTTGATCTGCACAATCTCCAATGATGGCCCAATCTGTTTCCTGGGTAGTTTCTCAAACTCTTTTCGACCTGCACGACCTAGCACATACCCATGCTAGGGTTTTCAACATCTCTGGCTTGCGATCCTGCAAACATGTATGCAAACAAAAACAGAAAACACATAGCTAAAACCTAAACTACTGTGCATGACCATTCCATCAATTCAGAGAATCAACCGGTAGAATGGATAAATGAATCCATTTGGCCAATCAAAACAAATTACACAGTGAGATCAAATGATTAAAACACTAATAGAATCTTGATTAGCTTTCCAACGATGCGATTACAGTACTCTGTTTCCCAACAACACAATTCAACTGATTGACTTCAGCTACTACAAAACCTAGATGCCTTCATGCACCAAATCCCAGGGTATTTATCTAGTTACCACTGGTAGTACAGACTTGCCTCCAAGTGGCTGGGAACTACAACTGTTCAATAGACTCTAACTAAATCTAACCAACTGATCTAAAAATAACATATCTTGGTCAAATAGACCTTATTACATTAAATGTCCAATTAGGACCTTATTGAAAACAAAAAAAACTAAGTATAAAACAACTAAATGCCTCATGGAGGCCACTGTGGGTTAGGTGCTCCTGCACCATACTCCCCAATAGAAAAAGAACTCATGTCCCATGAGTTAGGTTGTGGAAAAATCCCACCTTTACTCTTTGCGATCTTAGTGTTCTGACCTGTTCCAGCTTTATACTCTGCTGTCCCTTGGTTGCTCCAAGATTTCTGAACTGCAACTTGCTATTTTGCAAGTAAACCCTCATGCCTGTCAGTGTAGACCCTTCTCACACATACCCTGTGTTTGCCAGTTTGTCTTACCAGCACCTCTATCTGAATACCTAGTTGAATAACCTTAGTAATTGCTTCTTGAACTTCTGCAATGTTCAAATCTGTCTTCCTTTCAACTTTTATAGGACAAACAATAGTCCCAACTACAATCACATCCTTGTCTTGCCAATCAATTTGTGGCTGCTCATAAACCTGTTGTTTGTTCTGCTGCTGATCCACCTGATCTCTGTCTGTCAAAACTGAAATCTTCTTCACACTTTGATCTCTTGTCCTTGAGATATCATCAACTGCTGTGATGCCTAGGGCTGTAGGCATTTTCACAAATTCCTTCTTACCTACCAAAATAATCTTGGCTGTCTTCATTGTTTCAGCATTCTCCTGCAATGGTGTCAACAAAATAGTTCTCCCATCCTTAGTGATGGTGTAGGTATTAGCATACCCATCATACAATGCTCTCTTATCAAATTGCCATGGTCTACCCAACAATAGGTGACAACATTCCATGGGCAATATGTCACACAAAACCCTATCATGATAATCTCCAATCTGAAAATCAACATATGCCTGTTCATATACCAAAAGTGATTGCCTATCACTTACCCAAGATGCTTTGTAAGGATCTTGATGTGGAATCCTTTCTAATTGCAGCTTCTCCACCCTTTCCTGAGATACCATATTATCTGTTGAGCCAGAATCAATCACAACCCTACATACTTTACCTTTGCTCTTGCATGTGGTCTTGAAAAGAGCTCTTCTTTGCATCATATCCTTTGATGTCTTTAAGATTGTCCTTCTTAACATCAAGGCTTCTCCTTGTTCAGGATATGCATAATTATCAGGAGCATTCACACTTTGCTAAGTGTTTGAGCTGCTTGCACTTTGTTTATCAACTTCTTGGACTAGATTTGCCCTCTTTTCTCCCTCTGAATTAGTTGCTTTGTTGGACATTTGAAAAATTGATGCCCATATTCACCACAAGTGTAACACTTATCAGAAAATATAGTAGAACCTCTACCACCTCCAAATCTACCTTTTGTACCTTTCCATCCACCTCTGATATCAAATTGTTCCTGTCCTTTACCAATGTCTTCTTGACTCTCATTGCCTTGTCTTGTTGTAGGAGCTAATCCTCTTCCTCTTACATTGCTGCTTTTTCCTCTCAGGGGCTTATCTTGTCTTCTATTCATCTTTTCCTCAATCCTGATTGCCATTTGATAACAATCCTCTACACTCCTTGGGTTACCTAAAACTAACTCATCCTGTATGTTCAATCTCAAACTAGCCAAGTACCTAGCAACCTTTTCTATCTCATTCTCATGATGACCAGACCTCATGCTCAACTTGTAAAACATCTTAGTGTATGCCTTCACATCCATTTCCTTTTGTCTTAAAAATTGCAGCTTCTTAAACATCTAAATTTCATAATGCTTGGGCAGAAATTTACCTTTGATCCTTGCTACCATTTTATCCCATGAAGTGATCTTTGACTTTCCTTGTTTCCTCCTTTCGGATTGTACATAATCCCACCATACCAAAGCATGACCTCCCAATTTGGTCTTTCCAATCTTCACTTTCTGCTCCTCAGCAACATCCTCACATTCAAAGTGATTATCTAATGCAGCAATCCAATCCAGTACCTCTTCTTCATTCAAACTTCCATTGTACTTTGAAACATAAACCTTTACCTTAGGTTTCTCACTCTGAACTGCCTTTAACAGTTTTGCAAATCTCTAGTCTTCAGGATTCAAATCTTCAACTACCTCTTCATACTCTTCAGCATCATCTTCTTTCTCAGCTTCACTGTCTTCCACTTCTCTTTTCTTGTTCATCTCCAAGGCTGCAAGCCTTGTTTGAAGTGCTTCAGCAAGCTCCTTCATCTTCCTCATCTCTCTGGCATGTTTTTCCTTCATCTCCTACAACTCCCTTGTAGTACCATTACCTTTTGGAGGCATTTTGTCAACCTCTCACTCCCCTACCTCTGTCTTCTCAGTGACAGAATCAACACACAAACAGCCCAGACCTTTTGCTAAGCTCTGATGCCAATTTGATGCAGAGGCTAAACCAACCTCTACGGAAACCCTAACATACATTCATGAATGTATGTACATGCATTTGTCCAGATGCATAGTCCATTGTACATGCCTTCTCTATCGGCATCTAACTATATCCTTCTCGTGCACTATAGCAATTGTATGTTCCTTACATACATTCCCATTTATACATACAAGCCTCCACTTGTTATCTCCTTACCTATCGGTAAGACATCTATCCATCAGTCGACCAAACATGACCTACATCGATCACCTACCTTATGCCGATACACATTTATCGATTAAGTTGCCTATCGGCAAGACTTAACCCGTCGGCTTCACTTAGAACCTTCACCCCGATCGCTTTAGTCATACCAATGGGCACCCTTGACTTGTTGACCATCGGCAACATCTTGTTGTTATATGGAGCCTAATTAGACTCGGAGGTTATATTTACCCCATTTTTATCAGCGCGGTTTCCCCCCAAATTCCTACGGGGTCAAGGGGCAACGCCCCTTGCGGGGGTTTGGGGGTAGCGCCCCCAAGACGGGGTCAAGGGGCAGCGCCCCTTGCGGGGTCCAGGGGCAGCGCCCCTGGGGCATTCCCTGTCGAGATACAGGGCGGGGTCGAGGGGCAGCGCCCCCGTGGGGGCTTGGGGGCAACGCCCCTGAAACCTCACATGGTTTTTTATTATTTTATAATGCACCGGGAGTTAATTTTTTCATTGACCGACATAAGAAAACCCTATTTTGTAACCGACAAAAAGCTTGATAAAAAGCGGCTAAGGGTTAGGGTTTTGATATTGTATTGTAGCATTTTGCAGCGGTATTGAGTTGCAGGGATTGCTGATTGTAATCGGTTTGATTTACTGGATAATAATATTGGACTCTCTGTTTGGTGGATGTAGCCCGAGTTTGGGTGAACCACGTTAAAACTTGTCTCTCGCTATTATTATTTCTGTGTATTTCCATTTCTCTGTTTAATCTTTATTTGCATTTAATTGATATCTTCTGCCAGCTAACCCTAACACATCTCTGTTGTCGGCCACTATGTGTAGTATCTCCCTGACCAATTGCCTCACGCCGATGCCAAACTCCTCATCGTCGCGACTCCTGAAGTTTCCTACCGACACTTTTGTCACTCCGACATACTCCTGTCGGCAACACCCGATGCCATCGGTTCCACTTAGAATCTTCACTCTGATCCTTATTCTCCCACCGATGCTCCCGCTGAGTACGCACTCACCATACCCCTTGTCCAATGTATGTTTGACTATCTGTTGACCCAGAACATACAAAGGTGATATACACAGCAAGTGCATCCACGAGCACCTTGCGATATATGCAGGAAATGTATATCCCACATACAAAGGGGATATATACACAAATTGTATAATTTTGAGAACTTCATGGATTTTCACATTTTGATCCGCGCAATCTCCAGCGATGGCCTGATCCGTTTCTTGCGCGGTTTCTCAAACTCTTTTCGACCTGCACGACCTAGCACATACCCATGCTAGGGATTTCAACATCTCTGGCCTGTGATCCTGCAAACATGTATGCAAACAGAAATAGAAAACACACAGCTAAAACCTAAACTACTGTACATGACCATTCCACCGATTTAGAGAATCAACTGGTGGAATGGATAAATGAATCCATTTGGCCAATCAAAACAAATTACACAGTGAGATCAAATGATTGAAACACCAATAGAATCTTGATTAGCTTTCCAAAGATGCGATTACAGTACTCTATTTCCCAACAGCACAATTCAACTGATTGACTTCAACTACTACAAAACCTAGATGCCTTCATCCACCAAATCCCAAGGTATTTATCTAGTTACCATTGGTAGTACAGACTTGCCTCCAAGCAGCTGGGAACTATAGCCGTTCAACAGACTCTAACTAATTTTAACCAACTGATCTAAAAATAGCATATCTTGGTCAAATAGACCTTATTACATTAAATGTCCAATTAGGACCTTATTGAAAACAAAAAAACTAAGTATAAAATAACTAAATGCCTCATGGAGGCCACTGTGGGTTAGGTGCTCCTGCACCATACTCCCCAACAGAAAAAGAACTCATGTGCAATGAGTTAGGTTGTGGAAAAATCCCACCTTTACTCTTTGCCATCTCAGTGTTCTGACCTATTCCAACTTTATACTCTGATGTCCCTTGGTTGTTCCAAGATTTCTGAACTGCAACTTGTTGTTTTGCAAGTAAACCCTCATGCCTGTCAGTGTAGGCCCTTCTCACACATACCATGTGTTTGCCAGTTTGTCTTACCAGCACCTCTGTCTGAATACCTGGTTGAATAACCTTAGTAATTGCTTCTTGAACTTCTGCAATGTTCAAATTTGTCTTCCTCTCAACTTTTATAAGACAAACAATAGTCCCAACTACAATCACATCCTTGTCTTGCCAATCAATTTGTGGCTACTCATAAAACTGTTGTTTGTTCTACTGCTGATCCACCTGATCTCTGTCTATCAGAACTGAAATCTTCTTCACACTTTGATCTCTTGTCCTTGAGATATCATCAACTGCTGTGATGCCTAGGGTTGTAGGCATTTTCACAAATTCCTTCTTACCTACCAAAATAATCTTGGCTGTCTTCATTGTTTCAGTATTCTCCTGCAATGGTGTCAACAAAATAGTTCTCCCATCCTTAGTGATGGTGTAGGTATTAGCATACCCATCATACAACGCTCTCTTATCAAATTGCAATGGTCTACCCAACAATAGGTGACAACATTCCATGGGCAATATGTCACACAAAACCCTGTCATGATAATCCCCAATCTGAAAAATCAACATATGCCTGTTCATATACCAAAAGTGATTGCCTATCACTTACCCAAGATGCTTTGTAAGGATCTTGATGTGGAATCCTTTCTAATTGCAGCTTCTCCACCCTTTCCTGAGATACCATATTATCTGTTGAGCCAGAATCAATCACAACCCTACATACTTTACCTTTGCTCTTGCATGTGGTCTTGAAAAGAGCTCTTCTTTGCATCATATCCTTTGATGTCTTTAAGATTGTCCTTCTTAACATCAAGGCTTCTCCTTGTTCAGGATACGCATAATTACCAGGAGTATTCACACTTTGCTGAGTGTTTGAGCTGCTTGCACTTTGTTTATCAACTTCTTGGACCAGATTTGCCCTCTTTTCTCCCTCTGAATTAGTTGCTTTTGTTGGACATTTGAAAAATGGATGCCCACATTCACCACAAGTGTAACACTTACCAGAAAATGTAGTAGAACCTCTACCACCTCCAAATCTACCTTTTGTACCTTTCCATCCACCTCTGATATCATATTGTTCCTGTCCTTTACCAATGTCTTCTTGACTCTCATTTCCTTGTCTCGTTGTAGGAGCTAATCCTCTTCCTCTTACATTACTGCCTCTTCCTCTTAGGGGATTATCTTGTCTTCTATTCATCTTTTCCTCAATCCTAATTGCCATTTGATAATAATCCTCTACACTCCTTGGGTTACCTAAAACTAACTCATCCTGTATGTTCAATCTCAAACCAGCCGAGTACCTAGCAACCTTTTCTATCTCATTCTCATGATGACCAGACCTCATGCTCAACTTGTAAAACATCTCAGTGTATGCCTTCACATCCATTTCCTTTTGCCTTAAAAATTGTAGCTTCTTAAACATCTGAATTTCATAATCCTTGGGCAGAAATTTACCTTTGATCCTTGCTACCATTTTATCCCATGAAGTGATCTTTGACTTTCCTTGTTTCCTCCTTTCGGATTGTACATAATCCCACCATACCAAAGCATGACCTCCCAATTTGGTCTTTGTAATCTTCACTTTTTGCTCCTCAGCAACATCCTCACATTCAAAGTGATTATCTAATGCAGCAATCCAATCCAGTACCTCTTCTTCATTCAAACTTCCATTGTACTTTGAAACATCAACCTTTACCTTAGGTTTCTCCCTCTAAACTACCTTTAACAGTTTTGCAAATCTCTGGTCTTCAGGATTCAAATCTTCAACTACCTCTTCATACTCTTCAGCATCATCTTCTTTCTCAAATTCAATGTCTTCCACTTCTCTTTTCTTGTTCATCTCCAAGGCTGCAAGCCTTGTTTGAAGTGCTTCAACAAGCTCCTTCATCTTCCTCATCTCTCTAGCATGTTTTTCCTTCATCTCCTACAACTCCCTTGCAGTGCCATTACCTTTTGGAGGCATTTTGTCAACCTCTCACTCCCCTACCTCTATCTTCTCAGTGACAAAATCAACACACAAATAGCCCAGACCTTTTGCTGAGCTCTAATACCAATTTGATGCAGAGGCTAAACCAACCTCTACGGAAACCCTAACATACATTCATGAATGTATGTACATGCATTTGTCTAGATGCATAGCCCATTGTACATGCCTTCTCTATCGGCATCTAACTATATCCTTCCCGCGCACTATAGCAATTGTATGTTCGTTACATACATTCCCATTTATACATACAAGCCTCCACTTGTTATCTCCTTACCTATCAGTAAGACATCTATCCATCGGTCGACCAAACACAACCTACACCAATCACCTACCTTATGCCGATACACATTTATCGATTAAGTTGCCTATCGGCAAGACTTAACCTGTTGGCTTCACTTAGAGCCTTCGCCCCGATCGCGTTAGTCATACCGATGGGCACCCTTGACTCGTTGACCATCGGCAACATCTTCGCTATCGGCCACTATGTGTAGTATCTCCCTGACCAACTACCTCACACCAATGCCAAACTCCTCATCGTCGTGACTCCTGAAGTTTCCTACCGACACTTTTGTCACTCTGACATACTCCTGTCGGCAACACCGGATGCCATCGGTTCCACTTAGAATCTTCACTTCAATCCTTATTCTCCCACCAATGCTCCCACCGAGTACATACTCACCATACCCCTTGTCTAATGTATGTTTGACTATCTGTTGACCCAGAACATACAAAGGTGATATACACAGCAAGTGCATCCAAGAGCACCTTGCGATATACGTAAGGAAATGTATATCTCGCATACAAAGGGGATATATACACAAATTGTATAATTTTGAGAACTTCACAGATTTTCATAGTTTGATCCGCGCAATCTCCAGCGATGGCTTGATCCGTTTCCTGGGCGGTTTCTCAAACTCTTTTTGACCTGGACGACCTAGCACATACCCATTCTAGGGTTTTCAACATCTCTGGCCTGTGATCCGGCAAACATGTATGCGAACAGAAACAGAAAACACAACTAAAACCTAAACTACTGTACATGATCATTCCACCAATTCAGAGATTCAACCGATGGAATGGATAAATGAATCCATTCGGCCAATCAAAACAAATTACACAGTGAGATCAAATGATTAAAACACCAATAGAATCTTGATTAGCTTTCCAAAGATGCGATTACAGTACTCTGTTTCCCAACAGCACAATTCAACTGATTGACTTCAGCTACTACAAAACCTAGATGCCTTCATCCACCAAATCCCAGGGTATTTATCTAGTTACCACTGGTAGTACAGACTTGCCTCCAAGCGGCTGGGAACTACAGCTGTTCAACAGACTCTAACTAACTCTAACCAACTGATCTAAAAATAGCATATCTTGGTCAAATAGACCTTATCACATTAAATGTCCAATTAGGACCTTATTGAAAACAAAAAAACTAAGTATAAAACAACTAAATGCCTCATGGAAGCCATTGTGGGTTTCGTGCACTTGCACCAATAGGGATAGCCGCATACACAAGAAATCCCTTATCAAGGAGTATCAAAGGCTTCACCAAGGTTAATTCTATCTCAACACATGGAAGTACATTGTGAATAACTTCTTGGCGCTGACCGCTCCCTTGCACCACACTATAAGACTGTTGAAAGGTCTTATGCGAGGATGAACAAGGTTTTTAGGGGTGTCCCTAATATACACAAGGTATGAGGGGCTTAATTCATGAACAAGTGTGCTATCTAAGGCATGTGATGAAACACTTTGCCAAGTCTCGTAGGCTTGACATGGGCCCAAAATCACAACTCCACTATTGGGGTACAACTTTCATTCTCCCCCTTTGATATACCCCACCAGAACGCGTGGTTTGGGTTGTTCCCTAGGGTGATGAAATCCCTTGGCAGGCCTCTAAAGGGAAAGAATTCCAAGTGATTTTGATTCCCAATATCGTCTTGCAATGCGAGGGAAGAGCATACGCAAATTGGGTCCTTGGTTAACAAAAGTGAACCAACAGGTGTTTTTGATCCCCAAGATCACCTTGTGGTGCAAGGGGGGAGCATATACACACACTTGATCCACACAAACAAGATTAATTAACCCTTAAAAATTAATGTGTGGTGTTAAAGTGAATGTATTCAAATGATGTTTTTGGTTCCCAAGATCGCCTTTCAATGCAAGGAAAGAGCATACACACATCTTAGAACACACCAAATTCACCAAACAAAGCAAACACAAGTGGGTTTGAATGATAAGTCTTTGACAAGTGAACCTACACCACACTTGTTAGTAGTTTCACTTTTTTTATTTTTGATGGACAAAAGACAAGCTGCACCACTTAGTTAGTTCCAAGATTAAACAAGGATTAGTATAAAAAGCCAAAATTCAAAATCACATAATGCACAAAAGAAAAAGCATGGATGTACAGGTTGAAAGCGCTATAAGACAGACTAAAATGCTAAACCAGAATGAGAGCACTAAATTATAGGTCAAAGACACTAAAAGACATATGAAAGTGCTAAAATAGAAAATAGATTTTGTACTTGATCATAAAAGTGTTGATTACAAGCAAAAACACTAAACTAGAATGGAAGCGTTGAATTGGAATGGAAGTGCTAATTTGCAGGCAAAAGGGATGAACGAGAACAGAAGTGTTGATTTGTAGGCAAAGGCGTTGAACTAAAACAAAAGCGCTAATTTGCAGGTAGAAGCACTGAATTGATGATCGATTATTAGATTTTTGGATGATAGATGAATGGCTAGGATTCGATTAGAAATGGATGGCTAAGATTTGGTGAGACAACTTTAGGGCAAAAACTAAAGATGAATGGATGGACAAGATTGAGTGAGAGGAAACTAGGGCAAGGATGGAGGCTTCTAGAGCTTATCCTTATGTGAATGGCTAGGACTAAGAGGTGTAGTGTGAAATGGATGGTGGAGATGTAAAGTTAGTTTAACTTTTGTGAAAGTGTCCATGTTCAATGAATTCGGCTAACTAACTTTAGCTAGACATGTGACATTTATTATTTATGGCAAGTGGATGAGGATTGGGACAAATGGAAAATAATTAATCAAATAATAAATTATTTAATTAATTATTGGACAAGGGGTGATGTTGGAAAATTAAATTAATTAAATAAGATATAATTTATTTAATTAATTTTGATTAAAGGGAAAAATGGATTAAAATTAATTAAATAAATATAATTTATTTAATTAATTTGGTGATGGAGAAAATGGATATAAATTAATTAAATTATAATTTATTTAATTAATTTTGGTGAAAGAGACTATCCTGATTAATTAAATAAAATAATTTAATTAATCTTGATTTGAATGATGGAGGGGGAATACTAAAGGGAGTCCTAGGATGAATGTGTTGTAAGATGACATAATGGTGTCGAATGATGAATAACTAGGTGATGTCGAAAGATGCATGACTAGGAGGTGTTGTAAGGATATGGTAAAATTTAAGTGTCTACAATTGAATCATGTAGGTTTTACATGATTTGCCCTTAATCAAACTTACTTAAATGATTTTTTCTAAAAGAGAAGAGATCTTCTTCTAGCACATTTAGCACTTACACCTAGACCTACAAACATTTTCCTCTTTAAACCAACTACAACATCCTCCATTGTTGCCCCACACACCTCCATTATTATAGATCCATACACCAACACCATAGGTCCACACACCTGTAGCATTTCAAGTACTTTATGTTCAAACCTGATATGGGATGTGTAACTAAGGCTATCTCCCACATGTGCCATAGGCAGCTCATTTGCCCAAGTGGTCGACTAATATTGACAAAAAAAATTTAGCCAACCTGTATGGTTTTACGTTTGGTCAATCCTTGGTAATCTATCTAAATTTATTGGGTACTTTTCTTCTAAATATTATAACTTAGAGCAGGAAATAAAACTACATAAATGGAATTCTTTTTTAGAGGTCATACAAAAAGACAAAATAGAGCTTATTTATTTGTGGAAGTGTTCTCATAGGATTTTAACTTGACTTGACTTGATTTGCATATTTGTTGAAAGTATTTATTAAAAAATTAGTGTTCATGTCAATGGGCCCTTGGTCTAGTGGTAAATTTGAATGACTTTGAATGAGCCTACCAAGGATCAAATCTTGTTGAGTGTAAAGCCTCGACACCATAAGAGATGAGGCTGGGATTGTGGGCCAGGTGACTTTAGCGAAATGGATACCCCTCAATCCTTGGATCTTAGTCAAAGAGGTTTCAGCCTAAGGCTCGTGCTCCTATATTATGTAGCTAAACAATTCTATGTGTTTGATATAAAACCCTCAAAAAAATAATTAGTGTTTTTTGCATTTATTGCAAGTTTGTAAGGTTTTTGCTCACTTTCAATGATTTGCTTTTTATTTAAATGGTTGTCAGCCTTAGTCTCCCAGTAGTTATGGCTAGGATTACACACTTGGACACACAAGACAAGGGTAATGTTGTTCAACAACATTGCAAGTTCATTATGAAAGTAGCTCATGAGGCAAATTCTTTGCTCATGATGTTGTATTACCACTTCATGATTTTCATAGTACATGTAAGTGGCTTTAAAATTTACTTTAGTAGGGTATTTTGATGGAAGAATCCGCTCAAAAATCATGCCAGAAAGCTAGGTCAATTCCACCTAGGTCCACCATTGGGTTTGCATGGATACCATTCAAAGCCTAGATTTTTTTTCCTTTTCTATTTTATCGAGGTGAAATTTGTGGAGGCCATTTTTCGACATGGTCCATGGTCTATTCACAATTATTTGTTGTTCTTCCTCCCTTTGACTAAAGAGTTTTCTATTTTTGAGGAGCATGCTCTCCAAGTCTTGGTTTTGGTAGAGTTTCTTGGTCTCCCCTACCTTTGTGGTCTTTCTTAAATCATATTCTTGTCTCTTTAGGTCATGTGGTTCATGGTGAGCAAGATAGATGTGTCTCTGCTCATCTAGCGTCAACCTATCTAAGTACCTCAAATATTCTGTTGACTTACATATTGGTGAGCAATGTCTCACCTAAAGGGTCATGTATATCAACTTGCCCAATACTTGCTATAGGTGCCAATCATTTTAGCATAAAATTAGGGATTGCTCCCTTGTCACCCAATGATCCAAGTTAACTCCCAAGCCTTTTGGGGATGCTCTTCCTAAAAAAAAGAGGATGGACAAACCATAAAAGGTAGCAAGTAGAATAATCACAGTAATGAAGTGGAGGGTCCAATTTCAGGTGGGCCTCAAAACCAAGCAATTGGTTTGCAAATTTCAAATCATGTTAGTAACAAGGTGAATGATTTTATCACTTCAAATCCCATTCCTAAATCCTTTAAAGATGTAAACAATCCTCGATATAATAAAAAACCTTTACCTACCAATGTTATATCTTCTCAACCTACTATACCAAAAATATCTCTAGTATCTCCTACAACTCATCAACCAACTGCTAGAAGGTCTCTAGTCTAGGTCATGAAGTGGAGGAAGACAAATGTATGCTAGATAAATTTCAATCTCATGGCCCAATAATTTGAATCTAGTTAGGAATCTTTAAATTGTCTAAATGACTAATAGAGGAAGATTTTTTAAAGAATAGCTATGAAGCTCTTGATGAACTTGATAGCAATGGTATGTTTCTTGACTCCCATCTTCCATGAATTTTCTTTCATGTATTGTTTGGGGTCTAATAGACCTCAAAAGAAAGTGTATCATGCAAGACACTCAACAAATATTTCCCAATCTTTATATTCTTTGTTTAAAAGAATTAAAATTTTCAAGTCTTTTGCCTTTAGTTGTTTATCATGTCATATGACCTAGGTAATTTTTCATAGCAATCACGAGCAAGGTCATGGTGGTATTTCTATTTTCATTTCTCCTAGATGACAAAAGGATTTAGTTGATCAAGGTTATGACCCCAATTATTTTGCCCTATGGGCCCTTTTAAATATTAATAGCCAATCTTTTTGGATTATCAATATTGATGTTTCCAATGACACCATTAAGAGGTCTGATCATTGGAATTAGATAGTTAAATCTTTGTCAACCATTTTTTCGGTTGTAAGTGGGGATTTTGATATGGTTGAGTTGGCTTCTGATAAATGTGGCAACCTTCCCATATGTTGGATAGTAGCTAGTGAATGGGAACCCTAATACTATATGCATAATAAATTGGGGATTTTGATCCCAATGTGGGTTGATATCATTCTAACATTGGTTGGTTTATGTGGACAAATCTTCATTTAGGTAAAAAAAGGGTTCTCAAGTTCTTGATAGAGCCATGCTATCAAGTCAACCTATATTTTCCTCTGCTATTCCAACCTTTGCCATAAATTATCCTATCTGACCATTTTCTGATCAAGTTTTGCATTGAATGGCAAGATGTTACTTGCAAGGTGGAGAAAACATATTTTTTTATCAACATGTAACTATTGAGCCATAAACTCACTCTTCCACATATAGAGCACATATAAAATCTTGAGCCACGTTCTCGACATGGGGGTAGCTAGATTCAATGGTGGAATGATATCATCAATTGTGCTCATTTTTTGTGCATATATGGGCATCAATTGGTGCTTCTTTGTTGTTGAACATATGAGGCCACCACCTTAGAACTCTGACATGCCTTCACCATGCTAAAAGAGAAACCATTTTCACCTCCTCTACAATTGTGATTGGCCAAGTTCTAGAAACATAAGCAAGTTGTCGATAATCACATAGCTCAAGAGGATCAAAATAAATCCTATCTTCACTAATTGAAGATTGGGGATAGGATTCCCAAAGAAAATTTTCAATCTTTGCATGTTTCACTTGTTTCCAAGAAAATCAAGAGCATAAGAGAGGGCCTATACTTCTCACTGAGATTCTTAACATTCTCTAGCCTTTGTCCACCATTATTAATAGGTCTTCAAGGTTTAAGATCCTTGAGAAAGACCATGCCCTTTAGTAATGCATGAATGTGGTTCCTTGTCATATTCCTACTTTGTAGTGAGCCATGTGTGACCAACTCCTTATCTAGGATAACTTTCATGAGATTGTTTTCACTATCACTAATGACAAAGCTCTAGGTTGTGATGTCTTCTCCTATGAATTCTATAAAGCATTGTGGGTCGTGCTCTTGGTCCTAACTTTTCTAGGTCTATGTGGAAGCTTACAAATATTTCTCTCAAGTGGCAATATAATTAGAAAAGGAAACATTAAATTCATACCTAAGATTGGTGATCCTAATGACATTTGTAATTGGTAGTCAATCATGTTGTTGAATGTTTCTTACAAAATTATTACTATTTAATCCCTTGTTTTGTCTTTGGCACTTGCAAGCTCTTATTATCCATCTTGAGAAAATATGGTTCATCAACAGTAGATACATCTTAGATAGTATTATTACTATTTGGAAAGGTACATGTAATGGGCTCATCACTCTTAACAATAATCCATTTTCATAAAAATGATTTCACCAAAGCCTATGACTGCATAGAATGGACATTCATTCTTGCCATGCTTCAAGCACTAGGATTTGGTCCTAAATTCCTTAACTCTATTCAAATTATTTTTTCATAATCCTCCACTTGTCTTACCATCAATAGTCAGTAGTCTTCCTCCTTTGTGCTCTTCCTGTCTATTCAATAGGGTTGTCTACTTGTAATTCCTACTCTTTATGTGTTGGTTGTGGAATACTTTAGCTACTTGCTTGCTAATGCTATTTCTTAGAGCCATGTAAAAGGTATTTCCCTTCCCAATACCACCCAACATCTTGTTAATGGTCACTTTGTCAATGATTCTTTTCTTACTCTCTTAAAACAAGAGGATACTGTCAAATAGGCTCTATTATATCTTAATATGTTTTTGCTTAGCTTTAGGATCTAGTATGTACAATATTAGAAAAATCAATTCTACCATTAATCTTTCCTACGTAATCCTCCATAGTTTAATGTGTTTAGTGTGTTTAGTTGAAAATGAATTCATCATGGTTAGACTTTTAGGTTTCTTAGAATTCCTTTTCCTTTTAATTCTTCTTCTTCTTCTCTCTATCAATTTATTATTGTTCATTTTGAGAAGAAATTGTAGTATTGGTTAGCTAAGTCCCTCTCTCTTGGTAGGAAATTTTAGATTTGTTCTAAGATCATTATTTCCATGCATACTTATTACTCTTCTTTTTGGGTTCTTTCAAATTGGAAAGTTAACTAAAAATTTTCTTATGGGCCTCTTTTGAGCAAGGTAAGGATTTCCACAAAGTCACATGGGAATTATGTTCTCCTCCCCATGACTCTAGAGGTCTTGATCTGATACACATCACCAAGGGTTGGCACTATGTGCTAAATGGATTAGTAGAGCTCTTGAAGGGATTGAGGTTTGGAATATCTTGTTGTAACATTACATTTCTTCTATGGTCTAGCATGAAAAACAAACTTGGGAAAGATTAAGCTTTCACTCCATCGTCATTATGAAGGTGGTTGTTCAAAGTAGGGTGCTTTTGTTTCCAAAATAATTTGGAAAGCCTAGGAAGATTTCAAACCCTAGTTACTCTAGAATGGGAATGATTTTGGAACTAGGATTTCACTTAATTAGCACTTTCTTTAGTGGTTTCCATAGGGATTTTGAACTTGGTACCATACCTTGTTCTTGGATACATATGTGTCCAATCTACGGGTAGATAATCCCCAAAAATTAGTTGTAAAGTCTTTAGATAGATAAATCCCAAATATGGCTAGAACATTTATAACTACTATGTCTTGGGGAATAGTGACATGTTTGTTTGTATATAGAGTAAGGAGAATCCTTTTTATGATTGCAAGTGTTCTTACAAGGTTAGATCATTTATAACTACAATGTCTTGGGGAATAGTGGCATGTGGGTATGTATATAGAGTAAGGGGAGTCTATCATAGACTTTGTATGAGTAATCTTGAAGCACAAGATTATTGATGTTTTAGGATGAGTAAATGAATTAATTTTTTCATCAAAATATTATTCAAAGTGGACCATTGGTCCCATTGAGCATGCCAAAAATTATTGATGGTACTATTATGTTGCATAACGCATCAACATAGAAAGTATTACATGTGCGGTACCTTAAGTGATGACAATCTATAGGGTTGAAAGGAATTTTTTGACATGGTCTGTGGTATATTCACAATTATTGTTGGTCTTCTTCCCTTTGACTAAAGAGTTTGTTGTTTTTGAGGAGCATGCTCTCCAAGTCTTGGTTTGGGTAGAGTTTCTTGGTCTCCCCTACCTTTGTGGCCTTTCCTAAATCGTATTCTAGTCTCTTTAGGTCATGTGGTTCATGGTGAGCAAGATAGATATGTCGCTGCTCATCTAGGCTAGAAAAGGGTTTATGTTGAGGTCGACCTATCTAAGGACCTCAAATATTCTGTTGACTTACATATTAGTGAGCAATGTTTGACCTAAAGGGTCATGTATATCAACTTGCCCAATACTTGTTATAGGTGCCAATTCTTTTTAGTATAAAATTAGGGATTGTTCCCTTGTCACCCAATGATCCAAGTTAACTCCCAAGCCTTCTAGGGATGCTCTTCCTAAAAAAAAAAGATGATGGACAAACCACAAAAGGTAGCAAGTAGAATAATCACAATAATGAAGTGGAGGGTCTAATTTTAGGTGGGCCTCAAAACCAAGAAATTGGTTTGCAATTTTCAAATCATGTTAGTAACAAGGTGAATAATTTTATCACTTCAAACCCCATTCCTAAATCCTTTAAAGATGTAAATAGGCCTCGATATATTAAAAACCTTTACCTTCCAATGTTATATCTTCTCAACCTACTATACCAGAAATATCTCTAGTATCACCTACAACTCCTCAACCAACCGCTAGAAGGTCTCATAGTCTAGGTCATAAGGTGGAGGAAGACAAATGTATGCTAGATAAATGTCAATCTCATGGACCAACAATCTGAATCTAGTTAGGAAGCTTTAAATTGTCTAAATGACTAATAGAGGAAGATTTTTTGAAGAATAGCTATGAAGCTCTTGATGAACTTGATAGCAATGGTATGTTTCTGGACTCCCATCTTCCATGAATTTTCTTTCATGTATTGTTTGGGGTCTAATAGACCTCAAAAGAAAGTGTATCATGCAAGACACTCAACAAATATTTCCCAATCTTTATATTCTTTGTTTGAAAGAATTAAAATTTTCAAGTCTTTTGCCTTTAGTTGTTTATCGTGTCATATAACCTTCTAGTTGTTTTTTCATAGCAATCATGAGCTAGGTCATGGTGGTATTTCTATTTTCATTTCTCCTAGATGACAAAAGGATTTAGTTGATCAAGGTTGTGACCCCACTTATTGTGCCCTATGGACCCTTTTAAATATTAATAGCCAATCTTTTCAGGTTATCAACATTGATGTTTCCAATGACACCATTAACAGATCTAATCATTAGCATTAGATAGTTAAATCTTTGTCAACCATTTCTTGGGTTGTAAGTGGGGATTTTGATATGTTTGAAGTGGCTTCTGATAAATGTGGCAACCTTCCTATATGTTGGATAGTAGCTAGTGAATGAGAACCCTAATACTATATGCATAATAAATTGGGGATTATGACCCCAATGTCCAAGTTGATATCATTCTAACATTGGTTGGTTTATGTGGACAAACCTTCATTTAGGTGCAAAAAGGGTCCTCAAGTGCTTGATAGAGCCATGCTATCAAGTCAACCTATATTTCCCTTTGCTATTCAAACATTTTCCATAAACTAACATATCTAACCACTTTCTGATCAAGTTTTGCATCGAATGGTAAGATGTTACTTCCAAGGTGGAGAAAACATTTTTTTTTCAAGATTTAACTATTGAGCCATAAACTCTCTTCCACATATAGAGCATATATAAAATCTTGAGCCATGTTCTCAACATGGGGGTAGCTAGGTTCAATGGTGGAATGATATCATCAATTGTGCTCATTTTTTGTGCATATATGGGCATTAATTGGTGCTTCTTTGTTGTTGATCATATTAGGCTAGCACGTTAGAGCTCTAACATGCCTTCACCATGCTAAAAGAGAAAACATTTTCACCTACTCTACAATTGTGTTTGGCCAAGTTATAGAAACATAAGCAAGTTGTTGATAATCACATAGCTCAAGGGAATCAAATTAAATCAGATATCTTCACTAGTTGAAGATAGGGGATAGGATTCCCAAAGAAAATTTCTAATCTTTGCATGTTTCACTTGTTTCCAAGAAAATCAAGAGCATAAGAGAGGGCCTATACTTCTCACTGAGCTTCTTAATTTTCTCTAGCCTTTGTCCACCATTATCAATGGGTCTTCAAGGTTCAAGATCCTTGAGAAAGACCGTGCTCTTTAGTAATGCATGAATGTGGTTCCTTGTCATATTCCTACTTTTTAGTGAGCCATGTGTGACCAACTCCTTATCTAGGATAACTTTCATGAGATTGTTTTCACTATCACTAATGACAAAGCACTAGGTTGTGATGTCTTCTCCTATGAATTCTATAAAGCATTGTGGGTCACTCTTGGTCCTAACTTTTCTAGGTCTATGTGGAAGCTTACAAATCTTTCTCTCAAGTGGCAATATAATTAGAAAAGGAAACATTAAATTAATACCTAAGATTGGTGATCCTAATGACATTTTTAATTGGTAGTTAATCATGTTGTTGAATGTTTCTTACAAAATTATTACTAAATCCCTTGCTTTGTCTTTGGCACTTGCTTCCTCTTATTATCCATCTTGAGAAAATATGGTTCACCAAGAGTAGATATGTATCTTAGATAGTATTATTACTATTTGGGAAGGTACATGTAATGGGATCATCACTCTCAACAGTAATCCATTTTCATAAAAATGATTTCACCAAAGCCTATGATTGCATAGAATGGAAATTCATTCTTGTCATGCTTCAAGCCCTAGGATTTGGTCCTAAATTCCTTCACTCTATTCAAATAATGTTTTCATATTCCTCCACTTGTCTTACCATCAATAGTCAGTAGTCTTCCTCCTTTGTGCTCTTCCTATCTATTCAATAGGGTTGTCTACTTGTTCCTACTCTTTACGTGTTGGAAGTGGAATACTTTGGCTACTTGATTGCTAATGCTATTTCTTAGAGCCATGTAAAAGGTATTTCCCTTCCCAATACCACCCAACATCTTGTTAATGATCACTTTGTCAATGATTGTTTTCTTACTCTCTTAAAAGAAGAGGATAATGTCAAATAGGCTCTATTATATCTTAATATGTTTTTTCTTAGCTTTAGGATCTAACATGTACAATAGTAGAAAAATCAATTCTACCATTAATCTTTCCTACGTAATCCTCCATAGTTTAATGTGTTTAGTTGAAAATGAACTCATCATGGTTAGACTTTTAGGTTTCTTAGAATTCATTTTCCTTTTAATTCTTCTTCTTGAGTGTCTCTATCAATTTATTATTGTTCATTTTGAGAAGAAATCATAGTATTGGATAGCTAAGTCCCTCTCTCTTGCTAGGAAATTTTAGATTTGTTCTAAGATGCTTATTTCCATGCATACTTATTACTCTTCTTTTTGGGTTCTTTCATATTGGAAAGTTAACTAAGTTTTTTCTTATGGGCCTCTTTTGAGAAAGGTAAGGGTTTCCACAAAGTCACATGGGAATTATGTTCTCCTCCCCATGACTCTAGAGGTCTTGATTTGATACACATCACCAAGGATTGGCACTATGTGCTAAATGGATTAGTAGAGCTCTTGAAGGGATTGAGGTTTGGTTTATCTTGTTGTAACATTACATTTCTTCTATGGTCTAGCATGACAAACAAACTTAGGAAAGATTAAGCTTTCACTCCATCCTCATTATGAAGGTGATTGTTCAAAGTAGGCTACTTTTGTTTCCAAAAGCATTTGGAAAGCCTAGGAAGCTTTCAAACCCTAGTTACTCTAGAATGGGAATGATTTTGGAACTGGGATTTCACTTAGCACTTTCTTTAGTGGTTTCCATAGGGATTTTGAACTTGGTACCATACCTTGTTCTTGGATACATATGTGTCCAATCTAAGGATAGATAACCCCAAAAATTAGTTGTAAAGTCTTTAGATAGATAAATCCCAAATATGGCTAGAACATTTATAACTACTATGTCTTGGGGAATAGTGACATATTTGTTTGTATATAGAGTAAGGAGAATTATTTTTATGATTGCAAGTGTTCTTACAAGGTTATATCATTTATAACTACTATGTCTTGGGGAATAGTGGCATGTGGGTATGTATATAGAGTAAGGGGAGTCTATCATAGACTTTGTATGAATAATCTTGAAGCACACGATTATTGATGTTTTAGGATGAGTAAATGAATTAATTTTTTCATCAAAATATTATTCAAAGTGGACCATTGGTCCCATTGAGCATGCCAAAAATTATTGATGGTAATATTATTTTGTAATAATTTATGTTGCATAGAGCATCAACATGGAAAGTATTACATGTGTGGTACCTTAAGTGTATGACAATCTCTAGGGTCAAAAGGAATTTTTCATAGCTATTCTAACTAACCTAACTTAATAAAGAAAAGGGAAAGAGAAATGTTGAAATTAAATGACTAAAGAGCAACATAGGTGATGCACCATATTAGATATTCTCTTGCTAATCCCTCAAAAAATATCTAAAAACTAAAATTTAAGCATAATCATGGAAATATAAAAGAACATTTATTCAAAAACAATAAATGAAGAAGGATAGAAATAATTGTAGCTTCAAATGTATTAGTTACTTTAGAACTTAGCATGATTACATATGAAAATTTAGATGATCTATGGACACACAAATATAGGTAATTCAAATGATTTAAAAGGGGGAAAATTAAGAAAATAATTCTACATGTACAAGGCTCACAGAGCTCGAGTTCACAAATTAAAAGTTGGAGATCAATGAGCCATTGAAGGCTCTTATTTATATAGAAGGGCCATCCAACAAACTAACATAAAGTTGTTGGACTAGAAAGGACATGAAATCTTCAAATATAATTAGAAAAACCATTCAGTTGCAACCAACTCTAGCATAAATTATTTCTTGATTTGGTTCCCATCCTCAATTATAATAAGTTCTAAGATAGGAGTGGGAAATCTTGTTGTATATCAAACTGCATCTCAAATGCTATTAAACCATCTTTCGAATCCTTTTAGGATCAAAATCTTATTCACACGCTTTATTGTATTAAAAAATGCTAAAATATCCACTTTATTACCTATGAGCCATTATATCTTAGGTAATGTTGGATGATTCTCATTGCTTTTAAATGTTTCTCAAATTTTTCACACAAAACCTTATGAGTGTGACATCTAGGACATTGTAATAGATCTCACTGGTAGTTATAAAGAAAAGGGGATCTTGTGTGCTCCACCATGACCTCTAAAAAGATGTGACTTTCAATCCTCTTTGGCTTATGTGGACTAATCATGGTATTTTTAACTAATAACATTCTCTCTCATTTACCAAAACTAGCATAGAATTTTGGATCTCAAGCTGATGTGGTGAACTTCAATGGTTCTTGTTGCTTTTAATCTAAACTTTAGATTTGGTAGGCAAGAAACTCTTGAGAACTATTTGATGGAGATTAATCAATGGCCCTTATTCCTTAAAATTTCAAAATGCTTCAAACACTTGAGATAAGTAAACGTATAAGATAACAAGGTAAAAATCATATTTTTTCCATTGTGGTGAAAATTTACTATAATATATTTTAGTATTTGTGAAGTACCTTCTCCTAAATCCCATCTTGGATGGCTATTCTTAAATATCATCCACTTCAAGAGTCAAAATTGGCAATAAAAATCGGACAAATATTTACCACATTTTATTGTGGATGATGTGTAAAATTTTTATTGAGTATTTGACCATCGAAGTGGATGATGTTTAAGTAGAGTGATCTTACTTCAAAAGTTAAAAGCCAATTTTGGCCAATAAAAATCAGACAAACTAGACAAACTTAAAGATGAATGAATAACATGAAGATCTTTTTACAGTTTTACATAATTTATGTGTGAGGATAAGGTGCCATTAGTTGATGAGACATTTTTTGCATCCTCTACCACTATAAAATATGGAATAATCTACCACTATAAAATATGGAATAATGCATCAGCCCAAGGAAAATTTATTTTCCTTTACAAACATAAACATTCAATATTGGGTTCTTTTAATAACAACGCGTGCAAGAAAATGCCATACATGCGATATAAAAATCTACAAATTAACTGGTCTAACGCGGAAATCCCCACGCCCGTTCAAATGGAAGAAGGCGGCAGCACGTCAAGCGGTCAGCCCTCAAAGACGAGACCAATACACTATAATAGTAGCTCAATCGTCCTCTTTCACCCATAACTTGAAACAACAGAAAGTGAATAGAGTATTAGTATTTCCGTTCAGAGCCATGGCAACTGCTCTCAGTGGTGTTGTTATTGTTTTGCTCCTTTCTTTCACATTAAACTTAGAGGCAGCACCTTGTTCTGCTCCTTCATCTGTTCAATGCAATGGCAATGGCTGCCAAATCTACAATTACCAAGGACTGTGGGAGGATCATGAAATCTGCATGGCTGCCAATTCTTCATCACCCAAATCAGAAGCAGAGTTGTTACAAGTGGTGGGCAGGGCAGTGAGAAATAAGCAGAAAGTGAGAGTGGTGAGTTGGCTTGGCCACAGCCTCACAAAACTTGCCTGTGTGGGAAACCAAGGCCTTATTATCTCTACCCAGAATTATAACAAAGTAATTGCAATCAACAAGACTGCAATGACCATTACTGTCCAGGCTGGTGCAATGATGTCTGACGTCATGGAAGCTGCTGCCAATCAAGGGCTCACTCTGCCCGCCATGATTTACTGGAATGGAGTTTCTGCCGCCGGCGTTATTTCCACGGGAGCCCACGGCAGCGGCCTCGCCGGAAAAGGCAGCGGGGTTTCTGAGTATGTGGTTGGAATGAGATTAGTTGTCCCTGCTTCTCCCTTGCTGGGCTATGCAAAAGTGATTATTTTGACGGAAGCAGATGAGGAATTGAAAGCTGTGAGAATATCTCTGGGCGTGCTGGGAGTTATCTCGGAAATAACTTTTGCTTTGCAGCCAATGTATAAGCGCTCTGTTTCTGCCTTGTTGAAAGATGACCTCGGATTGGAGAATGAGGCGGAGAGTTTTCTGAGGGGTGTTGAGTTTTCTGATATTTACTGGATTCCTTCGCATGGAAAGGCTTTGTTTAGGAACATGACCAAGGTTTCTGTCGATGTTGCTGGTGATGGATTCAATGTTCTGCTTGGCACTCCTACAAGAGTTCTAGACATCGAAAATGGTGCTGCTCAGAGTATGTTCATTATTCTGCCCGCTTCTGTATTTTTGGTGTTCATCTTTGTTGGACTAACCAACTGTCACACTTTTTGGGAATTGATTTTGTGGACTAACCGTCATGCTGGTTTGGAAAGTTCACTAACACTTGCATGTTTTGGTGTAATGTCAAACCTACAAATATCAGAACCTCAACCAAAGTTCAATTCCCCACCTTTGGGAATTGATCTTGTGGACTAACCACCACTCTAGGTCTAGGTGAAGGTGCTGGTTTGGAAAGTTCGCTAACTCTTGCACGTTTTGGTGTAACGGCACCTACAAATGGTATCAAAGCCTCAACCCAGGTTCAACTTCCGCGGAGGGGGGTGTTGGACTAACCGCCACACCTCTCGGAATTGATCTCGTGGACTAACCACCACTTTGGGTCTGGGTGAAGGCGCTGGTTTGGAAAGTTTGTTAACACTTGCAAGTTTTGGTGTAATGGCAAACCTACAAATGGTATCAGAACCTTTGGGAATCACCTTTGGGAATTGATCTTGTGGACTAACTACCATTCTGGGTCTAGGTGAAGGTGCTGATTTGGAAATTTTACTAACACTTGCAAGTTTTGGTGTAACGGCAGACTAACTGCCACACCTCCGAGAATTGATCTTGTGTACTAGCTACCACTCTTTGGGAATCACCTTTGAGAATTGATCTTGTGGACTAACTGCCACTTTGGATCTAGGTGAAGGTGCTGGTTTGGAAATTTCACTAACACTTGCAAGTTTTGGTGTAATGGTGGACTAACTGCCACACCTCCAAGAATTGATCTTGTGTACTAAATACTACTGTAGGTTTAGATAAAGATGCTGGTTTGGAAAGTTCACTAATTTAATGTCTGATTAGAATACTATAAGTTTGCTGATCTTTTATATTTTATCCATTGGTATAATATATCTTACCATTGTTCTTATGTTATCCAGTGGCCTTACTCCAAGCTAATGCAGCCAATGAGACAATATGCAAGATACTTGAATCGCAGATGAACACCCTGGCAGTTAATGGCACCGGATTTTTAAATGGTCCAACAGGCTTCACAGGCTATCCTATTGTCGGATTCAATCACCGAATGCAAGCATCTGGCGGATGCCAAGGTTCGGTACCCCAACCTGCGGATAATTCAAGTTACACCTGCAATTCTACTGCAATTTTTGACAAAAATGCCACTGTCTGTTCATGGGACCGTCGGATAGACACTGTGCTCAGATATGATATGGAGATTCAGGTCCACATGTGTCATTTGACGGCTGTTATTCAGGATATAAAGAAGATTAGAGATTTGAGCCCAGAGAAGCTATGTGATCTGAGAGGAACATTGATTCGTTCCATTAAGAGATCTGAGGCTTATTTGGGATCTGCAGAGGATGTGGTGGCAATGGAGACTATATATTATAAGCCTAGAGATGAGAGCATGATTAAATGGAATGGAGATGTGTTTGAAGAGATTGAACAGATGGTGATTGAGAAGTATGGAGGGATAATGCACTGGGGGAAGTCTGGAGGTCATTTGTTTAGGGGGCAGGCCTTAAGAACATCCAATATGACTGAATTTTTAAAGGTGAAGAAGAGGTTTGATCCAAATGGAATGTTTTCTAATGAATGGACAGATGGTCTGTTTGGAATAGGAGGGTCACTGATGGACAAGGAGAGAGATGGTTGTGCATTTGATAAGTCGTGTAAGTGCACAGAGGATAGGCATTGTGCTCCTGACAAAGGCTACTTCTGCATGCCCGGTAGAGTATGGATGAACGCTAGAGTTTGTAGAAAAATGAACAAATGAATTACAAATCCAATTGTAATTACAGTAGTTATGATCTTCACCCAAGCTGTTGGAGGAAACATTTCTCTCTGGACTATTTGTCATTGTTATTATTTTTAATGATTATTATTATTTTTAATAAACTGTTCTGATACAATCTTGAGCAGTACCAAATTCTTTTTGATCAAACTATGTAGCTTAAGAATAAAGTCATCCTTCATATACGAGGGTTGTTCCAATAGCACATTATTTAATAACAATGGTGTCTGCTATGTTTATAGAATATTTTTTCAACTGAACAACACTAAGATTATATTGAGTGTTCACTTATAACTATGTTACATTATTTTATATCACATTTTTTTATTGTGAAGATTAGAATTTAATTGTGTATACAAAGCTTAAATTGTAGAATTTCTATTCACTCCTAGCAACATGGTAGAAGATTTATGACATTGGTCTTGTTTTCTAATTGATTGTTTTATATTACTCTTTGGGGGTGTTAGTGTTCTTTTTATTTATCCTATATTGACCTGAACCTCTATGATTACCCTTCTTGGCCCTACAAAGATAAAAGTGCAAACAAGTTGCCCACTCCTATCAATTGGACCCTTATTGCCATAGTCCAATCATGAGTTTTGCCTCATCATCCTAGATTGATATACATCATTGATTCTAGGTCATGAGTTGCTTCTCTAGGATTGTGGGATTTCAATATATAGAGCCAACTTGAGGGAAGTACTAGTTTTATGTTTTCTTGTGGCTTTGGGACACAAGAGATCTCTGTAGAGGATAGTTTGTAACATGTTTGGTTTGTACCACTGTAGCTTCATATGGATATTGTGGCTTCCTTAATTGTTCTTACATGCCTTAGTTGCACATGAACATTTGAGTGGTTTTACACATTCTATGTGTTTAGTTTAGGGTTTTTGGTTTTCCTTCCTCTTGTTTTGTTTTGTGCTTGTATATAGCTCTTGTGCATTCTTGTTTGTGGCCTTGTTTTGTTTCTTCCCCTATTCTCTCTTGGTATGGTCTATTCTCCCAAATTTTCTTGGACTTTTACCACACCTATAGTGGGTGCATAACCCCAACAAAAGCTTTTATCGACACTCAATATTACATTGATATTTTTATGGCTCTTTATAGTTAGTACTATGGTGCCCTTAATATTTATAACCAATATAAGCTATTCTAATTAGGGGCCTATCTTATGCCTTTGCCTAGCTTCTTCAATATTCCTCTATACTTTGTTCATGGCACCTGTGTCCTTTCTCTTTCCCTTGTGTCAATTTCCCATTTTCTATGTCACAGTTGAGCTTCAAATCCATTTTCATGGTCGCCTAGTTCATTATTTAAGTCTCGTTGCTTAGTCTTACAATTTATTATATTTTAATGGTGACTTGCTATTGGAGGTAACATATAACTTAGGCTAAGTTTTTATTACTATATAGTGATTGGGTATTGGCTATCAGGATGTTGATGGCAATCTTGGTTAGTGGAAATTGCGTGCCCCGATGGCCCTTGATAGCCACCATTATAATATTGAGTAGATGTGATGACTTGGTGGGTTGCATATACTTATGTGTCTATTTCCTATTGGTTACAAAGTAGGGAGATGGATGCCCAAGTCAAATAGCTTCATGAAGGACTTGTTTTAGTTTGCTAAGTGCCCTTATGGTTTATTTTTGGTGGGCCTGGTTGTTGTTTAGTGCAAGCACTTTGTATAGGTTGGTATAACAGTGACATGGTTAGTTATGATTAGTGATCTAGTGAATCAACCAAACTATGAGGATGTAATTTAGCCTAGTGCATTTCATCCCTAGTCATAGATCTTTGGTGGTAAGAATAAGTGGTTTGATTTGTGTAGTATTTAAAGAAAGACATGTGGTGAAAGGTAATGATAAATGCATTAGTTTTTATTGATCATTACTCGACAGGGCTAGAACTTATAATATTGTATTCCCCACTAATGATATAATGTGGTTCACACTATTAGCTTGGGTGTATCCTATGTATGTGTTTGTAGTCTATTTTTAAAAGTACAAGGGCTTTCTATTGGTTAGGTGGATGTGTTGTTGGCCATAATGTCAATGCTACGTTATGTGGTCAATTTAGGAACAAATGTTGTGTAGCTAGGTGTCATATGGAAACAATGGTGGTGGGCCAATTTAGATTACTTGACAAGAACCCACATTTGTTCCATGTCTTTGAGGTAGTATTGGAGCATGAAATGTGCTCATTTCCTATTGGAGATAATGAAATGAATAAACAAACCACGTGCTACTCTATCTTTAGCATTGACGTCTTGGCCATTCATCTTAAAGTGATCAATATCTTACATCATTAATCTACATTGTAGGTTAAAAAGTGAACTTATAAAAATGCACTTGTAGGTGTTTTAAATATAACATGCCATGAGAGTTACGGTTTTGTGCATACATTGAAAAAATATGGAAGGGGTGTAGGTAGGTAGTTGAATTTTTAATGGTGCCTATAGGACTTGACTATGAATAGGATGTTAGGGAAATAACATGCATGCACCTTGAGTACTATAAGATTTTCTAAAAAATAGCCTTATACAAGTGCAACAAACTATCCCCATAAAACATAAATAGGACACATAATCATTTCCCTCATTAATCCTTCAAGGAGAATGTCACAATAATAAAATCTACAAAAAAAACTTAGCATCATTCTAGCATGTAAACAACACTTCAAAAAGAACAAGAATGAGAGAGGAAGAAGAATGGAAACAACCACAAAAAGAGAAGTGACATAGATATATACCCTAGGAAAACCCTTTCACGAAAAAACCCAACTTCCAAAGAATTGAATCCAATGTATTCCTAGCATCAATATAGTTACAATGCAATATAAAGCTCTTGTATCCATGGAGATCAACATCAAATACCTTCCATGCGCATCCTCTATCCTATGCCTCCAATAAATAGACTTCCACCCAAAAGCAATACCATGGCCCCAAACAAGGTCCTAAAATACTATGGTATGAATTCTCATTCAACCTTCACATGTGTGGATCCATCCTAGAAGATAAAATAACTCTTACACAAGTATTTTGGACTTCCATTATGCAATTTGGCAAATGTAACTCCCAAGCACTCCCTCATGAAGCACTAATTACATCCCATGCGCACCAATAATAGAAGATGCTCTTACAGGTCCACTATGTAAACCCCTTTTTAATTTCTCATTAAAAGAATATTTCCAAGGCCCTACAAAATAATAAAATAATTATGTATATGTCTCCATCCTCACATGGGCATCCCATTTTCTCATTCCATGACTTTTGACGACATATACATTATTTACCCATCTAGTGAATAATTAAATTACATAGACACAAGTAGGATATGCAAGGTCAATAACACACCTATGCCTAACATTCTCCTAGTTGACATTCACATTGCGAAAGCATAAGGGGTTCCAAAAAAATGAACTAACCACCAAGTGTGTAAGCATGTTGCACCGACTCATATGTGCTCACAAGCTCATCAAGTAACTTGTAACATTGACCAAGTGACCACCATTTTGATTGCAACACTCTCATCCTCTATCATGCCCAAGAACAGAAGATAAGAAACTAAATCTAAGAACATAACTAAATGTCACACAAAAACCATTGTATCATGCCTCAATTTGAACACATACACTAAAGTCCATCTTCTCTAGAATAGGATTGAGTATCTGCTAGAAACTCAACTCAATAGCTAGAATAGCAACCATAACTAATTGCTAACACATCCAACTTGTAGTTTGTGAAAATGTGATTTAACTAAGAAAGTTTGTTTTTCTAAGCTAAATGTTTTCAATGGAATTATTGTTACATCCCCAATTATTGTCTTGCTATACTTTTACTTTTTTACATGGACATAAGTAAATTTGTTGTGATGTTTAGATTAATGACAAGGAAAAACATGGATTTTATTGAATGTCATTTATTGAAATCATAGGAATGGTTATGTTATTATCGATTTAATATATGTATTACGAGATTTGATTTATTAGTTGAATTAATTGAATAATGATGCATTGATCACATATTATTTGGTGACAAGTGAAATAGGATTTCAGTTTATCAGATGACTCTCAGAGAAAAGAGAGAGACAATATCTTTCTAGGAGAGAAATATAGACCTCAGGTTATGAGTGGTTTATTTGCCAAACCGAGTTATAAGTGTATAACGAAAATGTGAACCAATGTGTCATAAGAGGTAAACCTTGTCTTATCAGTTACTTCTAAACTTAATCGACAGGTAGTCGATATTGTTTTCAAATCTTTCTAAGTTGTATTAAGTTGTCTTAGTCGTTAATAATGTTAACGACATCGTTTGAGTTTGATTTATGACTATTTACATTTAACGTAAATATTACGACGCTATTGTCGTAAATTGGTTGTCATATTATTATTAAGTTACTTGACGTATTATAAACGATGCTTAACATTAAGATGATATAGTCAAGTTAAGAATACGTAAATTATGTCGACGGATTGTGATGGGGAGACAAGCTCAACCCAATCACATTATCCATATTTCCTTGTTTAAATATTATTATTGTATTGATTAAACTATAACCATATGTATATTTGATGTAACCAAATATATACAAATGTCTTAACATAGTAAGAGGATAATACCTCTTAAATGCATCAAACATAATGATGAAAATGTAGGCTATTTATTAATAAGCATTCATTAGTGAAAGAAGTGGGTCGAACCACTCATAACATGATCATTAAAGATCAATTTTGTTTTTAAAAGAGCATCAGCTTCATCCTAATGAGGATGACTATATAATTTTAACCGCCCAACTGAATGAGCCTATAGGTAGCTATCTCTATCGACATGTGTTCATTTTGCTAAGAAATCAATTTGCAGTTTTGACTAAGTCTCTTAAGACTGTTATTATGCAATCAATGTTGCAACTGATTTACAGTTATGGGATGAATGGAGGGCGACTCTATAGGAGTCATGCCCAGTCCACTTTAATAAGAGGGAAATGACTCAACTTTGAGGGATAGCAGAGAAACAGATAGAAATAGAGTACAAGATGAGAATGTTAGGGGAATAGAGTAAAAACAAAAATGCATTGTGGAATAGTGATCTAACTGGAGGCATGAGGAAGTACGCTCAGATAAGGCGTTGGCCTATGTAATATTTACATACCTCTGTCAATACAAGAAACCATTACTTTCAGATATTCCTCAATCGATTATTTGATAACAATGAAGGAAATCGAATAGGATATCTTAGGAATTATATTATAGTCTTGTGGGGACTGCATGTGTTCGCCTGATTTATATTATGTGTGTGACTGTTGATAATTAATAGACTCAACGAGGGAAGAGACACAGTTATCTATTGAGAAAATTAAGTCATTCTATCTCTGTTTGAACGAGAAATAGAATGCAACTATAAAGTTGACTATGGTAGTACTAGTGAGTACATGATATAATTAATGAATTCGACCACTTAGATATATGAGAAATCGTTATTATATCCAATGCTTGAAATGAAGAATAGAACATTCTTCATGGTATAAAATGGGTTAAGTTGTCATTTACATTGTTAATAGATCGTCCTTTGATTGAGTTGGTAAACGGTTAATAAAATGTTGGTGAGTTAACAAAACAATAGGACTTTCGAGTATTATAGAGAAGAATGAACTTTGTTATATACTATCAAATTGAGCCATATAGTATTGAGATAATAGCGATTTGATATATTGTCTTGTTTAGACTATAAAGATATAATGGAAATTGTTATCCATTCTTGGAAACTAGATTCATAGGAATCTTTAGTAAAACTATTGTAACACATCAAACGAGAATAACTTAGAGTTACTATGGGAAATAAAATAAGGTTCTTATGAGAATCCGTTGATGTATATATTATATTCATTATTCACGTTATTCTAGAGAAGATCCAATACATTGGAATAGGCTTATTCTACTAAGGGATGACCTTGTAGGAAAGGCATATTGGGTATGTTTTACTTTATTACATTAGTAAAGGTATTGGACAAGGGTTAATATTATTTAAAAGAACTATAGTGTTCTTACTCTTTGGTTGAATTAGTCATAAGTCATTTATGAATCTAGGTTGCCTAGCAAAGAGATAAGGTTATATAGCATTATTAAATTAGCCATGGGACAATTGGATAACCTAGAGCTGATTATGAACCAACTGTATAGTTTAGTCATAAGGGACTTCTTAAGGTCTAAAGCTATTATTATTATTATGACTCATGGATTAAACCATTACATGATTAGGAATTGGTATAAGAATAAAACTATGAGAATATGGCAATATCCAAGTCAAGTAGGGGTGGGTGAACACAACAACTACGTTCATTATGAACAATATTGATATTAAAAACTTTGGCCAAAGTAATGCATTTGTTTTCTGCATGCATTGTCAGTTCACTGTATTCGAGTTGCTCATCCTATCAGAAATCATACTTAGCTAGAGGGTATCTAGGGTTGTGTGGTTGATAGAGTTGAGTAAAATACAACACTATGTACTTGGAAAAGACAAATTACCACTAGTCACCTAAGGTCTATATTCCTCGTGAAGGATAGGGCCACTTCTTATGTGGAAGAAGTGTGGGATACCGCTGGTCTATGGATGGAGGTAAATCACTAGAAAGATGCTCTCTCTCCAAGAAAGAAACATGCCAAGACTTGTGATAAAGATGTCAGATATTCAGATGCACTATTTGTTCTAAATTTGTATATGTAATGGTTTTACATTTGTAAACATTGTAAATGAAAAGGCAATATGGGTTTAGTGTATTTTGTAAAAAAAGAAATCTTGATATTGTAGTACTTGATTATATGATGAATAAAAGAAAAAAAATCTCTATCTCATTTTTACCTTGTTAAATTACTTTATGGTAAATTTTCCGGTTTTACTAGGTTTATAGAACATGGATGTTACAACTACTCTAGGATTTAACTAGTTTCAAAGGAGAAAATATTTTATTGCTATTCAAAACAAAATGAACAAAATAATTCTAGCATATCCTAGAATGCTTTAAACTTGGAAAATAACATTTTTCACTAAGTTAAAGTATAATGATAAATGAAAGAATGTTTATTTATGAGATTCTAAAACATAAATTCCTAGAAATAGGTTTAGAACTATAAACATGTAAAGATGAACATGGCACTAGAATCTAGAGAATGTTGTTCAAGATGCTTGCATGATGTGCAGACATCCATGTGATGTGTTGTCATTTACAACAAACTTTGGTAAATGTCATGTCTTTTTCTCAAAATTTATGTTCATCTGCACAGCAAGAAACAAAAGCAACTAAAATACATATCTAGTTGATAAAAGAATGAAGAAATACAACTAAATCTAATTATTTTGAAGAGAAATGAAATGATAAGAAAAGAGGAACGTATTTTCAAACCTCTGTGTCATCAAATACTTCCTCGAACACTTGTAGTTGAAGGATAAGAAAAATGTTTGGGGTTGCTTGGGAACTTGCTAAAAATGGTCAAGCCCCTATTTTGGTCTTTCAACCTCCACGGCTATCCAAGATTAAAAAATGACAGAGAAATGTGTGTGCTCTTAAATCCAAAGTGCATCTAGGAAATAAAAGCAATAACAAGAATCTATGAATGTAAAATCTAAGGTCTACATAGATTGACAAATTAGGTTAAACCACTTAATTAGTCTAGAAAATAGAGAAACATTAGTGATAAAACCTAAAATATGATATCCTAAAATGTGCAGAACAAAAGTGACCTGAGATGGCCAAAAGCAATTCGATATTGCAAAAGTGATGCAAATAAAGCAAATGCGATTTGATTTTTGCAAAAGCAACACAATCTAAAACAAACGCAACATGACAGATTTGTAACATACATAATTGACATAAAGTAAATTTGTTTGTTTGTTTTGTGATTTTTTTGTATTTTTTTGTTATTTTATGTTTTTTTGTTCTTTTTAGATTATAGATTATTGCAAAATAGAAAATTAAATGAACTAGAAGATTATGACAAATTTTATGAACTAGGAAGCTAATGTAAAATAAAAGTGTCACAATTTAAGCAAAAACAACACAATTTAAGCAAATGCTACTCAATTTAGGCAAATGCACCCCAATTTAGGCAAATGCTACTCAATTTAGGAAATTGCACCCCAATTTAGGCAAAAGCGTTGTTTATCAGTCAAATGCGATTTTTTGTAACATGTCTTCAGAAAAACATCAAACTTCAACAAAAGTTGTTAGTTTCAGGGATGTGGGTCCCATCGAGTGTGCCAAAATGAAGGACGAGGAAATCAGAAAGAGGTCAAACACAAAAAATAAATCAACACAATTCATTACCTTCACCTCAATCAAATCTCTTCTCCTTTAATGTGTAAGATCGAGCTATGTTCTTGGATGAAATGATAGTGAGGATTGTATGTGGATTGCTCAACAATTCAGCATAACTTCTAATGTGATAATGAATAGTACGGAGACAAATTAACAACATAATCTTGCAATGAATGTGGATTGATTATGGCTTGGATGAAGATAGATTTATAGATTTTCTAAGATGATCAACGGTGGAGGATAGCTTACAAGATCAACAGTTGGTATTGATTGAGAGGATTTGATTGATAAGTTAACAAAATTGATTGAATATTTAACTCATTTGATTGATTAGTCAACTAAATTGACTAATTTTGATTGTATAGTTAACTCTTATGTTTGCATTTGATTGAATAATTAACCAATTTTGATTGAGAGTGATTAGTGGAATTGAGAGAGAAATTAGGGGAATTAAATAAATGAATTTATTTAGTTCATGAGATAATGGATAATGAGGAAAGTAAATAAAATATTAATTTTATTTACTTGTAATGAGAAAATAGAAATTCATTTTAATAATTAATTAATAGATTGAAGAAATGTTAGTTTAATTAATTAAATAATTAGAAATTATTTAATTAATAAGGAGAGAGGAAATAGAAATGAATTAGGATGATGTAGATGAGATGTGATGACACAAAAATACATTAGTCAGTTTTAGGTATCTACACATATTATCCTCAATATAATGGTAAGGTTGAGGCCTCCAACAAAATAATTAAATAAATCCTTTGTAAAATAGTCAACAAACATGGTAAAGACTGGCATACTCAAATTTCTTACACATTATGGGCATGATGCATGAGAATTTGTATAACCACTAGTACCACTTTGTGTAATCATGCCTTTGGAGATTAAGATCCCATCTTTGTGGGTTTGCCTTCAAGGGCACATTGATGACAACACTTATCATGAACAATGTCTATAGTAGCTTGAAATATTCAATGAACATCACATCAATGCTCTTGAACATATTCAAGCCTACCAAAAGACTCTTAATTATAGTTACATTAAACATGTTCTACATAATTCCTTTCAAATTATTGATTTGGTTCTTTATGTGAATCAGTGTAATGTAAATGCCCCAATTGATGCTAAAGGAAAATTTAGTCCTAACTAGTTGGAACCTAACATCGTCACCTTTGTTTATGGTTCTGAAGCTTATGGCCTCTCTACAATAGATGGAAAGCCGCTTAAGGAACCTATAAATGGTATACATCTTCATCACTTACCTGATTAATTCCTTTCTTTCATGTGATATTAATATATGTAGTTATTCAAGTACATGTTTATTACTACTTATCTTGTGTCATTCCATCATGGGTACAATATCTATGTGCTATTATTTCTATGGTATTTTAGAGTCTAGATTAGTATAAGATCCTTTTTCTTAAAACATAGTGTGTCAGTTTGCTTGGCCTTTCATATACCTTACATTCATGTACACACTTGTTGTTTGGATTCTCGATAGAATCTCATGTGTCTTGGATTATTTTGTTGTAGTTTTCATTAGTTATGGAAATTACTACATTAGTTCATTCTTATCTTTATTTAGAGTGAATCATTTTATTTACCATGATAATTAATTAATTGTGCAAATGATTTATTAATTAAGTTCATTCCAATTGTTTGTTTAGATATTCATAGTATTTAATTAAATAATTTCATCCAAACATAAACATCATAAACATGAATGTAAAGTAAACCATACATACCATACAAACATCTCATAACATAGATATATGCTCAAAAATAATCAAATCTTTTTATATATATGAAATGTCTCATCGCATACATACATCATATATATGAGAGCTAGTGGTGGTGGTTCTCTCACCAATGCTATGGATTGCGAGTGAGTCTATGACCCACTATGTGTCTGTAGTCCCCTTACGAATCTCCTCAACTTGGCTACCTCTCTTGTGAGTTGAAGCTCACTCTACTACATTGTCTCTATCTAAGACCACAATCTATCTACCTCATCCATGAGTGCCTATATCTTAGCTTGATCAATGTATGTTAGTTTCATTTATTGTGCTCTCTATGCCTCAACCATGGCCTAATCCAACTAGCTCTATAGGCTGTGACACACTCTCTATAGTCTAAGCTCTGACCACTACCTGGTCTCACTCTAGTGTGAGCATTGTGACCTATGCCACTACATGGTCTCACTCTGTCGTAAGTGATGAAACTTGGGAAATAGCCTAATCCCACTCTACAATAGCCTAATCCCCTTGGAACCCCTCTCCTCATATGCAGCCCTAAGTTGCATGATCGACTCAAAGATATCTATGTGCCTCCCAATAGTCTACTATGACATATAGCCATCCTGCATGCTCTACTTTACATGCACAGTGGGGACCATCTCTACAATGACCTAAGCAATAATATTGAGCCACTCTCATGTGTGCACTTCAAAATAGAAAAAGATTCTAATCAATATCACATCATATATAATCAAAGAAATAAACATCTAGTATTCTGTTAAAATCACAATGTTAAATCAAAACATAACTTTCATACTTGGGTCCCTGGTCTACAAATCAAGATCTATAGGGGCTAGTGCTATAGCTAGTGCTAATAGTTGTGCTATTTGAATCTCCCACTATAGTCTGACGTGGCACCCCTATGATGGATTGCACCATTTGTGTCACCTAGGGTCATTCCCTTGACCTCTCCCCTGATGTAGTTGCACCCTCATCTCACTACTAACACTATCCTAACTAGGTCTTGGTAGCCTCCTCCTCCTCCTTGTCACTCTCCTCCTCACTCTTGTCTAACTCCTCTACACCTCCTAGAGGCCCAGGGTCTCTAGCAGGGATGTCTGTTGGATAAATGGGATCCAGTCGTGATGCTTTCCACCATGCTACAAACCCTAGTGTGACCCCTACATCATCAATATTAGTGTCTAGAACTACATCCCATGCCTCATCATCAAAATCAGTGAGTGCCTTATCTATAATTGTTAGCCACGGTAGATCCCTTGCTCTCACAGTGCTATGGTGCAAGCATAAATATGTCAACGTGGCTATAGGAATGCCATGCACCTATCCAAACTATCTTCTCACCCACACAAAGTAGAATGGAATGACTCTATAATCTAGAAAACTCACAAACCATCTATCTCTCTACATCTGGCTAGCTAGCCCATGCTCTCATATACCTATAAGGCCTCCACACCATGTCTATGCTAGGTAGCATATCAAAGGTCTATCACCATTGAAGCAAATCTCTAAATTGTCATGGCCTCCTAAGGGCATAGGCACGTGTGCATGACATCTACCACATAATGGTCATGGGAAAACCTGCTGGCCTAGTGCACATGATGTGCTTGAATTCCCACACTTGAAAGAGAATTCAGGTCATAAGAGTATGGCCTTAATGCCATAGATGTTTCCCTAAATCATGGTATATGTGGGCTAGCATGTTGCGTCCCCATGCAAATGTAGTCTCTAACTCCTCCATTGCCCTAAAATAGTATGGATGATTCCTCTGTGTAGGTGTGTCCCTCATCCATCCTACGTGACGCATATCACCATGGTGACAATCATAACTAGCCATAATAATGGGACCGCTATGACACCATGTTACAACCACCTCATGTAAATATGTCTGTTGTCATCACTTGGGACTATGTTGTTGATAGCATATAGTTAGCCTACCTAAGTGTAGGCCTATGATTGCTACTCAATTATAAGAACTTGGAGATTGCATATCGACAATCTTAAAATCATGTACACATCCTCTAATGTGATAGTTGTCTCTCCAATAGGAATTCTAGAGTCTAAAAACAAACAAAAAATTATAAGTCTTCTTAGATGTCAGCACCCCAAACACCAACACGTGCCTTATACCCTAACACCCCCTAGATGTTGGCATAGTTGTTAGATGCCTACGTGCTTCGCAGATCCTAGTGGGCATTAAAAATAAAAAAAATATGTAGAGGTATATATATATATACCTACATTTTGTAACTTTTTTTAATCCTTTTTTCCCTTATTTTATCCCTTTCTATTTTTAATTTCTCTTGGATTTATTCTCTCACACATACCCATTTAAATCGTTTATGTGTAGTTTGGAGGATGTGTGTGTGTGTGTGTGTGTGTGTGTGTGTGTGTGTTATTTGTTTTTAATGTTTATGTTTTGATGCCTTTATTTAAGTTGCATGTTCCCCCTTTTAATTTTTTTGGTGTGTACACTCATTGGAGTTTATGTCTTCTATATATATATACTACTTATATAGATATATGTATACTCTTGCATTTTTAAGTTTTATGTTTTATGTCTTTATATAGGTTCTTGTACACATTGCTTTTGGTTGTATGTATGCCTATTTGTTTTGAACTTATTTTCATAATTTATATATATATTCTTTTTTTTTAGGTGTTTGTTCTCTTAATTGTTTTCTATGTCTAATACTTATTTTTTAAGTTTTATGTTTTATGCCTTTATATAGGTTCTTGTACTCATTTCCCTTAGTTGTATGTATGCCTATTTGTTTTTAACTTATTTTCATATTATATATATTTATATTTCTATATATATTCTACTTATTTAGGTGTTTGTTTTCTTATTTGTTTTTTATGTCTCATTCCTTTGCTTTCTTTGTATAGGTGTTTTTGATTTATTTAATGGTTTCATTTCTTTTTTCTTAATTTGTGGTCTTAGAGTTAGTTTCTCCTCCCCTTAGAGTTCCCTAGGTCCCCGTGCCACCTCACTTCCTTCCTATCTTTTTTAATAACTTGGTTTGCAATTCCTCATTTGTGTTCTCTTCTCTTGTTCTCTATTTCCTGATGATGGTTCACTGAGTGTGATCCAAACTTGAGGAAATAATATCTTACACAGTTAAATCCAGAAACATGCAATTCCAATATTATGGACTGTAGAAAACTAATGACTTCCATTATTTTCGATGTCAAGAACTCTTGTAGGAGAGCCAAGCAGAACATTGAATCCATCACCAGGAACATCGACAGAAACCTTGGTCATGTTCCTAAACAACGCCTTTCCATGCGAAGGAAGCCAGTAAATATCAGAAAACTCAACACCCCTCAGAAAACTCTCCGCCTCATTCTCCGATTCGAGGTCATCTTTCAACGAGGCAGAAACAGAGCGCTTATACATTGGCTGCAAAGCAAAAGTTATTTCTGAGATCACTCCCAGCATGCCCAGAGATATTCTCGCAGCTTTCAGTTCTTCATCTGCTTCCGTCAAAGTAATCACTTTTGCATAGCCCAGCAAGGGAGAAGCGGGGACAACTAAATCTCATTCCAACCACATACTCAGAAACGCCGCTGCCCTTTCCGGCGAGGCCGCTGCCGTGGGCTCCCATGGAAATAACGCAGGGGCAGAGACTCCGTTCCAGTAAATCATGGCTATTCTTAAATATTATCCATTTTAATAGTCAAAGATCAATTTTGTCTAATAAAAGTAGGACAAGTATTTACCATTTTTTGTTGTGAATGAGGTGTAAAATTGCTATTGATTGTTTGACCATTGAAATGGATGATATTTAAGTAGAGTGGTGGGGATATTGCAACGAGCGACCCAAAAGATTTCGACTAACGATTAGATAGGCTTAGTTTCTTTCTATTGTCCATCGGCTTGTTTTCGACTGGGATTGTCAGGTCGTATAGCTTTCGACCAGCTAGTCATTTACAATGCATCAGCTGGTTAAGCTCTTCCCTTGACGTGGTGCCACCTTCTTCCATTTGAACGAGCGTGAGGTTTTCCGTGTTAGACTAGTTAATTTGTAGATTTTTATATCGCATGACAGACATGTTCTTGTTACAAATTGTTATCAAAAGAACCCAATGTTGAATGTTTATGTTTGTAAAGGAACATTTAATTTTCCTTTGGTTGATGCATAGAAATAAGTACAAACCAGTTTAGATTAAAAAAATTGAAGTTATGGGCTGGATAATTCAATAATTATTGTCAAATTAAGAAAGTAAATGGTAAGTAAAAAAGTATTTAGCTCTCGTTCGTTGGGAGCCGATTGATGATGCCACCCCTCGAGATGTGTGGGGAAAACCAAATGATTAGGATCCACCCTCTATTGGCATGGCATTAGCTGCCTAGTATTTTGTGGGCTCTGCCCTTTGTTTTTTGTGGGGTGTTCTTTCTTACCACCTACCACTTTTTTTTGTGAATATTGTACTATTTTACTATTATTAATATAATGTTAAATATGAATATTCATTAAGAAAAGGGGTATTTAGCTTGATGATCGAAAATGTGTGATTTTGATGAAGATTTTGAATTTGATTGTCATTGGTCTAGGAAATGATACCCCTCTAGGAATGTACTGACTCAAATTATATACAAGATTTGTGCTCTATCTTGGATCAAATCCACACCTTTGGGTCTTTTTTTCATCCATGGATTTGTCCTCTAGGGGAAAGGGGCCAGTAGCCGCCCACCCTAACTTCGCACGCGTCAAGCTCATAGCTAAACATATCAGATTTCGACGAATTTTTTTGGGTTTCTCCATATGCGACCGAAGAGCTTAAAGCTATTCTTTTAGCTTGTGGGCACTTATACATTTCACTCTAGGATGCGTTATGTGCACATGGGTTGAAAAAGTGTCATTTCAACATGTCGCCCCATACATGCATAACAATGTGCCGATAACCGCTCGCATTTGTCAAGCTCATAGCTAGACATATAGGATTTTGACGATTTTTTTTTGGGTTTCTCTGTATGCGACCGAAGAGCTTAAAGCTATTCTTTTAGCTTGTGGGCACTTATACATTTCACTCTAGGACGCGTTATGTGCACATGGGTCGAAAAAGTGTCATTTCAACATGTCGCCCCATACATGGAGTTGTGAACATGTATTGGTGCATTTGTGTTAATTTATTAGGTTGGTACTTTACATGTATTGGTTCTTTTTAAAAAATTAATTGGATGGTCAAGTGCACAATAACATAGCAGTTATTGGGGCGTGGGTAGCACCTGGCTCCTTTCCCCTATCATGTGGATCTAATCATACTTAATGTGTGCCTCTGCCTTAGTTTACCTCTTGCTTCTCTACCCTCTACTCTAATCGAAAGAATATCCATGTTTATTGTAGATTTTTATATGGCATGTAGGTATGACATTTTATTGTTACACATTGTTATTAAAAGAACCCAATATTAAATGTTTATGTTTGTGAAAATAAATTGTCCTTGGGCTGATGCATACAAATAAGCACAAACATAGAGAGATGGAGATATATAGAGGGTTTATTTTTAATGCTCTAGTGTCAATGTTTAGGGTTTTGGGTTCATATTTAGATTTCAACATTAAGGAAAAGGAATGTAGATGGAGGGTGGCTGAGATAAGGAGAGGAAGAGAAGGAGGTTATAGAAAGAGTGTGGAGAGAGGCAGAGAGAGAGTGGGGGGTGGTGAGATAAAGAGATAGAGAGAGATAAATAGATAGAGAGGGCAAGAGGGACAAGGAAATATATTGATAGAGAGGGAGAGATAGAGAGATAGAGGGAGAGGGAGAGGGAGATAGGAGGGGGGAGATAGAGAGAGGGAGGATATAGAGAGAGGGAGAGTAGATAAAGATATAGAGGGGAGAGAGGGGGAGATAGATATGGATAGAGATATGGGTAAAGTACTCAGATGATGCTCTCTCTCCTACAACTAAACAACCAGATTACTTGCACTCAGATGAGAAGATTATGACTGATGGTCAACTTTATTGTAATAAATGTTCAATTTTGTATAATGGATGTACATCGATGGATTGGAAGACTAGTAGTCCTAATCCAATTTGTATCTTAATATTATTTTAATTGTAGACATGAATCATATTGATGATTTATGTAATGATGTAATGTTGGTATCTTTATTTTTGAAAGGTAAATCCTTTTATTTATGTGAAAAATGTAAAATTTGTAAAATTGGGGATAAATTCTAGTACTTTGCATGTTTTAAATAGTATTGGTTTGAAGGCTTGTTACATGTGGTATCAGAGCATAGGTTCAAATATTGGGGCCTATGAGCCTACTCTGTTTGACACAAAACTTTGAAAACAAGTAAACCTAGGCAAAACAAAGTGTTTTTCTTTCTCAAGAGCTTGTGGATGGGAAGATCCAAAATGAGAAAGAAAGAGTTAACCAAGTCTAAGGAAGTCCATCCAATCACCTCTTAAGGAAGAGGAGTTGTGATAAATTGTTAATGAGACTTTAGCTTTGGCTATGGTCATGTTAAGTTTTTTTGTTCCCCTCCGAGCATAAGATTTCTAAATTCTTAAATAATATTCAACTAGGTGTAGGAGCAATTGAGTGTTGAAGATCCTAGAATCATATCAAAGACATGTAGACAAGATGGTTTCTTGCCTAATTCCTAGATGGTTTGAAATGAACCAAGTGGAATAGAAGGATCATTAAGGGGAAAATAGAGAGTGTTGGAACTATCAAGATTACACTATGCTAAGATGCTCTTAAGAGTCTTATCATGTTCTAGAACAAGAAGTAGTTGTGTGAAAGATTACCTTCTATGGTCTTAACTCTTGATGTATGATTGACTCATGAAGTCATGCTAGTCTTTTGTGATTTTACTTCATTGTGTGTTGTGATAACTTTTATGCAAAGAGATACATACTCCTTGAGAATAAGGCCATAGTGATAAGGTCTTTCTCAAGTATCATATTTAGGTAAGAAAGCAAATGTGGTTACATATTTCATAACTTGATCCTCCATTAACCTATTGGAAGCACACTAGTAGGATTGCATAAAGGGAAAGTAATGACCTGTTGACATAGAATGCTTAAAAAGTGGTATAGGTCTTGGAAAGGCATTCTTTTCCGAGCTTCATGAGAAAATCATATGATGTTAAAATGTAAAAAATTGCCATGGAAACATTAGTGAATCCTTATTTAGCTAAGTACTCATATTGGCATGTACAAAAGAGTTGTACATAGGAAGAAGTGGATTGGAGTTTCCTATATCTTGTGAAACTTTTTTTGGAAACATATCAACGTATTGTAGAGGACATAGATATAAAAGGACCTCTCATGCAATCTTCTGATGATTAAATATTGAGTTAGTACCTCTCAAGATTACTTTTCCTTGAAGCATTTTGTTAAGTAATTTGCATGTAGCTCTCATATTGATTCATAAATATTGTAGAGAGGAGAAATTTTAGGAAATTGAGTTTATTATTACTTATAGAAAATGAATTAAATCTATTGGATTATGATGTTTGATGTTGTTTGTTAAAGAGCAAATCATGTTAGCTTATAAGCATGTGCACCTAAATGATCAAGTCTTCGAGAGGTAGGGTGCATGTCAGTTTTTCTTTAAATGAAGTAGTGCATGGTCCTAGGTGAGAAGACCAAATCATTTTATGCTGAGATCTAGATGAACTGACTAGAGATTTATTTTTGTATGAGTTAATGTGTTGGAAAAGCAAGTAAGGGTTAAGTAGTAATCTAGTTTTATTTGGTACTTGAACCTATTTGGTCTCTTTGAGATAAGAGTTATTTCCTAACTTAACTTTGTGACAATTTGGTCGAATAGTTGAACACTATTTATATTGCCTCTTGGTAAATCTAAATAGTGCAATTGTAGCAGTGAATATGATTATCACTAAAGCATTTAGTCAAGCAGTTTAAAGCTTGGGTAGGTAATTAGATCAACGAGGTAGGGAATAGAAGTTTTCTAAAGTGGAATGATAGGTAGAGGCATATGTTCACATAATATCATCTAATTGATGAATGATAATCACTCCATGAAGCATGAATGCTTATGTTATGTCATCTTGATTTGTGAGTCAAAAGTTATCCTAACCTAATATTAGTTTTTAAAAGATTGCTAGTATGTGACATGTTGTGTATTTAAATTGTAAATCTCTTGAGCATGGTTGAATTCTTAAAGGACTTATTTGTTTGGTGTGTCTAAAGCACATTCTCTAAAGCACGTTCTCTAACTCACTATGGGTTTTGGAAAAATACAAGTGTAGTGTAGCATTCTACTCCCTTGTTAGTGATTCAATTAGTCCACGTAATGCATGTTAAGAGTGCCTTTGGATTTTGATATTTTTATTGATTATTATGGAAAAAAATGTTTTAATATCTACAAGGATTGTCTTTGATTTATTTCTTTATTTTTGGAATAGTCTAGCCACCAAGTTTTAAAAATCATTTATCTTGTGACCAGTTTGGTCAAAATTGATCTATTGTAAAAAATGAACTCATTCTTATGACTTATTGTTGAAAATGATTTCTTTAATTTATTTTGGTATTGTTTTAAAAATATTGCAGTGGCTATACTAAAATGTTTTAAATTATTCATTATGTGTCATGTAATGTTCACTTCTATCATGTCCTGGATGGGCCTTTGATGGGTTGTATAAGGGACTAGATTACGGAGAATGTGCTTGTTCTTGATGTATGGAGAATTAAGCTATTTAAGATTCTTGATTTTTGTTGTATGGAAATGAAAGTAAAATTGAGTGAGTAAGAATAGTAATTATATTGCATGTCACCTTTGTCTATAGATGAATGAATCTAAACCACATAGTTTATGTTTCACAAATAGTGCACTTGAGTATAGTTATAAAATATGTGACAAGGTATGTCAATATAGTTACATTTAACCTTGGAAATTAATAGGTTTGATGATTGAGAGAACGCTCAGTCCCTTTAGATTATGAATCTTTTAGATCAAAAGGATTGAGTGAATTACAAAATATGTGACAAGGTATGTCAATATAGTTACATTTAACCTTGGAAATTAATAGGTTTTGATGATTGAGAGAACGCTCAGTCCCTTTAGATTATGAATCTTTTAGATCAAAAGGATTGAGTGAATTACTTCTTGAATATCAATTGTGTTTGTATTGGTCATAATTCTATTATTGCTAATATTTTATCCTTAGACGAAGAAATGTGTTGTGCCTAGAAGTGCAGACCATGTCATTAAGGAAATAAGGGTGCAATTGAAGCCACAGTCAAATACTCAAGGTATCCAAGTGATAAAGAGGTATGATAAATCTAGTTATGAATGAGTTTAAAGCATTTTCGTACCATGAATTTTGTATTGTTAATCATTATACTATGAATTGAATTGAAATAGAATGAAATTCTTGTGACTATTTTATCAAATTCCTAGTAACTATCAGCATGAGTTATCAAATATGGTATCTTATTTTTATATCTAGCTAGTGCATAGATACATGCTTAGTTTATGACATATTGTTGTTGCAAATAAAAAAATAGATTTTTTCCTAGTAAAACTAATTTGAGTTGAAAAGAGTATGAAGCCCAATAATCAATGGTTCAGTATGATATAAACACTTGGTCAGTGATGAAAACAAGTATTATGGGATGCTTGTATGTCATCATAGAAGGAGTGAACTAGGAAGAAATGTGAATTGGTTGAAATCAAAAATATTGAGAAAAAATAGTGAAATTGTTCACACATGTTTTGGAGTCACATGCTAGGCAGGTATGTTTAATAAGTGAACATATATATATATATATATATATATATATATATATATATATATATATATTCTTCCTATAAAGATGCATAAATTTTCTTGATCAGATCTAGTGAGTCTTTGAAACTATTTAAGTAATCATGATAAATTTTTTTGAAGATGAATTAAGTTTTTCTATTCATGAAAATTTGATATTTGCTAATATCCAATAAGTCATCAAGACGATGACTATTTCTAGTGGGGGAGGATGTCACATCCCATTTTTTATCACATATTTTAGAATATTTAAAATGATTAAATAAATTATTTAGGAGAGCAATTTAGATTTTTTTAATGATGTGCAGTATCTTAGAAATGAATATTTGGAATTGTTACTTGCACTATCTCAATCAATTTCAATTATCAAACTAACTACCAATATATTGGTCTGAGATGGGTGTAGGATAGTTTTCCCTTTGACATGTTGAGGGAGAGTATCATTTGGAAGAGGATGATAGATGGCAGCAGTGAAGCAGACAAACCAAACTAGAGAACCTTGCACAAACATTTATATAGGTTTGTGGTATGATTGCATGAGGTCGCATGTAGGAAGTATATCTAGTTTGTTAACATGTTGGTTGTCATCATTTTGTTTTTCATTAAGGTGTTTGGTGTCACATCTATATGAGTACGCTTTTCTCTATTTGTGTGCTTTGTGCTTTCCAAATTGTGAAAATTGATTAATGTAAAATGTTTGCATTAGTTTATTATACTATTACTTACTCCAAATCAACAACTATTATATTCTATTTTTGATTTTATGTCTAACCTCATATCAACTTCTATGTAATCATAACTCCTTTGAGAGAGGAGAAGTGGGGATAAGGGCATTAATGCCAACTAACACTTGACACTTTGTGGATAATTAAAACTAGTCAAAGATAATAAAATTAGTAGAAGTTAGCGCATGGTGGTGAAGGGCTATTATGGCGCATGTTTGTGTGGAGGCTAAAAAATAACCACCATAGTGGAGTGAGTTAAATTTTTGGAGAGGTGGCATTTTTAGCCTCCTTTTATACCATGGCTAGCAAGGAAGAACAAAGGGGGAGGAGGAGTTGTGGAATGGTGAACAAAAATGGAGAATACAGAGAGTTAGGGCATGTTTTTGGATTGGTGATTTTTGCAGGAAAGAAAAGAGGTGAGAGCAAAGAAGGAAGAAGATTGCAGAGAAGAAAATAAAGAAGAATATTCACAGGTTAGCTGGTAAACTAAATTATTGTTTTCCTTTTGGAATGTGATAAAATGTGTTCTTTTAGATTAAATCTCCCAATGGAATGATAGGAAATATGTTGTATTGCTTTCAAAAAACCCTACTGAGCATAAGTGGTATAAAGGCGTTTAAAATTGCTTCCAAGGTCATTTTTGATAATAAATATAGGGTAGGTTTTTATTTCTCTATTTTAGTTATTGAATGTACTCCAATTTTTGTATATTGTTTCTTGGGATTGAACCAAGTTATTTTCTCTCATTATAATAAAAAGTCTCTTGTTTTACATATAATATTGTTATTATATACACATAAATGCATACGCATGCATAATGTATACATATGCAAGTATATGTATAAAATAAGTATGTTAAGTTTCATATCCTTATTTAGGCTGATTTCATCACAAATTAGCAGTGTTGGATATAAGATATTGTGTTGAATAATCTATTGGGTCGATAATATATAGACCAACAATAATTGTTTTTCTATTTTAAAAGAGGCTTAAAAGGGCTGATATGTATAAGGCCAATGGAGGGATGTATATCTAGTTAGAAAATCCCAAGATAGGGTTGACTTAGACCATTATTGTAATTGTTAAACTTGTCATTGAATAGCAATCCTTCTAAGCCTTAGTTGCCACTTGAAAATTGAAAGTCTCTTTCATTCTGAGTATGATTTAGTCAATAAAATCTATATACTCTATTTCTTATAACCTACAAATACAGTCAAATGTATTAGAATTCTATATCTTTGTAACCAATAATAGTATGTATATTATGACAAGAAAATTGTAAAGTCAACTATAGTTTAGTAATATAGAAAAATTAAAAAAAAGTTCTTATCTTTATTATGTAGTACATATATAAGTTTAAGCTTAGTATTGCAACTTATTGTACCTTGTATTCTTTATATTTGAAAACAAATTCAAGGGCATTAGAATCCTTCCACAATGACCATTATAGTTTGCATATTGTAAAGAAAAGTTGAGAAGTTATACCATTGTTCAGAAATAGAGAAAGACAGTCCATGGATGAGTAAATCCTTATGAAAAAATTTTGAATAAAATAGAGACTTGGATTATGGGAAACATTATGACTAAACTAGTTATCCATTCCTTCATAAACATCATTAAACTAGGAAAACCATAAATTATCATATGCTTATACAATTGAAGTCTTATCCTAGCAGAGTTTGTAACTTATAAAGTATGAGTATGAACTGATATGTGATAGGGCTTATCATTTCATAATCATATTTATATAAGTATGTATGTCTAAGATGGATATATAGTGAATATATAGAAAATATATGAGTTTGGAAATGCCTAAATTTATGAAACAAATTTAGGACAGATTTATTTCACCCTAATAAGATAGCCCTGCAAGTTATTAAGGGATATCATTGTTATTATATCAACATTCTAAGTGACAACTCAACACAGTCAAACTTATGTCTTGACAGTAATTATTTTTAGATTGATTGAATTGAATATGTTTATAAATATAAATATATATAAGGGTGTATAGGATAAAGTTTTAGGTACATACTATATATAAGTATATTTATATACTATTATGTGTATGGGATCGAGAAAGAGTAAGACAATAGGGTCAAATATGTGTTTTGTTCTCAATTCAGTCTACGAGAATAAAGACCTAAAAATGTTTGAGATATAATGTGTTTAGACTGTAAAAGAAAAGAGGGTTGGTTTATTGCTATAAAAACTCATTTGGTTTAACCTTTTTCCAAAGTCAAAATTTAGTGTGAATGACAAAGTAAAACTCTTTGATTATCAGTCGAATATGAAATGGTGTAATGTTGAGTTATGAATTTTCCTTTGATTAAATCTAAAATGTGAAACCAATTTATCTCATTACTCAAGTTAAATTGAGTTGTTTTTAGTCTTGATCATGTCGATTCAATTTGAGATAAGAGTGGTAGACAATGACCCACAAGTTTCGTATAGGAATGTGATTATGTTATAAATTGCTTTGGCCAAACTTAATTCCTAGAGGAGAGACTATGTAATAATATTGACACTAGGATTCACTTGAAAATGAAACTCAGGAGAAAGATATGCCAAGAGTATATATGTGATATTTAGTTTATGTGATATTTAATTTATGTGATATTCTATACTTGCACATTATGATATTAATTGGCTTGCAATGAAATAATAGTCTTTGATACTGAGAGTTAAAAGGACCATCTCATAGGCAAGATATGTTAGGAGTTTGGCGATAATATGTTTTTGATCTTGTGTGTCGATTTGTGTTTTATGTTTTATGTTTTCATTATTATTACATAGTCTTGTCGGTGAGTCAAGCAAGAGATAGTAGTGCTATGAATGAATGACCTGCATTTATGCAACTAATTATTGAACGCTTTGGCCAAAGTGATGTTATAGTTGTATACAATGTCAGTTCATTGTACCACAAAGTCCATGTTAGTCAAATATCATGTTAGCTAGAGGGGATCTAGAGGTTCATGATAGGCTGCATATGATAGGTGTGTATATCTTATATTTGCACTTGGTTCTCAAAATGGTTCTTCCATAGACATCGCCATCTACCACCCTTATTGAAGGGTTAGACCACTCCCAGTATGAAGGTGTGTAGGGGACCATCGGTCTATGGTTGGAGGTAAAGTGCTTAGATGATGCTCTCCCTCCTATAGCTAGACAACCAGATTACTTGCACTTAGATGAGAAGATTATGACTAATGGTCAACTTTATTGTAATAAATGGTCAATTTTGTATCAATAGATATACATCGATGGATTGGAAGGCCAGTAGTTCTAATCCAATTTCCATATTAATATTATTTTAATTATAGACATGAATCATGTTGATGATTTATGTAATGATGTAATGTTGGTATATTTATTTTTTTAAAGTAAATCTTTTTGTTTATGTGAAAAAATTAAAATTGTATTATCTTTTGGATAAATTCTAGTACTTTGCATGCTTTAAATAGTTTTGATTTGAAGGCTCATTATAGAGGGAGAGATACAGAGATACAAAGGGACATATAGAGAGGATTTATTTTTAATGCTTTAGTGTTGAAATGTTTAGGGTTTAGGGTTTTTGGGTTTGGGTTCACATTTAGAGAACTTAGATTTCAACACTA